>VDFB02270651.1:146662781-146779549 GCA_007258455.2 Sequoia sempervirens | reverse complement strand
TTACAGAAAAATTCAAATAAACATCTATCAAAATAGTAACTTCCAAAAATTTGCATCCAAATAATAAATGTTTCCATACATATCTTGACATTAGCACTTGAAACAATTGTGAATTTTAGCTGCATGGCCAAAGAGACCATCGGCTGATATTCTTTGAAACATCTATACTGCCTTCAAAAATATATATGAGCCTCAGTGTGCTGGAACCTACATGGTGTGGAAGAATATCATTTAAAGGTAAATTATGGCCATTTTGTGCACCATAAAACTGTTTATCTCCAATAAAATCCTGTAGACACGATTCAAGGCCTTTAACAAGTTGATCAACAGCTTTGACAGCTTTGATTCATGGCCCCACTATGTACAGATTTTCCCTCTAATAACATTTAATTAACAGGAACATCTTACAAAAAGTTACTCCTTAACAAAGTTCACTAACATAAATGCCTGGCGCTGTAATATATAAATCAGACCTGCACATCTGACTCTTCCCTGACAGCCCTGTCATAATATATGAGCTGAAATGGGCGGTAGACTAGCAGTCACAATACCTGGCTGCAGGAGCTGTTCAAATCACTCCTCCATCAGTGTATGCTTAAGTTGAAAATACAGACTGAGATTTTCCTCAAAGGGAACAAGAAAATTCATGATATTGATTCACCATCAAAATGGCACATCTAACCAAAATTTCTGTGTATGTTCAATTCATTTTGAAAGGCATCATTTGCTTTGTGTAGCAAAACTTGTCCAGGCCTTGAGTGTAGGAAAAGATAATAAATTCCTGTTTCATATATGTACTTGAATTTAAGAACTGTTTCTTCACATCAACAAATAACCACTGTCAAAAGCTTGTGTACTGAGGGCACCATTTAAATAGAAGAGCCCAAAAGGAAAGCATGTATTTCATTCCAACTAGATACAGTATAAAGAATTCCACTCTGTTTTGTCCAACAATTAAGACCTTCCTCATATGCCCTTTCCTTCTTGAGAAGACCAGAAAACAAAGGTACAAATGATACTCCAAAATGTTTTCCAACCCTTCTCAGGTTTGAGCTCTTACCAATTACTATTCCAATATTTGCTTCAAGAAGACACAACAGGTCACCAACACTATCCCCAATATAAATGGAAATGTGCTCCACGCTATCATCATGTGCAGAGCCCAAAATATCATTAAAGGTCTTCAACTTGTCCATTGGAGACTCAACATGTCTATCAATATTACCAGTAGAAATGGAATCCGCAAACATAAGCTCATTTGAATGTATGTGTACACCGTTAACACCATCTGCAAGGAGGGGCAGAGCAGTCACAATCTTTAGTACATCTGTGAGAAAAAAGAATTTAGTAGATGCAATGATGGAATCGATATTAATAAGATTATAAGACAAAAGGAATGTCATTTATACTGTTTTCCATCATAAACTTTTCCAATCTGATTACATCAAACTCGGGCTGGAAACCATTATGTTAAACAAAAAATTGGGATGGCATTGTACCCACAGAAAGACATTAAAAATAAGAAAATTGTGAAAGTAATCAAGAATCAAAGAGTTTAACTGTTTAAGACATAATGATAAATCATAGAATCCTTCATGGTACAAATAATAAAAAACCCTTGAAGACCTGAGATTTCTGATCTACCAAAATCCCTAGAACATTGAAGTTACCAATCTGGAACAATAGTCTACATTGAACTCTGGTAAACAAGCTTCAAACAGAAAAAGCATCCATGTTCCTGACATAAGTTGTACCTTATATTCCATAGATAGAAAAGAAATGCATACCATTATTAAAAGTTTGCATGTGATTTGGGTGCAGATTTGGGTGCGAATCTCATTCAATTGTTACCCATCCCAGACAGTGGGTATTAGGCCTATGTTGGAGGGAATTTCTTTTTCAGGCTCTAATCGAAAATCTCATGCTAACAAGCATGCAGGATACAACCAGTGCCCTTTCAGAATCTACTCACATAGGCCATGGCAAGTTGCCCCATGCTAACATCAATGCATAAACTTTCATTCAATGACTAACATCCCAACTCAAAGATAAGTAATAAATCACTGAAGAATTACACCTTCTCAGTGCTTCATTTACTTTTCATAGAGACAAAACACATGTCATGTGTAAACCCAAGGTGGATTCTTTGCTACCTCTTGCACCATGACATAGCAACCAAAACTCACTTTTCCAAACAAATAAAAAGTAAAACACATGGTAGATTCAAAAACTAAAGCGAACCATTAATGATGCTATTATACGCTTTTGCTGGGCAGTTTATTGGAATTTTCTTACATTAGCATGAAAATTAAGTGCTGAATCCTAAACTGTTGAGTTGTAATCACCTTTACATCTACAAGGTACCAAGATCTGGAGCATGTCACAGTCAAAAGAATCAAAGATTGATAATCAAACAAATTTGATGACATGTTCAAAGTTCAAACTCTAAAACTTGCCAAGTTTATTCAGAATTGCTATATTTCCAAAGCTAATAAATACTTCCCTGAAATGTCCAATGGTGGACTTTGCCCAAATCAACCTCATATATCAGTGAGACTGAACTAGCCATGGTTCTTCAAAGATGGGGTTTTAAGTTTTCAAAATTAAACTTTAGTTTTACAGATTTAGCCTTTTGGATGTGTCCAAATATTCCCAAAAGAAAAATGACAGGACAGAATATCCAATGCTTTTAGTCAACAGATGTCAAAATTTTAGGTAAGTTAGTGGAAGCATTAGGCACAAGTAATAGCATCTTGACAGCAACAAATAAAGTGATTACAACAAAGAATTATTTCTAAAAAGTAGAGCTTGGGAATGTTAGGTATTTGAAAATGAGAAGTAGGCGCTTGTCTTAGAAGTTACAATAATACTAGGCAAGATATTTACTTCTGGCTCCAAGTGCTATTCATTATAATTGTTGAAATTTTGATGCCTATATCATTTGCCCAAAGTTTTCAGAAAAAGTCAAAATATCTTTACAGTTAAGCTAAGGTGTGTTGATATGGATCCCAGTATCAATCTATGTAGATTAAATTACCAGTACAGGTACGGTATACATTGCAAATACAAAGTTTAGAAATCCTTGGATGCAAATCCAGCTATGGATACCCATCTAAACTGTATCAAGGGCATATCCATATGACACCAATAACTGGCATGAAGACGCATATTTCAGAGGGAGGTGGATTGTATCCAATAACACAGCTGTAAACACATGATATATTTTGCCACTAAGATATGCACTCTCTTTCTCAAATGATTATTTTTATGGAACAAGTGAAAAACAAAGAAAGAAGAAAATCAGGGGAATATATAAAAATAATGAGGGACAGAGGAAGTCCTCATGAACAAACCAACAGTCAATTGAGACTACCAGAAAAGACCACATAAACTGTTAAACACAATACTAGAAAGCAAATGGTCAAAGTGACTCTACCAGAAAAGACCAAAACAAAAACATGTATAATGCTAGAGAACAGACCAATTGCTATAAGGATAGTTCTAAGATGTACATACTTGTCAAGAAGGCAGTTCTGATGATGTCTCCACTCCAACAAACAGAAAGTATATGCATGTCAACATTGTAATCATCCATTTTGCTTAGTACTTGTGTGAAAAAACTTGTACAGCCTTCCTGAAACAGAAGGCGCTCACCAGCTCTTTTAATGTCCTCTGCATTAATTCCCTGAAGCACAGTTGACTCGACAACTTTTGAATTTGCCTCAACCTCAAACTGAGATAGTTTCTCAAGGGATCTGCATAGCCCTTCAAAATCAAACTTTTCCGCTGCAAAAATAACAGCAAAAGTAAAAAATTACTTGGGAAAAATTAATTGCAAGAAAAGAAAAATAAATAAACACCCCTAGTAGCAGCAATAATTAAACAATGAATTACACATCTATAACATCATATTACTATTTGCGGCACTTTTCTCTCCATCTTGCTTTGTGGGAAAATATCTGGAGAAGCATAAATGGAACCTCAAAAATCAAAGTTGTGTAGGATAATGAGTTCAGCATTTTATTGTAAAGCCAAAGGTACATTAAATTGGCTTTCAAGAAGCCAATACATCATAAAATCATTGATTGATCCCCAATCCTTCATTGATTCATTGATAATTTGACAGGTATACCAAACATGAAGAAGGCATCAGCAGAGGATGCTACAAGCACTTAGCTTTAACTATAATTGCAAAGGTTAGGATTTACAAAAATTGTATTAAAATGTGAAGATAATTTCACTTTTAATTTAATAGGAAATATCACATCATCTAAAGATTAAAATAAATTTGCAGTTTAAAAAGCTATTGACACAGACAAATATAAACATCCATCAGAAAGATGATGGAAATGTATACTTTGATGATTGAGGGGCTTTTAAATATACTGAGCTTCTAATTGTAAGAAGTCTTATTTCTAAGTACTGTATTTGCTAAATTCGTATTAAATCAAATATCTATAGTTGAAATTGAAAAAGGTTCTCATTCAGCGTCATTCCTTTCTTGACTATTATAAAATTATCTGCATAGTAGTCATTAACTGAATTGAAACTTCCAAAAACCATAACATCAGAAAATGTTTTCAAGTTTGAAATGTATCAAGAATATTTTAGATTTCTAACTTTTTTTTTCACATACAGATATCCAAGAGGAAACTAAGGGGATGGTTTACCTTCTTCGGATGGCAAACTCTTACTCAGGCACCCTTCGTACTCTTCTGCATATTGACTACAAAGTGTATCCCAAGTGTTTCTCAACTCTGCCGATAACTTGCGATCACCTAAGTTTTCTGTCTCATTTTGCTCAGCTTTTAAAGTTGTCAGTATAGCAATTTCTGCTAATACTGCCGAGGAATCCAGGATAGTGCAAGATAAATCAAAATCTGAGACAACAGTATATCGGCAATTGGCAGAATTTCCCACTTTCAACACAGGAACTGAGATTCTCTGAGACAAAAGCTGAGCAGAGAAGAATTCTATTTCCAGCTTTAATGCTTGTTCATACAACCTCCTGAGAACTTCAAGCTCCTCACCAGTTAATGAAATTGCCAGCTTGTCAAGTAACTCCTCAATTTGAGTAGCTGATGCCTGCTTCAACAACAATCTTGAATCAGCTAAATGATTTCAGTTTCTAATCTTCACAAACACAGGATATTCAAGAGTTTCAAAAAATGAAGCATGCAGAACACAAAGAAAAGCTAATCATTTGCTGTAACAATAACCTCAAAGTTTGCAGAAGAGTATGTTTCAATCCATTGCTTGTATGGGTGATCAGCACACTCGTCATTCAAGACTTTCAAGACTTCTTGTCCCAAGAAAGCATAGAGTCTCATGCAAGGAGTCATGGCACCAACTGTGTATGCTGCTATTTTAGTCTTTTCAAAAGGGGTCACACTTCTGCTCAGCCCTTTTCCTCCTTCTACTTTGCCAGCAGCTGTTGCCAGTAAAAAATCAGTGTATTTGACTGTCGCCATATTAGGTGAGTACTCTTTCGCCAATTCAATGTCCCAGGCCTGCACAGTGGACTTACTTCAGCAAAGTATATTTCTCAAATATAATCTCTTTCTCAGAGAAAACCAGAATTAGCTAGAGAACAGAGCAGACACAAAGCAAACAAAATAAATAAAGTAAAGAACTTTCTTTTTAAGTTTGTTTACATCACTTAGATTTTTATATTCAGATTCACTGGTTGCATCAAGGACCTGAGTTAATACAATCATTCACATCCACATTTCTGGCTGTCACTAACGTGAGCATATTAGAGCCAGGAGGTTATTAAAAATCCCCAAAACTACACTCCATCAAGTCACTTCTGTGAGAATAATGTTAAAGATACCTTGCTCTCAGATATCCTATGTGTAGCACACCTGTAGATATGACTATTACATAAAGTTATACAACCTTTAGACTGCAAACATAGCAGATATCCAAACCCTAATTTTTCTGCAACGTGCCTCCTTGGATTCATAGAAACAGTTGACAAAAAATTGGAAATCTTTGCCAAAACAATATTTTCTAATCATAAAGATATGATTAAAATTTCCACCATATTATTTACAAGTAGTTCCAATGAATACAATATTAGTTCCAGTCATTTAGAAATATTACTATTGTCATTTGACTTTCTGCCTTTATGATTGCCTTATTTTGATGGATTGGGAGAGATTATTGTCTGGATGCACATATTCCCAGTTAATCCTATAGATGATCTAGAAGTATGGATAGAAACCAAACTGCTAAACTCCTGGTAGGCCACAGAAAACCACTATTTATTACATATGTCTCCATTGTTTATAAAAGAAGCAATCTACAACATCCATTAGGTCAGCCTAACGACCTTGACTATCTGTTTCGATTTAAATTATAATACATGTATGTGAAACTGGCATGAGTTCTTTACAATTAACAGAAACCAACCATTGCAACAAACAATTTGATACTTGAAATGCATAATGGACGGATAAAGCAGAGAAAAATTACACATTTAATAACTGAAATAAGAAAATTGCTTATAGAATAGGTTTCTGCTTTATGGAACATCACTGCTTTAAACTCCGTGTTGTAAAAGCATGAAATTGCATCATATCCATTCATTCATCCAGCCTACAGGTTCATAGCTAATATTCTAAATTCTAAAGGTTGGTAATTCGCAAAAAAATAGTTAGTTGAACTTGAAACACTGGTGACACAAGAAGATTTCAGTGCAATGAAAAGCTCAAGAAAGACTCAGTAAGTTTATGATCTTAATTCTACATGTAATGCATGGCAGCCCATCAATGGTATCTGAGCATTTTTTCCTGTTGCTCTAATACAATTGTCCTCTTGTATCTTCAAGCTCACGCGTCAATACAGTTCCAACATTATTCAATTCTAGATTTAGATCCATGAACAATACCTACCATACTATCTCCAAACTATACTAATTCCCCTTTCATGAATATGAGCAATGCAAATCTTTACATTAGAAAAAGCCTGTTTCGAAAAGATGCAGTACCTGAGCAAAGGAATTATGCAGCTTTAACTCTTCCTTGGCTGCCTTTTGTAGCTCACTTATGGCTGTTTTATCATCATCATCATCTGCACACTCCTCTGCCATGGTATACCTGTATCCAACAAAATAAATAATAAAGCACTCCTTAAGACAAACTATTTAAATTTAAGCCTCCTTATTGCTGAGAATTATCAGACATCAAAGGCTGAAAACTGTGGAAATCTACAAAATGAAATCTTTGCACTATAAAGAAATCAACAAAAGGGAGTAGTACCAAACTTACAAGAAATCTATGCACCCTAAAAACAAAAGGGATTAGTAACAAATTACGATGACCTATTCCAAAGCATGGATGCGGTATCAGTCTAAAATAATGAACTCCGTACACTTCTTTCTGTGTACCAGTGGCCTGTAAAATGCGAGTATACTTATAAGGTGACACAACTTCTATAAGATTGTCTCTAACAATGTTAGCATGGCTGTATACAGTGATCTCCAGGCCCGGTATATCCACAACTTGAGAGTTGATTATATGCCTATACACTCTTAGAAGAGACAAGAATTGAAAAAAGAGAGATTTGGCTTTGGTCTTATAGGCACTCTTGGTCCTGTGTATATTAATGAAATCAGATCATTTCATTTCATGACCAATATTTTGCCCTAGGAGAAAATTTTCGTTTCATGACCAATATTTTGCCCTTGTTTATGAGCAAAAACTTATTTATATTTCGTTGTAACAAACACGTCACTTGACTGAAAATCAAGACTAGTCATGAGTTCAATACTCAAGGTCAGACGTGAGTAATAGAATCTGTAAAACTAAAACAGATTTCTAGTACTATTCCGCAGGTTTTCATTTGAGCGACATATATCTAGACATCTTTACATTCGATATTCTTTATTTTATTAAATAGCTTATTAGACCTGTGCTTACGCAAAACCCTCTGTCTTCAGATAAAACGGCATTTGATTTAGAAAACAACAAATTCATCAATCTTTTAATAAAGAACGCAACAAAACCGGTATCTCAGCACCGCAAGAATTCACTATTATGTGATCTTTGCTAATTATACGGTAACCGAACAGACTTCCAGGTATAAATGAATAATGAAACAAAAACAAAAAACAGATTCAACCTTCCTATTTGAGATTATTCAACAAAAACTTACGCCTCAACAAATGCTTTGAGAAAATAGGCATCCTGCGCCATGTAATTACGAAATGATTCCGTACTTAAAGTCCCTGCTGCCAGAGCCACCACAAACGGATTATACATGGCGAAAGTGGACTCTCTCTTGGACATCGTCCATAATCTTCTGGCGACTCCAGTCTCATTATCAACACCCATGGCAGAAGAAGAACAACAGCGAAAAGAACGCAAATTTGGCTTAATGTTCGGGGAAGATACCAGATTTGTAGAGACAGTTCTCCTCCAGGCCGATTTTTCGCAAACTACACCAAATTTTGAGCCGACCGACAATCTTTTGCTTCCAAAAGGTTTCTCTACTGCTCCAACCGAATTTTCACCAAAACTCAAAGGAAGCACTCGTAATTTCGAACCAAATAAACATTTCTTGTTGCTAAAGGCCCTCTGCGTTGATCCAGCCCGCACGAATCCAGAGGACTTACTGTTTATCAAATTCCGTAAATATTTCAGACGACTCAATGAATCAGAAAGCAGCGAAGCGCAATACATACCAAGAAAAATGTGCCTCTCATGGATCCTCCGCAACTTTTAGCCCTAAGGACATTAAACTCCTGCTTCAAAGGATCTTTGCTGATACGAAGCCAATCCGAACGGCATAACCATCAAAACATGCAGGAAAACGCTTATCTCAGCCGGGGCAGCAAGGCTTACGTGAATGAATGACTTAAGAATATGATCCGGCATTTAATAGCAAATAAGCCCTAGAAACCCTCGAGTCGGCTTGTGCGTCAGCGACTTGGTTGCTTCCTTCTGGTCGAGGAAGAGAGCTTGGGGAGAGTGCCAGACCCTCTGAATGCTCTTAATTGGGTTGGATAATGTTGTTCCAAGTCCGGATTAATATATTTATTTACTTATTTAATTCATGAGTTACGGTTTGGAGGAGGGTTTACTTGTTTATAAAGGGTCCCACAGATTTTGTTTCAAGTGAAGGAAAAAGTCGAAGCTTTAGACAATTCCTCCTGCTAACTAAGCAGGTGGGTGGAGGACCTGGTAGGCAGGCCGCCTCGTGTGTTACAGAAATTTGTATTTCTTTTGAATTAAAACAGCTTTTGGTTTAGGTTTTGTTAATATTCGTTAATTTAATTTTGTTTATGTGTTTTTACAAGGTTTGTGTGTATTAAGGGTTGGAACCTTTGGTTTTGGGTAATTATTTTATAATTATAAAAAATAATATATTTTTATTTTATATCAAATAAATATATAGTAGTATTCGGTGTGTCTTATCCAATCAATTCAATTGGTAAATTTCATGGTATAAAGTTCTATTTCAAAGTAATAAAAATGAAAAAGTTGGTAGTGGATAAGGTTGAATTGACTATAAATAATAATAGTAGTAATAAATATATATTCATAAATATGTAATGCTTCTTTAATATTTACGTCAAAGAGAGATAAGTTGAACTTATTATTAAGGTTTATAAAGAGAAACAATTAGATGAGAGGAATTAATTTAATTATATTTTTACATTTATAATAGCTTCTAATTTTATGTATTTGTCTTTAATAAGTTTTTAATTAAATCTACCACAAAATCTCACTTTCGTGATTTGTATAGAAAAGCCTAACACTAAAAAGACATCCACTTTTAGTACTGGTCAAACTACAACATGACATACCATAAGTGAACAACTTATCAACATTGCAATTTCATTTAATGATAGTTTTTAAAGGGAAACTAATCCAAAGACAAAAATCATTATGTTTCTACTACTACAAATTTGGCCACTACCCATCCACTAATTGAATGTAATGTATTTGGCCACTACCCATCCACTAATTGATTGTAAATGTATTTGGCCACTATGGATATATTGGGCTACCCACAATGGTGTAATATTACATGTTTATAACTACTGCATAGCATGCTAAAAGAGTCTATATAGTAGCATTATTGAATGTTTTTTTAGAAATCTAGGGATATTGTGATTACATTTCCTTTAGTGGGAGAGTGCCATCATTTGCAACAAAATATTGTGATGCATTTATTTCTAGACACAACCCTTGCATTTAGAAATTATTTGCTTTAATAAGATGAGATGGAGGTGGATCGACAAGATTCCTTAATACGTATTAAGGAAATTACAAAAAGTTCTTTTTACAAGATTATTTAAGAAGATGACTCTTCCAAGTAAATTATTTTACATATGATATAAGGTATCCATAAATTCATATTATATTTTCCCATAGTTTTGGCCTTGAGAAACCAAGTGAGTAAAACTATAAAAACCACTATATCAAAAAGTAGTATGTCTACCTAATATTAAAAGTTATCACATTTTGTGTTGTGTTTTTTAATGTGTTTACATTTGGTAATGGCTCTATGCTAGAACCCTAATCTAGTGAAAAAGTTAAGTGCTACAATGGCTCTAGAAATTTAAGCCATGTGCATGTTTTCTCCTTGCATTGTTGTAATATTCTTACAAGATTCAATGGATATGTTTAGGGGCATTGTATTTAATTATTTGTGGTGTGCTCTTGCATACAATTATATAGAGATCCCAATGGGAGCATTCCTATGAGAGCTACAGTGATGATTTAACCATTGTAAAATCCATGCGAGAAATCATCTTTACCCTACAAGGGTCACCTCTTGTGTATGATATTAAATTAACAAATATTTAGGTGTTGTGTATTTGTTAGATCATTTCCCATCTATATGTGTAGGTTTTATTTAGTTAAATTTGATGTTCGTTTGAATTGAAAAAGATTTGTGGTGTCTTTGTTGGATTGTGTAAAATAAGAAATATTTGGTTTTCTAAGAGCTTGACATTTAGTTTGATTTGAATGAGTATAAACTCCTGTGAAATATAATTCATCATGACTAATGTTCTATGGTGGCTTCTGGTGCAATAAATGTAACTTTCATTAGCACTTTTCCTATCACCTATATAAATATTGTGCTCATCATATTTCTTTGAGGTGATAACTTTAATATCAATCATTCTTGTTGCATGGGACTAAAAAATGTCAATATAGATGAGCATGTATATTGTGAGCTTTCATTATTGATTAAGATAAATGAGCTTATATATAAATGTTATTGTGTTTAGAAAGTACAAGGCAACATTCTAAGGGATATACAAGCTTAAGTCTACCCAAGAGTATATCATTTCATATGTGTGTACCTTATTCAATTTTTTCTTTGGCTACTTTATGGAGCCCCATTCGTTAAACTTTGTGACACTTCCTTGCTCATAATCAATGGTAAAATATTTTTTCGGAAATATATTATATGTTGTCCTTTCTAATGTTCGCCTCTAATCATTAGGTAATTTATTATGCCAACTACAAATATGTGATTTTGAAAGCTATTTGGTGGTTTCTATACTTTATAAGCCTTTTTGAACTAGATAGTTTGAATGCTTGACTATATCTTATGCAAGAAGCTTAAATTATAGGTGTACTTTTCTAACACAAATTCATTACATTCATTCTTCAAGATGAAAATAATGTGGTTGACCATTGCAACAATGACTGCTTTCATCATACTAATTGTGATTACAATTTTTGTGTTGCATGCATACAATACCAAACAATTAGGGTTTGGCACTTTAGGTGTGATCCTCTCCATTAATATGTATACCTCCCCATTAATTTAGATTGCTAAAAATATACAATAAATATTTTTTGAAAAGAAAAATAATAATCTCTACCCAAAAACATAAAATTTAATCTTGCAATGTTAATGAGTTTGATAAGTTTGTGTCTTTCTTTTAAGGAATTATTATCACAATCCAAAGTGTTGAGTACACTCCATTTTTAGTCTTAGTAATTAGCACTCTACATTCACTTGCTAGTCTACATACTCAATAATGACTAGGGTTATCTTTAAAGAGATATAATTTTCTTCCATTTCCTACTACCATTTTCAAGTATAGTTTCTATATAAATTTTGGCAGGGATTATGCATCCTTTTTTTAGTTAAAGAATATTTTAGATGTCTAATGGTATTGGTATCCTTCTAGTAATATTTCATCTTATTTTTTATTTTGTTTACAATAATTTAGAGTTTATTTTACTATTTATTAGTTTTAAAAGATTATTAATTTTGATGGTAGGGTGGGAAAGCCACAATCAATACCTTTTTGACAAAATAGGTGTGATATAAGGAAAATGTAATATAACTTAGAATTTTTGTTTTTTGTCTAAATTAAATGTTTTTCCTATATTACTTTAGGATTAATCTATTTTTTTTTATAATATAAGAAGCATTTACAAGGTGTTGTACCCTTTACACAAAATGCCACAAGGGTAGGAGATCACGAGTTCATAAAAGAAAAAAATTGTAGAAAGATTTAATGAATAGTTCAACAGATAGAAACTACAGACAACATAGAAACAAAAAGGACGAAAAAACCCCTAAGGGGATCGAGTGGACAAAACCCCTAAACCACTACTTAGCAATGTTTTCTCATTCCTCCATTAGGAATTTGAAAACATCCTTTTTAGCCTGGCTATAACTAGGATCGATGTTTGGGTCATTTTTCTTCATTTCATCTTGCAACACAAATGCAAGAGTAACGGTAAAGTGATGAATCACCTTGATGGTGAAGCAGGTAAGGCAGTTCAATTTCCTTTCTAGAGTGTTGACATAGACCTCAAGAGAGCCTTGTAATCCTTATTAGTGCCATGTCCAAGCATTGCTAGCCTCCTCCTTCCCCATTTGATGATTGGAGGAGTCAAAGGTGGAATCCTCCAAAATCATCATGTTAAGCTCCAAGAAGTGACTCGATGTAACGACCACAACCTTATAATAAGGAATTTACATGGAATTTTAACCATAAATTAAATAGTAACTATTCCTTAAAATTAGGTTGTAAAAATTTCTTTAATAAATGAGATACATTTGCATAACTGAAAACAAGAGTGAAACATATTAGTTTCATTTCAATATTTCAAACTAGAAAGTACAAATTACTTTTCTTTTCATCATTTTCCACATAATCAATTTCAAATATGTATACATCATAAACAAATAAGGAACAAGGTCAAAGATCCATATCTGGATACTTTCTTTCTTTCTTTTCGTCTCCCAAGACTCGACAAGTAATTTGCAAGAGGGAGAGCATCACCCAAGTGCTTTACCTCCAACCATAGACTTAAGCGGTCCCCCGCACACCTTCCTAACTAGAAGTGGCCTTGCCCTTCAATGAAGGGAATGGTTAAGAACCCCCTAATAATAGCCATATGAGCTCTAGTGTTGTGCGCTACTTAACCAATACCATCTATCGACTATTGAGACCTTTCATCCATGAAAGACAACTTTGATTGTATCAAGTATACTGTACACGGTGAACTGACAAGTGCATGCAGTGACTAATGCACCCACTTTGGCCAAAGTTATTTGTATTAAATACAATCGCTACTTACTTGGAGTGAAATTGTTTGTTCACCCACCCTACTCGACTTGGAGACTTATCTAACCTAAGGTTTGACCAAATTTAGACCAACTAGCTCTATGATCATAAGGTTTTTAATCAGTAAATGTATACCCACTAAAGTGGTCACATAACAAAATAGTAATAACTTCATAAAATCTATTTCTTCCCCATTATGATTCTAGGAAGATCTGGGGTAGGCAACTGCCTTTTAAACAAGTCCATACAAACTCATATGTTTTTCCATTTAATTATTCTTAGGTTATTTAAATATTTAGAGATGACTCTTATGCCATCATCTTGACCTACCCATGGTCATTCAACGCATTGAGATTGTGTCGTGCACACATACATAAAAGCAACAAATTTTGAATCAACTAAAGGGTTTACTTCCCCTTTAAACAAGAAATAAGACTCCCAAAAACTAGTTATAAGGTTGGGTTCAAAATCAACACTAAATTTAATGAAGTTTTCTGGTATATATAATAATAACTAGTTAGTGAGAATTTTTCACACGTGCTCTAAACCCCATAAGGTTGCATTCAAGTAACATAACATACTATGACTTTCTAATCAACATTCTTAAAGACTTGCGTTAGATAAGTACTTTTATTTCAGTCTCTAAGCCACATTACTAATTTCCTTCTCATAAGCTTTTAGATTGCATTTATAATACATAACAGTACCATACTGTACATAGTTTTAAATCTACATTAACATGATTATTAACATTCACCTCTTATTTCTGAACTTAACGTATTCATTCTCAATTCATTCATTTGTTTCTCTTTCTTTTCAGTTTCAAGCAAAATATTAATAAAAATAGTTTAGTAATGTATGAACATGCTTGTTATTTCTACTTTGAATAGCTACCAATTGTTCCTTGCAACTGTAGCTTCCAAACTCTATTCTCCCTTTCTTGCTTAATTTCCTTCTTTCTTGAAGAACAATCTTTAGACTTCTAAAAACATTGTTTCCAACTCAAATTGGACTGATTTAAAACTTAATAAACTTAAGAGTAATTTTGACACAATCTCTATGCCTTTTTCTTCTTGATAACCAACCCTTTTACAATGAAAAACTCTTGTATTTATAGGCAAGAGATTCAACTACCTTGCTCTCCACTATGATAAATGAGTGACCATTCACTAATGTAGTAATAAACTCCCATAAACCAATAACTATCTACTAATAACTAGCCATAATGCAAAGTAATTTGAGAACATTAAAAGATCAGATTAAAATGGCTTTATGGTTGCCTCTCCATGATAAGTTAGTTGCAAGGTAAAGAAGAAAAATAAACTTTCGCAGTCTGCTCCAAACCCATGTTGAAATCTTCCTTATATCAACTCATATTGAGTCCAATTAAATAACAAGTTTTTGCCACTAAGTGGCTAGAAAATAGCATGAGTGGATCAACTAAAATTTCCATTCAGTAAAGCATTGAAAACTTCCTTCAAATCTAACTTAAGTTTTTTGCAACTTCCACTAACTTTGTTGACTTATTCAAAGTTGTTTTCCATGCTTAATAAGTTGAACATAGTATGCCACATTATGGTTATTCAAACTCCCTTTATACTAGTAGATATGTCTACCTTTTTATAGGCATGTGAGGCATAATATTCTCATGCACATGCTGCTATATAATAGCAGATTAAAAAGGTTATTATTTGCAATAGTTTTACCAAGTCTTGCGCCCCTTTTTATGACCATTAAGAACTCTATTTTTATGCAAAATTTGCAGGTTGTTTCAAGCATTGAATAAAATTTAATTTTAGCCAATTTGTGGCTAACTACCCTGCCAAATAATTGCATTCTAATCATGTTTCATATCAGCTATTATGTGGCCATTTATATTGGCCTATTAACTTGGCTTTTTAAGCCTCACAACTTGTCAACTTAATTAATTTTAATTGCCTCCTTGAATATTAAAATTATATATATTATTGTATGTTCATAAATATATACATACATACATATATTTATACAAAATGAGTATATATATACACCGATTATCAATTACTACCGAGTCGTGTATATACATGCTCATTTACCAGTACGTATAAATATATACTTGTGTACATATCTATGCATACCGTGTGTGTGTGTGTGTCTATATATATATATATATTCTTGTATGTTCATAAATATATACATACATATATATTTATACAAAATGAGTATATATGTACACCGATTATCGATTACTACCGAGTTGTGTACTCATTTACTAGTACGTATAAATATATGTTTGTGTACATATTTATGCATACCGTGTGTGTGTGTATATGTATATATGTATATGTATTTAAATGATTGAACCATATAACCATGATGCATACACGCATACCAAGATATACACACTATCATTTCCTTAGTTGAATATCACTAATACAATATCAATTCTAAATCAACTTGATGATAATATTAGCTATATATATTCATTACGTTAATAGGAACACTAATAAACCTAGAAATTTCTATAAGGAAACTAACTTGACTTGACTTAGGTCCAAGTAACCAAAAGACATAACTTAAGAACAACTTACTCAATTACGACAACATCCAAAACTCGACCTAAGCACAATTCAACAAACTCAGATGGCTTTACTATTCAGCTCTTATCTATTTCCTTCTCTTAGATGATACTGCCCCTCATCCACTAGAGGCGTGAAATCCAATCCTGTATATCTACTTGGACAAACAAAACACGTAGTTATCCACTTCATTTATATTGCATCCATTTCATTGCATATACATCATTATTTCCATTCAATACATAAAACCATTGTATTACATATATTTTATCTAAACATTCAACTTGTCAATCTTCATAGTCACATAAATTCACATTGCATTTAAGTTAAAGTGAAAAGTAAACAGTAATTTAGGGATGGGATGTAACACTTGGCCCCTCAACATAGTCATTTGCATCCTCAACAGTGTTATGCTTGTCTTCCTACTTGTTATCCTGTTCAAAATTGCTCAAGATGTCATCAATTAAAACCTTGGGCTTTTGTTTAGCCAATCTATTAGATCTCCTCACACTAGTTCATTCCACACTAGCATCATGTTCAATGGAACTCATGCTATCCTCCTCACTAGAGAATTTGGTATCAACATCTCCTCCCTCATTCTCTGAATTAGGTACTTCAACATAAAAGGAGATGGCTTTTTTCTTCTTCACATCAGGGTTAGACTTGCCCACATGTTTGCCAACCCTCTTGACAAGGGTGTTCTTCAGCTGACACAAATCAATTGTGGCATTTCTCTGAGTCTGCACAGGGTTATACTTTTTCTTTTTTACTCTATCGTTTTGGGTTGGTGTTAGGGGCAGGTTGGTTAACAGGGGGGTTGAGTTTGTACTTGGACCCAAAAGCATCAATGGAGGGGTTTGGGGGGATTTCATCAAGGGGCTCAGGCTCATCACTAACTAGAGTTACACGAATGATATTAGGGGGACGCAATGCAAGGTGAAAGTGATACAATCTCAGGATTAACCCTTGGTGTAGAGGCAAAGGTGATTTATCTAGGTTTTTTGAGGTGAGCTCAACAGTTTCCTTAACAAAAGCTTCTAGGGACAAAAGGAGAAAAAAATGGGAAGCTTATGAGAAGATGGTGCCTAAAGTGGTTGAGAAGGGGCATGTGATATTAATAGTAACACTTAAATCTACCTTCAAGAGTTACGTATTTCATGAGCATGAGAGTTGAATAGAAATTTTATATTTTACTACTAACTAAGATATAAAATCACAAAATTAATGTAAGAATAGAAAATAGCACAAAAAATGGAACCTAGTGCCAAATGCTAGAGCTCTCTAGTTAAGAAACCTACACAATACATGAACATTTGTGTGATGTGTTGTCATCCATGTGGCTACCATAAATTGAGATGCTTGAAAACTCACTTCTCTCCTTGAATCTCATGCCTAGCTCTACACAGAATGAGGAACACACAACAACTAATCCAAGTAGGATGAAAAATATTATGAAACTGGTTTAATCTAAAAAAAGAAATGACAAGAAGAAAATGAAAAGAGAGCGCAAACCCCCATTCTGGTGAAGAGTTCCAAATAACAATCTACAAGCTGAGAAAATGAGAAATTTTGGGGATGTTGAGGAGCTTGCATGAATGGTCAAACCCCTATTTTTGTATTTCAACCTCTATAGGTAGCCAATATGCAGAAAAGAGTAAAATATTATGTGGTTTTATCGTAAGTGTGTCTAGGAAGGTAAAAGAAGAGACAAAACTATAAGAGATTGAGAGACATATTTTGAAGTCAAGAGAGACAAGGTTGTTGAAGAATGGTGTTAAACCTTCAAGGAGTGATTTTGAATGTTGTAGAATACTCACATGGAGTTAATTATTCTCAAGAGTGCTAGAACTTGCTAGAAATTATTGGTAAGAGTGTTACATAGATAACATGAAAGCATAAAAAATACAAGATTATAAGAGATTGAGAGACATATTTTGAAATTTGAGGAGAAAAGAGGGAAATATGGGTGAGTCCAAGGGTTGAAGATCCATTCAAATTCATTCTAGAGAAGTTACCACTAACATGGATAGGTAGTAGGTGGTAAAATGCTCAAAATAGCTACTAAACAACAAACTATTGTGACATGTTAGCACGTCACACTAACATCTTGATAGATTTAGCTTTTAGAAAGGCCAAACACTAGGAAATCACAAGGTTAACACATTTGAAACATAATTTTTCATAAAAGGGACCACAAGAGGCAAGACCTTGGTACCATGGGAAAAAAAAGGATAAGACAAGGGCCAAAATGTATCTTAAAATTGACTAGGGGAGGTAAGCACCAAAGTGGGTCCAAAACATAAAGTCAAATTACAAGGGTATGCAAATTTTGATGTTGCAAGAGGTCATATGACTTTTTTCCTCAACCAGTCCCATGCATTGTTGATAATTTAGCCAAGAGTCACTGATGTTAAGTTTTACAAGAAGAAAGTGAGTGTCATTCATGATGTATTTTAACTGGATGGAACATATTCTAAATTTTAGTAGAGAATGAAAGAGAAAAAATACCTAACAAAAAATGATCTATAAATATTTTGGTCATAGAATGAATTTGGATGAATCCAAATCAACTAATTCTTAAGATATAAGTGTAGATTATAAAATGTTTAGATTATTCTTGGGCTTGAACTCTCATGAAGTTTGTTTTAAATTAATGTTATAGAGGTTAATGAGTTCCCAAGGGAATGAGGAATATATTTTTTGGTATCAATTGATCCCTTTCCTAGTGTTATTTGTCTTCTATCTAAGTTGATAATTGATTGTTACAACATGCCTAGAGTGCAAGGATGGGAGATAGTTGTAGTGGCAATCAAAAAGAGAAAATACACATTCTTTACTTAATTCAAGAGGTAAGAATCCCAAGGAGAAAATTGGGTTAGCCTCTAATTGCTCTTTACTTTGATGGATGTTTCTTTCTCACTAAGTCCCACATGTTTTTTGGTTGAGTAGACCATACCTTAAGACCTACTCTACCATGATTTTTTATCATAAAAAATATGGCATACATGGCACAAGTTCATTCTTTTTATGGGTTCTTTTGTGGATTTGTGCTATCTTATGGGCTACTTCAAATTATCAAGATGTATTTTACTCTATGAACTCTAGTTTAAATTTTAGTGGTTATTATAGTCTAGTGCTTAGTGAAATAGAAAATTGACCTTTTCCTATCTAGGTTAATTAATTAATGCTATCAATAAGCACACAATTATTTTAAATAATAGATCTCAATAAATATCAAAATAATGGATTCTCATAAAAAAATAAATATAAGGGATTAGGGCACTAAGCTCTTACTTTTGGAATGCCTTAAGAATTCTCATGGCCTATGGATTAGATTTTCATAGTATATAAAATGATGACCTTAAAGTGTATATTGGCTTTAAAATCTATGTAAACTCATAATTAGATGGGGTTGATCTCATGATTGTAAATTATTTTTATGTGGTATATATTTTCCTTGTAACCATAGATTTAATATCGTTAAATGTGCACTTGTACTACCCAATTCACTATGATATCTATTATCTACTCACTATTAAGGACTAGCAATTTTTAGGAATACCTTAGGGAAATAATCAAATTATAAGGGCCAAGTTCTCATAGATTGACCCCCTTGATTGGATCAATGTTATAGTTGTGGCAAATGTTGGTAGACCATATTTAAGCATGTAAATGATCTAGATGATAAAATTAAAATGAAAGCATTGATTCTTTTTATTGTTGTAAGTCAAAATCTTCATATTTAATGATCCTTAATGCTCCAAGATTTTGGATGATAATTTATTATATGAACTAATGTCCAAATGAATCTCTTTAATTACACTAAGACATAATGAATCATTGCATAGCCATGACTCTAGTAGAATGTACTTGTTGATATTTTATCACCTTGACATAAGTATTTCCTCAAAGAGTTATTTAGGAAATTTTATAAAATTTAATCTTTGCTCATGGTTTTGTGTCTCAGGTGTTGAAAAGGAAAGACAAAAATAAATGTTTATTTTTCATTTAAGTTTGATGCCATAAAGGAGGGAAAGGGATGTAATGCCCCCTTCCTAAGCTTTGCCAGTGATTATTAGGATTAGCCTATTCCTTGGATTCTCGTAGGATAATATGGTTGGTTAGGGGACTCCTTAGTTCTTAGTGGTATGTTCAAGATTATAGGCGTATCTTTCTGGCACTCTTTAGAGAATTTTTGAGCATTTGGCCCAATACTTACTATTTTTAGTAAGCCACCTCCTTAGCGTGCTGACTTAGTATTTTCATGTTGATCTTTCTTTGGGATGCTTTGTTATGGTATCTAATGTTTATTGGTGATTTTATGGCCTAGGGGATTTATTTTAAAATAATAGTAATATTATAAAGTTAAATTAAATATTTAACTTTATGTTATTTTGATTTTTTAAAAGGTGACTTTTGGGGAGACACAAGGAAGAATTTAAAAAGGCAAATATTTTAGCCTCATTAAATGAGATGGCCAAGTGGAAGACATAAGGGGAATTTAAAAGAAAATAAAGTATGTTTATTTCTCCAAGGGGCATGGGATTTGAGGAAATAAAAAATCAATTTGGAGCTCATTTAGAGTTTATGTTGGAAATAAAATGAACAAGTTTTTGCTAGTTGACATTGTCTTCCAAGGAATTTGTGAGGGGAACAATCTTCGCAAGGGACATCCACTTCAATTGTGAAAGATCATTCTTGCTAGATTCTATAGGTGGTTTCATCTAGAAATCACATTTGAGCTTATTGATGAGATATACATTGGAGATTGTTGGGGTTTGAAGAGGAATTCTTTTGGCAGATTCTGGAGTGTTAAAATATTAGTTGGAAAGGGGATATTCACAACTTATTCCAGTCTCATTGTTGGTCGTACCCTTCATGTACTAGTTCATATAGCTAGTGAAGGGTGTGTGGATTTTGGAGGTTGGATGCCTTGTTTTTGGGGCAGATTTGGGAGTGAAAGGAGGCACCTAGACTTGGACAACAAGTGACTAGGGTTTGTGGGATGGAGAAATCACTTGGAACGAATATGTAAACATTTCCATCATCTCTAATTTGTTGCTATAGTACTATTTCAAACCTACAACTCAATTCTTCTTTCTAGATATGTTCCTAAATGATAGTTTTTTGTGAATCATAGTCATTAACCACTATTATTTGTGATTTTTAAGTAATAATTAGTTCATTATTATGCTAGATAATTTATATTAGACCTGATTTATAGCTTTAGTTGTAAACCTTTTGAAGAAAAATTGGAAATATTGCATTAGTGTGTTATTGTGACATATTTCCATTGGTTGTATTATTGTTATTTGTTTATTACATCCATCTTGCAAATCAAAACCGTAAAAAAATAAAATCAAAAATCAAACAAAAAGAGAAAAAAATAGGGTACATATTACAATGGTATCAGAGCAGTAGTATTCTACCATCTTGGAGGGTTTATGGAAAAATCAATTTTATGTCAGTGGAATGAGTAATGCAACCACCCTTTACACATCATTATAATTTGAGAAGGAACAGGTCAAACACGAGTCTTGAAGGGAAATCAGAGACTGATCCTTTTGCAAGCAATGAAATGGGGGATAGAGAGCAACAAGAACCTAGTACTAAAGAGATATAAATGACCTTGCTAGAGGGTAGCATGAATTACAATAGAATTTAGCTCAGATGGTGGCATTAATGAACCAACATATGTTGGGAAATAATAAAAATGGTGGGAAAAACATAAGGAACAATAGTGGAAATAATGGGGAAATAATGGTGGTAATAATGAGCATGAAAGGAATAATATAAATGGGGATTGGTCGATTAATAACACGCTTGCAAATCAACATGCAAGAACTAACACAACCAATTCTAGGCCCTTAATGCCTAAATTTCCACCAAGAAACAACATCTAGATGGATAATGAACCCACTCAATATGAGTTACAACATATTTTGCAAGATTGGAGGGACGTAAGGCTTGAGTTTCAGGTTGAAATGTCTTTTAGAGACTATATGGACCTTCGGTTAAAACATAGGCCTAATAGAGGTGGTAGATAACACCACCAAGATTTACAGAGAAAAGTGGGAAAATTATCTATTCCATACTATGATGGTTCAGGGAAGACTTCAGCTAGAGCATGGGTTCATAAATTAGACACCTACTTCTTGTTGGAATATTTGCCTCAATCCATACTGACATGTAACTCCTGAAGGGCAAAGTCGCTGAGACATTATTCATGTCTGGCCGACTAGCTACTGTGAATCTTTTGAAATGTTCATGTTGCCGAGACAGAGTTGATGTCTTGCCGACAATTCTATCACTGTGACAAGAAGCATTCACTGTGACCTTTTGTCGAGTGGAGACCTCTGGCCAACAAAATGCTCTTATTGGGCGTCAGGGAGAAGTCCTAGCGACTGGTGAAAGTCTCACCGATAACATATGGCTATCGAGGTAACACAAGGGTCTCGGGGAGAAGTCTCAGTGATGAATGGAAGGTCTCGCCAATGAGGATACACTTGGGGTCTTCGCGGTGACTCAAAGACTTTAGTATGAAGTCTTGGCGACCGATGGAGAGTCTCGCCGATAGTCTTCGGTATGACATGTTCGCTCGATGAAAGGTCTTGGTGAAGGTCAAATGTCTTACGACTCGGTAAGACATGGGTGTTCGATGTGAGGTCTCGACAAAAGACAAAAGTCTTGCCGACTCGGTAAGACATGTTTGCTCGGAGTGAAGTCTTGGAAAAATACGAATGTCTTGTCGACTATCAGGTGCTTCGGAGTAACATAAGAGATCTCGGTGAAACCTCTTGGTGACAGTTGAATGTCTTAGTGATAGATGGGTGCTGATGGAAATGTTAATGTGCTTGGTGTGAGGTCTTGGCGAAAGAAATTTGTCTCACCGAATGGAAAACTCATGACGGCATGACTTGAAGACTTCGGTATGAGGTCTTGGCGATCTACAGTAGTCTTGCCGATGGCATTTTTGAGATCGATATGACTTGTGGCATTCGGTATGAGTCTTGTCGATGTGGATACTCTTGCCGATAGAAATGCAATGGATGTCGATGGATTCGGTATGACTCAATGTGTTCGTTATATCGTCTTGCCGACTATTGGAACCTATGATGATATCAATAGTGAAGACTTTGTGGCATCGGGGAGACACTGTTAGTGTCTCACTGACATGCCAACAAAGTTTGAACGCCTCTGATCATTTGAATTTCCTATGTGGCACCTCGTGGACCAATCAGAGGAAGTGAATTTCAAATGGATGGCGGTTAGATTTTTTGTAACAATTGCGATGCTGGAGCTGAACTGCATGCAGGGAAAAATCAACACTCAAGAGGAAACTTTCTACGATGGGGCAATGGCGGATAAGGATGAACAGAAGATAAAAAATCAGAATGTGATAAGATAAAAGTAGATCAATTTTGAGAATGAAAAAAGAGATTTGAGAATCGAATTGTTGAGAGCATTCTCTGTAAGATATTGAATAGTGAATGAAGCTACTGTGAACTGATACCAGAGAGTTGTATCTCTACATTGTATATAATTGTTTGTTACTATAATACAAAGAGATTCAACTTGGTGTGGTGGGTTTTTTTTTGAAAGGGTTTTCCCACGTAAATCTGTTGTTCATTGTCTTTATGTATTATCTTTGTTTCTGTAAATATTTCATGTGTGTCTTAATTAGATTATAATTTGGAAATTAAAAGTATTGTATGCATTCTTCCCTGTGGTTTTGACGTTAGGAAAGTTGCTTCCGCACCTCTGCTTTCCTTACAAGTGGTATCAGAGCCTGGCTAGTTGTGTTATCCTTGTGAGTGGGTTGGGTTTTTTGTGTCAATTCTTTTTCAGTGGGAGTTTGTTAGAGGTCTGATAATTTAATTATAGATTAAGATGGCGAGCACATCCGGAAAGATGGAAATAGAGAAATTCAATGGTAGCAATTTTGAGTTGTGGAAACTCAAAATGGAAGATCTGTTAGTGGATCGTGATATGTGGCTTGCTGTGTCTAGAACGATGCCTCAAGGCATGAAGCAAGAGGATTGGGATCTTGCAGATAGAAAGTCTAAGGGGCTGATAAGACTCTATTTGGAAGACTCTGTTCTTCTAAACGTGCATGAAGAAAATACTACATCTTCCTTGTGGAAAAGACTGGCACCTATTTATCAAGGCAATTCCTTGGTGAACAAATTGTTCTTGAGGAAGAAGTTGTACTCTTTGAGAATGTAGGAGGGAGGATCTATTGATGATCATTTGAATGCATTCAACATGTTGATTGCTCAGTTAACATTTGTTGGTATGAAGATTGAAGATGAAGATCGATGCATGTTGCTACTATGTTCATTATCAGATGCTTGGGATCATCTGGTGATGGCTATTGGGAGTACGACATCCACTTTCAAGATGGAAAATGTTGTTGCTTCTTTGCTGTCGGAAGAGATGAGAAGAAAATATTCTAAGATGGAAAAGGAGGCTCTGGCTATTAGAGGAAGCGAAGGAGAAAGGAAAGAAGAAGGACAACAAATCCAGATCAAAATCAGAAGGGAGATCAAAGGCTCCTGGCAAGAAGTCCAAGGTGAAGTGTTGGAATTGTGGGCAACCTGGTCATGTCTGAAAGGATTGCAAGGAGAAAAAGAAGAAGAAGAACTCTTCTGGAAATGATTAATCTCAGAGTGATGCAGACGCCTTCATTGCAGCTTTGGCTACACGGGCATCAGATAATGTCTGACTAATTGATTTTGGAGCATCTTTCCACATGACATCTCATAGAGACTGGTTCACAAAGTATGAAAACTATGATGGTGGAAAGGTGTATTTAGCAAGTGATTCATCTTTGGAAATTGTTGGCTATGGAAGAGTCAAAATCCAATTCCCTGATGGAAGAGTGAAGGGAATCAATGATGTAATGTACATACCAATTCTGACTCGTAATTTACTTTTTGTAAGTAAGCTGAATGATATTGGAGTGCATGTCACGTTCTCTGGAAATGGATGCAAGATGACTAGAGGCTCTATGGTGTTGGATAGGGGTGCTCAAATTGGTACTTTGTACAAGTTGGATGCACAAGCTATTCAATGCAATAGTGTCTCTGCGAAGTCACATAAAGCTACTCATGGAGAAAAGAAGGAAAACATTCCTGATGGTGTAAACTCCACGGAGGTTAAACTTCCAGTAAAAAAGACTATGCTCTGGCATCATAGGCTAGGCCACATTGGTGAGAAAGGTTTAAAAACCTTGAAAAATAAAAACCTGGTAGAAAGGCTTGAAGATTGTAACCTTGAGTTCAAATTTTGTGAACATTGCATATATGGTAAACAACACCGTGTTTCATTTTATTCCATTCCTCACAAATCTTATGGTTTGCTTGATTATATTCATTCTGATGTTTTTGGTCCAGTGAATGTTCCTTCTCTATCTAAATCAAGATACTATGTGTCGTTTATTGATGATTATTCAAGAAGATAATTTGTATATTTTCTGAAAAGTAAATCAGAAGTGTTCAATCAGTTTAAGGAATTTAAAAACCTTATATAAAATAAGACTGGTAGAAAAATAAAATGTTTAAGGACTGACAATGGCGGTGAGTTTTGTTCAGATGAATTTGAAATGTACTGTAAGGATCATGGGATTAAAAGACATAAGACTACACCTTACACTCCACAGCAAAATGGAGTTGCTGAAAGGTTCAACATGACAGTAATGGAAAGAGCACGAAGTATGCTAAGCAGTGATGGCTTGGAGGAGAAGTTTTGGGTTGAAGCAGTCTCTACAACATGTTACTTGGTAAATCATTCTCCTAACTCTGCTCTTGTTGAGAAGATGCCTTTGGAAGCATGGTATGGAAAGAAGCCCTCTCTAAGACACATTCATGTCTTTGGCTGTGAGGCATATGCATATGTGTCGTTTGAAAAAAGATCTAAGTTGGAAAACAAAGCTGTAAAGTGTATTTTTATTGGCTATAGTGCTGGAATAAAAGGATACAAGCTTTGGAATCCTGAGACTGAGAAGGTTTTGTATAGCAAAAGTGTTATCTTTCATGAGCTAAAGCCTTCTACATTGGATCTGTAGTCAGAGAAGAAATTAGAAAATGAAAAGGATGTAGCAGAAATTCCTTCGACACCAAATAAAGAGGAATTGAAAAATCAAAATGTACTTGACACTGAGGAGAGCTCAAGTAGTTCTGAAAGTTCTGAAGAAGATGAAGAACCACCTCAGCCTCAGCCTGTGAGGAGGTCGACTCGTGAAAGAAAGCAACCTGATAGGTATGGGTTTTCTTTGATAGAGTCTACTTGTGCCTATGCTTTAATTTCTAGCACTGATGAACCTAGGACTGTGAAAGAGGCATTTAAAATGTCTAATTCAAACTCTTGGTTGGAAGCCATGAATGAAGAAATGACATCATTAGAAAAGAATGATACCTGGATTTTGGTGCCATTTCCTAAAGGCAGAAAAGTTGTGGGCTGCAAATGGGTTTTTAAAAAGAAAATTGGTCTAGAAGGCAGTGTAGAAAAATATAAAGCGAGGATGGTTGCAAAAGGTTATTCCCAGGTAGAGGGAATTGATTATGGAGAAATCTTTTCTCCTATAGCTAAGCTGACATCTATTAAATTTCTTTTGTCACTTGCATCAACGTATGACTTAGAGATTGAACAAATGGATGTGAAGACAACATTTCTTCATGGTGATCTTGAAGAAGAAATTTATATGTCCCAGCCGGAGCACTTTGTGGAAAAAGGTAAGGAAAGACTAGTTTGCAAGTTCAATAAATCTCTGTATGGGTTAAAATAGTCTCCTAGAATGTGGTACCAAAATTTTGCAACATTTGTGTTGTCATTTGGATTTGTAACATCAAAATCTGATCACTGTGTGTATTACAAAGCTGAAAGTGATCAAGTTCTTATTATTACTCTCTATGTTGATGATATGCTATTCATAGGCAATAGTAAGTTAATGATTTCTGATCTTAAATCTCAGTTGTATGCAAAGTTCGAAATGAAAGATCTTGGTGCAACAAGGTATATTTTGGGAATGGAAATAACCAGGGACAGGAAGAATAGAAAACTTTGGCTCAGTCAGAGTAAGTATATCATGATTTTTCTAGAGAGATTTTGTATGACTGATTGCAAGTAGCTAGTTGTTCTAGTTTTATAGGGAACGAAACTATCTGTTGAAGACTGTCCAAAATCTCCTACTGAGATGGAGGACATGACCAGTGTACCTTATGTTAGTGCAGTCGGCAGCCTTATGTATGCAATGGTCTATACAAGGTCAGACATTTCCCAAATAGTGGGAGTTGTTAGTCGGTTTATGGCTAATCCTGGAAGGACACATTGGGGTGTTGTGAAGAGAGTGTTTAGATATTTGAAGGGCACTTCAGACTATGCTTTGTGTTACCATGGGAACTTGGTTGAATCACAGAGGACTCTCAGTATTTGAGGTTATGTGGACTCTGATTGGGCAGGGGACATTGATAGTAGAAGATCCACCAGTGGATATGTTTTCATGATGAATGGTGTTGCAGTGAGTTGGATGAGCAAGCGGTAGGCTGTATTCGCTTTGTCCACTACAGAGGTAAAATACATGGCAGCAACACATGCCTATAAAAAAGCATTCTGGTTAAAACATTTGTGTTCTAATATTGGTTTTGATGCAAGAAAAATACTATTTACTGTGATAGTCAGAGTGCTATATGTTTGGCAAAGAATCCTACTTTCCATGCCAGGACAAAACATATAGATGTACAGTATCACTTTGTACGAGATATGGTGGAGGATAGGAAGGTCTCTTTGGAGAAAGTGGATACTCTGGAAAATGTTGTAGATGCATTGACGAAGCCTGTGAGCATAGACAAATACAGGTGGTGTGCCAGTTCGATGGGCCTCTTGGCCCATGAATTTCAATAGTTTTATTATGCTCTGGACTTGTCACTAAGGTCTTTGTCAAGTGGGAGATTGTTGGAATATTTTCCTCAATCCATACTGACATGTAACTCCTGAAGGGAAAAGTCGTTGAGACATTATTCATGTCTGGCTGACTAGCTGCTCTGAATCTTTTGAAATGTTCATGTCGCCGAGACAAAGTTGATGTCTTGTTGACAAGTCTATCGCTATGACAAGAAGCATTTGTTGTGACCTTTTGCCGAGTGGAGACCTATGGCTGAAAAAATGCTCTTATCGAGCATCGGGGAGAAGTCCTAGTGACTGGTGAAAGTCTCACCGATAGCATATGGCTATTGAGGTAACACAAGGGTCTCGGGGAGAAGTCTCAGTGATGAATGGAAGGTCTCGCTGATGGGGATGCACTTGGGGTCTTTGCGGTGACTCAAAGACTTTAGTATGAAGTCTTGGTGACCGATGGAGAGTCTTTTCAATAGTCTTCGGTATGACATGTTTGCTCGGTGAAAGGTCTTGGCGAAGGTCAAATGTCTTACCGACTCGGTAAGACATGGGTGCTAGATGTGAGGTCTCGGCGAAAGACAAAAGTCTTGTCGACTCGGTAAGACATGTTTGCTCGGAGTGAAGTCTTGGCAAAAGACGAATGTCTTGCTGACTGTCAGGTGCTTTAGAGTAACATAAGAGATCTCGGTGAAACCTCTTGGTGACAATTGAATGTCTTAGCAATAGATGGGTGCCAATGGAAATGCTAATGTGCTCGGTGTGAGGTCTTGGAAAAAGACGTTTGTCTCACCGAATGGAAAACTCACGACGACATGACTTGAAGACTTTGGTATGAGGTCTTGGCGATCTGTGGTAGTATTGCCGATGGCATTTTTGAGATCGATATGACTTGTGGCATTCGGTATGAGTCTTTCCAATGAGGAAACTCTTGCCGATAGAAATGAAATGGATGTCGATGGATTCAATATGACTCAAGGTGTTCGCTATATCATCTTGCCGACTATTGGAACCTATGATGATATCGATAGTGAAGACTTTGTGGCATCGAGGAGACACTGTTAGTGTCTCACCAACATGCCAACAAAGTTTGAACGCCTCTGACCGTTTGAATTTCCTATGTGGCACCTTGTGGGCCAATCAGAGGAAGCGAATTTCAAATGGATGGCAGTTAGATTTTTTGCAACAATTGTGATGCTGGAGTTGAACTGCATGTTGGGAAAAATCAATGCTCAAGAGGACACTTTCTACAATGGGGCAATGGCGGATAAGGATGAACAGAAGATAAAAATTAGAATGTGATAAGATAAAAGCAGATCAATTCTGAGAATGAAAAAAGAGATTTGAGAATCGGATTGTTGAGAGCATTCTCTGTAAGAGATTGAACAATGAATGAAGCTACTGTGAACTGATACCAGAGAGTTGTATCTCTGCATTGTATGTAATTGTTTGTTATTGTAATACAACGAGATTCAACTTGGTGTGGTGGGTTTTTTCCCGAAAGGGTTTTCCCACGTAAATATGTTGTTCATTGTCTTTGTGTATTATCTTTGTTTTTGTAAATCTTTCATGTGTGTCTTAATTAGATTGTAATTTGGAAATTAAAAGTACTATATGAATTCTTCCCTGTGGTTTTGACATTAGGAAAGTTGCTTCTGCACCTCTGCTTTCCTTACACTTCTAGCTTAACCCAATGCCAGAAGATGAGGCCATCAAATATGTTATAATTCACTTGGATGGTAGTTCCCATGAGTAATGGCATCACTAAATGATTACCTTGGGTCATGATCAAATTGACTCCTATGTTGAGTTTATAGAGAGGTTGATAGATAGATTCAATAAGAAGGGCTTGGAATTGCACTTTAGGGAGTTGGCTCAACTCAAGTAGTGGGGTTCAGTAGACACTTATATTGTATATTTTCAAATGTTTTCTGTGTTAGTGATTGATATTTTAGAAAGAAGACTGATTATGTTGTTTTTTGATGGTCTTTTAGACCCATTAAGAGGTTGGATTAAGGACCTCAATCCACCTACTCTATAGTTTGTCATTAAAAAGGTAAGGGATGTGGAATCTTCTTCTTCCATGAGCAAATTTTAGTCTAAGAGATTCCCACACAAGAAAGACAAGGATAGAAGACACTTCTCAAAGGATACCAATCAATCTAAGAGCATGTCTAACAGGTTGGATAGTGATCATCTCAATAAGCTTAGATGCAAGAAACTATGTTTTCATTGTAGAGAGCCTTGGGACCCATCACACAAGTGTGATATTAAGGAAAAGGCAAAATAGATTGAGTATTTTTTAGCTGATGAAACTGTGTAAGAAAATATAGATCAACATACTGAATCTGAGAGTAGTGATGGGGACAGTCTAGTAGATGAGGCTGAAAAGGAGCAAGGATGTGGTGGTTTCATTGCCCAACTTTCTAGCTTCCAAAAAGTTGGTTCTTTCAAGGTTAGAGTACTTTATGGGCAAGGAATAATTACACTCATTGACACAAGTACTACTCATAATTTCATTGATGAAGGGATTGTTTCCAAAAGAGGGATTAAAAAAAATGAAGGGTTTAAGATAATGGTAGTAAATGGATTTACCCATACTTGCAAACACAAAATTTATAACTTGGGCATACAATTGGGGGAGTATCAGTTGAGGGATGAAATTTCTATGTGGTAAGTATAAGGGACACAAATGTGGTCTTAGGTATGCATTGGATGCGTACACTTGGAGAGTTGACCATGAACTTGAACACTATGGAGATGAAGTTTGAATTAAAGGGTAAGATGATAGTGATCAAAGGCATGTAAAATAGGGGTGCTAGAGTAGTCTCCTTGAAAATAAATGAGTGGTTGACTTGGAATGATTGGGTAGAGTGGGCAGTTGAGTGTATCATAATTCCTAAAGTTATGGAGTAGCAAAAAGGAGATCATCATTCGGATATTCAGGCCTAGCTATCTAAGCATAGCAAAGTATTTAGTAGTATACCTCTCGAGAGAGGGATTGAGCACGTTATTGAGTTGGAGGAGATTTCTAAGCTTGTGATTACTACACCTTACCATCATTCAAAGAGGCATAAAGATGAGATTGAAAAGGAAAACAAAGAATTGTTAGATATGGGACACATAAGGCCTAGCAAAAGTCCCTTTGCTTCTTCTATAGTGTTGGTTAAGAAGAAGGATGGTTCAATGTGCATGTGCATTGAATATAGATCCCTCAATAAAAAAAATAAAGAATAGGTACCCCATTCCTTGCATTGATGAGCTTATTGATAAGTTTCATGCTACATGATATTTTTCCAAAATTGAATTAAGGTCAGGGTATCATCAAATTCAGGTTAGGGAGGCAAATGTGGAGAAGATGACAATCAGATGTCACTTCAGACATTATGAGTTCTTGATGATGCCATTTGGGTTGACTAATGGACCAACTACATTTTAGTCATGTATGAATAGGGTATTCAAAAGGAAACTCCAAAAAATATGTTCTTATCATCTTTGATGATATTTTGATTTTTAGTAAGTCTTGGGTTGAGAACTTAAGGCATCTTGAGGAGGTATTGAGTATCTTGGAGGAAGAATCATTGTATGCCAAGGATTCTACATGTGATTTTGGTATGATTGAACTACTTTACCTTGGCCATATTATTAGCTCTAAGGGTGTTAGAGTAGACCTAGATAAGATCAAAGTAATCGTGGATTGGCCACCACCTACAAATCTAAAATAACTCAAGGGATTCTTTGGGTTATGTGATTTTTATAGGAGGTTTGTAAAAGGTTTTTTATAGGTGGTAGCTTGCATCATAGATCTAACTAAAAGGGGGGATTTTTTTTGGTTGGATACAACTCAATAATGCTTTAATCATTTCAAATAGATTATGTGTACTTGCCCCAGGTTAGCTATCCCCAATTTCTCTAAGCCTTTTAAGTTGGAGTGTGATGCATCTGGAGAGAGGATAGGTGCAATGCTAATATAGGGTAAGCATCCAATTTCCTTTAGGAGCAGGCAGTTGAGGGGTGCCGAAAGGAGTTACTCAATGTATGACAAGGAGATGTTAGTCATAATGAATGCATTGGCCAAGTTCATACCCTATCTTGTGAGAGGGCGATTCATTGTAAAAATGAAACATAACAACCTCAAGTACTTATTGAGTCAAAATGTTTTAAATGATAGGAAACAATAGTGGGTAAGTAGGTTATAGGCTTATGATTTTGACATTGAGTATGTCAAAGGTAAGAAAAATATTGTTGATGATGCATTGTCTAGGAAATCTTACTTGTGCTCTTTAGTTGAGATATATGTTGATTGGAGAGAGTTGATTATAGCATAATATGTTAAGGATCCTTAGACTACAAATATTCTTGATGGGACCACATGGGTTGATAGGTACAAGGTAACTAATGAGCTGATATTCTATAAGGATATAATTTACTTAGTACCTAATTCAAGACTTAAAGCAAACAAATTGAGAACTTTCCATGATGCACCTATGGCTAGTCACCTGAGGTTTTTCAAAACATATAGGAAAATTCAAGAGAGGTTTACTTGGGAAGGACTCAAAAATGAGGTCCTTAAGTACGTTAGAAAGTGTCCCACATGTTAGCAGAACAAAAAAAACATACAAGTATCCAGTTGGATTGTTGCAACCCTTGCCTATTCCCAATTAGGAATAGGAATGTATCTCTATGGATTTGATCACCTGGCTACCAAATGTTTAGGGTAGAGATTATGTTTATGTTATTGTTGATAGATTGACAAAATTTTCTCATTTTTTTCCATTTCAGCAACATATACAATATCACAGGTAGCTAATTTATTTTTCAGAGAGATTTTTAGACTCCATAGGATGCCTAGGAGCATAGCGAGCGATAGGGACAACAAATTCTTAAGTCTATTTTGGTAAGATATTTTTAGATTGAGTGGGATTGAGCTCACTCCAAGCACCAATTATCACCCATAGACCAATGGGAAAACAAAAATAGTAAACAAGTGGGTGGAAGGGTATCTCCAAAATTACATATCAGGGTAGCAAAAGGCATGGGTTAAATAGTTGAACCTTGCGGAGTATTGTTACAACTCCACTTACCACATGTCTATTAAGATGTCATTGTTTATGACACTGTATAGATATGAGGCTCTGAGCTTCGTTGATTTTTTATTTGGGGATTGTAGACAAGTAGAATATACATACATTTGATCCTAATTTTACTAACACCATTTCATCCCGAATCATCTCCTTTGTTAATCATTTAATTAAATAATCTTTATTTGATTAAATTCATCACATTTCATCTCTTAATTAAATAAATCAATTTTATATGATTAAGTCATTTTTTCCCTTTTAATTAAATAAATCATTTTATTTAATTAATCTCTAAAGTCGTTCTATTAAATTAAATAAATTAATCTTTATTTGATTTAAAATAACAACTTCTTTAATTAAATAAATCAAATCTTATTTAATTCATCACATTCCATCTCTTAATTAAATAAATCAATTTTATCTTATTAAGTCATCTTTTCTCTTTTAATTAAATAATTCATTTTATTTAATTAATCTCCAAATTCGTTCTATTAAATTTAATAAATTAATCTTTATTTGATTTAAATTAACATCGGCTTCTTTAATTAAATAAATCAAATCTTATTTAATTAAGTCTATTAATCATTTTCCTCTCATTTTGATTTAAATTAATCCAAAAGTCTAAGTCAAAATTGTCAAATCAACTATTCTCCCTCTTAATTAATCAAATCTTGATTAATGCTAATCTTAATCCATCAAATCCTCTAGCTTTTGCAACTTGCTCATGAAAATCATTTTAATTGATTTATTAAATCTCCATTTACTTTCAAAAAGGCATTAAAAAAAAAAATTCTCCGAGTTTGAAAAATCCCTCCAAAAGGGTTTGTACATCCAAAAGGCATTTAAGTTTCTCACATGTCCTTTGCCTTGAACCAAGTGGCATTAACTTCATTATCTTCTCCAACTTGTCATTTCATCATTTTTGAAATTGCACTTGTAGACACACCTAAATTTGGACACTTAATTTATCCTAATTTATCCTCTTTCATCTAAGCATCCCTTTATCTGCATTAATTAAGTAATATCACTATTATTTAAAATTAATCCCTCTAAATTTCGTCTAATCCCTAAGGTATCTAGTTAAATAATTAAATACCTTCCCCTTTCATCAAATGAATTAAATAAATATGTCATTTATTTAATTCCCTTTATATCACATCCTCCACCATGTTTATTTAATCCTAATCCATCTTCTAATCTCATCATTAGGGGTGTGCACATGCCTAATCCTTGATTATGATGTGTCACATCCTCTAACCCTATTAAATGCTTTCTCCTTTTGGACAAGGCACTTCATTCCCTATGTGAATTCTTAATTCACATTTAATCCCCCAATGCATTTAAAGGAATTTTTAATTCCTTCTCTCATCCCCATAAGAATATTTGAGGAATTTTTAATTCCCCACATGTCTTCTCACCCATATGGGGACAAGTACCTCCTTTATGAGGAGATCTTGTCCCAATTCCAAGGTACTATGTACTCCCTCCATGTCATGTACTATCCTTCCACCTCATGTACACATCACCTTTTTTAAGCCATATCATATGCCACATGTCAAGATGTGAGGGCTTGTGAGTTTTCAACTCACCTTAGCCCTACATCTTGATCTTGGTGGTTCAATCTTGACCGTCCATTTCCCTAGAGATTTCCAAAATCTCTATAAATTCCCCCTCTTTTCTCTCATTTTGGAGAGATCATGCATTGTAGCCAAACTTTTGTAATTTTTTTCTAGAATCCATACTTAGCCATTTTTACACTTGCATCCATCTTCATATCATCATCTAGCTTGCATCTCTTGCCATCCATCTTCATATCATCATCTAGCTTGCATCTCTTGCCATCCAAGGAGCATACAACACCGAATATCGAAGGGCCAACCAAAGGATCGATTCGAGACAAGGTATAAAGTTTCATTTTGTCATTTTACTTTGTATTGAATCCAACTAGGCTAATCTTGAGGTGTAGGTTGTTTTTAGTGTTTATTTTCATTCTCTTGTTTTTTGCTCGTATTCTAGCACATAGATTCGACCTATCACAACACCTAATTGCATTTAATTACACAATGACCAAATGTGCTCCACCTTTGTCCACTCACATGTTGACAAGTGGCTTTATGCTATTGGTTGGTCTTTTGTCTCACATTCATCCATTTTTCCTCATCCTCCATAATTCTCATCTATAAATAAGAGGCTCTTATTTGGATCTTAGATCTACAACTTCATTCAAAGACATTATCTTGAGATTTTGAATTTGCTCATCCATTGTTCATCCATTTTCACATTTTCATAGCTAGGTTATGTAGAAATTTCACCAAGGAAGCATCAAATATTCATCAAATCATCATTGAAGCTTATAGGGGATTGGGAAAGGGTCATTTTCCACATCAAAATGACACCAATTCCCCCATAGGATTGAGAGTTTGTTTGCATTAAATAATATTTAAAAGTTTTTATTTGTGTTCTTCATTCTATTTCTTGTTTTGTGCATTTCAAATGAATTCCATGGGGAATGATGTTTCTAACTTGCATTTAGGCCTAATTATGTGTTTGTTTTTTGTGTTTGTGCAGGTCTAGGATCACCATTCACATTTTGGCACTAGAAGGAGGGCTAACTTGAACAATTTAACATGTTTTTCTTCAAAATTTTGTTATTTTTGTGTCTACCACTAACAGAAAAATTGTGTCGCTATCAGTCCAGCGGTGCCATATAGCGCCGCTGTGAAACTCCAAACTGCGATGCTGAGCCATTCCCGCCCAAATATTTGAATTCTAAAGTGCGACGCTCGACCATTTCCCTATCGACTAGTTACTTAAACTCCAAACTCCGTCGCTGGTCAAAACAACACTATAATCATGCTCACTGGTTCTGTCGCAGAGCACCGCTATCAATCTCAATGTTGCCATACAACATCACTAACCTCTTCAAACTGTGCCGCCTCTATAGACTGCATCGCTGGAGTTGGGTAAAGGGAAGTTTTCAAATTAATTTCAACATGTGCTTTTTCATTTTGTTGCTTTTGACTGCTAACTAGCTTTTGAACTCTGTTTCTGTAGTTTGAATCAGTTTTTGTAGGTTGACTTGATCAAAAGTGAAGGGAGGAAACAAATATGAAGGCTTCTCTATAGCATCATCATTTCATTGTATCAATTTTTTTTAAACACTTTGGGGAGGAATCGTAATTCCTTTTCTAAGGACTTTGTCATCTTCATGCTTTTTAGGACTCACTAATTTTTGTTTGGGCTTAAAAAGAACAAAACAAAGGGATTAAAAAGAGCCTTAGGCAACTTACTAGATTTTGTTTTGGATTTAACAATTGAACAAACAACTCTCATATTTCCTTTTGGTGCTTAAAAAGAATCCAATTCTTGCTTTGAAGGATTAAAATGAACACGTTCCTTTATGTTTTGTAATCTCTTGTCCAAAGTAATATCATCTAAAAGGTGTACGCACCTCACGGTGATCTTGAGAATCAAAAGGATTTTTATGATATTAAGTTGTATAAGTGATTGCATCCACACTTCAATTTGGATTCTTAAAATTGAACAAAATCTTGCGAGTGTGAGTGGAGTATATCACATGTGTTCTCTCTTTGTTTCTCAACAAATATTGATCAAACTATGGATGTACTTGCTCACTTTTTTATATCCTCAGAGGGCCTACCTGGTGGGAAAAAGTAATCACCCTAGGGAACAACCCAATCGGGAACACACTAAAGCCAAGTGACTTCCACCTGGTATATAAGTGTGGGTACTTGAGGAATGTTCAAGTATCACAAGGATTGTTCCAACAAGAAGGGAAACAATGGTCTCTTGCCGTATGGATTATCCCCCACGAACGGAATGCCTATACTAGAACCTTTTGTTTAGAGGCCCAAAATCCTTATCTATTTGTTGGTGCAAGAGGTCGGACCTTTGAAGCCGCCCCACATTTTTGTAGTTCTTGGTAGATATGAGAAGTATGCCATGGGAGTTTCATGGGTACTAAAGCTTGGCTGACTCATAAAAGTGAGTGTTATGGAGGGGATCCAGTGTAGTCAAGTTTTTAATCATCCGCCAAGAATAAGCATAGTTGGATTTATCTGAGTGGGGATTCAACAAATATTGTCTCTTATCCATAGGTTTGTTTATGTTCTTGGAATCAAAACACTTCGCTTGGATCTTAAACATTGGGAAACAACCATTCAAATGTGATCATCAAATTTCAAACCCTTCAGGAAGCAAATACCTTCGACAAAATTCAAGTGTTATTGCTTGCCCTAGCGATTCTGTCCTTAGAGGCTTCTAAGCATTTGAATTTATATCTCCATTTGCTCTCACTAAAGTCAACAAATAGGGAAATTTTGCCTTAATTTCCTTAATTTCCACATAATGGACTTTGTGGGATGAGACAAAATTGGGACATTGGACATCTAGTTTGAAAATATAATCAAGAATTGTTTGTGGTAAAAAGAACTCACTAAGAAAAGATAAGACAATTGGACCCCACACATGTTCTCTTTCAAATTATTTCCCAAAAGATCAAAATCTGAAAACCAAAGTCCATGTGTTGTCTAAGAGTTCCCTAAGAGTTTGATTTTCAGTTTATGGATGGCACAGTGATTGCCTAGGTTGCTTGAATGGTTTCCATCTATTTTTGTGATATCAATGGCAAGAGTGGAGGATTGGGTATGATGTTTTGATTGATGATCGGGGGGTTGTTTTGACTTTGTTGATTAAGTGGTGGTAAAGGAGGTAGCCCTAAACTGAGGGGTGGTGTGGATGTTAATGGCAAAGGTGGAAGTGGTGGAAAAATGGGTGGTGTATTCCCTTATGGAAATGATGATGATGAGGGGTCAAAGATGCCTTTTGGTCCAAATATCCCACCTTCTCCTTGCGAAGTCATAGGGAGAGAGGTTTGTGTGTTGAGAGGATATGTCGGTGTTGCGGGAAAAGATGATGATGGGTCATTGGGGTCATGAAAGGTGAGCGAAATGTATGGGTGCAGTGGATTCACTAGGATGGATTGACCCAAGATGGTGTTTGCATCCAAATCTTGGTTGTTCAGAAGGGGGTGTGTTCGAAGTGCATGAAGCAATGAGCTCCCCTTGTTGACAATTGGTTGAGTTGGAGCAATGGATGATGTGATTTGGGGGATGCTTTGAGTGATGCTTTGAAATGTGTAGATGATATTGGGGGTGTGGATGAAATTAGGGGCATAATCCCAAGAGGCTTCTCCACAAGAGTTCTCACATCATAGTAAGAATGGAGTTTAGCCCCTTCTTTAGCTAATTCTAGCATGTATTGTGAGGGATTGAGCTTCATCATGGTATTGACAATTCTGTGAGTTTTAGGATTTTGGACCATTTCAATAATTTCATCTTGTGTCATCCCTAAGACATTTTTGGTGTTGTCTTCTACTTGACCTTCCTCTTGAGAATCTTGTGGAAGTGGAGGAAGATTGAGTGTGGGATTGTTAAACCCAATGGGATTGATCTCAAAAGTGGTCTGACTTAAGTCACTTGAAGTTGATGTTTCTTTGTTGGTTTCCATGTTCTTCTTGTGTTGAGATCTAGTTTGAACCATAAAATAAGGATCAATTTTCAATAATGTAAGAGATGAACCTCTAACTCTTTGGATTGATCTAATCTCTAGGTTCAAAAAAGAAAGTATAAGATATTAAGGATCAAAGATGGTGATGAGATAATGAAAGATGGATGATTGGTGAATGATTGGAACTCTTAGGGAAATCCAAAAGTCCTAAAGTTTAGCATCCTCCTCAAGGTTCCATAAGAGTTCCAATCATTCACCAATCATCCATCTTTCATTATCTCATCACCATCTTTGATCCTTAATATCTTATACTTTCTTTTTTGAACCTAGAGATTAGATCAATCCAAAGAGTTAGAGGTTCATCTCTTACATTCTTGAAAATTGATCCTTATTTTATGGTTCAAACTAGATCTCAACACAAGAAGAACATGGAAACCAACAAAGAAACATCAACTTCAAGTGACTTAAGTCAGACCACTTCTGAGATCAATCCCATTGGGTCTAGCAATCCCACACTCAATCTTCCTCCACTTCCACAAGATTCTCAAGAGGAAGGTCAAGTAGAAGACAACACCAAAAATGTCTTAGGGATGACACAAGATGAAATTATTGAAATGGTCCAAAATCCTAAAACTCACAGAATTGTCAATACCATGATGAAGCTCAATCCCTCACAATACATGCTAGAATTAGCTAAAGAAGGGGCTAAACTCCATTCTTACTATGATGTGAGAACTCTTGTGGAGAAGCCTCTTGGGATTATGCCCCTAATTTCATCCACACCCCCAATATCATCTACACATTTCAAAGCATCACTCAAAGCATCCCCCAAATCACATCATCCATTGCTCCAACTCAACCAATTGTCAACAAGGGGAGCTCATTGCTTCATGCACTTCGAACACACTCCCTTCTGAACAACCAAGATTTGGATGCAAACACCATCTTGGGTCAATCCATCCCAGTGAATCCACTGCACCCATACATTTCGCTCACCTTTCATGACCCCAATGACTCATCATCATCTTTTCCCGCAACACCGACATATCCTCTCAACACACAAACCTCTTTCCCTATGACTTCGCAAGGAGAAGGTGGGATATTTGGACCAAAAGGAATCTTTGACCCCTCATCATCATCATTTCCATAAGGGAACACACCACCCATTTTTCCATCACTTCCACCTTTTCCATTAACATCCACACCACCCCTCAGTTTAGGGCTACCTCCTTTACTACCACTTAATCAACAAAGTCAAAACAACCCCCCGATCATCAATCAAAACATCATACCCAATCCTCCACTATTGCCATTGATATCACAATAACAAATGGAAACCATTCAAGCAACCCAGGCAATCACTGCGCCATCCATAAACGTGGTCTATCAAGGACCAAGCATATCAATGGCACCATCCACCACACAAATCCCCACTGTCAATACAACGACACCTCTCATCACAACAATGAACACCATTTTGAATCCACCACCACCACCGCCACCAAGACCAAATGTGGCCAACCAATATATCATCATGTTGCAAGAAGCACACACAGGCCTATCAAAAGGCATTTCAACAATTTCAAGCGCAACAAGCACAACAAGCACAGTAGGCTACTCAAGCCCAAGCCTTATTATAACAACAACAAGCTGCTCAAGCTGCTCAAGCCGCATAGGCTGCACAAGCCACACAAGCTGTACAGGCTGCACAAGCTTCCCAACAAGCGCAAGCTCAAGCTTAGGCGCAAGCCCAATACCAAGCTCAGCAAGTGCAAGTGCAAGCTCAGTACCAGACACAACTACAAGTAGCCCAACAACAAGCATATTAGGAAGTTGTTCTATAGTACCAAGCACAACAAGAAGTAGTCCAATTACTAGCCCAACAACAAACATTATTTGCAAAGAAACAACATGACCAACAACAAGCATTGTTGGCACAACAACAAGTGTTTTTGGCATAGTAACAACAAGACCAACAACACAACCAACAAAAAGTGTTATTGAAACAACAAAAAATGCAGGCATATCAACAAGCCTTGATCACGCAACAGAGCTTACAACAAACTCCCACCAACATACCCAACACTCCACCCATCACTCAAACACCTCAACCACTTCAAAACACATTCACTCCACCTCTTAATCATCAAGATGACACAACGACATAAAATCAAGTTGCTCTCACAACAAGTGCTCGATCTCTAATCAACAAAAACAACAAAGACACCAAGCAACTTGTGTCCCTATCCTTTCAACAGGAACCTTGCAATGGTACCATTCCCAAAGGGGTTTGAAATCCCTAAATTTGACAAATATCGTGGGACGGGAAACCCCGAAGATCACATCATGGAATTCCAAGTACATTACATGGAGGTCACATATGACGATACTTATCTGATGTGGCTATTCCCTCGAAGTTTGGCTAGTCCTTCCATGGAGTGGTTCTCTCACCTTCCTCCTAGCATCAAAAAGTTCCAAGAGATTATAGACGCATTCATAAAAAACTATGCATTCAATATCGATATGGATGTTAGTCTAGAGGAACTATCTGCTCTTAAGCAAGCCAAGGGGGAATCATTCGCTTCCTACTTACAACGATGGTGATCCAAGGCCAACAGGAGCAAATGGGCCATGCCAGAAGAACAAGTCTGCACCATAATTTCCAATCTAGAGAAAACCTTGGAATTCCATTTTAAAATGCAATGTATCACCACATACGACCATTTGATCCCCAAGGCTCTCAATATTGAACGAGCCCTTATTGCACAAGGGGGGACACCCACATATCCATAACATCAAGATAACTACCCATCCACTAGCTATAATGAAAAACCTCGCACATGGGCGAAAATAGAAATGTCACCAATGATGGTGTGGTGGATGCTAAGGTCATAATCAGTGCTCCAAAACAAAACACACAAACATACCAACAACTGCAAAAAAACAATCAAAACAACACCCAATCTAATGCATTATTGCAACAATCACCTAATGATCAAGTCAACAACCTGAATAATCAAGGGGGACCACCTCTGTGGAACAAATATCCCCCCAAGTGGAAGTGCACAGACCTTGGGGAATCAATTGAATTAGTCATGAAGAAACCGGTAAACAAAAATATCATCAAGATTCCCATTTATGAGAACTATCAAGAACCCCAAGTGAAACCACCTTTGTGATTTTCACAAAATCAAGGGGAACACCACAACTAGTTGCATGAGGTTGAAAAATCTGATCCAAGACCTCATTGATGACAAGATCATAAATGTGGAACAACTCACGAGAAATCAAGACCTTAAAATATACATGAATTTGATGTCGGATCATAACAAAGGGAATAACCATGGAAAACAAAAGTATGCCAAAGTGAACCATGTGTATGATCATGTTGTCTCATCCCTAGAAAAATGGGTCACTGTTGTTAACATCAAGGGAGCCAAAGCTGATTGTGGAGTCACCACACGCGGTGACAAAGTTACCATTGTGGGACCATCCCAGCCACCTAGGGCATCCACCTCAAATTCGAGATTCATTCCTAGTGGCTACAATGTTGTGGATCAACTAAAAAGAACCCCTGCTTAGATCTCCATCATGGAGTTGCTGAAGATATCATCCGCACATAGAAAAATCCTAGAGGAAGCATTGGCTTCATCCATTATCTTTGCAGATCTTGATGCTGTCCAGTTCCAAGCTATGGTTGAACACATCACCACCCCATATCTCCTAACACTCTCTTATCAAGATTGCCCCGCCCAACCATATCATAATCACATACTCCACCTTGAAGTCCTAGTTCATAAAAACAAAGTCAAAAGGGTCTTGGTGGATGGGGGTGCAGGTCTAAATATCTATTCCCTCAAACTAATAAAGAATATGAATCTGGGACTCTCAGAGGATGCCATTGAAAAAGGTAAGGGCATTACAATCAAAGCTTATGATTATCAGGAAAGAGTGTCTTAAGGCACTATCCAACTCCCTATTAAAGTAGGGCCAACTATTATGGAAACCACCTACCAAGTCCTTGACCTTGATTTACCTTATAACATCCTTCTGGGGTGTCCATGGATCCTTGGGATGCAAGCAGTCGCATCAACCTTTCATCAGTGCATCAAATTCCCATATCAAAACCAAGAGATCACGATCTACGGTGATCCTGAGCCCTTTGCCTATTGAAAATATTTGGAAGCAAAATACTATAAAATCCCCCAAGTTCCAAAGAATGATGAAGGCCCTACAAATATATAAGTAGACCCAACTACCTTAGCCTCCACCTCTGAGACAAAGACACCGGCCATTCTTGATATCTCTGATATCAAAGTTATTATCTAAGACAATGGGTGTGGGAATTACAAAATGAAGAAAAGTGCTTTCATGGTAGGGGAGTTACCTCAATCTCCTAGGTCCTATGGGAAACCTCAACCAACTAAAATATCATCTGAAACTTTCAGAGCAGACCCTGCTAGATTCAGAAGTTGGGGAGATCTAAGTCGGGAAGTGTTAGATGAAAGGGATGTATCAAACCTACTATATCAAGATGAAAGGCCCGCACCTGATCTTCCCATGGATGAAAGTAGCAAAGGATTACAAATGATGCTTAGTATGGGCTATAACAGAAATAAGAAACTGGGACAAAATGACAATGGTCTTTTAGTACCTCTCATTCTTGAGATGCGTATGAGAAATCTTGGCCTCAGATGTACCCCTTTGAGGGTAACCATACTTGGTAGAGGTGCCTCAATTAAAAAGGTCAAAACTCCCTCTCAGCTATCAACATCTGCCTTTCAAATACTAGTATCCGTTGGTCAATTCATAGATGTGTGTAGTGATGAGGATCCTATAACTGATTTGCCCATGCTTTTTGAGGATTCCTCCCTTCTCATGATTAGTACCCTATTCTTTGAGTCAAACCATCAAACCCATGAAATAAACTTAGTCCATCCCCAACTCATTGATTACGACCAACGAGGACCACCAGTTTTGAACACATTAAAAAATGATGAGGCACTCTTAGAATTCATGGGATTTCAGAATAATATACCATACGACAACCACAAAGTTGGCTTCAACATCACATTGGACACACATGTATATTATGAGGAGACGATTGAATCCTTCAGTTGCAAAAGCGAAAATCTAAGAATAATCTATAGGTTTTTGAGTGAAAACCATACTGTGACACTCTCTGACCCAAAAATAGTAAAATAAAGGATGCATCCAATGGTGAAAACCTCTCTGAGGTGCTGGAGGATGAAGGATTCAATCTCCCTCTTAGTGCAATTCATCAGGAGAAGTCAGCAGTCTTAGCATAAAAGTGTAATCCAGTCAATCTAAGAACAAAGGAAACACCGCACATAACATTATATGCAGAGTCCCTTCTCATAGAGGAACAAGAGCTCCTAGCTGCATTCCTAAAAGAAAGAAAGAAAAAATTTGCATGGACCTATGCCGACATGCCTGGACTTGATCCAGAGGTTGTGGTTCACCACCTAGCTATATATCTTGAAGCAAAGCCTGTGAGACAAAAGCTAAGAAAGATGCATCCCCAGATAGCCTTATTGGTCAGGATGGAATTATAGAAAATCCTAGGTGTAGGATTCATACGACTGATAGATTATCCAGAGTGGGTCTCCAACCTTGTACCTGTTTCAAAGCCCATTGGGGGCATCCACATTTTCATAGACTTCAAAGATCTAAACAAAGCGTGTCCCAAGGATGAATTCCCTCTTCCAAACATTGATATGATTGTGGACATGACAACAGGACATGAGATGTTATCCTTGATGGACAGATTCTCAGGTTATAACCAAATCATGATGGCAAAAGAAGACCAACACAAGATGAGTTTCACTTGTCCATGGGGGACGCACTGCTAGAATATGATGCCATTCAGGTTGAATAATGCAAGTGAAACCTATCAGAGGGATATGACACTAATCTTTCCTAATATGATCCATAAAACTATGGAAGATTATGTGGGTGATATATTGGATAAATCAAAGAAACGATGGGATCACACACCAACTCTAAGCTCCATCTTTGATAGGCTGGAAAAGTACAAAGTTTGACTAAATCTAAAGAAATGTGTCTTTGCAGTACAATCAAGTAAGCTCCTAGGGTACATTGTATCCATGAGAGGAATCAAGGTAGACCCCACCAAATTTGAAGCAATCCTCAAGATGGAGGCACCAAAAACATTGAAACAACTAAGAGGCCTACAGGGAAGACTCTAGTCCATTCGTCGATTTATAGCACAATTGACAGACAAGGCTATCCCATACTCTCATCTACTCCATAGGGGGTAGCATACAAATGGGACAATAAGTGTGATCAGGCCTTCAACAAGATCAAGGAGTAGTTACTCATGCTGCCAGTCCTCATGCCGCCAATTCCAGGCAAACCCTTGATCTTATACATATCGACAACAATGATAGCTCTCGGCGCTCTCTTAGCACAACATGATGAAAATGGTAAAGAAAGAGCTATTTATTATATCAAAATAACTATGGTGGGGCATGAAATAAACTATACATCCATTGAGAAAGCTTGTCTAGCAGTCGTATTTGTAGTGCAAAAGTTTAGACATTACATGCTAGCCCATCAGATAAAGCTCATTGCAAAGATAGACCCCCTTAAGTACCTACTTTCTAAAGCAACTCTTACAGGACAAACAACTAAGTGGTTCATGATTCTGATGGATCATGACATTGAGTATGTGGAATGCAAGGCCATCAAAGGATAAGCAATTGCAGATTAGTTGGTAGAGACACCGATATACTCAGAAAACCCACTCATACGAATTCCCCGACGAATCAATATTCAACCTAAGTGTAGCGGATCACTGGAACGTGTACTTTGATGGATCATACATGCAACATGGGTCAGAAGCAAGGATATTCTTCATCACTCTGTAAGGGGACTGCATATTGAAATCATACAAGCTATCATTTCCATGCACAAATAACATCGCAGAATATGAGGCTCTTGTCATAGGGCTAAGAATTGCAATACAGTGGTGAATCATGGCACTCAAAGTCTATGGAGACTCACAACTTGTAATCAATCAAGTAAATAATGAGTATCAAACAAAGGATGACAAGTTGACTCCATACAAGAAGCTAGTGGAAAGCCTTAAGGAGTCCTTCATTGATATCACATTTGAGTAGCTACCAAGAGAAAATAACAGAGTGGTGGATGCAATGGCTACAATTGGATCACTATTAGAGATCCCACATAATGTCCCAAAGAAAAGATTCCTCGTAGAGCAGCTTATCGTACCAAAATTTGAGATACTAGAGTTTGAATTTGTGTGTGAAATTGTTGGTCCCGATGATCCCTGGTATCATGATATATACACCTACCTAAGAATAGGAGTCCTCCCAGCCGACATAACCCCAATCCTCAAAAGATCCTTTATCAAAAAGTCATTCTATTTTGTCATCCTAAGAGATACTCTATACCGTAGAAGCATTGAAGGAACCCTTTTACGTTTCCTAAATGTTGAGGAAGCTTTGACTGCCTTAATCGAGGTACACAATGAAATTTGTGGTTCACATTCAAGTGGTATGACCTTGGCCAAAAAATTGTTGAGGACGGGGTACTATTGGCTGACAATGGAAAGGGAAGCACACAATTATGTCAAAAGGTGTTTGCAATTTCAGCAGTATAGGGATCTCATCCATGCACCAACTCAAGAGCTCCACTCGATTGTTACACCTTGGCCCTTTTCACAGTGGTGGCTTGATCTCATTGGAAAAATTACCCCCACCTCATCTAGCGGACATAAATTCATCATCACTACCATTGAGTACTTTACAAAGTGGGTGGAAGCCATCACCATGACATATATCACTAGAAAGAAGATATCCAAGTTCATCCTTAGAAATTACCTAATTTTCCACTATGGTGTCCCTCAAGCCATTATCTTAGATAATGGGGCACCTTTCAAAAACTAGGATGCTCGCGACCTATGTGACAAGTTTAAAATCCAACATCACTTTTCCACTTTGTACTATCCTGAAGGAAACAACCAAGTTGAAGCTACCAACAAGACCATCCTGAAAATCCTCAAGAAAATAGTCAATGACATTGGTCATGACTGGAATTTACAGCTGAATCCCACCTTATGGGCCTATCGAACAAGTATCCGCACACCAACAGGTGCCACCCCATTCTCCCTGGTCTATGGATTAGAAGTCATACTTCCCATTGAGATCGAGCTCCTGTCATTGAGAATATCATTGTATAATCTCATCATAGATAAAGAATACCAGGTATCACGACTGAATGAACTAGAACTACTGGATGAGCGGCGTATGGATTCCTTAAACCATTTGTAGGTATACCAAAACCGATTCAAGCGGAGCTACAACAAGAAGATCATGAGTCAGACCTTCCAAGTTGGAGAACTTGTACTCAAGGAGAATCAAAAAAATGTTCCAAATCCAGATAGCAAGGGGAAATTTGAACCTAATTTGTTGGGACCCTTCATCATCACAGCGAGTTATAAGTCAGGGGCATATCAATTATCAACACTAGAAGGATAACCTCTGCAAGAGCCCATGAACAACTCCCATCTCAAAAAGTTTTCTGCCTAATCCTTCAAGGTATAAAACCAAAAATACAAAAAAAAAAAATCCAAAAAAATCAGAAAAAGGATTAAAAACAGTAAAGAGAAAAATTGTCCTCTAGTGAAAACCACTTTGATGGCACTTTGGGCAAGTACCTTGGAAAAAACTGATCAAACACATGCGCCTTATGTAAATAAGCATTTTCCATCCACCAGGATCTCCTCGACTTGTTCTGCATCATCTATCCATCACACTTCCATCCTCCATTGCATTCCATATCCCCATCCATCACCCATCCGCATCCACAACATAGCTTGATCCTGTGTTTGTGTCATGATCCCTCCTAGTACCACTTGACCCATTCTTAAGGTTAGTTTGTCCTACCTGTATCAGAGTAGTCTATTGCATCATGCTAGGGAATGTTCTCATTGAATCAGATTCATGTATATTCTTGAAGTCTTCCTTAAAATCCAAAAATCCAAAAACATTCATAAAATCAGAAAATCCAAAAAACATTCAAAACATATCAAAATCCAAAAACAGGTCAAAAAGTCAGTTGAAAAAGTGAAAAAATAGAGTCATCTTGTTGAACTATAGGTCTCTGAGCTCTGAACGTAGGCAAGGTTGATCTTTGATCATCCCCTGAGACACTTAGGTCAATCCTTTAGAAGTTTGTCATAATAAACTGGCAATCCATTTGTTCATATCTCATCAATAATCGAGTCTGTCAATTGAACTACGTGGTCTCTGCGTGTATAACGTAGGCAAGAATAATATGTTGATTAGCCCCTGAGGCCCCTAGGATAGGTCTTTAGGTTAGTCTCTTGGTCAAAATATTAGAAAACCTGAAAAACATTTGAAAATTGAAAATCAAAACATTTGTGAAATCTTGAAAATACCAAAAACAACCTCAAAATATTTCAAAATATCAAAAAAATTCAAATATTTGAAAAAAATCCACCCATCCTGTTTTGCAATCACTCGAAATAAACCTCCACTTACAATAAATCAATCGTCATCCTCAACCTTTGGTGAAACAGTCAGAACCAAGTCTAGCAGGTTAAAAGTGAAAACTAAAGCGTCAGGGTCTCAAGTCTAGGTTAGTAAGTAAATAAGTTGATCAACTCTTTGTATCAATATCCTATCATCCAATCAAATCCCAAATCATCTGATAACATCATGTCCTAGGATGCATCCTTCCTACAATGGACATCAACATCAGGCATCACCATAGTTTAGTCTTGGCTAGCGGTATGAAGAACATTAGCTTGTTTGTTTACTTTATCTTTGTCTTTTGGCTTATCTTATTGTGCTCATTTCAATGACCTCTCGATGATGTCTCAAACAAAGGGATTTAGAGAGAAAGGAATGGGGCAACGATCATTATATTTTTATCTTTTGTGCTTGTTGGATATTCTTGTAATATAACCTTGGTCATGTGTCCTTTGTTTTGGTGTAGGGAGGGTGTTTTAGGTGTCTTGTTGACCATGTAGGAAGGCTTTCCTTTCTATGTTTTGGTCTGAGATATTTGGAATATCTGAACTACATTTTTAATAATGTTTTTTATGCTAGGTGTGAACAGGAGTACTCCTATCTCATTGTCGAGTCAAAGTCCATCACACTAGGTGCAACACCATCCCGATTCTTTATACCTTGATGCATCGTGCCTATGTGTATTATCAAACATAAGGTAAATGGTCCTTTTAAAATCCTAATTCTTGGTAAGTAAATCATCACCATCATCATCATCATTAAAGTTGACTTGTTGGATTCTCTTATTGTCTTCTTGCTTCTCTCTGTGCTAACATGGTACCATGACAATTAATCATAGATCATCGCTAATGCATCCATCTTGCATCCACAAACCATCAACATAATGCATATGATATCATATCATATAGGAAACATTAATCATCTCACATGCATTGCATTTCATCATTGCATAATATAGATTGGTTATTCTAAGCATCTCATAAACCATACATTTGCATTCATTGCATAATCATATAAATACCACATATACATCATCATATCTTGCATCATCATATAAGCATTAGCATACCATGTGTATCATATCATGTCATATAAATCAACACATAGGAACCATCATTAAATGCATCACATCATATCAAGTGCATCATCGCATCGTACATGAGAAAGATATTGAAAAAGAAAAAGAATATGCATCATACATAACATCATCATCCATTAAGTGCATAATATAGATCTGTTAGTCTAAGCATTCTTAAATCACTTGCATATCATAATATTTGCACCATCCATACATCATCATAAAAAGTGCATAGAAATATACTAAAAAAAAGAAATGCATACATCCATAAACATCTGCATAATCACTGCCTCACATCATAGCATCATATAGAAACATACATCGCATTGCATCACATAGAATAAAAAAAGCATACATGTATCACATAGGATAGAGTCATCGCATCACATATAAAACAGCACATATAGAAAATAAGATACATCCATCCATCATGCATAAATAAGATAGAACACATCATACATCAGATTGAACCATATCATCTCATCTATCATCAAAATAATAATACAACTATCATGGTACATGAATCAGGATCAAATGTGTGTATCAATAAATATAGTACAATTGCCCATGGGGCTATAAAAAATGAAGCTTGTGGATCTCAAAAAGAATGTTGTCTCTGATAAAAAATGTGAGGCTAGCCCTGATGGTTGCTCCCTTCACCCGGCTATCTCTCAGCCTGGTCTTGTCTCTACCCTATTTGCTGTGAGAAGTCTACCACCCATGCTGCTAGAGGCACTGCTTGATGGTAGTGGAGCCTGTAGTACTGTGCCTCCTGTATTGCATCACGATACATCCTCATAGGAACGGTCCTACCTTGTGTGGCCTCTAGCTGCTAACGTCTACTGACCTTTTGTACCAACTGGAGCTCAGTGGCCTGTCTCTGCTGGATGGCCTGATCCTGCTCGGCCCTCGCCTAATCCCTCTTAGCTGTCAAGGTAGCAACCTATGCCTATAATTGCTAGATCAAAGCATCTCTCTGGTCTAGCTGGGGTGGAGGTGGCGGCAATGGTGGTGGCTGTTGCTGGTGATCCCTTGAGGCATCTCTCTATTGCCTGTCCCCATCTCTCTACCCGTCTCCATCCCCATCCCTCTATTGGTGACCATGTGCCTGGTCTCTTTGTCCCCTCTGATATGGAGGTGGTCCACCTACTCCTCTGCCTTCATCACCATCACCATATTTTTTCCCGTCTCCTCTGCTTCCTCGCCCCTGCCCCCACCCTGTTGATCGACCTCGGGGTCTCTGTCATGGCAATAATGCACCTGGCACTGTCAATCTCATAGGAGGATGGAACCAATCTCAGTAGGCCTATGTAGTCCCCATGTTCACTTTCCCCTAATCATATGGCCATGGCCTGGGCACCAACTATCTGAAAGATTCCATTGCCTCATCTGAAGGGATCGTGTGACCCCATGTGGTCTCCCTCATAGTACACACAAATATCGACACATACTGGTCATCGGATCAGCCCTGTGCATCTCTGAATTGCCTTGCAACTTGATCCAATAGATAACGCTCCATCATCGTATGCTCTCTGCCCTACATAAATTTTCCCTTTCTGGAAAATAAGAGTTGCTAAACGTCATCGTACTAGGTAGGCATATTGAGCCAAGGCCTCAACTGGTGTGACTCGTGGGCAGAGCACTGCAATGTGCTCCCAGGCCCAAATGTGTAGTAGAGTGACTCTTGCCCCGATAGCCCTATTATCACAATATGAAAACTCATGTAAGTCATGGTAGAGGGAGGCCAACATCACTGGCCACCATGCAAAGTACTCTCTCCATTAGAGCATCCACTCCCAGGCAAGACCCCATCCTAGGCTAAAGTACCGCCTGCGCCGATCTGGTGCCACAAGTTCTTAGATAATTGTGGCTACAATTAATCTAAAAGTTGACACTATGGTCCTGTACCTCTCTAACTCTATCTGTCCCTCACAAAAAATGATCTCATCCAAGCCCATGACATCATAGCAAGTCTCTGTCCTAGCGTCCACATCATAGATGACCCACTCTTTGTGGATTAACAAACAAAGAATACGCCACACATCCTCCAGGGTCACTGTCGCCTCACTTATAGGGAAGTGAAACGAGGACGTCTCATTGTGCCATCTCTCCACCAAGGCTGTCATCATCCCTAAGTGTGTCCAGATGGCCAGGGCATACACAACATACCAGAGCCCAATCGCTCCCAGGTGCTCCTGGAGCAACTCATGCAAACTAGCATTTTAAGTCAATCTGCTTAGAATCAAGGATCCGTGCTCTCATGAATGGACCGACTCCATGTCCTCTTGCATTAGTAAAGTCACCGCATCAAGTTTTGTAAAAAAATGAGATCTTGTTTGGCATTTTTGCAACCAAAACAAAAAATGCGTCATTGTTTGGAAATTCTAAATTATGTCGCTGGAGACCTAAACATTCTAAACTATGTCGCAGTTTTGCAGTTTGACCGCAGACCATTTTAACCCCTAAGGATAAATTCCAAATTGCACCGCCATGGTGCAATTTGCATGAGTAGTAGACTTTGAACGCTAAACCCTAAAATCTAAACTGGACCGCCACGACACCATACATAGTAGTGACACACTTTAAGGCCACACGATGCTGATTTAGCACTTTCAGCGGTGCCAAACAATGCTGCTTGACTTGTTTGACCTTTGGACCCTAATTAATGCACATGAAAGATAAAAAACAAGTCAGGTAATGGTCACATATTGCTAGTCTTGTGCCTGGTGGCCGCTGGTACACTCACACTCGCTTTGAAATGTGTCATGGAAGCATGCATTGCGCTATCTCGATCAATGCTCAGAGCTCAAAAGGTAGGAATCTCTAAAGGCTAGGTGTGCAAATGAATTGGAAGTGGCCCTTCAAGGCCTATCTAAGCTTGAAAGCTAGGGATTTTTGACCCTGTTTGGCCATCCAACTAAGGGTTTTAGATCCCCGATCCCATTTTCGCCTAGTTGAGGGTCATTTTGCATCATTTTTTCATGTTTTGGCACGTTTTTGGCATCCTGGACCCTTTTTGGACCCATTGAGCACCTTGTCCTCTTTTTTCGCGAGATCACCCAAAAATTGAAATTTTCGTCTGATCTCTCGAGAGGGAAGTATATTAGCATGTTTCTTCTCACTGGGGTAGTAGTGGGGCATTTAATTTAATTTTTTTTTTGAATTTTGATCATAACAGTTTATTCTTTAAACTAGCACAACAGGTACATTGCTTCAAAGAGGGGAAAAATGTAGACATGTAGAATATACATACATCTGATCCTAATTTTACTAACACCATTTCATCCTGAATCATCTTCCTTATTAATCATTTAATTAAATAATCTTTATCTGATTAAATTCATCACATTCCATCTCTTAATTAAATAAATCAATTTTATTTGATTAAGTCATCTTTTCCCTTTTAATTAAATAATTCATTTTATTTAATTAATCTCTACAATCATTCTATTAAATTAAATAAATTAATTTTTATTTGATTTAAACTAACATCGACTTCTTTAATTAAATAAATCAAATCTTATTTAATTAAGTCTATTAATCATTTTCCTCTCATTTTGATTTAAATTAATCCAAAAGTCTAAGTCAAAATTGTCAAATTAGCAAATCTCCCTCTTAATTAATCAAATCCTGATTAATGCTAATCTTAATCCATTAAATCCTCTAGCTTTTGCAACTTGCTCATGAAAATCATTTTAATTGATTTATTAAATCTCCATTTACTTTCAAAAAGGCATCAAAAAGAGAATATTCTCCAAGTTTGAAAAATCCCTCCAAAAGGGTTTGTACATCCAACAAGGCATTTAAGTTTCTCATATGTCCTTTGCCTTGAGCCAAGTGGCATTAACTTCATTTTCTTCTCCAACTTGTCATTTCATCATTTTTGAAATTGCACCTAATTGCATTTAATTGCACAATGACCAAATGTGCTCCACCTTTGTCCACTCACATGTTGACAAGTGTCTTTATGCTATTGGTTGGTCTTTTGTCCCACATTCATCCATTTTGCCTCGTCCTCCATAATTCTCATCTATAAATAAGAGGCTCTTATTTGGATTTTAGTTCCACTTCATGTAAAGACATTATCTTGAGATTTTGAATTTGCTCATCCATTGTTCATCCATTTTCACATTTTCATAGCTAGGTTATGCAAGAATTTCACTAAGGAAGCATCAAATCTTCATCAAATCATCATTCAAGCTTACAGGGGATTGGGAAAGGGCCATTTTCCACATCAAAATGGAACCAATTCCCCCATGGGATTGAGAGTTTGTTTGCATTAAATAGGATTTAAAAACTTTTATTTGTGTTCATTTTATTTCTTGTTTTGTGCATTTTAAATGAATTCCATGGTGAATGATGTTTCTAACTTGCATTTGGGACTAATTGTGTGCTTGTTCTTTGTGTTTGTGCAGGTCTAGGATCACCATTCATAGGGATAGTAAGGTACCTAGGGCCAGGGATTTGTTACAAGAAAGCTAGGATATAATGAAACCTTTGAAAGAAAATTTATAGCAAGACCAAAATCAACATAAGATGTATGTTGATCAACATCGTATAAAGTGTAGTTTTGAGGTGGGTGACATGGTCTATATGAGATTACAACCCTATAGATAGTCCATACTCAGGAAAATTGGATCAAAGAAGCTTAATCCACAATTCTATGGACCTTTCAGAGTCTCTAAGAAGATTGGAGAAGTGGCTTATAAGTTGGATTTTCTAGCTAATAATTAAGTACATAATGTATTCATGTGTCTCACCTCAAAAAGGAACTGGGTCATAATGTGGTTCCTTCCATGGAATTTCCACCATTGGATGAGGAGGGGAAATTGATTTTGATTCCTAAGGCAATCATTGATGTTAGGGAGTGTACTCTATGGAATAATTCAATCAAGGAATATTTGGTTAAGTAGAAGAACCTACCAATTGAGGATGCAACATGAGAGAGTGAGAAGATACTACATCATCTAGAGTTGCAATTGTTTGGGGTCAAGCAATTTTGGGGAGGGAGGACTGTAATGTCCCCTTCATAAGCTTTGTCAGTGATTATTAGGATTAGCCTATTTCTCTAGTTCCCGTAGGATAATATGGTTGGTTAGGGGACACCTCAACTCTTGGTGACATGTTCAGGATTATATGAGTATCTTTCTAGCACTCTCTGGATAATTTTTGGTTATTTGGCTCAATACTTACTATTTTTAGTAAGCCACCTCCTCAATGTTGACTTAGTATTTTCATGTTGATCTTTCTTTGGGTTGCTCAATTATGGTATCTAATGCTTATTTGGTGATTTTTATGGCCTAGGGTATTTATTTTTAAAAAAAGTTAATATTGTAAGGTTAAATTAAATATTTAACTTATGTTATTTTAATATTTTTAGAAGGTGACTTTTGGGGAGACATAAGGAAGAATTTAAAAAGGTAAATATTTTAGCCTCATTAAATAGGGCACCCAAGTGGGAGACATAAGGGAAATTTAAAATAAAATAAAGTATGTTTATTTCTCCAAGAGGGTGTGGGATTTGAGGAAAAATATAAAAAGGCAATTTGGAGCTCATTTTGATTTTATGTTGGAAAGGGAATCAACTGGTTTTTGTTGGTTGACATTGTATTCCAAGGGCTTTGTGAGGGTAACAATCTTCACAAGGTGCATCCACTTCAATTGTGAAAGATCATTCCTAGTGGATTCTATAAGTGGTTTCATCTAGAAATCACATTTGAGCTTATTGATGAGATATATGTTGGAGATTATTGGGGTTTGAAGAGGAATTATTTTGGAAGATTTTAGAGTGTTAAAATATCAGTTAGAAGGGGTATATTCATAGCTTATTCCATTATCATTGTTGGTCATACCCTTCCTATACTAGGTCGTACAACTAGTGAAGGGCGTGTGGGTTTTGGAGGTTGGATGCCTTATTTTGGGACAAATTTAGGATTGAAAGGAGGCACCTAGACTTGGATAATAGGTGACTAGGGTTTGTGGGATGGAGAAATCACTTGGAATGAATATATGAACATTTCCATCATCTCCAATTTGTCGCTATAATGCTATTTCAGACCTGCAACTCAATACTTCTTATTGGGTATGTTCCTAAATGATAGTTTTTATGAATCACAATCATTAGCCACTACTATTTGTAATTTTTGAGCTATAATCAGTCCATTATTACGTTAGATATTTTGTATCATACCTAATTTATAGCTTCAATTGTAAACCTTTTGAAGAAAAATAAAAATATTGTATTAGTGGTGTTATTGCACATATTTCTATTAGTTGTATTATTGTTATTTTTCTATTTCATCTATCTTATAAATTAAAACTGTAATTTTTTTTTCAAAAATCAAACATAGAGAAAAAATAGGGTGCATATTACAAAGGAAAAACTCATCAGCCTTTAAAGCTTCAACCCATGTAGTAGAGGAGATCTAGGGTTTTTGTTTTGATGGCATTGAAACAATTTACCCTGTTTGGCATGGAGGAAACTCCTTTGTTACTTTGAGATACATCCATGTTGTAGAAGAAGTAAATAGGCATATGGAATTTTTGGAAGAGGTTGGAGAAATTTAAGATGCACTTTAGCTTGCATTTAAAGATTGGGCCATGTTGCAGAAGCAATGTATGGAACATTGTGTGGGAGAACTGGACATGGTAGTCTTTGACTTTGAAGAAATGTCACAAAATTTGGGTGAAGGTACACTGAATTGCAAAGAAGATCAAAAGGAATTTTCATCATATTTTCAGACCCCTATTCCTCAAGATTTTTTTTATTGGTGCACACTTATCATCTACACATGAAGTAGTGCTAAAAAATTAAGAAGATAAGTGAAAAGAGTAGTCAAGGTTCTTGATGACCATATATGAAGGCACCTAATCATGTGGTAATGGTAATTATAGAGAGAAAAGAGAATTCATTCAAAGGATAACATATTAGGATGGTTGTGCATCAATCATTGCATTCTCCATACAAGTGACAAGCTGAAGTTTACCCATGTTGGCGAAAGGATGATCATATCTATAAAACCAAGCATGTGATGAACATAGGATAGTGATCATAAAATAGTTAGAGGAAAATCACAAAGGAGTTTGTCACCACCATGAAGACCTTATCAAGGTTTATGCACACCATACCCAAAGGAAAATTTAAGGAGCATAAAGATCAAGAGATAGAGCATGAAGAGTCCAATAAGAAGTGTTATATGATATGTGTATGAAAAGGGGCAAAGATGATATCCCATAACATCATGAATGAGTAGATGACACAAAAAATACATACATAAACTTTCAAGACCAAAAAGACAACCTATACAGTGAATAGTGCCATGAAATACTATTTCATGTGCATAGAGAGGTATACAATGCTCACTATGACAGTCATGAGAAGAGACCTTGGATAGTTTGAAAGGAATAGTTTTAAAAATTATAGAGACCTATAGAAGTCTTAAATGATATAGAGGATAGTAATCTCATTGATATGAAATTAACCTTGCATGATGGCCACATGTCTAAGATAATATTACAAGAAGCAGAGGAAATCAAAAGAGATTTTATAGTCTAATATACCTGTTGTCAATCAAGATTGCACCCTTAGCCAAGATAAACTTAACTATCTTGTTGAAACATGGAAACACTCTCAGATTGTGGGTGATCTATGATGAGAGTGAATCTCCAGAGTGGGATGGTTCCCATAGAAAATCACCTAATCTAAAAGACTTTCCGAGGAAAGGGTTAGGAGGAAAACTGAAAATGAAATCCTAAAACCTAAGGATGATTTGCCAAAATTTTAACTTGAATTTGATGATTATACTCACAAACAACTTCTTAAAATTTCAACTCTCACAATCTCACCTAAAACATACAATCCAATAGTAATTTGTATGAAGATTCACAAACTGAACACAAAATACAACCTGGATCATATGAAACTCTTGTACACAAGTTTACAATAACAAGACATAAAAAGGATTTAGTATTTGAATCACAATGAACACCAAATTATTACCCCAAATATGTGACAAGAAATGAGAAGGAAAGCTCTATTGTTTTTTAAAATTGAAGGAGTATCAACATCAAAATCTGAGTACAAGGTGTTTACAAACTCCTTGAAATGAGCAAGAGAGAAAGAAACAATAATTTGAACTGAGAAAAATCAATATTTTCTCCAACTTATGGCTCCCAAATGTCTCCAATAGTGAGAATAGAAAAATCAGAGTGAACTACATCTTGGAATAGCAACTTTGATCCATTTTTGAGCTCAAGGGAAAAGCCTCCAAAATAGTGTCCAAAACTGATCCAAACTAACTGAAAAAGATGGCAACTTTCTATCTTCAGTAGGTTGATCCAAAAGCTTCACAAAAATAGGTTCAAACTGAGCCAAAACTAAAAATAGAAGGTTCAGTTTTCCCATTATTTCCAATTTCTCCCAAGAACTCAAAATTAGAAATAGAAAGATTCTAAGGAGACTATTTGTATTTTAAAAAAAATAACAAACATTAAGGCAATTTATAAGAATATTGCCTTAATGATGTTTTACATCATTTGCAGTTTACAATTTAGAGAATAGAAAGGCTCTAATTACATTTGATTTGATTTGTCCAAATATAACCTTTCTAACTTGATTTTTTTGATTTTCAAATACATCTCCTTCAATCTTTGATTTTTCTATAAAAAAATAGAAAAATAATCCCTACATCACAAGGTCACATGAATTTATTTCAAAGTTTTGAAAATACTAAGGCCTAAAAATTTTGACCTAGCGAATGAAAAGGCCAAGGCATACATGATGTTTTGATTTTTCTCCAAAGGTTATGAAATATTTTTAAGGCATAAAGCCTAGGCATACACTATGTGCAAAGGTAGCCATCAAATATCATAAAGGGTATTAGTTTGGCCTTTGATTTTAAATTTAATGTGATAAAAATCAAACTCAAATTAGGGCAACCTTGCAAACCCTAAGACAAAACCGAGTCCTTAGTTTTCGACCATTCATTTTGCATCCTCCACTTTTGGAAAAAGAGCTCTGCACAAGCCACCACCATGATGAGCTAGGGTTTGATCTTCTAAGCTCGATTCTTCACCATTTTGTTGTTTCTAAGCAATTTTTCTAAGAGATTCTCACAAAAGAATGTATGGTAAGTCTTCCTTTAGGCATCGACCTTCACTTTGATGCATTCTCATGCTTCTTTTCTATAGCTAAGGCTTTATTTCTAATCCATTTTGTCTTGTTTTCTCTGTTGATATCTTTTCCATTCTTTGGGGCCGCCATGGATGCCTCTATCTTCAGCTTTGAAATTCATTTGCATGCAGGTTTTGGAGCACATTTTCTGTACAATAACTTGGGTAATTTCTTCGCTAGTTGAGTCTTGCATTTCCCTCTTAAATATCTCCAAATACAAGCTCGATTCGAGCTCATTGAATGAATATGATTTACTTTTCTATGCTTCTTATAAAATAATTTCTTTGTATTCCCCCTGGAGGTCGTGAATTTATCATGAATTCCTCTTGCTTGAGTGCTTTCTTATGGCATAAACTCGAATATTTCTCCTTCTCCTGTATTTGAGACTTCATTACACAAACCCCATGTGGGTTTGGTCACTTGTGAAGAGAAATAATTCTCTCATGCCACGACCATGAGAACAGACAGTGGGTTTCCATATTTTCACCTCCTCTCTATTTAGTTGATAAAATCCTCATTTGAGCTCGATTTGAGCTTGACCCAAAGCAAAAATAGTGAAAGTCTCATGAAGAGAAGAACTTTTTACACTTTGTTTTACCATTTTCTGGGTTCTGAAAGCCTCCATGGTTGTAGCCACTCATGCATTTCTAGGTGCTCATTCTAAAAAATTAGAGGGTTTCTTTGCTTTCTATATATGTAATTTTTTTACATAAACCCTATTCATACAAAACCCTCATGGTTCAATCATTGAAGGAACAAAGAGAAACTCTTTAGGTAGAGATAAAAGCTCGGACCCAGATGGCATTTTTGGAACCCCTTTACTATAGTTCGATGCACTTTATTTTCTTGTTATTACTGTATCTCTTCTTTTCTTCTGAATATGGTAAAAATATTGTTCACTCTTTTGAAGGAAAAACAAATATTTTACTCTATTCTGGGTTTTGTATCTTTGCAAATTCCACCACTTTGCTTCAGGAACAATGAAATAATATAAAGTCTAGTATGGAATCAATTCACTCTTATCATGGCTTTCCAATGCATATCAAATTCACAAATAGGCTACCTATTATTTTCTCTCCATTTTGTCAACTTTGGCACCATTCAAAATTTTGTAAGGTTATACATAACTGCATCACATATGTAACAATGAACACTGGATTTCTGCTTTGGAATACTTGCATTTGGAGAGAAATATTTACCTACAGGCATTATGAAGCTTTACTATTGTAGGTTTAAGTTCACTCCTTCACCTTGGAAATGTGTATAACATTGGTTCTCATTTTGATCCACAGTGCATAGAATATTTTGAAATATGTGAACTTTTATCATGTATGCATGTTCACTATCACACCCCATAGCAATGCACTCCTTGCTGCCCAATCATTATGGCTATGTAATGAATGATTTTTTCCACCATTTCACTTTAGCACCCTTGTGAACCAGTATTCATTTTGTACTCCATACACAAGCACTACTTATCAGGTGCCTTGATGAGCATGTTTATGACAAATCCCCATGTTGGCACCATCACAAACAACATAATAAGCAACACATTCCTTGTTGTCCTCTTAATGTGAGCAATAATTGTGTCTTTTCCTTCATAGTATGCACTTAAAACAACACAAACAACAAGAAGATATGACACATGGCAACAATAGAACATGAAAACAACACTGCTCTATGAAATATTTGTGTGCAAAAAATAATTCTAATAAAAGAAAGTGCATTTCTTTAGCTATGCATATTTTCAAGCACTCAGATAAGCTATTGTTCTTCTGTGATATTCATTTTCATTGCACTTCTGAATTTGATTGTCATGAATGGGAAATGGATCAACTTCTCTTGCAGTTGCTTTATGAACTTCTCCTTCAGTTGAATGTTTCCTTTTGAGCAATTATGAATGTGTTTCCTTTCTCAAACCCCTCTTGAATTTAAGAGGCAACATGTTGAGCTCAACCCTTGTGGGAGCCCATTTTTGCACCACATGCTATAATGTCTTCAAAAATGGATCAACAACATGATTTCTCCTATACCTACATAGTGAACAAACATGTTAGATAAAAAACAATGAAGCTTAATGCTCCTGTGATATTTTATTTTTCAGGCTCTCTTGCATACTTCTAATGTTTATTCAACTGATTCAATACATCATAGGCAACGTGCTATATTTATTTTGATAGAGCACATAGTGAGATTCATATTCAGAGCTCTAACAACTTTTCTCATCATGATGTAGGTTCACTCAGAATTGGGAGCAAGGATGGAGCAACTACAATGAAGGCCAACACAAAATACTAATAGGCAATGATGGATATGTTTTTCATTATATGCTTATTTTCCTTTCTTAATCTTCAGTTTTATAGTGCATTCTTTATGATGTTTTGGTTTAGCTATTCCCATGACTTGTGTGGGAAACTTGATTTCTCTTTTCTCTCTAATGAATATGAAAAACAACATTCTTTGCAATCTTGTACAATTTTGTATATCTCTTTTGCAAAATGTATGCAACATTGTGAAATGAATAAATCAATACAGAATTGAATGAAAGCAATATTATTTTATCTCATGTAGTCTCTTTTATGTTGTAAAACACTAAATGGAAAATTGAATGCTTTCCTTTATTGAAAACACATTGCACAATAAAACTAAACTCTTTCTCTTAAACTTCAATATATGCAATGGTTAAGCAAACCAGAGATAAATTGAAATCTTTCACCTTAAAATGAATATAAGTTGTTTTAGCTTTGCCAATTTGAGTTGTAGGTGAAAAATTGGTAACAATACCAGTGAAAATCCATGCTTAAGAATGGTTATAGGGTTAGATACCTTCAAGGTAAATTTAAAAGCAAAGATGAAAAGACAACCTTGTAAAAGAAATGGTGGTTCATAAATGATAGTCCATCAAAAGATAATAATTAGGTTACTAAGGATAGGGAACAACTCATACAAGGGATTGATCATTGGAACAAGTGACACTCACAAGTAATAATTAAAGGATAGGGAACAAAAACCTCTAAGCCTATTAAGAAAATGAAAAGCATGTGATAATTACATGGTAGTCTCAAGTGGCATTGAAAATACCATCATGACAAAGGACTATGCATAAATAAGGATGGTTTAGTGCCATTTTAAATCGTTCAAAGCTCAAACAATAGAGAAGATATCTTGATTGTTGAAGAGAGAGTTGTATGACATATGTTGAATGAATAAATAATATAATATCATGAAAATATTCTACAATGTCATGATAGTCAAGTATACACCAAGCATAATGACAACTACAAGGCATGGTGATAGTTAACATGTAGTGACATGACACCTTTTCATGATAGTTAGTGAGAGGTGTCTAATGGAAGATTGAAGGATAATGCATTGAAGAAAAATAGATGTCATGTCAAAAGGAAATGAAGGAAAAATATGATTATGATGTGAGGATAGTGGATGATAAAATATGTGCAAGAAAATTATAGAGGATATGAAGACACACTACAAATAGAGAAAATTGTGATAATAGTGAAGAGAGGTAGTTATCTATACTTGAAACACTCCAAGGACCTATGCAATCACAAATGATAGTCCTCATATGTATGGAGATAAAGTATCAAGTCATGGTAGAACAATATGATAGTGGTAAGATGATGTTAAGGGGTTGATATAATGAAGGGAATAAGAAGAACAATGATCTACAAAGATCCAAAGATATGTCTATCAAGAAAAAGACATAAAATCCCAACACAAGGATATGATAATCCCTTTAGAGGAAATTTTCAAAGGACAATATGATAGTGATCTCTAAGTGGAAGGCTTGATGCATGATAGTCCAAATAGCCATGCATTGATGACAATGTTTCAAGTTCTAGATAAGAGATTATAGTTTACTATATGTTTGTCTAGAGGTGGTTATGAAAGATTATCTTGTGATGCAATGAATGGACAAGAGGAAAATAATTAAAAGACTACATGACAGTCAAGAGAAATCCATGAATATGAAAATATTTCAAGAAAACTTGTATAACAATTGAGGGGTAAAAGAAGTGAATGACAATCACTTTTGACCCCATAACCATCAATGATTTAAAAAGCAACTATTAGGGGAAGTTCATAGTTTTCCGTGAGAAGAGTTTTCCATGAGTGTTCTGGTGAGAGTATAGGTGATAATCCCTATAGAGGATAGTGATCAAACCAGATTATTTTCATCATATCATGTGACTGCTTTCAAGGTATTTCATGAAAGTAAACTTATAAAAATTCTATAGAAGGACAACAACAAACATGTAGAATGTCTATTAGGGTTATCAACTGTGATAGACAATATACCAAAACATAAGGTTTGAGTAAGAAAGTATTGGACTATACATTGAAAAGCAACTACAAAGTAAAAGAAACTATAACAGGCTTATTCCAAGTCAGTGATGTATATTGTTGAAGAGTGCAGTGATCTACAAGTATTTTTTGGCAACATTTGATAGAAAATGTATGAAGACTAGTGGGTGAGGTTAGGCCTCATAAAGAAGCATTTGGAAATGCATTGAATAAAGATCCTTTTCTTATGCCCTTAAGGAGTCCTACTTCATTTCAAAGTCATCAAAACATGCCCTATTATCATGCAAGTAGAAATTGGAAAAGATAAGGTTAGTTTGGGTAGTTAAGACACATGTAGCAACAATTATATTATGTTGAAAGCATATAGGGGAAGTTTGGATGACATGGAGAGTAGTTCCAAATATCTAGTGGTAGTTTTAGTAAGTCATGCACAATTGACAACATCATGGAGCTTTTATAGTAGGAAGAGCCCAATGCAATTGAACTAGGCCCAAGAGGAGGAATTCGACCCCACAAATCAAGACAACACATGTCACTTCTTTCCTTCATTACAAGTTGCTAGATTATAGGAATTTGTTGGATAGTATTAGGGGATACTTAGGGATAATTTAGAAGTAGTTCTTGCAAATTTGAGTGATTTTGTAACTGAAGAAGTTCTCTCTCTAGTTAGACACTATATTGTAATTCAAATACAATCATTTTTTTATTGTAACTCAATGTAATTTCCACCTTTTCAAGCAATTTCAAAGTAATTTTAGACTATATACTATTGTTATAGTATCTTTCATCAATAAAATCCAATATTTTACCTTTCAAAAGCTTTGCTCTTTGTGTGTAGTATGATTATATGTATGTTTTATGTTATTTTCATGAAATCCTCAGACAAATGTCTCAAGAAAACACCTTTGAACAAAAAACACATATAGTCATGTAGGTTGTTAGCTATGTAATGAATATTAACAATCATTAGTGTTAGGAATTATAGATAGTAATAGAGGGTACAAATTACCAATTATATGTAAATTAAATAAACACACAATAGAATAACAAATGAATGAATAGATAATAAAAAATAGCAAGACAACAAGCTTTTTAACGTGATTCACTCATTTCTCGGGCTATGTCCACAAATAGGAGTCCAATTTATTGATTACTTCCAAAAAATGCAATTTACAATAACTTGAAGTAATCAAATTCAAGCGTTATCCATTGCTCTATTTTTCACACATGGTGCTATGTTCTCCCAATGCATAAACCTAAATTTTTCTGCCTATCACTAAAATACGACCTACAACTTCTTTTCATGCATTTCACATGACCTATAGCAAAAAAAACAAACACTACATGACTATTCTTCTTCCACACGCACCCTTGCTACTACCATTCAAATCATGACTATTTGAATTCATTCGTGGTAATAAAATTGTTCATTATCTCAGGAAGTTACATAACTCTTAACAGAAATATAAATTCAAATAGGTAGCAAATTTCCTTTATTAAAATTAACCAAATTTTTCTTCAGGGGCGCTAACCCTAGCAACCCCCAAACCCCCACCATGGGCACCAACCATAGCCCTCATTAGGGGGATAATACCCCTGGAACCCGCAAGAGGGGCTCTGCCCCCTTGCATTCCCTCGTTGATTGATTTGGGAGGAAAACACACTGAGTAAAGGGGTCAAAATATAAACACCAAGTCTGATTGAGCTCCACATATAACAACAATTAGTTTTGTGAAAATTGCAATTTTCCTTCTCAAAATGCTGTTCAAAATCAAACCTTCTTGCAAAATACTAATTTATGAGCTTGTAAAATGCTTAGTTTGTGTAAACACTTAGCCAAATTATTGAAAGGATTGTGTGTCAAACATAACATGAATATGAAAAATCAATTTTATACATCACCTCATTAGGAAGTAAGTTCATTTTTAGGTCATTTTTCTACTCCTTTCCTCATTAGAAACATTAGTAATTTATTTTAAGATTAGGTGAATACCAAGGGAACAAGGCCTCTTTGGAGATTCACTCCAAGCTATGGGCAATCAAAAGGCCTAGGAGTGTTTCCATGTTTCACTAGATTGTTGACTCAAGCACTTGGCAAGGGTGCAAATCCAATTGACAAAAATACCATCATGTGAATTAATTGGCTAGTATATATATAATTTTATGTGCTTTGAATATAAGTAAGCATAAATGTTTTATATATATCTTGTATGCTGATATGAAAAATCTCCAAATATCCTTCATCTATTTGTAATTATGCTATTATATTGTGTATATGGTTGCTCCTTTTTTAATATGTTCTATATAAGTAATTAATTATATCATGTGTATCAAGTGGTGGTAGCTATCATATGTATCAATGTATTTTTTCTTACAACTAAGTTACATGTGTGATTCCTATTTATAATTTTTTTAATTTAAAAATTATGTACGTAGTCCCTTTACTACATTATGCAAGAATTTAATGAGTGAACTTTCCTAAGTTTTTAATACCACTAAAATTCCTTTAATTACTAGTTTATATGTTCTTAACACAAAATAATGCTTACCCAGTAATAACTCTTATAATACTATTATTTTATGTCCTTGCCAATAGAAAATCATACAAGTTAGCTTGAATTTTTGTGATTTACGCCATAATAGTGTGCCCCTATATAAAGTATATGCACTTGAAATAAATGTTTCCATAACATAACATGAAATATTCTAGAAGAAGGTAAATTATCCTTATAGGTGATCTCACTTCATTACGTCATGTGGAAGGCATGCCATTATATGTATATGTCTTCCATTTTATTATTGTGCTTGATAATAATTTTTAATGTACATGTATGTTCATATTTATAGCTATATAACATTTTAATATGAAATTTTGTATTTTTTTGTGTTTGTAGACAACACTTAAACGGTAAAGTATTATGGACTACATTTCAAATTCTTATGATCTTGGACATTGTTTTCTATCAATAGGAGCATGATCCAAAAAAAAGTTAGATTAAGAGGAATGCCAATAAACATTAGGAATACAATTGCAACATATGAGGATAAGAAAGCACTCACGAGCTAAACAAACATCTTATTGAGTATTGAGGAACATGCAATATTAATAAATTATGTGCCAAAAACAATATGGTAATGATCCACAATGAGAGAATGTTAGAGACATTGACCACACAAGCTGCATGTAGTATCTCTTTATATACCCAACATACATAATCACATGGTGTAAATGATGATCATTGGGACAAAGTAGTTCTCATGTGCATTAGTGGACACATAATGGTGATACATAAATTTTGGGTGGATGATAGCTTAATCAATAGAGCACTTGGTACTATAAAGAATATAGTATATCGCTAAGGTACTTAATAACCAAATTTATCATTGTGTGTGATCATGAAATTTGATAATTATGTATGTTATGGTACATCAATAACCTAAAGTTTTTCCTCGTTCTTCATAGTACAATGAGGAAAAGATACACAAATCTTTGTCCAAATTGTATGGGAATTAACCATACACAAATTGTAAAGGATAACATTGGAAAGGGCCCTTATAAACACTAGTGATGCAAAGATAGATAATTTGACATCCACTTTCATATATTGAGTTAGATTTCTCAAGACATTGGGAACATCATTGTCATTCTCATTTGAATATTACTCTAGGATATAAAATTATAATTATGTTAACAATAAGAAAAATTAAGAGCACTGGTTATAATCCTTTTCTCTATTTTAACCCTTAAGGGAAACACGTAATACACATTTATTTCAATTATAATTGGTCATGATAAACAATATGGTGCTAAAAGTAATGTTATAATCTTTATGCTTACAACAAATTTTCTCTTTTATATCATTGTAGCTATGTAAAAAAATATTAATAGAATGTTATATTCACAACTAATTGTAATATAATTTATTAATATGATCTCCTATAGGGTATGATCATGATATTCATATATTTTCATGTTGAGATAATACATGCTATGTCTATTATTTGAATGGCTTAGTAAACATTTCCATATAAAGTATTTGTATTAATTGTAACACATTACAATTGTATTAAAGTGGATTGTGATAATAAATAAGCATTAAGTATTCAAATGAATTCAACAAGTATACATGTTTATTTTACATTAATGTGGCATATTGCATAACATGTGTCAATTATTTTACAACTACAATATTATTAGAAATATGCATGCTTTAGAAGTTATGATTTTTTCCGTTATATGATTAATACTAATTATATCTCTTGAGTATCTATGGAAATGATCATCAATACTAAAAAAATATCATAAAAAATATTTTAAATTAACACACCTATGAAATTAGTAAAAAAATGGTAATAGCACATAAAGGTGCTATCAAATGGCTATTGCATAATTTCATATTTATATCTTTGTTGACCAAGTATTGCAAAAAATGGATCCACCAATTTAATGTGAATAAGACATGTAGAAGGACATCTAGAACCTAAGTCTTCAGAAACACTCTGAGTACCTCTGCATTTACATGGCTCTAAAGAATGCGCTCCACAGAAGGATTGAAGTGGAATTGGAGAAGACTTTTAGGGTTCATAGGAATGAGGTGGGTGCCACCTTTTACAATAGGGTTCTCAAAGCCTGCAAGGAAATAATCACCCTTCTTTCACATGATCCCCACCCACTCGCCCTTCCATCCGCCCCAAGCTCTAAATAAACTTTGGCACATGCGTCCTCTTAGTGCATATCAAATTTGCAATATTTTTGGTCTGATATTGCAAATTCTGTTATAATGTTTAGTTTCATGGCTCTTTCCTGACATGCATTTTCCTCACAAATGGGTTGTTGGTTGATGTATATTGTATACCCATTCCCAACAAGCATTTTGAGATGTTTTATAATGGTGGTCATAGCTCATCTCTGTAGGTTTTTGCTTGAGCCATGAGTAGCAACCTACCCTGTGTGGTTCTATCAAGAAATTTTGCACTATTTTGTTTTGATATCAAACAACACCTTAATAGTTACTTTGCATGTAATTAGAAATTTTATATATTTGAATATTAATATAAATATTCCAGTCCTCCTTGTCTTTTATAAAAATCATGTGAAAACGTCCCCTTGCTAAGAATTAGCTAGGTACAAGATATTTATTCACACCAACACACCCCTTAAGTACAAATTAGGGAGTAGATTATTATGAAAATATGCAAAAACATGAAAATGATTATTATGGGTCTTGGATATTAGGCCATGTTAGGTACCCATTTACAATGCAAGCTATCACAAATGGAGGAAAGGAGAAAACCAAATGGGACAAAATTCCTCTCCAAAAGAGAGAAAATATATAAACAAGGATGATGTATGGATGACTTAATGATACCCCCCAAGCACTACATTAATCATGAATATACAATCAAAGACCCTCCATAAGAGGGAAAAAGAGAGAGACAAGATATCCCCCCATAATGAAGAAGCTCCAATTTCAATGAAGAATGCTTGAAAAAAAGAGATGATCCAATGTCTGCAAGCAACATATCTTCCATGAAGAAGCCACTATATGTCCAACTGAAAGGAGGAAGGATGAAGTTTCAACCCATATGTCTCTGAAAATTTTATTAGGAGTCTCCAAACTTGAATATGTCACAACATAATCATGGTCAAACTCAACCAAGAAACATGACAAATAAATGGAATGAGTAAACTTATGAATTCCAATCTCTAAAGACAAAGAAGATGAGATAATATTTGTGCTAAAAATTTCATCAAAGAGGAGAGAAACTCCCTCAAGTGTATCCTCCAAATCTGCAATATGAGACTCCATAAACAAGTTAGAAATCCTTGTCAAACATTCATCCCACAAAGAAAAATCTAAAAAAATATGACACCTCGTTGAATAGAAATGTTGATAGTTGAAGAAGCATGAGGTGGAGGTGTAGGAAGCTCAACACTAGTCTCTAGAATACCAAGGTTTAGATCACCAAAATTATCCTCACAAACATGATTCACACTTGATAAATGAGTATGAATAGCAATCAAAGGAACATTGTCATCAACATAAGAAAAATGGGAAAAGGAATACAAATGAGATGAATGATCAACCATCCTAATAGCAATGATATCTCTAGTCTCTAATTCTATTATGTATGCTCTATTAGGACTGAACTCTACTATTTTACCTTGTCCACAATGGGTAATTTGATAAACAAAAAGGACATTAGAGGACAAAGAAGGAACACAAAGCACAACATTAAAGTGCCTTATCCCATGTCAATATAACCCTTACCAAATAATTTCATGTATGTGTTGTTACCCATAAAAATATTAGGTGAATTACAAGGCTCAAGAGAAGAGAACATTCCCATAGACAATGCCATATGATGAGATGCCCCTAAATCAAGAAGCCATCTTCCAAATTTAGGACTCTTAGGGGCCAAGAGTATTTTTCCTTTCATTTTGTTCAAACCATTTGTAACTCCTACATTCCCTAATTGTGATGATGAAGTTGTTGCAGATTGAGATGCTGAAGAAGAAGAAGACACTAATGAGGGTAGCAAAATATTGTTCTTCTGAAGGTGTGTTAGTTCATCAATCTTCTTATCATAATATCTATGCTCATCTTGTCCTATCCTTTTATAATATGCACATTTCAACTTCTTCTTTTTAGACAAGTCCTCTTTGGAAGAGGAAGTGAACTCATGAGTGCTATGTGAAGGTAAATCTTTACCTTGCTCATTAGACTTGGGGTCCTTATTCTGCTTCTCACCTTTTCCACTTGAAGCCTATTGATCTTTTGAAAGAAGATCTTGAGATGTGGAAGATTTCAATTTTCCCATGTGTGCAAACTTTGCTTGTCCCCTTGTGAGTTGAGCTACAAATCCATCAAGAGAAGGAATTTTGTATACATTTCCAAGAGCACCCATTATAGCATAAAACATAGAAACAAACACTGAATAATCAAGACCAAGCTTAGTAAGAATAGAAAGAATCAATTGTTCATCCTCTTTAGTGACCCCACAATCAAATAACTACAATCTAAGAGAATTTATCTTAGTGAAAAAGTCTTTGATATGATCAAAATTTGAAGGATTAAGATTCATAAGTTCATTCTCCAACTTAAATTTCCTCATTTTATTTGGCTTACCAAAGAGACTCCAAAAATCATTAGGATTTATAAAAGATACAACATGATATATAAGATTTAGAGAAGTGGATAATATTAGAGTACCAAGAGCTTCATCCCTTCTATCAAACCATTTTCTTCTATCTGTAGCTCTTGTGGGTTCTAAATCTATGTCAAATGTGATTCTTTGTAACTTCAATTTTAACAAAAAAACCCCCATTTGTGATTTCCATTCATGATAGTTATATGTGGTTAGAAGTACAAATTTTGAAAAATCTATGATAAAATAAAAAAGTACAATAGAGGAGCAACAAATTATCCCTCACAATACAAGCAATTAACCCCTTTGTGCCAAAGAAAATGCCACTTTTTTTGTAAATTTATAAGTAATGCCAAAGTACCAATCTGACTTCAAATTGAATCTTGAAATTTTGGAAAAAAATTGCAAAAAATGCATCTACAAAATTGAAGTGCTATACCTTCATGATGCTGCAAGAATTAGGAAAAACGAAGTTTAAAGCAAAAAGTTATGAGCTTGGAGGCTAAAAAACAAGATTTGACTTCAAGATATAAAAAAACATTAACATAAAAAAATTGAAAAAGCACCTACACCATTGGAAAATGCTCAAAAGCATATTAGCTTGTTCATCAAAATCTAATTTATGGATCAAAATCTATGAATTTTTGAAAAAAATGTTGAATTTTATCTGTAGTGACGACCCTCCTAGCAAAATTAAAATTTTCCAACTATCAAATTTGTCTAAAATGGATAATTTTTTTATGAAAATAGGTGTTTTTGGGCCATCTAAATGCAATGAAAACATCCATTTAGGCTATAAGTTCTCCAATAAAAAGTTGTTCACAAGATCTAAGCTTCAAACCCTAGTTTGCAACTATATCATACAATGGCCAAATTGAGTGAAATAAAAGCTAGATCTAAATTTCTTGGACATTCTAAACTCAATAGTGAGCTTATATTTGTACCAACATGCTCCAAAATAAAATTTCAAGACAACTACACTAAGATAAAACCCTAAATCTGGCATTTCTATCAAGTTTTTTCTAATTCTCCAAGACATCATTTGATGCAAGAGAAGAGCATACTCAACTTTTCAAGATCCACCAATATTTGCATCATAGCAAAAACTCAAGCCTAATTATCTCCTAGATCTGAGAAGGGGCTTGCAGATATGAAGCTCTAATACCATGTTAGAGTCACTCAAGGAATCAAGCCTCCAGAATCACCTACAAAACCAAAAATAACATTCTATAAGAGAGAAAAGCAAGAATATAAATTTGCAATAATAGATGCAAGATAATATAGCCAATATGTAGTACTCAAAATTGCAATTGCATTAAATATATATATGAGAGGCCTTGCTTATAAAGGCAAGGTGATAGATAGGATTAAACAATATTGTGACATGTGTCTTAATCCTATGTTATAAGACAACTAACTTGACAAAAAAATTAAAGAGATAAGATAAGATAAGATCTTATCTAGACAACTAAGACTTCTAGAAGGACATCTAGAACCTAAGTAAACTTAACATGTGAATAAGTCCCCTTCCTAGGAATCATCTAGAGGTACAAGACATTTATTCACACCAACACATAACTTATCATCCCCGATTTTATTTAGATCCTAATGCCTTAGCACTTTATCATTTAGCATACTCTTACTTATTTCTAGCTTATTAGATAATAATCTAATTGTTATTGGCCCCAACCTATCAACTAGACCAATATTAAGCACCTATCACTCATACTTAATAAAAATTATATGTCATTCTCCCATTGATATGATGAGCATCCCTATCAACAACCTTGATCTTCTAAGGGCCATTAGATCAAATCTCATTTGACAGTCTTCAAAGTATTTCTTTGAAAATTTGTGAAGCTCTATTTTGAATCTCCAAGAACCACTAGATATCCCATGCCATCCAATGATCATGTGGCTCACAAAATTGATGAACACACTCATTGCATGTATTTAAAGGAGCTCATGAGACCATAATTGTGCCTTTTCCATTGATAAATTTTTATTGACATATTACTCATGTACATAATTAAATGGAAGATCTAGGCTTGTCATGTGATAACTCAACTATGAAATAACCAATCTTAGAGATCTCTCTTGAAATGTTACATTTTATATGGAACCTTTTAATAGACAAATCCTCAATTTTCAATCTTGAAAATATTTCCTTTCCAATATGTGAAGCTCTATTTTAAGCTCCAAGAACCACTAAATCTCCCACACTATTTAATGATTATGTAATTCACAAAATTGATAAACATATTAATTGTATATATTAAAAGGAGCTCGCATGAAATTAAGTATATTTTATTTAAATGATATAAATTTTCCAACACACTACTCATGTACGTAAAAATTTATAGAAGATATTAGGTTTATTACACAATAATTCAACTATGAAAATAAGTAATCTCAAAGTTATCCCATGACATTTTCCTATTGCCTATGGTACCATTTGAGCCCAGTCACTGGATCAAAACTCATCTAATGAAACTCAAAGCTCTTTTAAGTTGATATTTCTAAAATTTTGAAATTTTTAATACTATTAGATCATAACTCATTGGATAGTTATCAAAACTCCTAACACACACTAGCTCTTTATCTACTTATGATTATTATTTTATTGGTCACACATGTCTACATGGATACAAAAGTGACCTAATATTATAGGGGTTGAATTAATTAATGACATATTTTCCTCATTAACTATGCTAATATGGTGGGATCATTCCTATGTGTTGTGATGGCTTCTCTTGAGGTTGCCACATTTTCCTAAGGTTTGATAAAATTTGGCACCATATTTCTATTGGAAATACTTTTTGGTGTATATATAATTTTTTTGATTATTTTCCAAATAGAGATATTTTGAGGATGAGATCTCTTACAAATTAATTTTATTATAGTGACTTAACTTATTTTGATATTATATTTCCTTAATAATAATTATAAAAAAATATAATTTTATTTTATTAGGTAGGACTATCACCACTTAATACCAACTTGGGGTACTTTGAGGCTCATTTTTCCAACAATAGAAGAGGTAGTTCATAAATAAATGAAGATCAAATCTAAGCCTTCTTAATTATAGAATTCAAGGAAAATGATGGCATGGTAGGATTATCCATTCCAAGAGGGCTATAATTGGGGATAAGATCTTCTTTGATCAAATTTGAAGACCAATTTAATTGAAGTATTTACACTAGCTATGTGAAGAACCCTTTGAGAAAATTTTAAGAGACATTAACAAAAGGAATAAATGGTGTGGAATGTGCTTCTTGCACTAAAATTTGAGGGAAGTTATCTGAAAAAACAAAAGATCTTATGGCTACAAAAATAATACACAAAGAGATTATACCATAACAAGATGATTTATGTGGGGAAGAAATTTTTAAGAGAAAACACCATACATTCTAAAGTAAAATCAATTTATTATTCAAAAATTATGAGGTTACAATATAAAACCCAAACTATTCCTTTAAAGGAGTATCACCAACAATTAGGTTTTGGAGTAACTCTGACAACATAATAGTGCCTATAAATTAATCATACAACACATACTTGGCTCCAATCCAAGCACCCAATATAAAGGATATATAATAAAAGAAACCATTAGTTGTAAACCATAAACCATGTATCAAAACCATGACCTTAATATTCTACCCAAATTCTATTTCCCCCTTCATTATGATTCAACATACTAATAATAATAGATGCTCTTATATTGTCATAATTCTCAATAACTATATCATAATCCACTTACCAAATTAGGTGCTCCATTTTGGCTCCATAATATCCCTAAAAATATGCTCTATGCTGAGTGATAAAGTTGGTCAAGATTCCTATTTAACAATGTAACTCTCCCACCATCATGCTCTTATGCGTCTTAAAATCTTTGCACCACTATCTTTGTCAAAGATGCTCTTACACATCCTTCATTACAAGATATTCTCTTATACACCATTATTCATGTTATAATAACAAATATGTGTGGTATAATGGCCAAGTTATAAGTGGGTATCCCTTTTTTATGTGGGTTCATAAATAATAAATAAAATAATATTAAATAATTAATTTCAAATATTGAAATTTCAAGATTTATGACACCCCATCCCAATAATTAAGAGAACATTGTGGGTGCATGTAACTACAAAGATGATTTGAGAGGCCTATATAGACAAAATATGCATACTTGTATAAGGATTCCCTATTTCAAGAGGAACGCGATTCAAGGGATTAAATTCAAATCTGACGCAAGAGGAACGACTCCAACCTCCTGACATAACTCAAATCCATACACTTAGTCTTAACAAAAGACACATCCTCATAACACAACAAAGAAATATGTTTGAATTAACATCAACTACACATTCATCACAACAATGCTAAAATCATAGACTCTGTTGAAACATGGTTTTTCAATAAATGAAGGAAATTACATCAAAGGGGCAGCCATGGGGCTGATCACAAACACTTACAAAATTATTACCAAACTGAAATACAACAAAAAACAAGATTTCCATAACAACGAACTAACTTGCATCAAAACAATCCCACTCTCCTTCACTCTGTAGCTCTTTTAACCTGTTGAACAACACACTAACATGCATACTTGAAACAATCACTTACATGCATCCATGGAAATTGATCCAAAACCTCCTCAAAACTGCAACAAAATTGATATATGACATCAAAAAAAATTCACACATTTTCCACCTTGAAACTATCAAGTTTGTCTTCATTCTTGCACCTTCATCCTACAAATCTTCACTTGAACCCACTGATGTTTCCACCTCTAAATCCCCCATCACTTGTTGTTGTTCAAAACCACTTCATACCTACAAATAACACACATACAAAACCTCCACATCTCACATCCAATGCCTTCTCCTTCCCCTCTTCATTTTCCTACAAAGGCATGCGAAAAAATTGCAGCAATGCCTCTCCCAAAAACTCCAAAATTTGCCATCAATTCTCTATTTCACTCTACAAAAACTACCTAGCCAAGAAGTCACACCCAAGAATAATATCCTAACATTAGTCAACATTAAATTAATTAATTGCAACATTTAAAACTTCCTCAATTCCACTTTCCTTCATTTTTCCAAGTTTAGAAGGCAACTTGGTCTCCAACTCCTAGAAAATAGGGTTCCTTTAAGAGTTGTAATTGCCACTCAACTTGGGCACCCATATCTTTTTGCAATATTTTTAAGAGCATTAAATGAGTTTTCAATAGTTATAACTCCCAAAAATCCAATGTCGTCTCTTGCCTTTAAATATTTTTCAATGAATGATGAGGATTGGATTGCCACCTAAACTAGGCAATTTGGAAGTTTTACAAAATTTAAGGCCAATATTTATTAGTACTTGCTATTAGGCAATACTATTGCAATGAGTTTTGTTTTCTCATTAACTAGTTATCAATAAGTTAGCTTTCAACCAATCAAAAACAATGTATAAAAATAAAATAAAATAAGATTCAATTTTATAATGTTAACTTGTAAAATACTTAATTTTATAAAATATAAAAATTATTTCTGCTCAATATGATTGGCTAAAAACTTCTGTGTTATTGACAGATTTCAAAGAAAAGAAACTGCATTATTATTTTGCCTAATTTTTTTGCCAAAATAATGGAAAGTGGGACCTACCACAAGTTATGTGTTAGGAGAGACAATGTCTATGCATTGAATGGTGCGCACTGAGCGTGTTTCCTCGCCACATTATTTTCAGCCACCAACATTGTTCCGTTATGCTCACAATCCTTGCCATCAAATATTGACCGTTTCAAATTTTTAAACAAGTTATATGGTTAATTCTGCTTGCCTACATTCATTGAATTGCTTCCCACCATTCGAAGAATTGTTAACAAGTACACGTTGGTCCAATTGTAATAGAAAATCGTAGCTGATATTTTTTGAGATGAATGAGTAGATACCAATTTTACGGGCATTTAAGTGCATGTCTCAAAAAATAATATTGTTAAAAATATAATTATATAAAAATAAATTAATAATAATATTTATAATATCTTTTTAATTTTTAAAATTTAAATATATAATTATTTTATATAATATAATTCATTTTTATTAATATTATATTTTAATTATGAAATTTAAATTATATAAATATTATATTGTATTTGTATTGTAAATTTTTATTATATTTATTAATACGATGTTATATTATTTTAAGTTTCATCAATTTGTAATATTATATTATATTTAAATTATTTTATATTTGTATTTATATTACATTACATTAAAATTATATTAATAGTATACATATTATTATTTAAGAAAACTATTATATAAATTTTATGTTCAAACAATTGTTGTTTTATTCTTTCTTATAATTATATCATTTAATTATTTCATTATATTTATATTTTATTTAATATAAAATAATTTTAAAAACTATTCTTTAGATTTATATAATTAACAACCGAAACAAATAAAAACAACTCACTGGTAAACTAAAAAAAACTAAAATATATAATTAACAAAAATTACATTTAATTTTATTCACTTTATTTAACTTACATATATTTTATTTCAACTCTACGAAACTCTAATTACAATACTACAAAGGCAAGTACTCGCCACTATGTGGCACTTGTTTTACATATTTTTGGCCTATTTATTACTTTTATTTATCAAATTCTACCTAATCGATCTTAGGAAAAATAAAAAATAAAAATAAACTAGATGAAAAATATTTTTGATGATGCTAATCGCCTGTGGACCTAGATGCTCCTACATCAAAATCACATCAAGAGGGGGCTTGGTTGGATTCTACAAGTAAATCAAATATGAATCAAACTCTTTATCTTAAGGCATTCATTCTATTGATAAATTTTGGTGAATTAACAAGGAAAATAGGTGTTTATAAACTATAATTAAATATAATCCAAATTAATTATCATTATTTAGAGGTTGGTAAATTTGGGAAATAAAACTCCTTTACATAGCTTGTATAGTATGGATTCTTTCTTATTTGTCAATAATAGTTATATTAACTAGGTAGTGTTGCCATTGTAGCTTATATGAGTTTATTTTTTGAAAATAAGTATGTAGATTCAAAAATTGGATACTTGCACAATTTCACATTATGTTTTGAACCCACCTTAGCCCATATTTTAATAATATATTTTAATTTCTATAAGAAATATTTTGTCTCACATTCAAAGAATATATTATATTTCAAGCATGTATGTGAGATTTTAACATAATCTTTTTGGACGGTAGCATGATGCACTAATGCCCCCAAAATTCTTGAGATTCAAAAGTGTACTTTTTTTGTGGCTTATTTACAATGTGTGTCATAACTCCCAAATGAGAAAGTAATGTCTCTTTCTCTCTTGTTCGAAAAATAAAATAAAAAAACCTTACCATTTTAAAGGGACCTATTATTTTCAACAAGCTCTCCATTTGAGATCCTTAAGGAAACTCTACCAAATTTTTTATAGCTATATTCACTCACTCACAACTTTCTCATCTAGTTCTTCGTACCATTTTCTTCTCTTCTTTGACAATTTGAGCTTCTCAAGGAAGGGCATTGATTGTTACACATGTCACATGTATTAGGAGTGACTTCCACTACCAACATCATTCTTATTGTGTTGAATTTATTCTGATATTTTCTCATTAATGTGAGATAACTTCTTTGGTATAGAAGTTAGCAAATCTATTATTGTTATTTTATTCACATGAAATGGTAGTTATCCCTATAGACTAGGTTTAACATCATTATCAAATATTTCATTTTATCATTGATTTTAATCTTGAATGAACTTAAGATTTAAAAGCATTTATTTTTCATCAATCATTTTCTGTTTGGTTATCTATGATGGTCAAAAGACCAAAACAAGAGTTTGTCTAGGGAAAACCCCTAAACAACTCCAATATTTTTCTTTTTTATTATATTTGCAGGTTAGGGTGATTGTGGAGTCTAAGCCATACATTCAAGGAAATTTTAGAGTGATTGGTGAAGGATGAAAACATGACACAAGGACATTTGTGTGACGTGTTGATATCCTAGATAGAGAGTTTCATTCTTGGTCTCTAGGTCCCTCTTGAACTATATTTTCATTTTCTTATGCAATAAAATTTGAGTATCCTTTATGCTTTATGTAAATTGAGAATTTTACATTTTATCTAGAAGTTGATATAATAAAAGTAGCATATAATTTTGGTTTAAGCACCCTCTTTGTTTCTATTTAATAAATATTTTATTTCTACAAGTAAATATTAATATTTTAGCTTATTTGAGGTAAAATAGGAATTTGGGTAAATTAGAATAAATTGTTTCAATTAATCCATATATCTCATTTATTAGAGCTTCATTGCCTCCAATTTAATAGTAGAAACTAGGATTGATGTTTGGGAAGGAGGCACTAGGTGTTTTGGAACAACCTTCTTAAAATCAAAGGTGTATGCTGGTAGGGTGTTCAGAAGGATAGGCAATGGTATCAACACTGCTTTTTGGGATGATCCCTAGTTGACTCTTTTCCCTCTTTCTGCTTCTGAAGGTTTCTAGCCCATTAGGAGGGAATTGAGAAGTGGATTGGGGAAAAAGGTCTTGAATTACATTGATTGGGAAAGTGGAAGACCTAAATGGAAAAACTTCAAGAACTATCTAAATAATGTTGTGCTTAGAGGAAACAAACAACAGGGATGGGATGCGTTGCTTGATCAACTGATGGGACAGATTGGGAATCCGGATATGCTCTCGAGAAATAGACAGGATGAATAGATCTAGACAAGAACAAGTGGAGTTTTTTCAGTTATAACTGCCTATGATGCTATGGTGAACCAGGCTTTAAATTGGGATTCTTTTGATTGGCTTAAGGTTTGGAAAAAGAACCTGATACCAAAAATTAACTATTTTTGGTGGACAGTTACTCATGGAAAAATCCTAACAATTGACAACCTTAAGAAGAGAGGTTGATACTTTGTTAACGAAGAAGAGGAAACTATAATGCGTTTGTTTTTCTAGTGCTCTTATGCCCAAGAAGTTTGGGGCTACTTTCTAAGTATTTTAAGAGTGGATTGGGTCTTTCTTGCTAATATCCAATTGCTTGTGGATGGTTGGAGATTTTTTCCTTTTTCTCATAATATAATTTGTGATTTGTGGGCCCAAATTCCTCCTTTCCTAACTTGGGGTTTGTGGAAAGAAAGATATAACCATGTGTTTAGGGAAACAACTAAATCTAGCAAGGAGTTATGCTTGATGGTGAAAAGGAAAATACAGGAGAACATGGAAAGTTGTAATTATAGACAGGCAAAGAAACAACCATCTAGAGTGGAATTAAGTATAAAACAACAATGGCAGCTTTCTCATGACTTAAATAATGTTAACTGGTTAAAAAAAATTGTAAGAGCTAGTACAATTTGGATTCCCTCAGATCTAGGATGGGTGAAATGTAATTTTGATGGTTGTTTGAAAGGTAACCCTGGGAAATCAGAGGCTGGGGGAGTGAGTAGAGATGAGAAGGGAGCTTATTTGATGGGGTACAGTAAAGGTATAGGAACAGCTACCAACAATTTTGTTGAAGCTTCAGCTATTTGGATGGGAGCTAGACTCTTAAGAGAAAGAAGCTTTAATAAGATTATTGTGGAAGGGGATTTGAAATTGATAATTGATTATCTAAATGGTAGAGCTAATATACCCTGGGAAATTAAAGACATGTTGGAGGACTGCAAAAACATCTTACAAGGGTTTCAAAATGTGAAAATTTGTCACACTGTATGGGAAGGCAATAGAGTGGCAGATGCAATGGAAAATCTAGGTCTGAATGAACAAAATTTAAAAAACTGGGACTTTGATGGCTTGCCTAACCATATTAGGGAAGCCTTAGTGAAGGATAGATTGGGGAAGAAATATTCAAATAATGAAAGCTATGGAGGGAATGATTAATTGTATTATGGCTAATGTTATGAATACGATTAGGGGGGGGCCACAAAGACAGGCTGGCATGATGAACGAAGGTCCTCGTAAGCATAATGCTGAAAGGTAGCAAAATCTCAAAATTTGGGTTCACAAACATGGGAAAGGTCATCTGGTTGATAGGGTGGTGTACTTAGATAGGAAAGGTTTAAATAATGATGGTAAAGAAATGTGGTGGAATCAGAGGTTGGATTTACGATGGAACAAACAAAGATGTTGTGGAAATAATAAAAAAAGGAACAAAATATACGCCATCATTATTAGGAAGGGTGGCAAAGGTGCAGATAATTTGAATGTTTTTTTGGAAAAAGGTGATATGTGTAATGAAGTTTTATTAAAGTATTATAGAATGATCCCTGAGCCGTCATGTGATCAAATGAACAATCACAGTGTCTCTATTCGCACTGAGTGTATGGAGCTTCCAGTGTTGAGCATGGTGGATGAAGGCAGAAATAGGAGCAATTTTCTTCTGGTTCCTAAAAATTGCTACAATTCTCTAAACATGGGTGGCCCCAGAAAATGGACTGAACCACATAAGTTTGACTTGCTCAGGAACAATGAGGAGCTGTGGAGCTTATTCGAGGAGGCTGGTTTCACACATTATTTTGAAGCCATGGAGGGTTATAACGAGAGATTAAGCTATAAATTCGCTAATGCGTGGAGGGACAGCGAGGTGACTCTGGGTGGGCTCCAGTTTAAAGTGGACCCTAAGCTGATTGCGGAGGTGACTGGCCTAGCTTATGAAGGTGCGAGGGTGGTGAAGATTAGCAATGGTAAGTACCATGAGTACTATGATAAAAAATTTGAAGGAAAGGAGAAGCCTGAACGTTTCCAAAATGGTTATTCTAGGGTTAAGCTGCCTCCCTCCTACCATAATGTTTACTTTATAGTGATGAAGTATTTCACATTGGAAGGTCGATACCAATCTTTCCATGGCTATCATTTCCCTATCCTAAACCACATTAGGCATAAGGATAAAATAAATTTACCTTTCTTTTTGTTCTCGTCTCTCAGTCAGAGTCTTACCCAGGGAGCTAACCCGTCGTTACATCAAGGTCTTATTACAGCCATTTGCAAATTTGTGATCTCTAGGTCCTTGCAAAATAATTTGATTCTAAGAACTATTGAGAGCCCTAACACTCAAAGGTCTATGAAAATTGAACTTTTGGAAAACCCTCCTGTTTGTACACCTAAAAATTCAAAAAAGAAATCGAAAAACCCTGAGAGCTCTAGTAAAGGCACCCAAAACCTTGAATTTGTTGTGTGGATTGATTTACTGGTGGTTACCCCTGAAAAAAGGAAGGATGTTGCTATGGAAATGGAAACAAAGAAAAGGAAAAGACTGTTTATTAAAGAATTGGGTGAAGAGGTGGAAGCCATCACCATCCCTGATGATAATGAAGCGGAGGGTTTGCACCAAGGAGGTCGAAGATCTAAAAGGCTTGCTACGGTGGCCTGTAAAGGAAAAGATATGAAGAATAATGACCAAAGTCCGAAAAACACCAAAACCCCCCCGAAAGATATTGAAAAAGAAGCTGATGAAGATAATGACTCCTCTACTAGGGAGGATTTGGATAGCCAGGACAGTGAATCGACATAAGATGAGGAGTCGGAGGGGGGGAGCGAGGAAGACCATGGTGAAGAGGAGAGGGAGGTGTCTCAACAGGAGAACATACATGAAGAGGAAGAAGCAAATCAAATTCCTGATGAAAATAGAGAGGAAATAAAAGATAAGGAAGATGGGGAAATGAGACTTAGCAGATTGGAGGAGAAAATGCAAAAGCTGGAGAAGAAGATTTCTGAGAGGGAGGAAGAAAATAAGATTCAAGTTTCTGAGAATTTGGTAATGGCATAATGGAGGATAGGCTGAAAAATCTGGAGAAAGGTATGCAAACAAAAGGCCACTCCCAAAGAATTCAGAACCTGGAAGATGTTGTAAAGAATGTATGTGTTGTTGTGGATGTTGTAATGAAGAAAGCGGTGATGGCCACTATCTTAGGATGTGGGAAAATTAAGTACCAAAAGAAAAAAGGTGCGGCTGATGCATAGGACATGTCAGGGAAGTTGACTCCAAATTCAACAGTGCATGGGACTGTTGAAGACTTGCTCAAAGCCTGGAAGATGATAGATGATGCGTAGTTGAATCTGTTCATGCTAGTTTTTGTTTTTTGATGGTTTTTCATACTTTGGTGATTAAGATTGTTGCTTTTGGCCATGGTCGTTGGTGCCATATTTTATACTGTTATAATGATGGTTATTTTAGCAGTAGGAATAGTTCAATTAGTATTGATAACATTGATGGTTGTTGTTGGTCTTTTTGTACGTTGTGTAGAACTGATATGATTAATTACTGTTACTCATGTAGAAGAAATAGTATGTTAGAGGTTGTTAGTTTTTGGAGATGGTTAGGTATGGTTAAGACTGATGATAGCTGGTGGTCTTTTATCAGTATTTTAGATCTATAATGTTTGTAAAGAAGGGGATTGGTTAAGTTTTTGACTGGGTCTATGGGAGTGGGTGGGCTCCTTTTTGTTGTTTCCCACTTCTAGCTATTCTAATCATGTTGTAATCTATGTTTGGGTCAGGTCCCTTTCTTCCCTGCTTAATCAATCAAAAGCATTCAAGAGGAAAACATATTATAGAATGTATTGAATTAACAATAAGTATCACTCCAAAGACATTCAATTATGAGTATCTAAAGGTACATTTTGCATCACACATCAAACCATTAGGTCATTCACATCTTTCATTACTTGTGTGACATGGTTGTGATCTAGTATATTAACATCTAGGGGATTGAATTACAATCAATACAAGCCTAGGTCATCACCTCTTACATTAAAAGCAAGCTTCAATGTGCTTTCTAGAATAACCCATTTTCAACATGTTAAAAGATGAAGGTGAAAATATTTTATAGTCAAATCAACATGAGAATAAGTTGTACAACAAGGACTATGCTTACAACACGACCATGTTTGGTCCCAAGTTGCATGATGTGGCCCTATCTATGACTAGGTCACATAGTGAAAATATGTTTGTATCATGTCAATTTATGGTAAAGCAATACCACAAGTTCCTAATAGAATATCCATAACCAAATCCAAATCTTGATAACATCTAGTAGCACTCCAAAAATCAACATCAAAAATTAAAATATATTATTATGATTATATATACATGGGCTCCCAACCTAGTGACAACAAGAAAATAAAAACATAACTACCAATATACACAACACCTATATAGAAGATAACTTATAACACAAATATTGTATACTATCAACCAAAAGAATTGTAAACTCTACATAAACACTATCAAAAAAATAGTTGTACATAGATCACCAAACACCATTCCTCTCCCACAGATTTGTACAAACCAACCAATACCTTTACACACTAAAAATTCTAAAACAAACTAGGAGAGACCAAAGATAAACATATTACTCACAACAAGAAATCATTACAACCTAAACAAGATCAACCATAAGTTTACATATACCTACATGCTCTGCCACAACTTGAAGGTGTAGTAACCCATATTTCAAATACATTATTATAAACCCTATTTTTTGAAACTAAAGTGAAATTCAACCAAAAAAAATAAAATCTATCAATAAATTATCTAAAATAATTTATACTTTTATCCCTTCACAACTTTTTATTAATATATTATTTATATTAAATCTAAATCATGTTAATAGAAGATAAAGTATATAAATTTTTAAATTAAAATCATGTTTATTTTATTAAAAAAAATTAAATCTATTATTAATTAGAAATTAAAAATCTTCAAATAAATATTAAAAAAATCACAAATTATGAAACCATTTTTATGCAAAAAAAAATCCATACACTCTAAGGGCACAAAAGGTTGAGCATGCCCCTCAATGGACTATTAGGTTAATTATGCTGAAAGGCATAATCTATAGTAAGAATGGAGGAGAATCATCTAATGTTGTGATCTTGAAAGTACAACTCTAGAGTGAAATTATTTTAACATCCTCTTTAAATACAAATAAATTATAAAGTAAATAAATATCTTTTTTTGGCATCAAGCAAATTCACCGCTAGTAATTCACCATTGGAAAATTCACTACAGGAAAATTCATTGCCATGACAAATTCACTTGAAGGGAAATTCACCACCAGCAATTCATTGTTGTGGCCATGAATTTGTCATGGCAGTGAATTTTCCCACAGTGAATTGTTGGTAGTGAATTTTCCGACGGCGAATTACTGGCGGTGAATTTTCCTAGAGCCCTTTTTTTAATTTGAAATAATAAAAACATAAATAAAATTTATGACCAACAATAAAAAAATATCAAAATAATAATAAAACTTATGACCAACAATAATAAAACAAGAGCTGCAAGGCAGCGAAGTTCCTACCAAATAGTAATAGAATTGTTATGTTTTAATTAGTTGTGTTTGATAAATTTTAGCAATGTCACAAATGATAAGTACCTACTTGGTGGAAGGCGCATCTACTTGGTGACAAAGCCTGTGATAGAATTAGACCTAACAACATGGCACAAAGCACTTTAGAATCTTGATTTTAGGATTCAAATAACTAATGGACATAGAACATAAGTAAGTACAAACCAAGCAACAATATAGCCCCATGCTCAACACAAAAACAAGGACCCTCAACTCTAGTTCCAGCTTAACACACAAGCCAATTGGAAAACAATTTTGAGTTGTGTCCAGTCAAAGCTCACCAAGATCCACAATGTTGCTACTGTACCATTGTATGCTAAATTATATCGTGATCTAATTTATGGACTAAAAAATCAAATAACCAAAGCCCACTAGGGTAAAGCAATTACAATGATTTTATCACATTGCATTAAATACATGTCCCATAAAAGACACTAAAGATATAAAAGTTACTAAGTATAACATCTATAAGTTCTTAGGCCAATTACCCTGAGTTGGAGTTGTAAGGCTTATCATGTCCATTAGATCTTAGTATATTTATTATTTAATTTGTACCAAGCAGATTTTCTGGGTTGAGGCATTCCATTCTCAGTAATATTAGGACTAAGTGTGTTGTACATCTTGCAAGTCTTAGTTATAATGTTGGAATATTATTGTAATGTTGGCACACTAGTTAAACATGGTAACATTCTAATATTGTTTGTAGATGGTCCCCTCAGGACTCAAAAATTATTGAATTTAAGAGTATTGAAAAGGATGAGTCCATCTTGGAGACGCTAGAGTGAATGTTGAGCTTCTCCTGCAAAGTTTGACGTTTGGATTTGCAAGATGAGTACAATTCATATGTAACCCTTGTTTGCATGTTAAGCAATGAACATGTGTCAATTGGACCCATCAATGGTTTTGAATAGCACTTGGTAGTTTTCCTAGAGCCAAAATTCTATGAATAAAATGCTAGGGTGAATAATCTTATATATAAAGGCTTGGAGAGTGTTTAGGTACTGATTGCTTTCTCCAAGGGTAAAGAGTTTGCTACAACATCAGATTGTTGAGTCTTTTCCTTGCATTTGATATCTATTTTGTACAACATATGGATATGCATGGAATGTTTGCTATTTTTTTTTCTTAAAGTACATTTTGGGATAGTGGGTGTAAATGTTTTGAATAGTTTTAAAATTGTTACAATATTCAACATGGTAAAGAATATTCTATTACTTCTAAAGTAAATTAAATATTTATCTTTTGCAATGTTAAAGTACATTTTTTCTAAAGAAAAGTATTTAGTAATATATAGATATCTTAGATAAATCTATGTTAAAGTATGGAAGCAATAAATATAGTAAAAAAAATAGATCATACATTTTATTTGTATTTTATTATTTTAAATAAAAACAAATTATTTATTTACTTTAAATTTTATATAGATATCTTACATATCTTAAATATCTATCTAAAAAGACATAAATAGATTATACTACTTATTTATTTTTAAATGAAGATAAATTGTTTATTTATTTTATATTTAGTATATATCTATCTAAAATACATCAATATATCAATTTGGAGGTGCTTGTATTAATTAGGTCATTATTTCTACTTTTATAAATGAAATAAATATTAAATATTAGCATCTATGTATAGACAAGTCAATAAATGGGAAAATAGCATATAGTTATTTATTCACTTAATAGTAAACTATTTTTTTACTTTATAAAAATATGGATATAAATTTTGCTTTTAATAACGTAAGATAGGCAAATGTATTTAATGAAAATTAGTTATTAATATTTATAGACTAGTATACCTATAAATTTCATTTCTACAACCATATTAACTACCAACTTATAAATTTTATTTTTACTTTCATAAATGAAATAAATTGTGTATCAAATTTATATTTATTACAGATTTATTAGATGCAAAGATATCATTTTAAAGGTGGCATATGTTAGATAGATGTATTTAAATATTAAATATTAATATCTATGAATAGAAAAGTGAATAAATGGGAGAACAACATATAGTTATTTATTCACTCAAGAGTAAACTATTTTTTTACTATATAAAAACATGGACATAAATTTTGATTTTAATCATGTAAGATAGGTACATGCATCATGTAAGATAGGTACATGCATTTAATAAAAAATATTTTTTAATATTTATAGACTAATCTATCTATTATTAGAAAAATTAATGTAAAAGATGTCTAAGACACCAATTTTTTAAAGAATAACTTTAGTAAACAAGTAAATAATTTTATTATTATTATGGTCATTGTGACAAAAATTCTGAAATGGAAGTAATAAAAGTAATGGAAGTGCATTAATCGCTTATATCACGTGAAATTTTTCTATCAATTAGATTGAAGAGAATTAATTTTTTAAATATGTTTTGTTATATAATTGGCATGTATACATTGATAATAGATAAAAGAAAATCAAATAGAAAAAATGCTTGAGCTCATTGGTTAAAAAGAGAATTATTAATAACTAGTTAAGATCTGGCCATGCCTATAATTCCCTCGCATGAACTAAAAATATATGACCAACAACCACTATACGAAAATAAAACAATAAAGTATGATGAACAATGTTTAATATTTATAATAAAAAATTATATATATATATACCACATAAAATTTTAACAACTCTTCAAAACTAAAAAAGTTACAAAACTTAAGAAAAATCAAGAAAATGAACATAACATAAAAAAATAAGCAAAAAAAAAAGTGAAAATTAAGATATCTTTATTGAAACAACAAGTATAAATTTATTTTTAGACAATTTTACAATTTCTAAAATTAATTGTTTGCAAATGTTGTGTTATTTATTAATTAAAATAATAAATTAAAATTTATAGTATCTTACAATATTTATGAGGAAATACATGACTTTAACCCTTATAATACTTTGAGAAGGAAATTTATGTAGCTTTAACCCCTTAGTTGATAATTATGAACATATCCTTAGTAAATGATATCAAATGATATTTCTTACTAAATAATTAATAGAGATACACTTCATTCAATCATCATACAATACAAAAATAAAATTTAGAGATATCATATAGTTTGAGAGAGGCTATTTATCCAATCATTATATACTAGAAGAATTAAAAAGAGAGCATAATTGAGAGAGTCTAATCATTCAATCATTATACAATGAAAAAAATTTAAAAAGAAATAGTATGTGGTTTTTTTTATTATAATTATTATATTTTTTAAGAATTGTGTGTATTCAACTATTAAATATATTTTAATTTTCTATGGAAAAATTTGGTAGAGACCATAAACAGAATCTTATGGTTTCTTGTGAAAATCTTGTATAACTTTATTTTAAATAGAAAACAAATTATGTGATTTTATTGTTGATTTCATAGCTATAGGCATAATTTCTAATCTTATTTTATCCTAAAATATCTCTTTTTATCAAATTTTATAAATTCTAGTGAGGACTTTGCGATCTTTGATACCAATGGAGATCTCCTATATAGAGGGATACATATGATCTTGCTTCCAACCACCTTATTCTCATGGATTCCTAGGGTGAACCACTTCTCACACTATTTTGTAAGGTATACAAATCATTTCTAAATTTAATTTTGCATACTTTTATTATTTAACTGATTGTGTGTCTGTATATGTTCCTTTACAACTTCCTAGTCTACACCAAAGATGGGAAGGCTATCTTGGAGATAAGTTTGATGGTTAAAATTTCCTTTTTAATTATGATGAAGTCTTTGATTTTACAAACAAAAGAGTGCCTAATTAGTTTTTTCTTTCTTTCTTTCTTGATTTCCTTTGCAAGAAAGAGTTTTTAATCTTCCAGTGAAATGATTTTGTGCAAGTGAAGCACAAGTGTGACAATGTGAGCATGATGCTTGATAAAGATGTTTTCAACATTTGCATTAGGTTTTACTTCAATCAAACCTTCATGATGGATTTGTTTATTGTGCTTGAATAGATCCCTTGGTGACATTGACCTTCTTCATGTGAGAGGATCACTTAAAGGATGAGATAATTGTAGGAGCTAAAGATTAGCTCAATACCCGAGACCACCTGTAAAAATAATGAAAACCTTCCACAAGAGAATATGCAATAAATGATATTTCTTGATATTAAGATATATAAAATATGATGATGATGTATATTACAAAAGTGTACAATAATCTTACTTATATAAAAAAGGTGTGAAGAACTACCGAATGCAAAAATTAAATGAATTATGTCAATAATAAATGACCTAGGATGCTTGAATTAAATAAAAGTTAAAAAGATAAGATCTCATCTACACAACTAAGACTTCTAGAAATATGCCTAGGACCTAAGTGGACTTAACATGTAAATAGGACCCACCAATTAACTAGTTAGGTAAATTAACTATTTACACCAACTCCCCCCTTAAGTGCAACTTAGGGAGAAGCAATTATTATGCAAAGATTTGGGTCCTAAGTATGAGGCCATATTAATTACCCGTGTATAAATGATCTCTCACAAATAGAGTAAAGGAGAAAAACCACTTGGGAAAAATACCTCCAAAAGGGAGAAAAGATGCAAACACGGATGATGAATGGAGAACTCGATGACACCCCTCAAGGACTAGATCCATCATGAATATACAATAAATGACCTCCCATAAGAGGGAAAGAGAGAGACCATGTAGTCCCCCCATGGTGTGTAATCTTCTTCCAAAAAGGTAAGTGCTTGAAGATAAAACATGATCCAATTTCAACAAACAACTTGCCTTGCTTTCAGAAGAAACAAAACCAAGTACAAATGTAGGAATGCTTCCCATTCTAGATAGGAATTGAAAGGAATAAGAATAAATATGTATGATGATGTCTCTAAAATTTTCTCATGCGATTCCTTGTCCGTTGAAAATAAAGATGCCACAATCAAATTAGGTACATGCTTAGTCAATGAAGAAGGTGACACACTAGGATTATGTGGAAACTAATGTTGAACAATCTCCAAAGACAAAGATGGTTTCACAATAGTAGTGCAGTCTCTCATCAAAGAGGAGAGGTAACCCCTCAAATATGTCTTCCAAATTTGAAATGTGTGACTCCACAAACAAAGATGCAATGTTTGATAAATAGGAATCCCAATTAGGAAGATAATAAAATACTTGTTGTAATGAGTCACTAGAATTTTTTAATGAATCACCAATGGAAGATGAATGACCCTATTGAATAAGAATGATGTGAGCCTCAATCAATGACTCTGCATAAGGAATCAATGAATGTGAAGGTACACAAATTGTCTCTAAAGGAGAAGAAGAAGCATCTAAAGAAACCTCATCCTCATCTTTTGAAGATTCAAAGTACTCCAAATAATCAAATTCTCAAATATTATCACAGTCATAGGGTATCTTGTCTAAAATATGAAGAGGTACAAGATAGTCAAAAATGTGATCATCTGGGAATAGCTAAGTATCAGGATCTCCATATATCTCCCAAAATTTTGTCCAAAGAGCATAAGGACACTCAAAAATAGCGTTCAAAACATCATCATCAACATGCATAGAAATAACTCCTAAGACATGATCCCTTTTGCAATTCAAACAAATTTCTTACTATCAGTACTTGGAGGGGGAACATGACCATACAAATGTGGCAACATTTGAATCCAATAGAGATGTTTTATGATGCCATCTCTTCATTGTTTATAGTTTCAATTTTTTAAGATGATCATATAAGGATGAAATGAAAAACCCATAATGACCAAGATAAATCTCCAAATTACAAAGGCTGAAACCTTCAACAATAATTAGAAACCCCCAGACATGATGTATATTGTAAATGAAGTCTTCCCAGAAAGAGAAAACCTCTCTAAGAATCATGATGTCTAAGTAATTAATCAAAATAAATACTTAAAACCATGTAGAAGTTTCAAGGATTAGCTCAATACCCAAGACCATCTAAAAAAACACTTAAAACCTTCCACAAGAGAGTATGCAAGAAATGAGCTTGCTTGATATTAAGATCTATCAAATATGATGATGAGGTATATTACAAAAGTTTACAATAACCTTTCTTATATAGACAAGGTGTGATGAACTACCTAATGCAAATATTAAATGACTAGAACACTAGAATTAAATAAAAGTAAAAAGTATAATATTGGATAAGATCTTATCCAGACAACTAAAAATTCTAGAAAGATGCCTAGGACCTAAGTGAAATTAACATGCCAATAGGACCCACCAATTAACTAGTTAGGTAAATTACCTATTTAGACCAACAATAATCATACCTCCTTCTTCTCTTGCTCAACCCGAAAAGAGAAAAGTACTTTTCTTTATTTTTTATTTGTGCCTAGCCCAACAATTTCTCAATTGTGGAAATGTTCACTAATAATTTGATTGGTGTTATAATAGTTCATTGTTAAATTTAATGTTCTTTGATTAATTTTATTACAAAAATAAGGAAAGGAAACATAGAAACATCAAGAGGGCATGTAGGCCCAACCAAACAACACAAGGACATGAAGGCCCTACAAAACAACAAAACTAAAGACACGAAACAACAATAGGAAACCATTAAACCAGACTAATTAATCAAACTCCAGTTAGTGATGAGAGAGTCTAGGGACTCCTTCCAAACGTCTTTGTCCAGCTGCTCCTTTTCATTATTTTCCTCCTTGTTCTAGTACTCTTTACCTTTAGCCAATTTATTCTTCTATTTGTTGATTTTTGAGTGACTTGAAACTGTACCCAAGAGTACCTTCTTCATAATGCCATTTGTTAGCTTTATGAATTTAGAAAGGGCATTTTCCATGCACTTCATCTTGTCTTAGTAGTTGTTGTTTTCCATTTCTTTTCTAGTTCCTTCTCCTTGATCTTGAGTTTCTTGAGTTCGCTTTTTTCCTTTCCTCTACTATCCTCGTCCTCATCAGGCATAGGTCTCCTTTCCATATTTCATCCTTCTCTTCCTCAGACCCTAGAGAAAGAGGAGTCATAGTTTCCATCTGCAACACCTTTGTTCCCTTAGTCTCTTCTTATTTGTTATCCTTGTCCATATCTTCTTCCTTTTCCTCTTTGTCCTGCTCCTCCACTTCGTAGTCCTCCTGATTTTCCTCCTTGGAGCCATTATCAAAAGCTTCCTCATCCCATTCATCTTCCTATTGAGGAAGGAATTCCTCATCGTTGTTGTCTTCCTCCTTAGAGTCTTCCAAAATTCTTTTTCCTTTGGTGTTTTTATAATTATCCACTATTGAGGCTTGAGCCATCCTAGCAAATCTACGACCACTTGACACCTTAGAATCACTCTAAATTATCCCCACATTGTCTTCTTCGCCACCTTCCATGTTGGAGATTTCTTTATCATCCCCCTAGCCTCAGGGAGATGAGGGATTTTGGAGCATTTGGTTTTTTTCTTGTCTTTATCTAGCTTACAATCTTGCATTCCTGAGTCCAAGACCTTCCTTTATTGGGAGGGGTAACCAAAATTAGCTCTTGTTGGGGAGAGAGAGTGTTAACCCCTACAAATTTTTTTCCCTTTTTATCAAGCCCCACTTTCCCCACAAAACTAGGGTTACACTTGTTATGAGAAACATGAGAGGGGGTAGATTTTTTGTTCTCCAAGAGTTTTATTTTTATATTACTCTTGGCATGGGGGTTAAGGGTAGGGGTCATAGAGAGACAATACTTGTGTAGGGCCATAATGAGGTCATAGTGTAGAGGGCAGGTACCTTCAATTATACAAGTTTCCAAAGACAAAAACAAGTAGAAAGGTAAGCTAATTTTTTTTGCCATGTCTAATATGATTTAGGATAGGCAAGTGGTAGTCGTAGACTATCTTAAATGTACCCAAAAGGGTGAATTATTTTATGATGTGTAAACTTACCAGGACCCATGGAGTCAACAACTTCTCTCCACTAAATCCATTTATGTTCTTTGATATTATACTAATTTTATTTTCCACTTTAATACTTTAAAATATTGAGTGAGATTATTTTAATTTTAGTTGTCAACTTATGACCTCATGATTAAAATATTATTTTTTGTGATATTTATTTTATTTAATCATTTCATGTTACTATTCTAATCACAATGCAAACATAATAGACTACATAGAGAGGGTTTATGCATGAGGTGTTCCATCTCTCTATACTTTATTTAAACATCACACACTTCAACCTGGGTAGATAGCCAAATATCAATTTTACACTTCATCCCTACAAAAAAATGGTAATTAATGAAGTCCATTTATTTCTTAAATATTGAATGAGTTGACACTTATTTCTTTAATATTGAATGAATCGATGTTCACTAATGGAGCTCAAATTACCAAATATTGTAAAGGTGTAGACTCATTCCCAAGAGCTTGAAGCATATATACACTCACATACAAGAGTTATTTAAGCCATTTTAATCATTTTTACATATATATATATTTTTATTTTTTTTTACTACTTTGTATAAAGAATTCTTTTTTATTTCTACAAAGAATTATAGATACATTAATAGGAATATTGGATAAGTTATCATTCAAACTTAGAACTAGGTCGTGGGTAGTGAGATTTTCCACCACTAAATCACTTGTTGTTTTATAATAGAAACTTTCAAATTCTATCAAGAAGTGTATTTCAATTCTAACATAATATCTGAATTACAATCAAGTTGACTAGTTATGATACCAAATTCAAAATTTCAAACATGATATAATTTAATTATAACAAATTTTTGATGAGATAAAATTTCAATTATAATACATAATTTTTAATTTTTAATTATTTTACAACAAAAATCATTTTACTATTTTTTATCTTATAAACAATACACTTAATAAACTGAATATCTTTTAAACAATATATTTAATAAACTAAATATCTTTTAAACAATTAAATTCATGAAGTTTCCACAATCCATGACAATATTGTGAAAATATTTCAGAATTAATCCAGAAATATTTTCACAATCTTTTAAACAATACATTTAATAAATAAATATCTTTTAAACAATAAATTTAATAAACTAAATATCTTTTAAATTGTTTTCTAAGATTCCAATTGAGAAAAATAAATTTCCTTAACAAAATTCTACTTAAACTAAAATATTATGAGTGTGACTATTGAACCTATGGTCCAATTGCTAGAATACTACTTTATGAGATGCTCTCATTTGAAAAGCATGTGGTTAGACTATTATCACAAAATTTGTTTTCTCCATGATCTTGTCGTGTCTTACTTTGTCACTTATCATACAAACAAGATATGATATTCTATAATATTATATTCTATTTTATTCATAAAAAGAAGATATTCTATTCTATTATATTCTACTCATACAAAGAAGTCTCCCATCCATTGCTGACACAAAATCCATTTCACACCTACACAATTGGTCAAAACCCTAGTGCCAAAACGGGAGCACCAGAATGGAGGGACGATGCACATTCATTCCAAACATTCAGGAATTTAGGGCACAAATATGGAGTTTGACTGGAAGATAGGGCGTTATTTCTCTGGCTAGACCCCACAATTTCAGGTTTGACCCTCTAAACCACCATTATGAGATTTTATAACTTATGTTGTCACGTCCCCTGTCCTTTCTGTGCTGGCCATTACCGAAACATCTGCACTTCCAATCGTTAATCTGTGTATTTTAGTCAAAAGTTACACGGCAGCGGCCATTATTTAGACAGTCGTCATGCTTACATCCCTTGAAAGACTTCCGAGTCGTAAGAGATGCTTATGTAACAGATCTCCTCTTGTTTTGGACCGATCTTGCCCCTGGCGACTTCCGCGAGGTAAATTTGTTTGTTACGTGGCTCGTGCTGCCTAAAACCATGGATTTTACGGGTGGCTTTGACAGGGAAATTATTAACGATTTAACTTGGAAGAATCAAAAGGACAAGACAAGCTTTATAACTAAATCAATGCTGACAGTTTGTATCGAATTGGGATACGGACAGTCTCCTGTGATACTGAAAACACTGGTTTGATGGGAATTTGAGCGGGTCTGGGGCTTTGGGACAAACTAGGGTTTGATGTTCAAAACTAAGGTTTGATGCTCGAAACTAGGGTTTGATGCTCAATAGTGAGCTTAATCTTTATTATTTTAAGTGAATCGTTCTCAACCGTGCATATCCTTTTCCAGACGCGTGTATTCGTTGTGGTTTTGAATTGAATGATGGTACCGGTTGAAGATTCAAATTTTGTTTACGTGGAACGGATATGTCGATTGACAGGTCGGCTTCGTGTACTCTGAATCAGTGTGAAATCAGATGAATCATGGAACTCACCGACACAGAGCAAAACTTTACGATTACGTTTACCAGACCTACCTCAATCCGACGTCATGAATCGGTGGTCCAACCTGGAGGCCTCAAACATTTGCGAAAGAAAGCAATAGTTTTGCTAACTAAATTTGAAGTTTCTGTATGTTAGTTGGTACCGGATAAGATGCAATTATGTGCAAGATATTTGGTGAAAGCTTACACCTACTGAAAGGAAACTAGGACACGTTCTTCTTACTTCAAAATGGAGGATTTTATGTGACTCATGAGTTGGATCAGTTATCTAATATGGAGCACTTTTCACGTTTTTCTTACTTCAAAATGGAGGATTCTATGTTGACTAGGAGTTGGATCAGTTATCTAATATGGAGCACTTTTGATGATACTTCTTGGGCAAAGTCAAGGAGGATTGAGGGCTATCCATTGTCAAACATGGAAGAGCTGCAATTATTTCAATTTTGAATTAAAACAAGTATTATTTTTCAACTCTAAGTGATTGGGGAGATAAAACATATGACTGTTGTTTGCATGAAGGAGTTAACTAAGTGCATGGAGTTAACTCACTCCATGCAATTGTTGCAAGATGGTGTGTCCCTTGGTCTTCTTTGTAACACAGTGCTTGGGTTTGTGACATGGTCTAACCGCCTGCTGACGCTTGTATCGGCCAATGACAGGTCAACCTTTTGGTGCAACGATAAGGCCAACAATTGGTATCAAAGCTAGTCACAGGTTCAAACCCCTCGCTTGTGCTGGGGGGGGAGGGGATTGTTGCAAGATGGTACATGGTCTAACCGCCTGCTGACGCTTGTATCGGCCATTGACAGGTCAACCTTTTGGTGCAACAATAAGGCCAACAATTGGTATCAGAGCTAGTCACAGGTTCAAACCCCTCGCTTGTGTTGGGGGGGGATTGTTGCAAGATGGTGTGTCCCTTGGTCTTCCTTGCAACACAATGCTTGGGTTTGTGACATGGTCTAACCGCCTCCTATGGATCTTAATTAACGCTTGTATTGGGCATTAACAGGTCGACCTTTTAGTGCAACGGTAAGGCTAACAAAAATATTAATTGATTGCATGAATAAGTGAAGTGGATTTGATTGAAAGGCGAGACTATTTGATTGAAGGGTGAGACTTGAGTAAGTTTGAGTGAATTAGTCAACTGAGTGAATGTAATTTAATAATTTAATAACTAATTAATTGAATTATTGGTGCACGTGAGATGTAATTAATATTAAATTATTTATTAATGAATAATTTGTGAAATAAATAAATAGATAAATGTATGGATAAATATAAAGAAATAAATGAAATAATTAATAAATAATTAATGTATAATAATGTTAAATTAATGAATAATGGTAGCCTAATTTAATTAAATAACTAGGATTTATTTAATTAAATGGTTAGACATTATGAGTCTTAGGTGATAAGGTGATAATGTGTGTGTCTTAGGTGATGAATGGATGATAGGAGGTCCTAGGTAATGGATGTGTGATAAGGTGTTAGAGTTTGCTTGATTGACTAGGATGGAATGATGATGGCATAAGAGACAATATTTAAGTGTTTACAGTTTGAACCTTGTTGAATAGTGTAATCAAGGAACATACCACCACCCTTACCAATTATGCTTAAGCAATTGTGTTGCAACCCTTTCCCAAGTCTGAATATAGATCAATTTACAATTTTTTTGGGTAATCATGAAAATTGTATACACATTTTTTCTTTTATATTTTAGATTTTTTTTTAATTACAGTGCTTTTATGTAATGGTTAGTTTATAAGTAATGTTCTTACATAGATTTATTTTATAATATTAGGAGAGAGGACTCAATATATGCGCATCCTAACTTTGCATACATCGAGCTCTTAAATAGTATATTTTTTACAAAAAATTACTATGTCTTCATAATTGCTCAGTTAAGATCCTAAAGCTATTATTTTGACTTTTGGATAATGATGAGGATTGTGCAATGAGTTGTTATGTGGATATAAGTCGTTAAGTAGTCATTTGCAGGTGTTGACTAAAACTCGTGCATTGACAACCTTGATAAGGTCACATTACAACCACCACTAAAACTTTCAAAAATTCTTAATTGACATTGTGAATAGGTTAAATAAATGATCAATGAATACAAGCAAATAGGAAACAATTAGCAATAATCAAGAATCTCAATTAAATAATCAAATAGACCTAATCTCAATGAAGCATGTGCACATCAAAATGAAAGCATAATAACATAAATTAAATTAATCTAATCTATTGTACCTCCGCTAAAAATTTCCTAGCCTTACTCCATTATAAAGTATAAAATTATGCTATTTGTATGACATGTGGATTGCTCATAAAACCTTAGCATAACCTTGTTAAGAAAAAGCATGATAAAAAATGAGTATAGTTTGGCTGCATTTATTTGAGGAGAGATTAAATGGTTAAATGATGGATGTTTTATAGCTTTCAAGGATGTGAGATCAACTATGTGAGATGTGAGATGAGATCAACGAATGAGGGTTGATGAGAGATCGTGAGGAATGTGCATGAGGCTACATGGATAGATGAAGTGAAGAAAATAAATAAAAGCTTATTTATCTTTAGAGGAATGTGAAAACTAAATAAATAAAATAATTTATTTAATTTTGGAGGAATAAAATTAGCAAAAAAATATTTCATTATGTGGAAAAGAGGGATGCAAGATTTAGCTAAATAATTAAAAATTATTTAATTAAGGTGGATGAGGGAAAATGATTAATTAATTAAATAATTAAAGTTGATGATGAAAATGATGAAATAATTAAATAATTAAAAATTATATAATTAGTGCAGGGAAAAGTGTTAGCTTAATCAAATAATAAAAAAATATTTAATTAATATTGATGAAAGGGATGATGAGTGATGACGACAGGAAATAATGAATTTAGAAGAATGCATTAGACATTTTTAGGTGTTTATACACTTAGGAATCCATGTAAATAGATATGGACACGAGCGTCCCTCATTTATCACATGACAAAGTGTATTTTAAATGCCCTTATTAAAAATTGAATGTCACATTATACATTTTGACTTGTACTATCTAAAACTTAATATCCACATTAAACAAAATGTAAGTCATTTTTTATTTACTTTTCATGTCCAAGTTAAAAACATGTATATGTTTGCCATGATAAGCTCCATATGAACCCTAAACCTAATTTACAAGATTATTTTTTTCCAATTTTCATTTTGCAACCAATGATCCCATCTTCATTCTCCTACAATTGATCCTCCATGTGTAGATGTCTCATTCAATGCCTTTCGAGTGTCCTCCATACATAGAAATTTTTTTTTTGTTTCTTATGATGTCTTCAATTGCCACTCAAAATCACAGATGTGGGGCATTTTTCACAACTCTACTAAAATATGTTGTATTTCAAGTAATAACCTCCTTTAACTACAACTATATGTTTGCACCTAGTTTTTTTATTTTATTTGTTCGATTCCTCTAGTTATATTCATTCTTGACTAGAATGCCCTCCATGGTTATATTTTCCATGCTTCCTAGAATTCCCTCCACCATTGATCAAACTGCATTTCATGTGGGTTTATTTCTATTGAGGGTTTTTTTTGTATATTACCATATTACAACTCTATAATGTGTATATAATTGTTTATATGAGTAAATATGTAAATACAACTATGTATATTTGTGTATATAAGACCTTTTATATACCTATATATTGCTATATACATATATAACTATTAGTTCACACACATCTATTAACACACATCTAATTGTATATACATATATACAATTATATTTTTAGATATATACAATTATATATGCACACATATACAGTTGTATATACATATATATAATTATATACACATATTTATACTTGTATATACACATATAATTGAATTTCTAGATATACACAATTATATATGTATATACATACAATTGTATACAACTACATATAAATGCATTTTGTAAAGTTTAATTCTATTGAGGGTTTTCTTAGTATTATCATATTATAACTCTTACACATATATACATATGTGTTTATAGCTATAAGTCACAAATCAAACTATTTAGTTATATTTCTTAATATAAGCACATCATATACACCACTGAAGATGGAAGTATACTACGAAGTTGTATTTTTAACACAAGACCATTATTGAGATATGTTTCTCTACACTTGTTACTACATGGATTATATACCTTATGGAAAGTGGGTGACTAGTTTTTACGGGATGGGAGTCATGAAGCTATCAATGTAGGAAGAGTCCGTAAGGACATTGCTTTGGCCTTCACCCTAACCCATTAGATTGTAATTACTAACTCCTTTTGACTCTAATTTTATGAGATCTTGTGTACCTATACCATAATGCATGACTATTTAAATGTTTCTTCACTAGCCATATGATTTCATTAATTTTATTCAAGGTGGACTTTCTAAAATTAATGAACCCTTGCTCAAATTGATGGTTATGTTGGCAATGTCACACTATAAACAATTACCAAGGTGAATGACTTGGGGTTCACATTAGTTACATGTACAACTATTTTAAATTGTTATTGACAGTGATTCAACCCATCGTTGCCAAGAATAACCAAGGTCTAGGACGAATTCACATTATGTTGTACATTTTACATTGAACACACATATATATGAGGTATTGTTACCAAAGAAACACATCCATTATTCTAGAATCAAATGTTTACCCATAATCAAATCAGAACCAAAGATTCATGCTAGCCAAAGTCAACAAACAAAAGCTCCTATACATGCATATTTTTGTTTAATTAAAAAAATGTATTTAATTTTTCCAATACAATGGATGTTGAGTAGATGTGTATTTACATATCATTCAATGTTGAATATGCATAAGTCAATTCATTCATAATAAAAGAATAAAAAGTGAGAAACCACAAAATAATAAAGCCCTACTAACTTTTCTTAACAAGGAAATATGTTTCGTTTGTAAATACAAAGTTATAACATATAAATGGTTGTCTACACAAATGGGACTTGAACACACAATTCTATATATTTGTAAAACATAATTGACAAACTTGTAAAATATATACAATTATTTTTGCAAATATAAGGTTATAGATGCATGTATATAACTATGTATACTTGTATATACAACTCTGTATATGCATATACAACTATATCTATGACTAAAATTGTAAATATATAGCTACGTCTAAGTGTTTATAGATACACACACTTCAAGATTTATATGCATACACACATATATGCTTGCACCTGTAAGTTTTAAATCAAACTAAACATGGAAACATATTATGTAATTATATTTTTAACAATAACATTATTAGGATGTTTTGCTCTATGTTTGCTACCTAGATTATTTATAATTGTGTTTGCAACTACATAAAATTGGTGACCAATTTCTACAATATGTGAGACATGAAGGAGTTAGTGCATGTAAAGTCAGGGATGACTTTACTTTGGTTATGATCCGCTAGACTATAATCTACATTTTCTTTTGTTGTTTTTCTTTGTTTTCATCACTATAATCTTTTATGCAAAGTAAATTGTTGAATATAATAGGACAAATTTAAAGAAGGAAACTTAAATATATTTTGATATTTTTACACTTGAAACAACTAAAGTTGATCTTACATATCTGTGCTAATTGAGTAAAACACTATCATTAAATATAATTACACATAAATCATTAGGAATTATACATGTGTTCAAAATACATTGAAGTTCTAAATGAGAGGTGTATTTAATATTATTGTAATATGGATTGAAGATGTGGCAATGGGCAATTGTAAGTTAGGAATGATAAAAGGGTATTGCTGCATGATGAATTTATTAGAAGAAATTTAGTGATTATTAAATATGATGTGGTTGCAAGCAACATAAGAATTATGTCAATTTGTTTGGAAATATAAATAGAAAATGAATAATAATTTTTAGCATAGATTAAGCAAGTGGATACTTATGTAAGTAGTGAATTTCAAAGGAGCAATGGACATGTGAAATAAAATATTATTGAGTGAGATAATAAGGTAAGTAAATTGAAAATTGAATTCATGGCTACAAGTTATCAACATGAGTTGTTAAAGAAGTTACAAAGTTTGAAGCAAAATGCTTTGATTGTCAAGAGGTATGTAGAAGAATTCTACAATTGAGTATTGTGACCAAATTTATGATGATGAAAGAAAATTAGTACAATATTTGGGTGGATGACACAGGGGAATTCAAGGCGAGTTGAGTGTATGGAGATCTAAATATAAGAAGAGATATATTGGTTTGTTTTGAAGGAAAAAAGAGAGTTGAACCAAAAAATACAAGGTAAGCATGATAAAAACAGAGGAAGAAGAGAATTATTTTAGAGTAGTAGTAGAAGTTGAGGAAGCTATGATTGTAGACAAGATAAAGGTGTTTCCAAGGTAAAGGCAAGTGACCAATTCATATTGCATTAAAAGAGACAAGGATAGATATGATAGAAAACTTTGGAATGCTTATGTCAAAGGCGGAATAGAAGGATACAAAATGCTTTTGCATTCTCAAGAAATGATAGCTCAAGAATATAATCAGGTAGTACATGAATATAATAAGGTAGTGTGAAAATGATATCCCAAGAATATAAGATAGTGTAGAAGTTGTAGTTGAAGGAAAGATGGTAAATGAAGGTTTGGTTGACATCATAATATAGATATTTGTGGTACAATATGAGTTGTATAAGGTAATGTAGAAGTTGTAGTTGAAGGAAAGATGGTAAATGAAGGTTCGGTTGACATCATAATATAGATATTTGTGGTACAATATGGATTGCAAAAATAAATGATAATTAAAAATATTTTCTTATCTACGAAATATAGTAAAATACAATTAATTTATAGATTCTCATATATTCTCTAGACACGTCATAAAAATCGAATATTCTATGAGTGGATTCCCAATATCTTCAATATCAAATTTCTCCTAAAACAATCTGATGGAATATTGCAATTTAGTCCTAATATTTGATATTTAGGATCCCAACTCCAATGTATCCAATTCTAACCATTAAAATATTTTTTAATTTATTTATTTATGAAACTATATATATTTATGTGCGTGGCATGTTTACCCTTACACGTGTAATTTGCATTTCCGTCCTGCCCGTTTTGACGGAGAGTTCAGCTTTAGTGTGGACAATAATTACAATCACGGGACTAATGTTGCTATGTAAAGTGCAGCTTTATTTAGATATTAAACTGGATAATATGACGGATTTAATATATTTTAAAAAATAAAATAAATTTGCGGCCAATCTGTCGTCTAAAGGTAGGACCATGCCAAAAGATGCATGTTGCAAAAGAGGGTAGATATTGTAAAAAGAACATGGAATTGGAATGGTGTGGGCTCACCACACACAGGAAAAATACACGGCGGTTAAAAAACCTTTTAACCTTATCCAAGATGAAGAAGAACGGATAAGGTAAAATTATGTGTAAAGTAGCCCCCCACAATCTAGATACCTACCTACCGATAAGAGTTTTTTTTTATCTTATCCAAACTCTTTTAAGCAACCAGGACTAAAACAAGAGTTCATTTTAACGGGTCTCTTTTTACGGGTCAAAGTTGAACGGCGCCCTTTTTTTTAAGCTAATCGGACGGCCTTTGTCGGTCCGTTGAAAGCCGTGGTTAGATGCGATCGGTGAGGCGGCTGACGTGTCAACAGACGCACTTTTTGGACAAGGCGATTGAAACTTTTGGCCTATACATAGTGGAGGGGCGCTCTTATTCTCCGACGGTATACAGAAGAGTCTTTCATAGGAGTGTGAAAAACCGCAGAGCAATTTGCCTTTCAGTCGTGCGGTCGTTTGAGAATTTGGAGAGCGTGGTGGACTTGTGAGGAATTTGCAGTCTGTGTGAAGCTTTTGTGTGTAGAGCTTTTTGTCAGTTGGAAAGATCCAGCAAGGAAAGATGCCTGCGGGAGGGTTTGCAGTCGCTCCTCGTGGAGTGGAGTTCGAGGCAAAGATAACGCCATATGTGATCATAACATGCATCATGGCGGCGAGCGGAGGGCTCATGTTTGGGTACGATGTTGGAATTTCAGGTAAGCTTTGGCCCTTTTTTGGATTTGCAGTAAAAACTTTGGTGTTTTTTTTTCTGGTTTTCTTTAAAATTGAAAGAGATCGGTTAATGCTCTGTTATGTGAGTTTGAAGCTCGAGTTTTGCTGATCTGATGGAAATATTGGCCATTTTTAAGTGAGGAGACTGATGACTGTTGTTTAATGTGTAGGCGGAGTGACGTCTATGAATGATTTCCTGGAGAAATTTTTCCCTGTTGTGTATCGCAGGAAGATTGAGACCCAAGACAATAATCCTTACTGTAAATACGACAATCAAGGGCTTCAGCTGTTTACTTCGTCTCTGTATCTGGCCGGTCTGGTAGCAACATTTTTTGCGTCGTATACAACCAGAGTACTTGGCCGGAAACCGACCATGCTATTTGCAGGCATATTTTTTCTGATAGGAGTCATCTTGAACGCCGCAGCTCAAGATCTTGCAATGCTTATCATTGGCAGGATTATGTTAGGATGTGGTGTTGGATTTGCCAATCAGGTAGGCACTTTTTTTTTTTAATGGAAATTGTAAATTGTTTTCCAAAATACGTCAATTTTACAAAATTAGAAAAGAATTTGCCTGTTTTCGGGAGTTTTTGTGTTTTGCTTTTTTTTGTTTTCGTTTTTTTTTTAATTTGCCTATTTCCGGTAGTTTGTGTTTGCTTTTTTTTTTTTTTTTGCCCTATTTCCACAGATTTCAGTTTGATCGTTACAAATTTAGCTCCCTATTTAGAATGAAACTTTCAGTTTTACCTTGTTATTTTCCGAAATCCTCTATTTTTTTTCAGGAATCTTTATTCTGGTTATTTTCGTTCTTTTTTCGGTGCCGGTAGATCTTTTCCAATCTAAATCAGTATTACTATATAATTGCCTAGTAACAAGAATTATCTGATTTTTTCGTTCTGTTTTCTCTACTGTCCCTTCATTTTCTTTTTCGAAGGAATCCTCGTTCACATTGTATTCTCCAAATATTGCCCCTTTTGAATATGATAGAATTTAATTTCAGAGTTTTTTCTGCCTGAAATATTGCACTGAATTGAAATAAATTGACGGACAGTTAATTTCAGAGCCTGATTTACTCCGTTAATTTTTTTTCCTGAAATCACGCACTGTAAATTGACGGGCGGTAAATTTATGTTGCAGGCTGTTCCTCTCTTTTTATCAGAAATTGCGCCCACCAGAATCAGAGGGGGTCTTAATATTCTCTTCCAGTTAAACGTTACAATAGGCATTCTTTTTGCTAACTTGGTAAATTACGGAACAGAGAAAATCACACCGTGGGGATGGAGGCTTTCACTGGGTCTAGCTGGAATTCCTGCTCTTCTTCTTACTGTAGGTTCCATTTTTATAGTAGAAACTCCCAACAGCTTGATTGAAAGGGAGAAATATGAAGAGGGTAAGGCTGTTCTGAGAAAAATTAGAGGAACCGACAATATTGAACCTGAGTTTGATGAACTAGTAGAGGCCAGCAGAATAGCCAAGTCAGTCAAACATCCATTCAGAAATCTCCTGAAGCGCAGAAACAGGCCTCAACTAATCATAACAATGTGCTTGCAATTCTTTCAACAGTTTACCGGTATCAATGCCATTATGTTTTATGCCCCTGTGCTCTTCCAGACTTTGGGGTTCAAAAACGATGCCTCACTCTACTCTTCGGTTATTACTGGCGCAGTAAATGTTTTGTCAACTATAGTTTCAATCTATTCAGTTGATAAAGTTGGGCGAAGAGTGCTCCTGCTCGAAGCCGGAGTGCAGATGTTTGTTTCACAGGTAAATTTTCTTTATTTCTGCTATAATTTGTAATCACATGTGATCAATTTTTTCAATATTTTTATATCACAAGTTGTAACGATTTTGTGTTTGAATTGCTTGCAGGTGATAATTGCAATTCTGTTGGCAACAGGGATGAAGGGGAACGACGAGCTTCCCCGTGCCACAGCAATTGTGATTGTGCTTTTGATATGCACATTCGTCTCAGCCTTTGCGTGGTCATGGGGCCCTCTTGGATGGTTGATTCCCAGCGAAACATTTCCATTAGAAACCAGATCTGCTGGACAAAGTGTAACTGTGTGTGTGAACCTTTTGTTCACATTTGTCATTGCACAGGCATTCCTGTCAATGCTTTGCCATTTCAAATATGGGATTTTCCTGTTTTTCGCTGGTTGGGTGTTAATCATGTCTGTATTCGTCCTGTTTCTCCTTCCCGAGACGAAGAATGTGCCAATTGAAGAAATGATAGAGAAAGTCTGGAAACAACATTGGCTCTGGAAGAACTATGTTAGAGACTGTGATTTGATTGATGATGAGGACGGTGATGCTTATGCCAATCAAGAAAATGGAAAAGCTACCGGGAAGGCTTATAACAATTCTCAGTTATAATTGATTTTGATGCACAACAAAATTTCAAGTTCAACCTTCATACTAAGCCTTGAATCGATCTACTCTTTAAATTCTGTTTTGAATGGCTGCTCTCTCTCATGTGTGAGAAGGTGTAGAGCTTGAAATTAAACAAGCCCAACCCCAAGGCTGTTTTGTTTCCCTTTTCCCTTTCCCCCCCTTTTCATGTGAGGGAAAAAGGTTCAGTAGCAAGATATTCAATATATATTAAAAAAAGGTTCAGTAGCAGGATATTCAATATGTTAAAAAAAGTTCAAAAAAGTTCAGTATTTTGTTTCTATACTTATATATAAAAGTCGACTGTGGAAGATTTATTTCACAGTATTTTAAACGAAGTGTGTTATGGCTTTCAATTTTTTATTTTTTTTTAAAACATTTTTATCGATTTATATAGAAAAATATTAGCATCAGGGGGTTTCTGAATCGTAATGTTAAAATATGATGTACAATCATAGTCCGTGAATCTGACATTATTGATTTTTTTATTATTAAGGGAATTTATTATTAGCAGGCGTTTGTGAACAGTAACATAAGTTGTATTCTATTTTATCAACGTAACGGAAATTTTGCATGTGAGTCCGTACACTATATATTGAAAGTAAATAAAAGATAACTCTAGTGGGCAGTTAAGTAAGTAAGTAAGCATATTTAAACTAATTTACAATGTTAAAACATTCACGGGGCGTGCAGTTTAAATTTATTGAAAACTATTCAGAACAGAGTCACGGGTCGTTCCACTATTTTTTATATTGAATGTTATTTAGAACAAAGTTTACGAAGATTTTGTATTTATAGTCTTAGGGAATTACTCGTTGTAAAGAAATGCTATAATCATCTAACTCAACTGATTAGGAGTTTTATTTGGGCCAAATGGGGAACAAGAAAGGTTCTCCTTCTACATCTTGGTTACATTGCATCCAACCAAAGGAGAAAGGTGGCTTGGGGATTATTGACCCTTGCACTCAGGGCATTTGCCTCACTACTAAATGGATTGTGCGTGCTTTGGAAGGAGAGGCTCCTTGGAAGCATTTGGTTTGATTCCGCATTAAATCTGCTACTGTTAACCGTGCTTGGGATAAGGTCAATTGGAATGATAAGCTTATTTTGGCTCCTTACTTTAAAATTCATGGGTCTACTCCATTCAACTCTATTTGGAAAGCTTGGCAAATCACCTCCAAGAAATTGGTTTGGTATGATCAGTCCCTCAGTCATGGTCTCAACTTTGCAAACTCCTCCATATGGTGGAATCGTCTAATTTAGTAAGATGGCATACCCCTTGGGGCTATTAAAAGTTTTAAAGGAAGGCATCTCTTTAAAAAAGGAATTCAAGTGTTTCGTGATTTGTGGGACCCCATCAGCTTCAGTTGGAAATCTTTGTAGCAACTACGAATTGAGTTTAACTTGGCCTCTTCCACTAAGCAACCCCTTCTTCAAATTCAACAACTGTCTCTGATGATCTTTTTTGTCTCTTGTCTTCTCCTTGTCATTCTAGTTTTTTGAAAGATTGGAAGTGGCCTAAAAAACGCAATTTCCAGTTCTTCCCCCTCAAAACTATTTATAAACAACTTCTTCCTTCATGTTTTCTCTCACCTCGTCTCAATGTCAAGTGGATTTGTAAGTTTAGTCGATCAAAGTGGAATGAGACTAGCCTTCAAATTTGGAAGTCTAAAGCTGATGCTCAAGCCCAACTCTTGGCGTGGAAGATTCTTCATGTTAAACTGCCTATTAGTATCACCTCAAATTTCTCCATCCTCCTTTATTATGTTCTTTTTGTGCCAAATTTGAATCTATGAAACATGCTTTTGGTTTTGTCCTCATGCTTCCAGCCTATGGCAATCCCTCTTTTCTTTGCTTATCGCCCTCTTTAAACATACTTGGTCATGGAAAACTGCTCTCCTTGGTATTTCACCCCATCACAATATCCTTACACAACTGTGTAGGCAGGTCATTCTCGAATTCATCTGGAAGTTTCGTTGCTCCACTGTCTTCTTTGGCACATATCAGCCCCACAAAATTGAACTTCAATTAATATGTTGGAATCTTTCTATGTAGATTACAAATTTGGTTGCTATGCTTGGAATTTTTTTGCAAACTAACAATGAGCTTAAAACAACTATCTACAATGTTCAAGCACAACTACAGCTGGTGAAGGATAGATGACTTATTAAGGAGGCATTTTCTTGGTGGACTTGGAGGTCGTGGCAATACCTCTACTCTTTGGATGCTGAATTACTCAGTTCTCTTCGAAATGGCTATTCATTTACTTATTGTTCTATGCTCCAATACTTTTCTATTATCAACATTATCAATGTTGTGTTAGTTGTTGTTGATGATGTTAATATTGTTGTAGCAGTGTATTTTGTTGATTATATTGTTGTTGCAACGTGTTTTTCTGTTGTTTATCAATCTTTGTAGTTGGATTTTTAGATGTTGCAACTTATTCTACTACTATTGGGTTTTCTTTTGGTGGTCTGCTCGACACCATTGCACTCTACTGTTAGTTCCAACCTAGTTACTCTGATGTAATTTGATATTTTTTCTTAATCCAATAAAAAAAATTAGTCATTGTAATGAGATAGAATTAATAAGTATTTTCACTGCATCTTTTATTTAGTGGTTTTTATTGTGCATGATTACTCAAGATGAGATAAGGTTGAAAAATGTTATCATCAAATATTTGAATCCACATCAAAGTAGTATATCAATATTGATATTGTAGGGTATTGTATGTCTTATATTTTTTTATTATGTATCATTATTAGTTAATAAGTGTGGTTCATTATTAAAGAAGTTGTAAATCTTAATTTTTTACATAATAAATTTTAATGTGTTTTTGAACACAATCTTTGTTTTACATAGTGAAATTGAGTATTTATTGTAGGCTATAACAACATAGGGTAGATGATCTCTTATGTAAATAATAAAGGGGGAATTTGACCTTAAGGTTCTCGGGGGTTATAAATGATGTGGATGGTTTAGGATAATATCACAAGTCAAATTTAATTCAAGGTATATCTATGGAGACTTGTTCTTGCATAAAGGAAAATATGACAAGTTTTGATATTCAAATTGTATTTTACTCCACTTTGATGCATATATGTTTAAACTACTATGAGGTTGCATTTTAAAGGAAAAAGTAGTTAACAGTGACGATTCTTGTACTATTTTCACAATGAGTGCTCCATTAGAAACATATAAAATAAAAATTGATAATAAATACTAATACAAAATACAAAACTTTGGTTAAGTGGAAGATTCCCACAACATAGAAGATTAATAAAGGTTCTTTCTACATGGATTGATTATGAGTTTGTCACTACAAATTATGATTCACAAAAGGAATGTTAGTGACATATATGCCCTTGCCTTCAAATAATTGCATATAGAGGATGCAAGGAATTAGAGGTAACGATAAAAAGATTAAATCAAGGTAAGACATGCAGAACTAATAGATATATTATCAAATAATTTAAAAATGTAAAAACATAGGTAAAATGTGATCATGAAAGCATATAGAATAAGGGAAAGCATAAGTGTTTCTTAATGTTGGCTCCAAAAAGGTAAACAACAAGAAAATAATAACCATAAATGCTACACAAGAATTATGTACATGCATAAATAAGATGTATGAAATAATCATGATAAGGATCATAAATATATAATGTAAGTATAATGTATACATGTAATGGTATATAACATTCATAAGAAATGAGTGTGATAACTATTAGAAAGCATACAAATGTCATAAACATATAACATGTAACATAAGATGCAAACATGCGACACATTTGACCATGCCATGTGATAAATATAGTCATATCATAAATATGTGTAAGAATTACAATCATAATAAATATAATCATAATAAGCATGTCCTCTATATAACATAAGAATACATCATAAATCTATGGAATATAGGAACATTGTGAACATGTAACCTATAAGTTAACAAGAAACATGCAAATAATGTTTTAATATAGAATATAGGAACATATAAGAGCTAAACATTGAATAATCAAAAGGAAACAAGCTCTTATATAAATAATAATATAGGAGGTGAATTAAGCATAAGAGATGCACAATAAAGAATATTATAATGTCTATAATAATATGGGAGACAATGCACAATAAACATGGATTAAACAAGATAACAAGGTGTAGTAAACATGTGTAGTAAACAAAGTAGTGATATAACAATTTGACACGCTATGGAAAATACCTCATACTTATCAAGTATTTTATTGTTGAGGAATAACAATAATTGTTTTGTAGAGCTCTTGTGTGGAAGGTGTTTTTGTTCATTGTTTGATCTTGTGTCTCATGTTTATTCACAATTCTAACAAAGACCTTTGGGAAATAAAAATTATTTTTCCATATGAAGTGATGGGTCATTGACAATTCCATGTGTAGTGCATATAACATATTCTTAACATTTTATTGCACTAGTATGATGATGTCCAGTCTCCCTATACATTGCTTAGTAAAACACATAGTTAACTTTGTTCATAAATATACTCTACTAAATAGTTCTTAGATACCACAAATTTATCTAGGAGAATGATAAAATTTCATGCCATGTCCAAGAATTGGACAATAAAGGAAAGATCAAGCTAAGCTCATCCCATTGAGATAATCTAATTATGCTTGTGCCTAAGAAGGATAAAAAATTGTGACTTTGTGTTGAATAATTTGCACTCAACAAGATCTTGGTTAAGAATAAATATCCTCTTCCACACATCTATGATCTCTTGGATCATCTTTGTGGTGTGAGTTAATTCACCAAATTGATTTAAAATTAGGATATCACTAGGTTCTAATACAATTAGAAGACATATACATAACTACATTCAAAATGTAAGAATAAATTTTTGGCTTAACTAATGTTCTTGTGACATTTATAAACCTAATGAAAATAATCTAAAAGTAGCACAATACTCCAAAATAATTCAAAAAAACTAGCTATGTAAGCCTTTTGTACAAGAAAATATTCTTCTATGTAAAAGTAGCACAATACTCCAAAACAATTCAAAAATCTCTATGACATATCAACTAGCCTCTTTATACTAAGACAAGGGTAAGAAACACCAAGAAGATGATGTGTGGTGTCTCAACCTTTTACTCCTATTATTTCATGCATTTATTATTTCATCTTCTGATGATTTTATCTTCTTGTGGTAGATTTGGCATCCCATGTCCAGAGGCTTACTAGATTTTAGATCTTTTAGTGAGTTTTTTCCTCAAATGAGGAGGTATGATTCCCACTTTAAGGTGGCATGGTTTAGACATGTGTTGAAATCTCCTAGTGTTTGTAAGGCCATCATGATGAGATTTATATTTGATAGATTCTTATTACATGTAAGATCATGTAGGAGGGAGATCACATTAGAATCTTGACTAGTATCATGATAGCTAAATAAACTTATCATGGAGCATCTTTGAATAGGTTGAATGAGGAAAAATTGGGGCACCCGAGTTTGGGTGGTCAAATATGACAAGTATGATATTTGTAGGACATATCATGAATATGCTAAAAATTGTGAGGGCCAAGATCAATAAGGCAGTGTTAGAATTTAGACCTAATTTTGGGTTCCATACTTCTTGTGGTTTCGCTAATGGTTTTCCCAAATCATTTATGGTTCATAATTTGCTTCTTACCTATAAATTGGTACTTGGAGTTGTAGTTTGTATTGTTAATTTATAGGTAGCATTATGCTACCAAAATCACTCCATATTTGTATACTGGTGTTACTTTTGTAAAGGCTTGCTCTACAAGTGTATTGTAACCTATTGATTTACTGAATAACATATTGGGCTACTTTGGAGTGGCATTTTTTTCTCCCAAACGAGTTTTCCCCATGTACACCTATGTTATGGTATATTATTTATTTCATGTTTATATATGTGTACTTTTTAAAGTTGCAAATATTAAAAAAATTACACATTAATCTCCTCATTAGATTACTTTAGGAAACATTTTGCATACCTTTATTCCTTTCAATTGGTATAATATCTTGATCACCTTTTATCTTAGTTGTTAGGTGGAGGGTTTATTGTACTAATATTCAATTGAATGTGATCTTGTGTAGAGGATTTTATTAGATCTTGATCATATTTGATCCTATTTATTAGGTAGAGGATTTATTGTACTAATATTTGATTAAGTGGGAGCTTGCATAGAGTATTTCTAGATCATATTCTAGGAAGAGATGGGAAGCACATCAAGAATTGATCGTTTAAATTCCTTCAATATGATAGTTGTCTCTAGAGTTAGATCTATTAGAGTTAAAATGGAGGAGGATCATTGCATTACTTTGCTATATTATTTTCCAAATAATGGGACCACCTTGTGATGGCCATTAGGAGTACTACCTCCTCATTCAAGATGGATGAGGTGGTTGCATTGTTACTTTTTGAAGAGATGAAAAAGAAGAATTTTAAAATATCTAAGGAGGCCCTTATAGTTTGTGATAGAATTAAATAAAAAAGGCAAGTATAGGAGTTGAATGTGAACTGCCAACACCCCAAGATTAGCTTTTGAACCAAAATATCTTCCAAAAGAGAGAAATGGAAAGAATAGCTTTCTATGACAATGGATGCAAGATTGATTGATTGAATATGAAATGTACATGAGATTCCTTGTTTATAAAGGTAAGGTTGTGAGATAGGATTAGAAAACATCATGATATGTGTCTTAATCTTGTACAATGAGACAACTAACTCAACAATTATTAAATAACCTAGGACACTAGAGTTAAATGCCAAGATAAGATCACAAGACACCTAATACTTCTAGAAAGATTCCCTAGGACCTAAGTAAACTTAACATGTGAATAGGACCTACTAGTGAATTAGTAAGGTAAAACACCATATTCACACTAACAACCCCCCTTAAGTACAACTTAGGGAGAAGTAGAGTATTATGCAAAAGATGCAAAACATGAAGATGATTATGGGTCCCGAAAACTAGGCCATCTTAGATATCCATTTGTAATGCAATCTCATGTCTTACATACTATCAATTGCATATTTATATACAACATGAACAAGAATAGCCACCTATACTAAATTAAAATATTGAGACTAAACTTTCTCTTGTGGAGAGAGAATGTAGTTTTATGTAAAGTCAACCATTGAAATTATAGTTCCCACTAGAAATGTATATCTACATATGTGAAATTGATAATCAATCCACCAAGCATATTGAGATTGTTTTACATATTTGTGGATAATCTTATTCTTGAATTCTACGATGAATGCATGCACACTACTTTTTTATACTAGTAATTCATAAAGCTTTCCAAAATTTCCACCCTTTAATGAATATTAGTGAGGCTTGAAAATTAATAGAGTTTAGTTTCTTAAATCATGGGAGATGGTTTAAGAGAAGGGGTTGCCTCTTTATGAGTTTTTTTATTACATCTTGGAAAAAATATTTCAAAATGAAAGCTTGAGAAGAAAAGAGAAAGAAAGATCATGAGGATTTGAGTTGGAGAAGGATTTTTCATGATTGGAAGGGTGCTCTTGAGTTTGGAAGGAGGGTTTGGATTTGGAAAGTGGGCTTGGAAAGAGATTGGGTATCACCAACTTGCATCCATTAGGATACAAGCACCTCTAGTGCCATAATATTTATAGATAAGATCTTGATACAAGTGTAGATAATCTATGCCCATAAAGCAAAATCAAGACATGTAAATTTCTTACAGTAATCCTTGGAGGAGGATAATGTAAGATTTAGACCTAAAATTTTTTGAACAACATAATGACATGCAAAATATCACTTAAAAATAAAATAGAATAGAAGACAAGGAAGTTAAAATTGACACAAGATGTACATGGGGAAAACCCTTCCTAGTAAAAACCCCACCCTCTAAAAGTGTGGAACTAATGTATTCCAACAATAAAACCAATTACAATACATACATACTCACAACCTTAGCATGGAGATCACCATCCTACTACTTGGGAGGAAATCCAATTGCATAACCCATATATTGCAAAGAACTCCCATACAAACTTAACACACACATCTAACGTATAGGAAATATTCACCTAGGAAACTATTAATGGATTTGGAAAAATAATAGACAAAACGTGGGAACTATGACACCCAAATCCATGACCCAAATTCCAATGTCAAGCTTACTTGATAGGTCAAAATAATAAGAATAGAATATTCCCTTACATTTCATAAACCCACCCACCAAACTTGGATGCCCATTTTTTTCATTTTCTACCTTTACCAAGATGTTTTGTGACATGCATCATAGGCTATCATAATTTGATCATTTCTAATCTACTTTGTAACCTCCCTCTTACATGCTCTTACACATCTTACATGACATAGTACTCTTAAACATTCTTATACATAGATCAATATACATGATATAACATTTGGCCAAGCCATAAGTGGGATACCTCATCTCTCATGGGAGCATAAATAATAATAAAAATTTGAGCATTATGACTTGCAAGGTGTGACACACCTAATTCCAACAATCTTCTATTTGTCACATACCTTGCAAGAGAAAAAGAGAATTACAAACAAATTTGTGAAATAATCACCAAGGGTATAAAAAATATTGCACCAATTGACTCCTTTGTGCCCATGAGCTTCAATGAAGCATCTATTATATCCACCAAGCAACCACCACCTCAACCATAACTATCTAGTCCTCCAACACGTTGAAGCATGAAAGAAAAGAACTCCAAGCTAATATGATATGTATTCAATGTGTTACACCCCGTATGTTATTACCTATTTACTATTACCTTGTTTGGTTAAAATGCTTTAATATATATATGAGTGTTTTGTAAATGAATCTTGATGGAAATATGATGAATAAATGTTTGATTAAATTTAATATTTTATAAAGATTCTCTAAATGAAATATATGATGCATATGAATGTATTATTATTGGATAACTATTGTTATGGTGTACTAAGTTGAATGCATGAATAGGTTCAAACCTCCTGAAGAGAGGGGAAGTATCACTCAGGAGAACTTGGTTTGGTAACCCTTATATAATAATGTATGTACATATAAATTGATATATTTATCTACATATGATTATTATTTTGATATATTTTGATATATTTAATTGACAATTAATGCATTTGATAATCTTGAGAATATATATATGTGTATATATGTTGAGGTTATGTTATATATATATATATATATATATATATATTATAATGATAAGTCTTTGAATATTGCATTATAATGATAAGTCTTTGAATGATATATAAAGCACATTGTAAAGCATTGAATTTAATATGTATAAAGCATTCTAAATAAAGCTTATGCACATATAGCGTTGCCTTATATGTTAATGCATTGTTGAGTGTAAAATTTGTGCATGAAACAAAGTAAAGACCAAGTCAAAGGTCGTGCAAGAAACATGGAATAAAGTTGATGCATTGGAAAAAAGGAATGAATACAGTTTTAAATGCATGGAAGAATTCTTGCTTGTGCTACCATTTGGGGCACTAAAACATGAAATGTGGTGCTAAAACCTATAGCTTATGTCCAAGAAAATATGAAGTCTTAAAAATTTGGATATGCATAAACCTAGTCAATGTAAAGATGACAGGAATATAAGAGGGTATTCGACTTGCAAACCAAGTAGGAAACCTACTAAAAGTCTTTGTTGATAATTGACTCAGTAAAAGAGTCTTGTTTTCTCTTGAAAAAAGTCAGCTTAGCCATTAGAATTGTGAGGAATATCATGTGTTGCAAATATGTGAGTTAATTATCCGATGCGTTGCATGGGAGTAGAAAGGTGGCGAGATTGTTAACTTTTTTGTAGCATTTGGTTGCTCATATTTTAGTATATATAGAGGCACTCTCTTTACCATTTGTTACACTTTTCATTTTGATTATTCTGCTATAATTTCTATGCTAGTGAGTTGAGAGCTTGAGAGTTAGTGAGTTACTTGTTATTTTGCATTAGTATTTGTTGAGAGATTTGGTAAGAGTTTAGAAATGGGAATTGGGTTGATCTTAGAGGAAGTAGCAAAGTAGGCTTGACGAATTAAGCTTGGAAGGAAGGATTATTAGTTGGAGCTTTTATATAGGCATGTTGATTTCTATTCCTTTGTTATTTATGTTGGAAAGGTTACTTGATAATGTTTACTTGTTTGGAAAGGAATATGTTAAATGTGTGTTATATTGCTTGGATATGCTTGAAAGTTTCTAGGTTGTTATTGTATTTGTGAAACCCTTCAATTTGCTTTATACTTATAAAGATATATACCATTTATGGAAATTTACATGATTGTGTTATATTTATACTATACATATATTGTCAATACTATACGTATATTGTCAATACTATACGTAGTATGTTAATACTTTATGTATGTAGCATGAGATAGAGTTGCTTTGAGTTACAATAGTAGCAATGTCATTTTGTCATGGGTTAATAGTTTGGTTATTCTTGGGGTTAGGATAATCCATGGGGAAAGGGGGTAACCTATGTATAGAGTATGAATTGTCAAAACAAAAATTGAGCTAGGAAGGTGGGTGAAATAGATGAATCTCAGTCGAAGTACTGGGTGATGAATTATTTGGCCAAAGTAGTGTAAGTAGCCACTGTTTACACTATTAGTTCACTGTGATCTGGGTTTACATACTAGGCAAGGATTGTCATACCTTTAGGTTGTAGCCACAGTATGGTAGCTCTAGATATGTACGACACAACACCATGCTCAAAGAAGGCTAGGATTATGAGGCTACCAAACCAATCTCTTTGTCGAAGGGAAGGGCCATCTTACCAAGTATGGTAGATGTGCAGGGGACCGCTGTAATGTTGAAAATGGAGGTGAAATTGTAGCTTAAAACTTGTAAAACTATGAGACTGTAGATTTAATTAAGTGTTCTTTGTCACAATTCTTTGTGTATGATTAATCTATTTAGATCAATTTTACCAATTGTAGAAAGAGACAGAAGATTGTAGAAGAATGAGACAAGAAGAAAGAAGTGACACAACATATATGTGGAGAAACCCTTTCAGAAAAAAAAAAAAGTCCACCAGAATCAATAGTGCTTGTATTATTTAACCTTAGAACAAGATTACAATAATAATGTATTAATCCTTGATTGATATGCTTCCTTGCCTTCAACAATCCTTCTTCACAACCTGCAATAAAATTTCATACACTTTTTGTAGCACAAGCTATCCATGCATTCCATGCGACCAAGCATGAATCCACACATCCCATGCCATGCTTCAAAACCTCACACATGCACAAGCTCAACTTGATAACCTGCAATAAACTCTGATGCAATTGCTGCAATAAATAGACAATAATTGTGCATATTAACTCATAAGAGTTGTACAATATAAGAGCATAAAGCTCCTCACAAATATCTATACCTAGATTGTGCAAGTAGAGTTCCAGACTGTAACATGAAGTCAAAACCAAAGTCTCCTCAATTTAGGCACCCCAAACTAAACACTTAACTGATCGTTGGTCAAGAAAATATCTTGCAAGCATCACCTCAAAGTTGGCACCCAAGAATGGGCCCACCTGATTGGGCCTTGTAAATATCTTCTCATGAAAAAGGTGTTCACTCAAAGATGCCAACTTGGGCGCTCGAGATGGGTCCAAGTCAATCTTAGCTAACTGAAACATATCTCTCCACCAATTCATGAAAACATTATGCACAATTGATCATCCCCACTTAACTAAATGTATCCACCTGGTATCTGTCATGCAACTCAAGTCAACTGAAATCAACTGAACTCAACTAGAATTCAACTCAAACTAACTACATG
>VDFB02270651.1:146640612-146662681 GCA_007258455.2 Sequoia sempervirens | reverse complement strand
TTGCTAACTAAATTTGAAGTTTCTGTATGTTAGTTGGTACCCGATAAGATGCAATTATGGGAAGATATCTGGTGAAAGCTTACACCTACTGAAAGGAAACTAGGACACGTTCTTCTTACTTCAAAAGGGAGGATTTTATGCGACTCTTGAGTTGGATCAGTTATCTAATATGGAGCACTTTTCACGTTTTTCTTACTTCAAAATGGAGGATTTTATGTTGACTAGGAGTTGGATCAGTTATCTAATATGGAGCACTTTTGATGATACTTCTTGGGCACAGTCAAGGAGGATTGAGGCGTATCCATTGTCAAACATGGAAGAGCTGCAATTATTTCAATTTTTAATTAAAACAAGTATTATTTTTCAACTCAAAGTGATTGGGGAGATAAAACATATGATTGTTGTTTGCATGAAGGAGTTAACTAGTGCATGGAGTTAACTCACTCCATGAAATTGTTGCAAGATGGTGTGTCCCTTGGTCTTCCTTGTAACACAGTGCTTGGGTTTGTGACATGGTCTAACCGCCTGCTGACACTTGTATCGGCCAATGACAGGTCAACCTTTTGGTGCAACGATAAGGCCAACAATTGGTATCAGAGCCAGTCACAGGTTCAAACCCCTCGCTTGTGCGGGGGGGGGTCGGGGGGGGCGCATTGTTGCAAGATGGTACATGGTCTAACCGCCTGCTGACGCTTGTATCGGCCATTGACAGGTCAACCTTTTGGTGCAATGATAAGGCCAACAATTGGTATCAGAGCTGGTCACAGGTTCAAACCCCTCGCTTGTGTTGGGGGGGATTGTTGCAAGATGGTGTGTCCCTTGGTCTTCCTTGCAACACAATGCTTGGGTTTGTGACATGGTCTAACCGCCTCCTGTGGATCTTAATTAACGCTTGTATTGAGCATTAACAGGTCGACCTTTTGGTGCAACGGTAAGGCTAACAAAAATATTAACTGATTGCATGAATAAGTGAAGTGGATTTGATTGAAAGGCGAGACTATTTGATTGAAGGGTGAGACTTGAGTAAGTTTGAGTGAATTAGTCAACTGAGTGAATGCAATTTAATAATTTAATAACTAATTAATTGAATTATTGGTGCACGTGAGATGTAATTAATATTAAATTATTTATTAATGAATAATTTGTGAAATAAATAAATAGATAAATGTGTGGATAAATATAAAGAAATAAATGAAATAATTAATAAATAAATAATGTATAATAATGTTAAATTAATGAATAATGGTAGCCTAATTTAATTAAATAACTAGGATTTATTTAATTAAATGGTTAGACATTATAAGTCTTAGGTGATAAGGTGATAATGTGCGTGTCTTAGGTGATGAATGGATGATAGGAGGTCCTAGGTAATGGATGTGTGATAAGGTGTTAGAGTTTGCTTGATTGACTAGGATGGAATGATGATGGCATAAGAGACAATATTTAGGTGTTTACAGTTTGAACCTTGTTGAATAGTGTAATCAAGGAACATACCACCACCCTTACCAATTATGCTTAAGCAATTGTGTTGCAACCCTTTCCCAAGTCTGAATATAGATCAATTTACAAATTTTTTGGGTAATCATGAAAATTGTATACACATTTTTTCTTTTATATTTTAGATTTTTTTTTAATTACAGTACTTTTATGTAATGGTTAGTTTATAAGTAATGTTCTTACATAAATTTATTTTATAATATTAGGAGAGAGGACTCAATATATGCACATCCTAACTTTGCATACATCGAGCTCTTAAATAGTATATTTTTTACAAAAAATTACTATGTCTTCATAATTGCTCAGTTAAGATCCTAAAGCTATTATTTCGACTTTTGGATAGTGATGAGGATTGTGCAATGAGTTGTTATGTGGATATAAGTCCTTAAGTAGTCATTTACAGGTGTTGACTAAAACTCGTGCATTGACAACCTTGATAAGGTCACATTACAACCACCACTAAAACTTTCAAAAATTCTTAATTAACATTGTGAATAGGTTAAATCGATGATCAATGAATACAAGCAAATAGGAAACAATTAGCAAAAATCAAGAATCTCAATTAAATGATCAAATAGACCTAATCTCAATGAAGCATGTGCACATCAAAATGAAAGCATAATAACATAAATTAAATTAATCTAATCTATTGTACCTCCGCTAAAAATCCCCTAGCCTTACTCCATTATAAAGTATAAAATTATGCTATTTGTATGACATGTGGATTGCTCATAAAACCTTAGCATAACCTTGTTAAGAAAAAGCGTGATAAAAAATGAGTATAGCTTGGCTGCATTTATTTGAGGAGAGATTGAATGGTTAAATGATGGATGTTTTATAGCTTTCAAGGATGTGAGATCAACTATGTGAGATGTGAGATGAGATCAACGAATGAGGGTTGATGAGAGATCGTGAGGAATGTGCATGAGGCTACATGGATAGATGAAGTGGAGAAAATAAATAAAAGCTTATTTATCTTTAGAGGAATGTGAAAACTAAATAAATAAAATAATTTATTTAATTTTGGAGGAATAAAATTAGCAAAAAAATATTTCATTATGTGGATGAGGGATGCAAGATTTAGCTAAATAATTAAAAATTATTTAATTAAGGTGGATGAGGGAAAATGATTAATTAATTAAATAATTAAAGTTGATGATGAAAATGATGAAATAATGAAATAATTAAAAATTATATAATTAATGCAGGGAAAAGTGTTAGCTTAATCAAATAATAAAAAAATATTTAATTAATATTGATGAAAGGGATGATGAGTGATGACGACGGGAAATAATGAATTTAGAAGAATGCATTAGACATTTTTAGGTGTTTATACACTTAGGAATCCATGTAAATAGATATGGACACGAGCGTCCCTCATTTATCACATGACAAAGTGTATTTTAAATGCCCTTATTAAAAATTGAATGTCACATTATACATTTTGACTTGTACTATCTAAAACTTAATATCCACGTTAAACAAAATGTAAGTCATTTTTTATTTACTTTTCATGTCCAAGTTAAAAACATGTATATGTTTGCCATGATAAGCTCCATATGAACCCTAAACCTAATTTACAAGATTATTTTTTTCCAATGTTCATTTTGCAACCAATGATCCCATCTTCATTCTCCTACAACTGATCCTCCATGTGTAGATGTCTCATTCAATGCCTTTCGAGTGTCCTCCATACATAGACATCTTTTTTTGTTTCTTGTGATGTCTTCAATTGCCACTCAAAATCACAGATGTGGGGCATTTTTCACAACTCTACTAAAATATGTTGTATTTCAAGTAATAACCTCCTTTAACTACAACTATATGTTTGCACCTAGTTTTTTCATTTTATTTGTTCGATTCCTCTAGTTATATTCATTCTTGACTAGAATGCCCTCCATGGTTATATTTTCCATGCTTCCTAGAATTCCCTCCACCATTGATCAAACTGCATTTCATGTGGGTTTATTTCTATTGAGGGTTTTTTTTGTATATTACCATATTACAACTCTATAATGTGTATATAATTGTTTATATGAGTAAATATGTAAATACAACTATGTATATTTGTGTATATAAGACCTTTTATATACCTATATATTGCTATATACATATATAACTATTAGTTCACACACATCTATTAACACACATCTAATTATATATACATATATACAATTATCTTTTTAGATATATACAATTATATATGCACACATATACAGTTGTATATACATATATATAATTATATACACATATTTATACTTGTATATACACATATAATTGAATTTCTAGATATACACAATTATATATGTATATACATACAATTGTATACAACTACATATAAATGCATTTTGTAAAGTTTAATTCTATTGAGGGTTTTCTTAGTATTATCATATTATAACTCTTACGTGCATATATACATATGTGTTTATAGCTATAAGTCACAAATCAAACTATTTAGTTATATTTCTTAATATAAGCACATCATATACACCACTGAAGATGGAAGTATACCACGAAGTTGTATTTTTAACACGAGACCATTATTGAGATATGTTTCTCTACACTTGTTACTACATGGATTATATACCTTATGGAAAGTGGGTGACTAGTTTTTATGGGATGGGAGTCATGAAGCTATCAATGTAGGAAGAGTCCATAAGGACATTGCTTTGGCCTTCACCCTAACCCATTAGATTGTAATTACTAACTCCTTTTGACTCTAATTTTATGAGATCTTGTGTACCTATACCATAATGCATGACTATTTAAATGTTTCTTCACTAGCCATATGATTTCATTAATTTTATTCAAGGTGGACTTTCTAAAATTAATGAACCCTTGCTCAAATTTGATGGTTATGTTGGCAATGTCACACTATAAACAATTGCCAAGGTGAATGACTTGGGGTTCACATTAGTTACATGTACAACTATTTTAAATTGTTATTAACAGTGATTCAACCCATCGTTGCCAAGAATAACCAAGGTCTAGGATGAATTCACATTATGTTGTACATTTTACATTGAACACACATATACATGAGGTATTGTTACCAAAGAAACACATCCAGTATTCTAGAATCAAATGTTTACCCATAATCAAATCAGAACCAAAGATTCATGCTAGCCAAAGTCAACAAACAAAAGCTCCTATACATGCATATTTTTGTTTAATTAAAAAAAATGTATTTAATTTTTCCAATACAATGGATGTTGAGTAGATGTGTATTTACATATCATTCAATGTTGAATATGCATAAGTCAATTCATTCATAATAAAAGAATAAAAAGTGAGAAACCACAAAATAATAAAGCCCTACTAACTTTTCTTAACAAGGAAATATGTTTCGTTTGTAAATACAAAGTTATAACATATAAATGGTTGTCTACACAAATGGGACTTGAACACACAATTCTATATATTTGTAAAACATAATTGACAAACTTGTAAAATATATACAATTATTTTTGCAAATATAAGGTTATAGATGCATGTATATAGCTATGTATACTTGTATATACAACTCTGTATATGCATATACAACTCTGTATATGCATATACAACTCTGCATATGCATATACAACTCTATATATGCATATACAACTATATCTATGACTAAAATTGTAAATATATAGCTACGTCTAAGTGTTTATAGATACACACACTTCAAGATTTATATGCATACACACATATATGCTTGCACCTGTAAGTTTTAAATCAAACTAAACATGGAAACATATTATCTAATTATATTTTTAACAATAACATTATTAGGATGTTTTGCTCTATGTTTGCTACCTAGATTATTTATAATTGTGTTTGCAACTACACAAAATTGGTGACCAATTTCTACAATATGCGAGACATGAAGGAGTTAGTGCATGTAAAGTCAGGGATGACTTTACTTTGGTTATGATCCGCTAGACTATAATCTACATTTTCTTTTGTTGTTTTTCTTTTTTTTCATCACTATAATCTTTTATGCAAAGTAAATTGTTGAGTATAATAGGACAAATTTAAAGAAGGAAACTTAAATATATTTTGATATTTTTACACTTGAAACAACTAAAGTTGATCTTACATATCTGTGCTAATTGAGTAAAACACTATCATTAAATATAATTACACATAAATCATTAGGAATTATACATGTGTTCAAAATACATTGAAGTTCTAAATGAGAGGTGTATTTAATATTATTGTAATATGGATTGAAGATGTGGCAATGGGCAATTGTAAGTTAGGAATGATAAAAGGGTATTGTTGCATGATGAATTTATTGGAAGAAATTTAGCGATTATTAAGTATGATGTGGTTGCAAGCAACATAAGAATTATGTCAATTTGTTTGGAAATATAAATAGAAAATGAATAATAATTTTTAGCATAGATTAAGCAAGTGGATACTTATGTAAGTAGTGAATTTCAAAGGAGCAATGGACATGTGAAATAAAATATTATTGAGTGAGATAATAAGGTAAGTAAATTGAAAATTGAATTCATGGCTACAAGTTATCAACATGAGTTGTTAAAGAAGTTACAAAGTTTGAAGCAAAATGCTTTGATTGTCAAGAGGTATGTAGAAGAATTCTACAATTGAGTATTGTGACCAAATTTATGATGATGAAAGAAAATTAGTACAATATTTGGGTGGATGACACAGGGGAATTCAAGGCGAGTTGAGTGTATGGAGATCTAAATATAAGAAGAGATATATTGGTTTGTTTTGAAGGAAAAAAGAGAGTTGAACCAAAAAATACAAGGTAAGCATGATAAAAACAGAGGAAGAAGAGAATTATTTTAGAGTAGTAGTAGAAGTTGAGGAAGCTATGATTGTAGACAAGATAAAGGTGTTTCCAAGGTAAAGGCAAGTGACCAATTCATATTGCATTAAAAGAGACAAGGATAGATATGATAGAAAACTTTGGAATGCTTATGTCAAAGGTGGAATAGAAGGATACAAAATGCTTTTGCATTCTCAAGAAATGATATCTCAAGAATATAATAAGGTAGTACATGAATATAATAAGGTAGTGTGAAAATGATATCCCCAGAATATAAGATAGTGTAGAAGTTGTAGTTGAAAGAAAGATGGTAAATGAAGGTTTGGTTGACATCATAATATAGATATTCGTGGTACAATATGAGTTGTATAAGGTAATGTAGAAGTTGTAGTTGAAGGAAAGATGGTAAATGAAGGTTTGGTTGACATCATAATATAGATATTTGTGGTACAATATGGATTGCAAAAATAAATGATAATTAAAAATATTTTCTTATCTACGAAATATAGTAAAATACAATTAATTTATAGATTCTCATATATTCTCTAGACACGTCATAAAAATTGAATATTCTATGAGTGGATTCCCAATATCTTCAATATCAAATTTCTCCAAAAAAAAAAATCTGATGGAATATTACAATTTAGTCCTAATATTTGATATTTAGGATCCCAACTCCAATGTACCCAATTCTAACCATTAAAATATTTTTTAATTTATTTATTTATGAAACTATATATATTTATGTGCGTGGCATGTTTACCCTTACACGTGTAATTTGCATTTCCGTGCTGCCCGTTTTGACGGAGAGTTCAGCTTTAGTGTGGACAATAATTACAATCACGGGACTAATGTTGCTATGTAAAGTGCAGCTTTATTTATTTAGATATTAAACTGGATAATATGACGGATTTAATATATTTTAAAAAATAAAATAAATTTGTGGCCAACCTGTCGTGTAAAGGTGGGACCATGCCAAAAGATGCATGTTGCAAAAGAGGGTGGATATTGTAAAAAGAACATGGAATTGGAATGGTGTGGGCCCACCACACACAGGAAAAATACACGGCGGTTAAAAAACCTTTTAACCTTATCCAAGATGAAGAAGAAAGGATAAGGTAATATTATGTGTAAAGTAGCCCCCCACAATCTAGATACCTACCTACCGATAGAGTTTTTTTTATCTTATCCAAACTCTTTTAAGCAACCAGGACTAAAACAAGAGTTCATTTTAACGGGTCTCTTTTTACGGGTCAAAGTTGAACGGCGCCCTTTTTTTTAAGCTAATCGGACGGCCTTTGTCGGTCCGTTGAAAGCCGTGGTTAGATGCGATCGGTGAGGCGGCTGACGTGTCAACAGACGCACTTTTTGGACAAGGCGATTGAAACTTTTGGCCTATACATAGTGGAGGAGCGCTCTTATTCTCCGACGGTATACAGAAGAGTCTTTCATAGGAGTGTGAAAAACCGCAGAGCAATTTGCCTTTCAGTCGTGCGGTCGTTTGAGAATTTGGAGAGCGTGGTGGACTTGTGAGGAATTTGCAGTCTGTGTGAAGCTTTTGTGTGTAGAGCTTTTTGTCAGTAGGAAAGATCCAACAAGGAAAGATGCCTGCGGGAGGGTTTGCAGTCGCTCCTCGTGGAGTGGAGTTCGAGGCAAAGATAACGCCATATGTGATCATAACATGCATCATGGCGGCGAGCGGAGGGCTCATGTTTGGGTACGATGTTGGAATTTCAGGTAAGCTTTGGCCCTTTTTTGGATTTGCAGTAAAATTTTTGGTGTTTTTTTCTGGTTTTCTTTAAAATTGAAAGAGATCGGTTAATGCTCTGTTATGTGAGTTTGAAGCTTGAGTTTTGCTGATCTGATGGAAATATTGGCCATTTTTGAGTGAGGAGACTGATGACTGTTGTTGTTTATTGTGTAGGCGGAGTGACGTCTATGAATGATTTCCTGGAGAAATTTTTCCCTGTTGTGTATCGCAGAAAGAATGAGACCGACGACAATAATGCTTACTGTAAATACGACAATCAAGGGCTTCAGCTGTTTACTTCGTCTCTGTATCTGGCCGGTCTGGTAGCAACATTTTTTGCGTCGTATACAACCAGAGTATATGGTCGGAAACCGACCATGCTATTTGCAGGCATATTTTTTCTGATCGGAGTCGTGTTGAACGCCGCAGCTCAAGATCTTGCCATGCTTATCATTGGCAGGATTATGTTAGGATGTGGTGTTGGATTTGCCAATCAGGTAGGCACTGTTTTTTTAATGGAAATTCTAAATTGTTTTCCAAAATACGTCAATTTTACAAAATTAGAAAAGAATTTGCCTGTTTTCGGGAGTTATTGTGTTTTGCTTTTTTTGTTTTCATTTTCATTTTTTTTTTAATTTGCTCATTTCCGGTAGTTTGTGTTTGCTTTTTTTTTTTTGGCCTATTTCCACAGATTTCAGTTTGATCGTTACAAATTTAGCTCCTTATTTAGAATGAAACTTTCAGTTTTACCTTTCTATTTTCCGAAATCCTCTATTTTTTTTCAGGAATCTTTATTCTGGTTATTTTCGTTCTTTTTTCGGTGCCGGTAGATCTTTTCCAAATCTAAATCAGTATTACTATATAATTGCCTAGTAACAAGAATTATCTGATTTTTTCGTTCTGTTTTCTCCCCCGTCCCTTCATTTTCTTTTTCGAAGGAATCCTCGTTCACATTGTATTCTCCAAATATTGCCCCTTTTGAATATGATAGAATTTAATTTCAGAGTTTTTTCTGCCTGAAATCATGCACTAAATTGAAATAAATTGACGGACAGTTAATTTCAGAGCCTGATTTACTCCGTTAATTTTTTTTCCTGAAATCATACACTGTAAATTGACGGGCGGTAAATTTATGTTGCAGGCTGTTCCTCTCTTTTTATCAGAAATTGCGCCCACCAGAATCAGAGGGGGTCTTAATATTCTCTTCCAGTTAAACGTTACAATAGGCATTCTTTTTGCTAACTTGGTAAATTACGGAACCGAGAAAATCACACCGTGGGGATGGAGGCTTTCACTAGGTCTAGCTGGAATTCCTGCTCTTCTTCTTACTGTAGGTTCCATTTTTATAGTAGAAACTCCCAACAGCTTGATTGAAAGGGAGAAATATGAAGAGGGTAAGGCTGTTCTGAGAAAAATTAGAGGAACCAACAATATTGAACCTGAGTTTGATGAACTAGTAGAGGCCAGCAGAATAGCCAAGTCAGTCAAACATCCATTCAGAAATCTCCTGAAGCGCAGAAACAGGCCTCAACTAATCATAACAATGTGCTTGCAATTCTTTCAACAGTTTACCGGTATCAATGCCATCATGTTTTACGCCCCTGTGCTCTTCCAGACTTTGGGGTTCAAAAACGATGCCTCACTCTACTCGTCGGTTATTACTGGCGCAGTAAATGTTTTGTCCACTATAGTTTCAATCTATTCAGTTGATAAAGTTGGGCGAAGAGTGCTCCTGCTCGAAGCCGGAGTGCAGATGTTTGTTTCACAGGTAAATTTTCTTTAGCCATCAGTTTTTCTGCTATAATTTGTAATCACATGTGATCAATTTTTTCAATATTTTTATATCACAAGTTGTAACGATTTTGTGTTTGAATTGCTTGCAGGTGATAATTGCAATTCTGTTGGCAACAGGTATGAAGGGGAACGACGAGCTTCCCCGTGCCACAGCAATTGTGATTGTGCTTTTGATATGCACATTCGTCTCAGCCTTTGCGTGGTCATGGGGCCCTCTTGGATGGTTGATTCCCAGCGAAACATTTCCATTAGAAACCAGATCTGCTGGACAAAGTGTAACTGTGTGTGTGAACCTTTTGTTCACATTTGTCATTGCACAGGCATTCCTGTCAATGCTTTGCCATTTCAAATATGGGATTTTCCTGTTTTTTGCTGGTTGGGTGTTAATCATGTCCGTATTCGTCCTGTTTCTCCTTCCCGAGACGAAGAATGTGCCAATTGAAGAAATGATAGAGAAAGTCTGGAAACAACATTGGCTCTGGAAGAACTATGTTAGAGACTGTGATTTGATTGATGATGAGGACGGTGATGCTTATGCCAATCAAGAAAATGGAAAAGTTAATGGGAAGGCTTATAACAATTCTCAGTTATAATTGATTTTGATGCACAACAAAATTTCAAGTTCAACCTTCATACTAAGCCTTGAATCGATCTACTCTTCAAATTCTGTTTTGAATGGCTGCTCTCTCATGTGTGAGAAGTGTAGAGCTTGAAATTAAACAAGCCCAACCCTAAAGCTGTTTTGTTTCCCATTTCCCTTTTCCCCCTTTTCATGTGAGGGAAAAAAGTTCAGTAGCAAGATATTCAATATATATTAAAAAAAGGTTCAGTAGCAGGATATTCAATATGTTAAAAAAAGTTCAAAAAAAGTTCATTTTAGTTCAAAAAAGTTAAGTATTTTGTTTCTATACTTATATATAAAAGTCGACTGTGGAAGATTTCTTCACAGTATTTTAAACGAAGTGTTATGGCTTTCAATTTTTTATTTTTAAAAAAAACTTTTTTATCTATTTATATAGAAAAATATTAGCATCAGTGGGTTTCTGAATCGTAATGTTAAAATATGATGTGTACAATCATAGTCCGTGAATCTGACATTATTGATTTTTTAATTATTAAGCGAATTCATTGTTAGCAGGCGTTTGTGAACAGTAACAAAAGTTGTATTCTATTTTATCAACGTAACGGAAATTTTGCATGTGACTCCGTACACTATATATTGAAAGTAAATTAAAGATAACTCTAGTGGGCAGTTAAGTAAGTAAGCATATTTAAACTAATTTACAATGTGGAAACATTCACGGGGCGTGCAGTTTTAAATATATTGAAAACTATTCAGAACAGAGTCACGAGTCGTTCCACTATTTTTTATATTGAATGTAGCCTAATTTAGAACAAAGTTTCCGAAGATTTTGTATCTAGTCTTAGGTAATTATGTCATTGTAATGAGATAGAATTAATAAGTATTTTCACTGCATCTTTAATTCACTGCATTATTTTCTTGTTATTTACCTTTTTGGAGCCAACATTAAGAAACACTTATGCTTAACTACATTAAAAAATGTAAGAATAAATTTTTGGCTTAACTAATGCTCTTGTGACATTTATGACATTTATAAAACTTATGAAAATAATGTAAAAGCAGCACAATACTCCAAAATAATTCAAAAAAACTAGGTACAAGCCTTTTGTACAAAGAAAATATTCTTCTATGTAAAAGTAGCACAATACTCGAAAACAATTCAGAAATCTCTATCACATATCAACTAGCCTCTTTATCCTAAGACAAGGGTAAGAAACACCAAGAAGGTGATGTGTGGTGTCTCAACCTTTTACTCCTATTATTTCATGCATTTATTATTTCATCTTTTGATGATTTTATCTTCTTGTCATGTCATGTCTAGAGGCTTACTAGATTTTAGATCTTTTAGTGAGTTTTTTCCTCATATGAGGAGGTATGATTCCCACTTTAAGGTGACATGGTTTAGACATGTGTTGAAATCTCCTAGTGTTTGGCCAGCCATCATGATGAGATTTATATTTGATAGTTTCTTATGACATGTAAGATCATGTAGGAGGGAGGTCACATTAGAATTTTGACTAGTATCATGATAGGTAAATAAACTTATCATGGAGCATCTTTGAATAGGTTGAATGAGGAAAAATTTGGGCACCCAAGTTTGGGTGGTCAAATATGACAAGTATGATATTTGTAGGACATATCATTAATATGCTAAAAATTGTGAGGGCCAAGATCAATAAGGTGGTGTTAGAATTTAGACCCAATTTTGGGTTTCATATTGCTTGTGGTTTCACTAATGGTTTTCCTAAATTATTTATGGTTTATAATTTGCTTCTTACTTATAAATTGGTACTTGGAGTTGTTTGTATTGTTAATTTATAGGTAGCATTATGCTACCAAAATCACTCCATATTTGTATGTTGGTGTTACTTTTGTAAAGGCTTGCTGTACAAGTGTATTGTAACGTATTGATTTACTGAATAATATATTGGGCTACTTTGGAGTGGCATTTTTTTTCTCCCAAATGAGTTTTCCCCATGTACACCTATGTTATGGTATATTATTTATTTCATGTCTATAGATGTTTGTACTTTTTATAGTTGTAAAGATTTTTAAAAGTACACATTAATCTCCTCATTAGATTACTTTAGGAAACGTTTTTCATACCTTTCTTCCTTTCAATTGGTATAAGATCTTGATCACCTTTGATCTTAGTTGTTGGGTGGAGGGTTTATTGTACTAATATTCAATTGAATGTTGATCTTGAGTAGAGGATTTTATTAGATCTTGATAATCTTTTATCCTATTTATTAGGTAGAGGGTTTATAGAGGGTTTATTGTACTAATATTCAATTATGTGGGAGCTTGCATAGAGTATTTCTAGATCATACTCTAGGAAGAGATGGGAAGCACATCACGAATTGATCATTTCAATTCCTTTAATATGATAGTTGTCTCTAGAGTTGAGATCTATTAGAGTTAAAATGAAGGAGGATCATTGCATTACTTTGCTATATTATTTTCCAAATACATAGGACCACCTTGTGATGGCCATTGGGAGTACTACCTCCTCATTCAAGATGGATGAGGTTGTTGCATAGTTACTTTTTGAACATATGAAAAAGAAGAATTTTAAAATATCTAAGGAGGCCCTTATAGTTTGTGATAGATCCAAATAAAAAAGGCAAGTGTAGGAGTTGAATGTGAACTCCCAACACCCCAAGATCAACTTCCAAACCAAAATATATTCCAAAAGAGAGAAATGGAAAGAATAGCTTTCTATGAAAATGGATGCAAGATTGATTGGTTGAATATGAAATGTACATGAGATTCCTTGTTTATAAAGGCAATGTTATTAGATAGGATTATAAAACATCATGATATGTGTCTTAATTTTGTACAATGAGACAACTAACTCAACAATTCTCAAATGACCTAGTGCACTAGAATTAAATGCCAAAATAAGATCACATGACACCTAAGACTTCTAGAAAGATTCCCTAGGACCTAAGTAAACTTAACATGTGAATAGGACCTACTAGTGAATTAGTAAGGTAAAACACCATATTCACACTAATAACCCCCCTTAAGTACAACTTAAGGAGAAGTAGAGTATTATGAAAAAGATGCAAAACATGAAGATGATTATGGGTACCAAAAACTAGGCCATGTTAGATATCCAATTGTAATGCAATCTCATGTATTACATACTATCAATTGCATATTTATATATGTTGATGGTGTTTTCTGCACAGCAACAACTCAGACAGAATGCAATATTCTATCTCTCTTGAAAGGTAATCCTCAGTAATAAATTACTGAAAATCACTCCAAGGTCTCTCGGGTGTCAGGTCATGACAATGCATAAACAACTCAGATAATTATGTGAAAATGCTGGTGATCACAAGGGACCTTACAAATGAACAATGTTGGAAGTGAATTTTCATCAGATGCGACAATACAATGATGCTTTCAATCCTAAGACTAACCCAGACTCAAAATAAACAGCAAAAGAGATAAGGGTTTAGAGAGATTCTATTCTATTCTAACTCCTAAGATCAATCACAATAATGATGAAAGCTGCAAATGGACAGATCCCCAATAAAACCGATCTCTGCTTGATCAAGGATAAACCTGCAACTACACAGAAATGGTGCGATCTTCTGAGGAAATCTGAAGATTATCAAACTTTGAACATTCATTCACATACCCAATTACTGGCACAATGTAAATGAGCATTCACAGTTGAACTTAGCACAGAAGTAAGGCCCAGACTAACTTTACAAAGCAATCTACAATCAGTAAATTGCTAAAAGTATGGACCAGAAATCGATCAACATCATTAACATTTCACCATCATTGTAAAAAGTTGAAATCTAACATCTAACATCTGACATCTGAGAATCAAGAACAAGAAACCATAAAAACTGTTGAGAATAAATACAAAGTTTGCCAAATCAACAACCCAATTGCATTACTTCTCCAGCATTACATAACAATTTCAAGTCTCTCATCTCCTACAGCTAATTCTGAAAACTACTTGCCAATTTTGGCCTTCTAACTTAGCAAAATTCTGGCCTAGTCAAACTCCAGAAATCTACCCCTTACAAATGAGGCATAAATGCCATTTATAGAGAACCCCCAAACATGTCGGCCTAATTATATTTACAATAATAACTGGCCTCAAAATAGGTCGGCCTAAGGAGAAATTCAAAATAAGACAAGATTTGCATTAAATGCATGAATATTATCCATGTCGGCCAATTATCTCCAGCAAGATCAAATTCACATGTCATCCATAAAGTCCTCCAGCTGTAGACAGTTTTGGCACGGATTCTTAGGCAGGCCCCCCTTTGAAAATTTAATTTGAACACTTCCAGATTTCCCTCCTTTGGCACGAACCCATATGCAAGTCCACCTTTTAATATTTGTTTGGTCCTGAAAAACATATATCATCACTAATAGCCCACATGTTCAAATTAAATTTGAATAAAATTTTGATTTTTTCTAAAAAAACTTACATTTTTAAAAGGAAACTTTCCATTTTTAGAATTTTTTCCATTTTTGGAGATTTTTATTTTCAATTTTTTATCTCAATAAATTTTCATTTTCATGATCATTTTTAAAAAATTTCCATTTTTGGAAAAATAACCATTTTCGGAAAAAAATTTCCATTTCGGGAAACCAGACCAAGGGGAAAATCCGGGAAAATCCAGGTCAGGCGGATTCCAGACCAGAATCCGGAAAAAACCAGCCGGACAGGATTCTACCGAATAAGGCAAAAATTTCAACAATAGATCATTAAAACGAACCAAGAATGCGCGAAACATCGTGTAATACATCAAATTAAGCATGGGATGTTGAGCATTTATCATCAAATTCATCAATTTAATCCAGCATTTCAATTTGCACAAAGCCTGGCAAAAATTCCGGAAAAATCCGAGTGGAACGGATTTCCGCGGACGGCATAAAATTCCGGACCTTGGCACATACCCGGAAAACTGAAGAAATCCGGGAAAATCCGGGTCGGGCGGAAAATCCCGGCGCAGGCAAAAACCGGAAAACGAAGAAATCTGGAATTTCAAAATGGAAAATCCGGCCGACAAAACCCGGATTTTACACTGAGCCGGACTTTGAGCAGAATCCGGGAAACTCCGGATGGACCGGAAAATCGGATGGGGATAAAAACCCGGATTTTCTCAGAACTTAGTTTTTTCAAAGGGCAACCTGGGGAACTCATTCGGGCAAGCAAGATGAACATTTAAGGACCTCCAAAGGCAACCAAATCAATAAAATTAAGGGGCCAAAAGACACCAAAAGCCAGAGCAAAAAGAGGGTCCCTACTTTCAGTGGGGCGTGTGTGCAAAACTGCACAACAATATACAATACGAACAAGAATAGCCACCTATACTAAATTAAAATATTGAGACTAAACTTTCTCTTGTGGAGAGAGAATGCAGTTTTATGCAAAGTTAACCATTGAAATTATAGTTCCCACTAGAAATGTATATCTACATATGTGAAATTGACAATCAAGCCACCAAGCATATTGAGATTGTTTTACATATTTTTGGATAATCTTATTCTTGAATTCTACGATGAATGCATGCGCACTACTTTTTTATACTAGTAATTCATAAAGCTTTCCAAAATTTCCATCCTTTAATGAATATTAGTGAGGATTGAAGAAATAGAGTTTGATTTTATTAAATCATGGGAGATGGTTTAAGAGAAGGGGTTACCTCTTTATGAGTTTGTTATCACATCTTGGAAAAAATATTTCAAAATGAAAGCTTGAGAGGAAAAGAGAAAGAAAAAAGATCATGAGGATTTGAGTTGGAGAAGGATTTTTTCATGATTGGAAGGGTGCTCTTGATTTTGGAAGAAGGATATGGATTTGGAAAGTGGGATTGGAAAGAGATTGGGTATCACCAACTTGCATCCATTAGGATACAAGCACCTCTAGTGCCATAATATTTATAGATAAGATCTTGATACAAGTGTAGATAATCTATGCTCATAAAGAAAAATCAAGACATGTAAATTTCTTACATTAATCCTTGGAGGAGGATAATGTAAGATTTATACCTAACACTTTTTGAACAACATAATGACATGCAAAATAGCACTTAAAAATAAAATAAAATAAAATAAAATAGAAGACAAGGAAGTTAAAATTGACACAAGATGTACATGGGGAAAACCCTTCCTAGTAAAAACTCGACCCTCTAAAAGTGTGGAACTAATGTATTCCAACAATAAAACCTATTAAGATACATACATACTCACAACCTTAACAAGGAGACCACCATCCTACTACTCTAGAGGAAATCCAATAGCATAACCCTTATATTGCAAAGAATCTATACAAATTTAACACAAACATCTAACGTATAGGAAATATTCACCTAGGAAACTATTAATGGCTTTAGAAAAATAATAGGAAAAATATGGGAACTATGACACCCAACTTCATGACCCAAATTCCAATGCCAAGCTTATATGATGGGTCAAAATAATAAGAATAGAATATTCTCTTACATTTCATAAACCCACCCACCAAACTTGGATGCCCATTTTTTTCATTTTCTACCTTTACCAAGATGTTTTATGACATGCATCATAGACTATCATAATTTGATCATTTCTAATCTACTTTGTAACCTCCCTCTTACATGCTCTTACACATCTTACATGACATAACACTCTTACACATTCTTCTACATAGATAAATATACATGATATAACATTTGGCCAAGCCATAAGTGGGATACCTCATTTCTCATGGGAGCATAAATAATAATAAAAATTTGAACATTATGACTTGCAAGGTGTGACACACCTAATTACAACAATCTTCTATTTGTCATATACCTTGCAAGAGAAAAAGAGAATTACCAACAAATTTGTGAAATAATCACCAAGGGTATAAAAAATGTTTCACCAACTAACTCCTTTGTGCCCATTAGCTTCAATGAAGCATATATTATATCCACCAAGAAACCACCACCTCAACAACAACTATCTAGTCCTCCAACATGTCAAAGCATGAAAGAAAAGAACTCCAAGCTAAGATGGCACACTCAATGTGTTACACCCCGTATGTTATTACCTATTTACTATTACCTTGTTTGGTTAAAATGATTTAATATATATATGAATGTGTTTTGTATATGAATCTTGATGAAAATATGATGAATGAATGTTTGATTAAATTTAATGTTTTATACAGATTCTCTAGATGAAAAATATGATGCATATGAATGTATTATTATAGGCTAACTATTGTTATGGTGTACTAAGTTGAATGCAGGAACAAGTTCAAACCTCCAGAAGAGAGGGGAAGTATCACTGAGCAGAAGAACTTGGTCTAGTAACCCTTATTGAGCCTAACTAAGCATACATACACTCACACCCTAGTTGGTCTAAGTTGAGTCAAGTCAGTTCCGATAAATGGTAAGTGATCTTCAATTTTGGTTATGAATGTTTATATTGGTTTACAATCTTGTTTTATGAATGTTTGGATTGGGGAATGTGATTAAGTCCTTATGTCAAGTAAAATTACTTCCTTGTGTGTTTATATATATATATATATATGCACATGTCTATGATAAACTCATACATATGAGTAAATACGTGTATGAGTATATGTAGGTAGACGTATCTATGCATGCTCATTGACAAACTACCCAAATGCATGGGAATGTCAAATGGATGAAGGTGACATATATGTATACACTTCGTGTATATATGTTGATTGATGGAAATGAGAGTATATGTGTTTATATTAAGATATTAAAATAAAATTATGTATATATATATAATATGTATATAATAATGTATATACATATATATTGATATATTTATATATATATATATGATTATTACTTTGATATATGTTTATATATTTAATTGACAACTAATGCATTTGATAATCTTGAGAATATATATATGTATATATATGTATATATATATATATATATAGATATTGATGGTATGTTATATATATACATATGTATATATATATTATAATGAGAAGTCTTTGAATAACACGTTATAATGATAAGTGTTTGAATGATATATAAAGAACATTGTAAAGTGTTGAATTTTATATGTATAAAGCATTCTAAATAATGCTTATGCATATATAGCGCTACCTTATATGTTAATGCATTGTTGAGTGTAAAATTTGTGCATGAAACAAAGTAAAGATCAAGTCAAAGGTCGTGCAAGAAAGATGGAATAAAGTTGATGTGTTGGAAAAAAGGAATGAATATAGTTTTGAATGCTTGGAAGAAGTCTTGGTTGCGCTACCATTTGGGGTGCTAAAACATGAAATGTGGTGCTAAAAATTGTAGCTTATGTCCAAGAAAATATAAAGTCTTAAACCTTTGGATATGCATAAACCCAATTAATGTAAAGATGGAAGGGATATACGAGGGTAGTCGACTTGCAAACCAAGTAGGAAACCTACTAAAAGGCTTTGTTGCCTCTTGAAAAAAGTCAACTTAGCCATTAGAACTGTGAGGACTATCATGTGTTGCAAATATGTGAGTTAATTATCTGAGTCGTTGCATGGGAGTAGAAAGGTGGCAGGATTGTTAACTTGTTTGTAGCATTTGATTGCTCATATTTTAGTATATATAGATGCGCTCTCTTTACCATTTGTTACACTTTTCATTATGATTATTCTATTGTTATTCTGCTACAATTTCTATGCTAGTGAGTTGAGAGCTTGAGAGTTAGTGAGTTGCTTGTTATTTTGCATTAGTATTTGTTGAGAGATTTGGTAAGAGGTTAGAAGTGGGAATTGGGTTGATCTTAAAGGAAGTAGCAAAGCAGGCTTGAGGAATTCAGCTTGGAAGTAAGGATTATCAGTTGGAGCTTTTATACAGGCATGTTGATTTCTTGTCCTTTGTTATTTATGTTGGAAGTTAGGTTATTTGATCATGTTTACTTGTTTGGAAAGGAATGTGTTAAATGTGTGTTATATTGCTTGGATATGCTTGCATGTTTCTAGGTTGTTATTGTATTTGTGAAACCCTTCAATTTGGTTTATACCTATAAATATATATACCCTATATGGAAATTTACATGATTTTGTTATATTTATACTATATGTAGATTGTGAATACTTTATGTATGTAGCATGAGATAGAGTTGCTTTGAGTTACAATAGTAGTAATTTCATTTTGTCATGGGTTAATAGTTTGGTTATTCTTGGGGTTAGGATAATCCATGGGGAAAGGGGGTAACCTATGTATAGAGTATGAATGGTCAAAACCAAAATCAAGCTAGGAAGGTGGGTGAAATAAATGACTCTCACTCGAAGTACTGGGTGATGAATTCTTTGGCCAAAGTAGTGTAAGTAGCCACTATTTACACTATCAATTCACTATGATACAAGTTTACATACTAGGCAAGGATTGTCATACATGTAGATTGTAGCCATAGTATGGTAGCTCTAGATATGTAGGACAAAACACCATGCTTAGAGAAGGCTAGGATTATGAGCTTACCAAACCAATCTCTTTGTCGAAGGGAAGGGCTATCTTACCAAGAATGGTAGATGTGCAAGGGACAGCAGTAAGTCTGTGGTTGGTAGATTTTTTTTGGAAACAGTGGTTACCTCAACTCTTTTACAACCAAAAACTCACCGATTTCTAGAACCTAAGGTAATGAGATTCCTCAATTAACGAATATTGGGAGAAGTTCAATCATCTCCTGAGGTACGTACCCATGTACCAAAAGGACGAGGAATTTTGCATAAGGAATTTTATCATTGGTCTAAATGCTCAAATAGGTGGTGAGGTAGACGTGCATGGTCCTTCTACAATGCACTAGGTGTACGAGAAAGCAATTAAGTAGTAACAAGGGGATAATTCTATCTCGAACTACCAGGAAAAGAACTGAAAGAAGTTCAATTGGTCACAGGCCAATCAAGCTTTAAAGAAGCCTAGTGAAGGGAAAAAATTTCAAAAACAAAGGGACAAGGGACCCCAAAAAAATTGGGATGAACCAAGAAGGGATTGTAGGGGAAGTAACGACAACTTCAACAATAATGTTGGTGGAAATGTTAGTAATTTTGGAAGGCTTGCATAAAAGAGTTTTTACATGTGGTGGATATTACTTTGCAAACTAGTTTCCCAACAAACCATCAAGGTCACAACAACATGGGAACCCTCTTCCTCCTTAAAAAGTTGAATTCCAGCAAAGGATACATGTTGTAGTGGACAATCGACAAGCAGAGTACCAAATTACTCTAGTAGAAGTTATAGGTACTTTTTCTAGTATTCCCATTTCAATTTTAATAGATACTATTGCCACAAAAAAAATCATTTCCCCTAGAATAGCTAGTCAAATATCTAGAAAATCTAGCTACATGGAAAATTCTTGGATTGTTGAATATGAAAACCAAACAAGAGCTGAAATAAATCAATGTATATTCGAAGAAAGCGTTGAACTTTTGTGTTTTTCTACAAAATTGAATTTGTACGTAGCTCCCTTAGGTTCATATGATGTCATCTTAGGGATGAATTGGCTATGGAAACATAGGTCCAAAGTAGATTTTCATACAAAAACTGTAGAATTATTAGATGATCTTGGTAACTGGGTGTCTTTCCAAGGAACACCTAGAGAAGTAAAGTTGTGGTAGATATCCGATGCATAGATTCATAGAGTGAAAAGAAAGGTTGTCAACTCTTTATAATAGAAATGGAGAAACTTGAGGAATGCAAAGAGTGTTGGAAGCTCGATGCTTCCACCCCTTAGTTAGCATTGATCGCGTGATTGACAACATGGTCTAACTGCCTCCCATGGATCTTATCTGACACTTGTATTGAGCATTGATAGGTCGACCTTTTGGTGCAATAGAAAGGCTAACAATTGGTATCAAAGTAGGGTCGTGGGTTCAAATCTTGCAATTGCACTGGGGGGGATTGTTGGAAGCTTGACTCTTCCACCCCTCATTCAACATTGACCATGTGATTCATGACATGGTCTAACCACCTCCCGTGGATCTTATATGATGCTTGTATCATGCATTGACAAATTGAAATTTTGGTGCAACAACAAGGCCAACAAAGAGTTCATTTCTCAAGATGATATATTATATTATGGACCTCAAGACTCCTAAGATGTCAAAGAAGGTGAGGTGTTGGAATCTAGAAAAATGAATATGGAGAAATATCCTATCTTATGAAAATTTGTGGATGTATTTTTAGATGAATTACTTGGATTACCTCCCAAGAGAGTACTTGATTTCTCCATTGACCTAGTTCCAAGGTCGAATCTTATATCAAAAGTACCATATAGGATGACCACAACTGAATTAATGGAGTTAAAGGCACATTTAGAAGAATTGTTGTCCAAGGGATTTATAAGACCCAATGTTTCACCCTAGGGAGCACCAATGATTTTTGTGAAGAAGAAATATGGTACATTGTTCTTATGTATTGATTATCAGTTGCTTAACAAAGATATGATAAAAAATAAGTATCCATTCCCACGAATCAATGATCTCTTTGATTAGATGTGAGGAGTAGTAGTGTTTTCAAAGATTGATCTACATTTAGCCTATCATTAATTGAGAACCAAGGATGAATCTATATTTTAAAAATAGCTTTCAGGACTAGGTACGATCATTACAAGTTCACAGTCCTACCTTTTGGACTCACAAATGCACTTGCAACATTCATGAACCTAATGAATGACGTATTTAGGG
>VDFB02270651.1:146612470-146640512 GCA_007258455.2 Sequoia sempervirens | reverse complement strand
TCTCCTCTTTACAATCCTTTCGGACATGACCAGGTTGCCCACAGTTCCAGCACTTCACCTTGGACTTCTTGCCAGGAGACTTTGATCTCCCCTCTGATTTCGATTTGGACTTCTTGTCTTTCTTCTTGCCTTTCTCCTTTGACCTTCCTCTGACAGCAAGAGCCTCCTTCACCATCTTAGAATATTTTCTTCTCATTTCTTTTGACAGCAAAGAACCAACAATATATTCCATTTTGAAACTATATGTTGTACTCCCAATAGCCATCACTAGATGATCCCATGAGTCTGGCAAAGAACATAACATAAGCATACATTGATCTTCTTCTTCAATCTTTACATCGACAGATGTTAATTGTGCGAGCAGCATGTTGAATGCATTCAAATGATCAGCTACAGACCCTCCTTCCTGCATTCTCAAAGAGTAAAGCGTCTTTCTCAGGAATAGCTTATTCACCAAAGATTTCCCCTGATAAATAGATGCCAGTCTCTTCCACAAGAGAGAAGCAGACTTCTCTTCATGCACATTGAGAAGAACTGAGTTTTCCAAATAGAGCCTTATCAGCCCCTTTGTTTTTCTATCTGCAAGGTCCCATTCTTCTTGCTTCATGCCTGTAGGTTTAGTTCCAGACATAGTAAGCCAAAGGTCTCGATCTACTAAGAGATCCTCCATCTTGAGTTTCCACAATTCAAAGTTACTGCCATTGAATTTCTCTATTTCAATCTTCCTCGAGGAACTAGACATCTTAATCTGTAAATAGAAATAACAATCTCTACAAAACTCCCACTAAATAGTATTGACTCAAAAAACCCAATATACCCCCAAGGATAACACAACTGGCCAGGCTCTGATACCACTTGTAAGGAAAACTAGATACGGAAAACAATTTTCCTAACGCCAATACTTCAGGAAAGAATGCAGAAGTACCTTCAATTTTTCAATTACAGTCAAATTGAGATGCTCTATGAGACAGATTACAGAAATAGAGTATTTAGACAAACACACATGAACACCAGATATACGTGGGAAAACTCTTACGGGAGAAAAACCCATCACACCAAGAGAAATCACTTTGTATTACAGTAATCAAAGTTACATACAATTCCAGACTTATCTTTCTGGTGTCACTAAACAATAGCATTCATCATGTACATTCTTCGAACAAAAGACTTTCAGGTTACAACCTTTACAGATTTTTAATCCTTCACTGATACAGTTGGAATTCTTCACACTTCACTGTTGATCGAACTACTATCCAACATCAAAACATCTGCAATTTCCAACTATATCCATGGCATTCCCTGACTGTCGAGATCCCTCACAGAACCGTCGCAATGAATAGACTCCCAACGGTTCCAATTCAGCTCTTCTAATTCGTCCACGTGATGCCACATTAGAAGTCATACACGGTCAACATAATTCAAATTACATTGGCATCTCAGTGAGACACTAACAGTGTCTTGCCGATGCCACATTGACCTCTTATCGATGTCGCCAAGAGCCTTTGTAGTCGCCAAGATATTATATTGAGCTCCAACAGATATACCAAGTCATCACGTAGTCGTTCTGACTTATCGCTTTCGCCAGAAGGTCATGGCGAAACACTAAGGTTATACCGAAGTTCCCATATCTACCGAGCACCCAACGGAAGTCGGCAAGACTTACTCCTATCACCAAGAGTTCATAGCGATATTCATATGCTACTCCGAAGTGTTCACCTATCGCTAAAACATTTGTACATCGCTAAGACTTCTTATTGATCTCTATGACTTATCCTGAACAAATTTTGTTTGTCGCTAAGAGTTACCTCGACAGCCATCAGCTATCGGCAAGACAATAGCTTATCGCTCAGACTCAATAACGAAACCTAAGAGTTATATCGATAACTCCCGAGTAGTCCCTGTCGGCATAGCTTTCTTCTATCGCTAAGACCTTCCCCGATAGCTTTGAGTTATACTGAAGATAACACTTAAGTCTTCCTGATGAAACAAAACAAGAAAACACTGTCGACATAACATTTGCTTTCGCGGTGACATCTTACCAAGTGAATATAGGTTATTCCGAAGACCTCAATACATACACTGTCGACGAGAGATAAACACTTCGCTGAGACATCTCTTCGAATGTTGAAGCCACTTTGAAACTCCAGTCGCCAAGAGTCTCGTCGATACACAACAGAAAGACCTTTCGGCCAAGGCTCTCCCAAGCGCTATGAGGTCATAGCGAATAAACCAAGCTACATCGATAGACTCCACAGTGTACCTTTCGGTAGGACAATACCTAGGTCACAGTGACCTGTTCAGAATTGGATAAAACAAACTACTAGTTAGCCAGACAATCAGAATGTCACACCGACATTGCTCTAAAGGAGGTTTCAGCCTGTAATGTTTGAGGCACATATTTCCAACAATTATTTTAGAATGACATGGGCTACTTTTCAAAAAGAAAAATCAGAAGCCCTATATAAGTTTAAATCATTCAAAGTTATGGTTGAGAATGAAATAGATATGAAAATCAAGTGCTTGAGGTCTCACAGAGGTGGAGAGTTCACCTCCAATGAATTCAATATTTTTTGTGAGAATCATGAAATAAAGAGGCATTTATTTGCACTAGGAATCTTCAATAGAATGGATTGGTTGAAAAAAATAATAGGACTACTCAAGAAGTTGCTAGAATAATGATGAAAGACACAAATCTACTAGAATTTTACTGGAGAGAAATAATTCATACTATTGTTTACATACTTAACAGAGTGCAAGCAAGAGAAGACAACACAAAGACTCCCTATGAACTATGGTATGGAAGGATTCCTATTGTCAAATACTTTAGAGTGTTTGGAAGCAAATGTTATATCAAAAGAGATGAAAAAAAATTAGGAAATTTTGATACAAGGTTTGATGAAGGCATCTTCCTTGGATATTCCACTAAAAGTAAATCTTACCAGTGCTACAACAAGAGGCTAATAAATATTATTGAGAGTGCAAGTACCAAGGTTGATGAAGATCTATAGAAGAATTTAGTGGTGATAGATGGATATGAATTAGATGAGTCTTCTTGCTGAGAAGAAGAAAAAACTAAGGAAAAAGAAGTGCAGATTGAAGAGAAAGAAGCTCCAAAAAGGATTCCTAAAACTCTTATGTGTAGAAGAATCATTCTTGAAAACAAATAATTGGTGATAAGAGAAAATGTGTACTCACAAGAAGGAAAGTTGTTGAATAACAAGTAAATTTGTATTTATTTTCTGAAGTTGAACCTAAAATAGTGATTGAAGCATGCAAGGATGAGTATTGGATCAAGGATATGGAAGAAGAACTAATGCAAATTTAGAAAAATAAAACATGGGAACTTGTCCCAAGACCAACAAACAAGAATGTTATTGAAACTAAGTGGGTATTCTGGAACAAACTGAATGAGAGTGGAGAAGTGGTAAGAAACAAGGAAAAACTTGTGTGTAAAGGTTACTCACAAGTAGAAGGAATAAACTTCGAGGAAACATTTGCTTTGATGGCAAGAATGGAAGCTATCAAGATGTTTTTGGATTTTGCAACACATAAGGATTTCAAAGTATATCAAATGGATGTGAAGTTTTCTTTCTTGAATGGTGAATTGGAAGAAGAAGCATACATAGAACAACCAAAAGGATTTTAGTTATCAGATAAACCGAATATGGTTTGCTGAAGAAGACATTATATGGGTTGAAGTAAGCTCCCAAAGCCTGGTATGTAAGGTTAGACAAGTACTTGTTACAACAAGGATTCAATAAAGGTATTGCATATAGCAATCCCTACTTCAAAGTTGAAAAAGATCAAATCTTGATTGTGGTTATGTATGTTGATGACATAATTTTTGGAGGAAATGAAGCTGTGTAATAAATTTTCAGAAGAGATGCAAAAAGAATTTGAAATGTCAATGTTTGGGAGATGAATTTCTTTCTTGGACTACAAGTTGTACAACGCCCAAAAAAAAAAGCTCAAACATTACCACACAATTTTTTTTGTATCACACTAGGCATGAAATTAATGTCATACTAAATTGAAAAAGGAACTTATGTTAATTCCTAAGTTTAATTATTAGAAACAATACACACCCATTTTCAACAACGTAATTTCAAGAGTTTAAAAATTAGGCTAATTATAAACAACATGACTACGACACAATTTGAACAATAATAAGCACATACTTACTCTCATAGTGGAAGGAAAGATCATAAATGGACAAAGGCATCTATAAATTTTAAGTTTTCTACAACCTAGATTTTAAAATTAATATGAATACAATTAGCAACATGTTAGAGGAAGCATTGAATGTTATACATTGATATATTAATCTTTTGATCCCATGAACTCTTGGATAAGGCCAACATATTGTGCAACCCTATAAGACCAGCTATAAAAATATAGAGAGTAGTATAAGATATAGATTCATATAATATTTATTAATTCATTATTAATGGGATTATCTAAACATTAATACCAAATGTCAATCCTAAGGCTCACTTAGGAAAATCTAATTTGGAGGATTAAACTTCCTTTCAAGCAAAAAAAATCTCATTGCAGCGGGGTACCAATAATATTTTAAGTAAGAGAAAACTTAACTCAATAATGGCATTGACAATCGTAAGTTCCTCCTACCGAAAGAATGTAAGGAAGTTGTACCATGCTTATACTTTTATTAGTAAATTTCTATCTTGCTTGACTTACAATTTAATGTAGAGATATATGACATCAAAGTTAAAAAGTAGCATTGGATCATTGGTTTGCAATAGTGGTTAAACGTGAAATTGAGATTTTATTTGCCTTTTACATATATATGTGTTTTGATGGTTTCCCATTTCTAAATTAAAGTGTGTGTGTGTAGCATGAGACTCAAACAATTATGAAATTTAATATGTATTCTTAAAATGAAATAAAATAAGGATCGTGAGAGCTACACTTAAACTAAGAATAATACTATCCATTTTAAGATTGATACAAGATTGTTAACCATTATGTCCCCTAAATTTAATAATCTAGGTTTCTTTTGCATTAATCATGATTCAATACATTATTTATTTATTTTTATTTATTTGTTTATCCATGATTATGTTTTCTATTATAAGAACACATAAACATTCCTAACTTTCATTAACCCCTCTCGCATGCTCTCCTATGCTTACTTGGTGCCTTTATGGTCACTAGAATATTGGTGAATAAAAGAAGTAGGTGGCTAAGGCATTAAGTTATTGAACCCAGTAACATTGTGGAGGGTATCAATCTACTATTATCAGAACCAATGAATTTGAAAAGATGTAGTTTTGGTGACAAGGAGAATCATAGTCCCATATGCTCCTTGTAGCTGAAGGTAGAGAAATTGTTGTATAAGCTTGAATGAAACCAATGCAATTAAAGATATTGAGTAAAGTGCATATGATGCTTCAAGCTTGGTGGAGAATTGAAGGCTCACAACCATATCACAATTATGCATAAGTACATCATAGGTGAGCTTGAGGGGATGTGTTGGGAGAGGAAAGTTAATTACATCATTTCCTTTCATCTCTTCGTGCTTTTTAGCATTTTATCAACTTTGTATGGAAGAAAACAAAGTAATATATTTAATGCATAGCTAGACGTGGGGGAGAACCTTATTCTATCCTAGTTGGAAATTAGTGGATTTAAAACATGGCAATGACCATCAAAACTTTATACCATCGTAAGGGTAGGTCCCCATGCGGCTGTTTAGCTTATTTTGGCTAGTAGCCACTGCTCAACATTTTAAGGAGTATTCTGTGGAGCTAGTGGCTCCATGCTATTTATTTTTTCTGCTTATTTTTAAGCAGTCAATTTAATTTATTTATTTTTAACTTTATAATGAATGAACAATATTAATAATATTTTGTGTAAATAAAAAATGGAGGGAAAAATTGGAGGCAAAGAGATTTGTGGAGCCACATGGGTTTTCTTCAATATGTAGTAACTATTTATTTTTTAGCCCCCCTATTTTTCCACAACCTATTTTCAATTACTCCACAAAAATAGGAAAAGATTCTAAATTATCCTATTCCCCTAAATATTTTTTTTCATGGGGACACTCAAATACTTAATTTTAAGCAGAAAATAGACTTAAGCAGTAGAATGGGGACAGGGGGTAAAGGTAAGGGTGTTGGGGTGGGTTGTTGTGGTTGTAGATTATTTCTAGTCTAATGTGTGTGAGCAACATCATCATGCTTTGGTGGGTAAAGGGTAAACTCGAGTTTAGGTGGAGGTTGAGATTTATGTGAAGGTGGGTAAAGGACTAGTTGAGGTTGAATTACATTGACATCTTTTGTTTTAGGTTTCTCACAACAAACTTCAATGGATAGCTTTTGTCAGATGAAGTCCTGAAGAGCTTCATCTAACATGTCAAAGTCATCACTACTAAAAGGTTTGGGAGGTAAGTTATATTTGGTTGGTTTGGGTTTTTCATCACAAACCTTAGTGGATGAACTTAGTGAGAGGAAGCCTTGTAGAGCTTCATCTAACTTATCCAAGTCATCACTACTAAAAGGTTTGGATGATATAGTTTTTCTAAAGTGAAGCATTGTTTTTATTGTAAATCATTTGATGTTTTGAGGTTTTTGTTTGCATTTTCTGATGAATCTGGTCTAAATGAACTAGGAACTAATGCTAAAAATGAAAATTGTAAAAATATAATGCTATCCATAATGGCCATGAAAGTAAATGATACTAGTTCTAATGATTGCAATGTAATAGAAAATAACTGAACTGAAACAAAAAAGTAACTAAGACAAACAACAACTTAAGAAACTGGAAATTGAATGTTGAAAATAGTGATACAAAATGTGTACTGGGACTAAGTTGCCCAGGGTGGTGAATTAGTCCCAGTAGGGGTATTTTTAAAGTTTTTCTAAATTTTCTGATGGATGCTTATGTATTTTGTGTTGTACAATGCAAATCTAAAGTGCAGATGTAAAATCACTATTGTGCAAGGAGATGAAGTACAATAATGCAAACTTAAATGAGCTTTTCACTAATGCAAAGCATGAAACCCTAGAATACAAATGAAACAATGCAAAAGGAAATGTAAGTTATTCCTAGGGTGTAAATGCACTCTAAATAAGAAATAGGATGTTCTAAATGTAGGTTCACCAAAATGAACCATAAATTTTTGGGGATAGGCACTCTCTTACACTTCTAGGGTTTTGCACCTACAAGGAGAAAGGTATCCCAAAAATATAGGTGGTTCACTCAAGACTAATGAAAATATGACTGAAATATGTCTAATAGAATGTCCTAGATGTAAAGAATTGATAAAGGAGATGAATTATTAAAGCAAAACTTAAGAAATGCAAAATGTTTGAAAACACATTGTGATATGTAGAAAGACAGATTGAATGCAATATAAAACAAGATAAAGAAGCCAAATAGAAAGAGTGCACCTGGGAATTGATAGAGGAGGGTGAAGACTGTAGATGCTCCTGAAGTTCTATAAAATCTAGTTTTCTAGCCAACTAGGACACTTACACCAAGTTGGGTGACTTAGTCCCAGATTTGGAAAACTGCTGAGGAGCCTGTTTCAGCCAAATGGGCATCCATATCTACAAAAACTTATAACAAACATGTGTAGTGGGACTAAGTCACCATTGATGGATATTTAGTTCACTTTGGATTTTTTGAAAGTCTGAAAGTGGAAACTGAAGTTCTCGGTCTACACTTTGTTCTCTGACTAAAAACACCTGCAAAACATAATATAGTTTGGTTTCTAATAGGGGGTTTGCCTCGGTCAAACCCCTAGTTGGTATTTAAACCTTGAAAGAGATAATAAATATGTTGTAAAACCCTAGCCCTAAGTGCATCTACGACTAGGAAGTCTGAAGCAAGATGCAACCCTATTCTAACATGCAAGAATAAGATGCATAAATGAAACTAGAATGATGAAAGACTCATTCCAAGAGACCCTAAATCACATTAGAAATTAATCTTAATAACACACAAACCTTCCTTAGGCTGAAGATAGAGAGAAAATGGAAGATGGGATCACTTAGAAAACAAGTCCTTAGGCTTGGCTTGATGGCTAGTTGCATCTCCCCAACCTAGAATTCTTCATGATTCTCCATAGGCATCCATAATCAACCCTTGAAAATGCAATATCTTGAATAAAAAGTGAGCTTGAAGACCTACAAAAACCTATCTTGTTTCCCTAAATCTTCAACTTTGTTGTAGATAGACTAATGAATCTTCTTATGAAAGATATTCAACACTTGACTTTTGAATTTGTTTGTTGAAATGACTAAAATGCTCTAAAAAATGACCTACAAATTTATATTTGTAGGAATTTATACCTAATTATTCATTATTTAGACCTCATAGGTTGACATCCATCATAAATTTGAATTAAGTCGGTGATTTTCTCGCTCAAAATTGAAAAATCCCCTAAAAGGGACTAAGTCGCCACCTTGGGCGACTTAGTCCGACTAGAGGTTTTTGAGGTGGGTTTTATAGAATTTGAATAATTTGAATGTTATTTGTCAGGATTTGTATGATTTTTGAGTGGAATAAGCCTCAAGGTCCAAAATAATGAGTCTTAAGGGCCTATAAATGGTAATTTTAAGGAATGATTAATGCAAGGATGCCAAAATAGGTCTAAATTAAGCGTGAAATTGCCTCTTTCTTCAAGAGTATACAATTTTTTGCACTACACACTGTTCATTATTAATTGTCAACAAATGAAATTACATACCTCAAGACATGTTTAGCCTACATCCCTTGATGATCACGGTCTGAGATTGGAAGTTAAAATACAAAAGTCTTGAAATTCAATGTTAGAAGATCCATGATTCCAATTCCAAAGGTATCATCAACGTAAGTATATAGAAGATTATTTATTTTTATTTTCTATATTTTTATATTCTCTTAAGTAACAACTTGATAATTTCAAGGAGAGTTTTTCCATAGTGATTTTTCAAGTGTTAAGACAAGTCCACCATTTTATGGTGAGTGATGCAATGACAACACAATTATCCATTCTACAAAATAATTAGCAAGTGTTAAGATTCTTTTCTTTCCAAAAATCAAATTATGAAGATACAATCATAAATGAGAACGCTCACTAATATATGTGCATTGATTAAGAACCTTGAAACTAATATATATGCATCCATTAATAACCTAGAACCCAAAGAAAGATGCTTGTAGTAAAACTATAATCCTTCTAATGTTATTATACAAAAAGTGTTGCAATTATAAATTAATAGATGCTAAATCCATTCACTTCACCCTTTAAGAGATCCCTCCATTACTATAATATTGGATAAATAATGGAGTGAGAATACTGATTGTGAAGTAATTATTTCTAAGATTTGAATCATATTTAAGGCATTGATTAAATTTTCAACATGACTTGCATTATATCCACTTGACTCATGCAACACAGATCACAAGATTTCTTCCAAGGTATAATTATACATTTCACTATTTTGATGGAATCAACCAACAATAGCAGAAGCCACTAAGGGACAATATACAATAATTGATACTCAAAAGGTTGGGGCCTTACAAGTCATGATTTTTAGGACCATAGGTTAAGTACCTAGGGGTTTGGGGATCATTTAAGGGCATATCTTGGATAGTATCCAAGATATGATCCCTCATATTGCCCTTGAGGAAGAGTAGCATATTTTGAGTCTTGGGGAAGGGGTAGCATGTTGAATCTTCCAAACTCATTTATGAGAAAGTACTCAATGGGTGGAGTGTTCAAATTTCACCCACCTCCTCTTAATGATGAAAGGAATTTCTTGTTGGAGTGAACCACACTCCAAACCCTCTCATCTCCCCAAAAATCTCACACTCAAGTGTGAGCACATGTGGGGATTTGAGCTTGAGGGATGAATGAGAGAGTGACACTTGTCACCCTCTCATTCAAGGGAACCAAACTTGGAATCCCTTTTAATATCCCATTGGAAGAATGGGAAAATTTTCTTTTTTTTAACTTGATTTCTTGGGAGGGAGCTAGTGGAGGAGTTCATTCTTTTTGGAGTTGTCTTTTGTTTCTTTTGACATGTTTTTTTTGGGGAGAGTAAGGAGAAAGCTTGAGAGCTTGGTATAGAGAAAGAGTGATGGATTAATGAAAGGGGTATCATGGAGAATGAGGCTACATCTCTATAATGATGTAGAAAGTTAAGTCCTCCGTACTCTATTTTTTTCTAGTTGATGCTATGATTAGTATGAATGAGTTCTTGGGAGTGCTTTGGAAATGAGTGTGGTTTTAAATGTTCAATAAGCTTGTTGTTTTTGTTGTGTTGATGAGTTGAAAATGGTAGATTTGTTATAATGCTTCACCATATATATTTGGGTTGTTGTATAAATTTTTAGTGTTGAGTTACAACCTTTGTGTGTGGGTTTCATATACACATAACATGAAGAAAACCGATCTCTTATTGAGATTAATTAGCAATTTGTGAATAGGGCTCACTAAATAGGTGGATAATGAGTAACTAAATATAAGAAAACTATTTTAATGTGAACACCACCCCTTAAGTGAAACTTAGAGAGGTAAATAAATTCAAGATGGATCCTAGCTCAACTAAGTCTAATGATGTACCTATGTGCAATAAAAGTCTCACAAAAGAAGGAAAGGAGAAAACCCTATGGGAAAAATTTATCCCCAAGAGAGAGAAAAATAGAAGAATAAATAAACCTCCTCAAAATTTATCACTGAAATATGAAGAACATGAAAAACTCCCTAAAGCATAAGTTGCAAACATTACCAATGAATAATTGATATACTAGTGGAATCAAAGAATCTCCACTAAAAAATAGGATGAGGACCAAGATCAAGAATGAGAATTTTATGCATGAGTGACTCCAATGACACTACTTGAGCAATGCCCAAATAGTGTGAAAATAGTGATTCACACCAATAAATTGCATTAAGGAAAAAATTTGGAAAATTAAAGTATGGGTGCCAATATTATCAAAAACATTGAAACCAACTGATGAAGGTAAAAAGTGATTCTATTACTCCACTAAAATTAAGGAAACATTAGCATAACTATATGATACTCCACACAATGCTGATATGGACTTGAGGTATGGAAAATCAACTAAAATTGTGTACAAATAACATAAAATGCATGCTAGATTATAGATAATTTTGTGATTGAAAATAAAAAAGCATTCACAAAACCTCCATGGCACTTTATAAGTAGTGTGAGCATAATTGATTGCACAATATGATGTGCAAGATCACCTAAAAACACAAAATATAATGGTGGGTTTTTATTTTAGTGCATTTATGAAAGTGCATATGAATGAAGTTATAAAAGGTCCAAAAAATGATTGTGACATAAAAGGATATTCATCATGTCCCATTTCTCACAAAAAAGTGTAATTATCCCTTGAATACTTTATTTTTATAGAGGGAGACTTAGAATTTGGAAGAGGGAGTGAATTGCATGTCAACTTCAAGTGGGAGGGATTCTCATGACCTAACATTGATTATGTTTTAGATTGTTGTGAATTATGTGGAATTAAAGGTTCAAATTTTTATGTTTCAATCATTATGACTACATAAAAAAGACAAAAGGGCACTTGAAATTATACCTTACAACCCCTCCACAATGAAATAGTGTTGAAAGTAGAGCCCCCCATAAAACTACAAGGTACACTAAACACAATTTTTACAAGGATAAATATTAAACCAATCATTTATAACACGGTGATTTTACAAAAAAAAAAGGATTACCAAAATATATTTATGATATTACAAATAAAACCATTGCAATTCTCTAATAAATTTTAAAATAAATTGTTTGATTTTGATATCATGGGAAAAAGTTATGTCATGTCAATAAAGTAAGTAAATTGGAGCTTCAAATAATAAGTATAATCACAAATAATATTTTTTTAAAAGGACTTGCACCACTATGTAGTATTTAGAATGAGCTTTCCAACACCTATAAGAAGTAAAAAGAATGAGATCTTGAGCAAAAATTATGGCCCATTCAAATCCCTTTCTAAGCATTAAAAAAATACCCTAGTATTGTTGAGGTGGCTACAAAGCAACATCACTTAGATAAGCAGAGCTATAGTGGCACCATGGTGGAATTACAACAATGCAAAGGTTGGTGTCGATTGAAGTGGTAGTAGGCTAGGCAATGGGGTTATAGTGGTAGGTAGGAAAACCCCTAATAGTGGTAGAGAGGTGTGATGCTCCCAACACCGAGCTTTGATGAATGAAATGGGTGACATTCACTATGATGATCAAAGGTTAAGTCACATGTGACCACTTGTTCCCCTATGTATGCAGGCACCAACCCTACATAGGCTAACGGTTAATGCTAGCCCTAGATAGGGATGTACCATACAAAAAAATATTTAAAAAGAAAAAATATAATAAAATAATTTGAGTCATACCAAAGCTAATACAAAGGATTGCACTAAAATGCAAATTGAGATAGTCACGATGTAATTAGATGGTATGGCAGTTGAATGGCTATATAGGTTCATATAAATGGTACAACATTTTATAGATTGTTAATGGAGAATCCATAAAACCTCTACATAGTACTATGAGAAAAAAATATCAGGTTTATTATTAATCTATATATTTTGGGCCTTCTAGATGCAACAATGAGATCAATTTTTCTCCATAACATATTGTATAAAAGTATTTTTAATAAAAATATTACAAACAAGAGAAGTATCTTGTAGATTCAAAGCTCTAATATACTATGTTGGATCACCAAGAGAGTCATAGAGGCCTAAGGACTCCTACAAACCAAGTAACCTTCTACAAGAGAGATAAAGCAAATAAAACTACAATTTCAACACTCATACAAATGTATCTTCCATTGGTGCATCTCCTAATTGATCTAGAAATTTTGATACTAGAGATTGATGATCTTCCATTGGTGCATCTCCTAATTGATCTGCTATGACTTGTCCCTTTATGCATTTTTTTTCAATGTATTCTATATCAAATTCACTAAGTATCATTACCCACTTAGTGATCCTCCTTGTTAGAGCTGCCTTTCCCAATAGGTGCTTTAAGGGATCCACTTTTGATAACAGATTTACTTACCTATTTAATATGTAATGTCTCAACTTCTCTGCTGTAAAGATGACATATAGACATGCTCTTTCTATGGGTGTATAGTTTAATTCATAGCCCACTAGGGTTCAAATGATATAGTATAATGCTCTTTCCTTGTTATTGTCACCTAGTTACTCTAATAGAGCTCCTAAAGTTGATATTGTAGATACATACAAGATTATTGCCTTATCTTGAATTGTAGGCATTAATACTGGAGGAGCAAGCAAGTAATCCTTGATCTGTTGGAAATCTTGATCACATCTGCCATCCCATTTGAATGTTATGTCCTTATGTAACAAATGGGTGAATGGATGGAACTTGTCTACTAACTATGCAATGAATCTTCTGATGGACTGTAGCTTACCTTGTAGAATTTGGAGTTGTTTCAATGTTTTTGGAGGAGGCATTTCTATGATAGCTTTAACCTTGATGGGATCCACCTTGATGCCTCTTCTTGATACAATGTAACCCAACAGTTTTCTAGATGTCATGTTGAATACACACTTATTTAGGTTAAGATGTAATTTGTATTCCTCTAGCCTGTCAAATACCTTGGCTAGGTTATCCAAATGATCTTTTCTTTTGATTGAATGATATGGTGTTCCAACAAAAGGTTCCCCATGCACAGGTGAAAGTTATTTTGTGTTGGTCTTTGGGGGATATCTTTATTTGATTATATCTAGAGAAACCTTCCATCAATGACAAGATTTCATGATCTGTAGTTAGGTCCACAATCATGTTGATGCTAGGTACAAGGAAGTCATCCTTCAGGCATTCCTTGTTGAGATCCCTAAATTTTGTGCAAATCCTTATTCCCCCTATGGGCTTTGACACTGGTACAAGATTAGATAACCATTTAGGATAGTTTATGGGTTTGATGAAGCCCATGTCTAGAAGTTTATAAAGCTCTACTTTGACCAAGAGAGCTATCTGTGGGTGAATTTTGTGTGTCTTTTATTTGATGGGTTTAGGTCTAGGGAACATTGCCATGTGATGTAACACTAATCTAGATCCAACCCTGGCATGTCTACATATGTCCATGCAAAGTTGATTTTTCATTCCTTAATGAATGCCACGAAGTTGACCTTCTCCTCAGGATCTAAGGAAACTACCTGATATGTGATTTGTGGTGTCTCCATTGTGCCAACATTGATAGGTTCTGAACCTTCAACCAAGAGAGCTAATTTTCTTGATATTCTGTAATAGGGGAATTGTATCCTATATCTTCAAGTGCCTCAGAGAGGTTTTCACCCTCAAATGCGTCCTTTATTTTTCTCTTTTCTTGATCCAATAAAGCCACATTGTGGTTTTCCTTAGGGGACCTCTTTTTGATTTTTAATTTTGTTGGTTTATTTTTGTGATTGGAAGACACAATCTCCCCTCCAAAATATGCTCCTTGAACAAGCTCCATTACAAATCTAACCTTATGATCTTCTCGGGGTATATCAATTCAAAGTCCCATGAACTTCACAATAGCTTCATCGTTCTAGAATGAGTCCAAAATAGGTGTATGATGTTGTTGGTCCTAGTCTATTAACTATGGGTAAAGCAAGGATATTTTTTCATTGGTATCCACAAATATTATGGAGGTTTTAGCTAGGGTATGGATATCAAATTTATCAAGGCTCCATAGGGTTTCTAGATTATAATCACTAGATGCAAAATAATCCCATTCATATTCATTGGAATATGTTTCTTTATGGTAATCTTTAGATGTAGGTTTAGTAGTGATAGAATTGATGTAAGGTTTCCAAATATGTTTTGGATATACAATTATTCATCTAGGCATTCACAATTATTTGATGTCTCAACAGTGGCAGAAAGAGCTCCTTCCTCATAAGAGGTGCTTTCAATACTTGGGGTGATCGTGTCTAATGAACCATAACCTAGTCCAATATTCTTTGGGCACCTTTCTATAATAACTTGTTTTCTTCTACCTTGTCCATGTAAAACAAGGCCACCTTTTCAAGTGAACCCCATGCTTTTTGCTATCTGATATCCATTATTTTTTTATCAATAGGAAGGGGAGGTAGTAGTTTTTCTTGTCCTTCTTCTTTGTAAGTCCATGAGGATGGGTCTTCTTTGAACACTTCTGCATCTTGCATGTCTCGCCACTTGGTAAAAAAGGTGGGTTTGACTTCCATTGTAACAACTTGAACGTGTTTGACCTCTCTTGGTCCTCCATAAGTCTTTGGTGTTGGGAGAAGCATTCCAATGCAATAGGATTGGTTGAAATGGTATTCTTCACAACCTTTGTCAAGCACTTGGATCTTGAGATTGGATTTTGGTTGCTCAGTTGATGGAGATGCAGTGGAGGACGAATGTAATGATGATGGATCAACCTATTAAAAAGAGTGGAAAGATATATCGTTGCTAGGTATTTGAAGAATATTTTTATACTTCTCCAATTTTTCATAGTAATGAAAAGGTTTAGGGTCAACATATATGGTAACCTCCTTATCATTATAAGAAAATTTCAAGCACTAGTGGAATGTTGAAGGGACTAATTTGAAGGCATGGATCCATGGTCATCCTAGGAGAAGGTTGTATGGAAGCTCGAGATCCAGTACTTGACATGTTGTCTCTGCTATTGCTAGTCCTATCTGAATGGGAAGTTTGATGGTTCCTTCTCAATTTATTTCCATACAATCATAAGATCTTATGGTGATGATTTTATTTTTATCTATTATGTCATCAGAATATCCTAGTTGTTTTACTAATTTTAGGGTACAAATGTTTAAAAATGCACTATTATCTATCAATATTCTCTTGAATTTATGTTTATGGACACACACTTCTAGATAGAGAGCTTGATTGTGGAAAGATCATTGTGGAAGGTCTTTATTAGAAAAAACCAAAATCATGGGTGAAGGTGATATTACCAACCATGGCTTGAAATTGATTAGTGTTAAGGTTTTTAGGGATTGATGTTTTGACAAGAGATTTCTCCAAGATTTCCTTGTGTTGGTGACAATTTCAAAATCTCAAGGATGAAGATTAAGGTAGGAGTTGTCTTTAATTTTTCCACAATGTTGTAGTCACTTGATGGATTACTTGTGGCTTTTCCTTCAAGTGGGGCTCCTTGGATTGTATCTCTCCCCTTTTGTGTAGTTACATTACACTCATGATCTCTTCCTAGTGTGGACACGGAAAAAGTAACCCTTTTACTTTTTCTTGTTTTGTCCCTCCTTGTGCTTATTTGGCTTGATTTTACCTTGATTTAATGTTGTAATATGACCTACACATTCACATTAGGTCTTGAATCTTTATGAATCATTAAGACTTTATGATGTCTTGTAAAGGTGTTGTGAAGTGTTGTAAGAAATTTTCACACTTTTCTAGACTCTTCTTATTATAATTCATCTATACACCCTCTTTTTATCACTTACCAATTCTTATTTTAAAGTGTTGTAAAGTCTTGTAACAAAATTTCACACTTTTCTAGGCTTGTCATCAACAAATACACCTTTCTTATGCTTTATTTGGCCCCTTTATGTACTTAAAAGCCTTAATTAAGTGTATCTTTGAATATAAATCCAACAAACATCATTAAAAAAAAAAAAAATTCCCGACACCCACTCATATGCCTTGAGTGGGAATCATTTTCCTAGGGTGGCGAATGAGTCCCTCTTGGCACAAAATTCAAAATAAATTCAAATTATTGGTGGGTTTTTATTCCTAAAGACCTAAGGTCAGCCTATGATGTATTTTCAAGAAATTAGGGCATAATTGTGTATAAATACATGATTTTCTATTCATTTTAACCCCAATTCATCCAAGAATTCATTCTTGCATTCAATCCATCTAAGCATTCACTTAAGCATCATAGCATCATTCAATCAAGCAAATATCAAGCATCTTGGAGTAGCCATTGACATATCTTCAAACTTCAACATGGGTTTGGTGAGTTCATGACCCCTGCATGTTATTTTTTCATCATTCCTTTCTTATTTCATTTCATTATCAAGGGTTTGATTACCAAAGTGGGGTTTGACCAAGGAAAAACCCTATAATTTAACCCTTAACCATTTCCCCCCTCTTTGCATGTGTGTTTGCAGGTCTTGTAGGCAGATTTGTCAAGGAGAAAGGTATTGAAAAGTGGTCAATAAGTCATCTAAGTCATCATAGTCAACATAACCCTAATTGGAGCTTGAAGACCATTTTCAACCCATTTTCTGTAGATTTAGATCTAGCAACCCGACAAGTTGAAAAGTGCAGACCAAGACCCACAAAGTTGACCTTTGACTTTTCAGATTTCTGTAGGTGGATTAATTCACCATCAGTGATGAATGAGTCCCACTGCCAGGCTGGAAAAAGAGTTTTCTACAATTCTGTGTTTCTGACATCTCGAAACTTGTTCTGACAGATTTTACTAGAAGTAGGACTGATTTGCCATATGTGGTGAATGAGTCCTAGTGGGCATCAACATTGAATTATACAACATTCCAGAACCTTCCTAGATCTTCTTTTAGTTTCCAGGTTCACCTCTTTCAATCTCATTCAGTTCTTTTTTCATTTTTGCATGTTTCTAGTTCATGTTTGCATACAACACCATGTTTTCCAACACTTTGCATTTCCTAGTTTACATTCAATAATTGGTATTTTTCATTAGTTTTTTGTATTTAGGTCATCTCATCTAGGCATATTGCATCCACACCACATCCATATTTGAATGTAACATTTCATTTTGGCCCATTCTTTCCTCCTTTTAGGTGAAAAACCCTAGAAAGAGCATAAGACATTCGGGTGCCAAAATCTTTGTTTACACCTAGTATGGTTACAACATGGATGGTATGATCATCGTGAGAGATGTTTCCTATGAGTTTGTCATAGAAAAATTTGGATTTATGGTAATATTTCCCTTTTCCCTTTCCATTTCCCCTAGTATGGTCGAGGATTAGATCCTTGTATATTTTTAAGTCTTTGTTTCCAGGATGAGGTTCTATGTTGACCTCTTCTTTTTCTATTAAGTCTTGCATGCTTTTTTTTAGCCTCATGCAATTTTTGGTGGTATGACCCTTGGTATTGTGAAATTCACATTTTTCATTCTCATTATACCAAGGGGGTTTGAAGTTTGGCTCCTCATAGCTTCTTCTGTCATTAATCTTGATAAGGTTTGTTTGGATCAATTTACCCATGATTACCTCAAGGGTTTCTCCCAATGGGGCGAATTTCCTTCTAGGTCGGTCATGTTGCCTTGGTGGTCTCCTTCCATTATCCTTTCCTTGATTTTGTTGTTGGTTATTTGGTTGTTTTTTCTAAGGATAATTGAGTTGGTTGTTTGGCATGTTGTTTGGAGCATAGCTTTGTTGTGTAGTTTAAACAGTATTTTGTGGACCTTGGAAGGTTGTATGTTTCGTACAACCTTAGCATCAACCACTCTATCATTGGTTATGTTTTTTTTTTCACCCATATCTTTCATTTTTTGTTTGAAGTAGAAGGTTGATCCTTAGGGTTGTAGAGTTTAATTACTCCCATTGCAATGAAATCTCTTTCAATTAGCAAACCCTTTTCAATAGTATCCTCAAAGTTGCTAGGGCGTAATACAGTGAGTTGGTAGTTGATGTTCGTGTGTACGTTAGAGATAAAGATGTCTATGAGTTTTTTCTTGAGAATGGGCCATTTACATTTGTTGGATTTGTGTCTCCATCTTTTTAGATATGAAGAAAGTGATTTGCCTTAACTTTGTTTGATTTTGTAGAGATCAGTGATTGTTATTGTGATAGGGCGAATTCACTTGCTAGAAAATGAACAACAAACAAAAGAGAGAAAATAACACTAAAAACACCCTACACCTCAATATTAGCCTAGTTGGATTCAATACAAAATAAAGAAAACAAAATGGAACCTTTTACCTTGTCTCGAATCGATCCTTTGGTTGGCCCTTCGATCTTTGGTGTTATATGCTCCTTAGATGGCAAGAGATGAAAATGTGGATTGTAGGATGGATGGAAAATGGGTGAAAGTGGATATAAGTATGAAAAATGGCTAAGTATGGCTCAATGAAATTTTTTGCAAGAGTTTGGCTAGCATGAATGATCTCTCCCAAAATGAGAGAAAAGAGGGGGTATTTATAGAGAATTTGGAATTCTCTAGGGAAATGGATGGTCAAGATTGAGCCACCATTATCAAGATGTAGGGCTAAGGCGAGTTGAGAACTCACAAGCCCTCACATCTTGACATGTGGCATCTGAAGTGGATTGAAAATGATGATGTGTACATGAGGTGGAAGAAGAGTACATGACATGGAGGTAGTACATAGTACCTTGGGATTGGAACAAGATATCCTCATAAAGGAGGTCATTGTCCCCATGTGGGGAATTAAAAATTCCTCAAATATCCTCATGGGGATGAGAGAAGGAATTTTAAATTCCAAGGGATGCATTGGGGGATTAAATGTGAATTGAAAATTCACATGGGGAATAGAGTGCCTTCTCCAAAAGGAGAAAGCCTTTAATGAAGTTGACTTAGGATACATTCCATAAATGATATGGGGATTAGGTTGACCTAACTAAGTGATTAAGGTTGTGCAAGTACTTGATTAGGAAAATTAATGAAGATTAGAGGCAAGTGGGAAATTATGGAGGATGGGACCCTAATGATGATTAGGGTGTGCACATTTTAATCATAAATTAATTATGATTAAGAAAGAGGGTTAGAGACCAACTTGCAAAAGTTGGAGGATGTGACAATGAGAGAGAAATTGGGGAATTTAAAATTCAAAAAGATAATATGACTAAATTAAATAAAGTGATACATGTATTTAATTTAGAGAGGAAAGAGGGGAAAATTATTTATTAAATTAAATACTTTGGAAACCTTATGGAAGACATGAAATATTAATTAAATGAGTGATTTAATTAATACCGACAAAAGGGATGAAGTAAATGAGCAAAGGGATGATTAAGGAGACGACTTTGACCATATGGAAATGGTCAAATTTAGATGTCTATAGTTATATCTTGTTTTATGTGTTACAAGAAATGGTTGAAAAATCTATTTGACAACTCATCGAATATTCTAATACCAGGTGGTAGACGAGAGAACCACTTGATAGCGGTCTCGTCGAGACTTCGCAGAAAAAGCCTCATTAAGTAGGTATCATTGTATTGTAGATCCATGCGAGATACTAAAAATTCATGCATGTGCTCTATTAGATCCCCTCTTCCCATATATTTGTCAAATTTTGGTATTTCAAAGCCTTTGAGGAAATGTGTCATGGGTACGTTTTGATCAAAAGGATAGGGACAAATATCTTGTAGAGCATATCTCTTGTTTGGATTTCCAATTTGAATGTCTGATATTCTTTGGTTGATGGTTTCTAGTTGCACGTTTATGTCATTAGTTGGTGTGCTTTCTTGAGGATTTTGTGTGTTGTATCCTTGTTGTACTATGACATTTGTTTGGTCATAAACATGATATTTTGTAGGTATGGTACCTTGATGACCATGTTGTGTGTAAGGAATATTGGGTCCTTCTTGTGTGTTGTAGGTACATGTTGAGTTTGTGGTACACCTTGATATTGATTTTCAGGTACTCCTTGGTATTGATTATGTTGAACTCCTTAATATTTATTTTGAGGGATACTATGATATTGTGTTTGAGGTATACCTTACTGTTGTGGAACAGGAGTTTGAGTTTTGGTTTGTGGAATAACATGATGTGTTTGAGTTGTGCCTTATTAATTGATTTGTGGTATCCCTTGGTGTTGTGGATTTTGTTTAGGAGTACCTTGGTAGTGTGTTTGGGGTACACCTTGCTGTGGATTTTGGGGAGTACCTTGGTAGTGCATTTGTGGTACACCTTGTTGTTGTTGTTGAGGAATACATTGATGATACATTTGGGGTATACCTTGAATTTGTGTACCTTGGTAGTTTGTTTGGGGTACACTATGTTGTGGATTTTGAATAGTACCTTGGTAGTTCATTTGGGGTACACCTTGTTGTGGATTTTGTTTAGGAGTAACTTGGTAATTCGTTTGTGGTACACCTTGTTGTTGTGGATTTTGAAGAGCACCTTGTTAGTTCATTTGGGGTACAACTTGTTGTTGTGGATTTTGAGTACCTTGGTAGTTTGTTTGGGGCGCACCTTGTTGTTGTGGATTTTTAAGAGTACCTTGGTAGTTTGTTTGGGGTACACCTTGTTGTTGTGGATTTTTTGTGATTCCCCTTGTTGATATTGCGTGTTATTTGAAGGGTCATAATATGATCTTTTTGTGGCATGTAGTGTCCTTGTGATGGGATGTTACCTTGTTGGTCCATTGGAAGGCTTCCCATGTTTTGCATAGTTTTGTGTTGTGGCATGTTTTGAGTTGAATTTCCTTGATATTTTTGAGCTACCACTGCTTGCTCAATTTTTGATGGTTTCCTAAACAATGGGTTATCCATAGGTTGCTTTTTAGATTGATCATTGTTTTGAGAGAACAAGGGTGGTATGTTGGGATCCACCATTGGTTTTGGTATCTGTCTAACCACCATTTTATCTCCTAATGGAATGAGGTTAGGATCCTTAAGAATGTAGATGTTGAAGTCTATGGGTAGTTTTTCACCAATTTGTGCTAGCATAAGGAAATATGAGTTTGCATTCTTCCCAAGAATTTTGTCCATAAGTTTTTGCATCTTAGTATCTTGGGAGTAGGTTAAGAGTTTTTCATCAATAATTTCCTCACCATTATCATATTCTTCTATGATGATAATAGGATGTTGTGTTTGTCTAGAAATCATGTTTTGATGTTCAAGCAATGTTTCCTCTTTGCTAGGTGGTTGATTTTGTGTAGCTTTAAACGTGGGTTCTATTTGAGTTGTAAGGTCATTTGGATTGTAACCCCATGATTGAGGCTCCTCATTAGTGGTATTTGTCTTGGGTGCACTAGAACTACTCTTGTTGGCTTCCATCTTTTTCCTCTGTTGAGATCTCATTGTTTTCATAAACAAGCTCAAGACCTAGGTGACTTTTGTGATCACTAACTATGAAATGGGATGATGTTTTATTTTTGGGATTTTGCTACAATGATGTATGGAGATGATGTGTAAAAAACCTTTTGGTCAAAGGTGTTGGTGGTTTGTTATGGATTGTATGTTTGAGGCTCAAGACCCTAGAGTATGAGTGATTTTGGTGGATGTTTTGATAAGATGCTAATTTTGGGACACAAAGTGTACAAGACTTGGATTGATATTGTCCTCTAATTTTATAGAGGATATGTTGATACTCTACTTGAAATAGCCTTGAGGTTGCAATAAAAGGTTGATCTTAATATCCTATAAATTGAGAGCAAGCGGATAATTAAGTTGTGTTTGATTTGTGTCTTAAAACTAGGTTGATGTTTTGATTTGCTAACAAATATATAAAGATGTCAATATGACTTGGTGCAGGTTTGATTGTTTTTGTTTTCAAAGGACGAAAGATTAACTAGTTTTGGATAAATTCTTATTTGCACCAAAAAAAGGACAGTAGCAATCTTTGTTTAGGATAGTAGTGGTAATTTTCAGGACAGTAGTGGGTTGTTATTTAGGACGACTACAACAAATATGAGCAATAGTGGGCTCTATTTCAATTTGTGACTGGTAAATAGAGAAGAAAATAACATAAATTTTGACAGAAGTGGCAATTTCTAGGACAGTAGCAGTTAATTTTTCAGGACGACTGTGACAAGTTTATCAGTAGTCTCTATTTCAAATTTTTTGACTGGTGCAATAGTGAGCACAATAGCGATAATTTTGATAGAAGCAACAATGTTCAAGACAATATCAATTAAAAATTATGACAACAATGGTCAAAATTTAGTACTGTATTGGTAATAATCTAGAACAAAAGTGGCAGGAATGTCAATAGCGGCCTTGTTTCCAAATTTTCCAATTTTGTTTAACAACAGTTTGTTGGATAAGTTTTCAAGTTTCTAATTTTTGGTTGATCTGATGTTTTGAGAATTATGTCTAAGATTTGGAAAGTGATAAATCACATCAATCAAAGTGTATAAACTATCCATTATGTTTCAATGATAAGAGGCCAAAATTAACCCAAGTTTAAACTAGTAATAACATCGAAAACATATCAAGCAATATTATCCCTAAGGTCAAATTGGCCAATTGTGACACTTTTAGGCCCACAACTTGGAAGCTCCTTCAAATTAAGGGTAGGGACACCCAAAGCGATGTATACACTTAAGTATTTCAAGAGTGGACATATAGGGGCCTTTTGGAATGAAAGGATAACCCAAATCATCCTTTCCCCAAAAAGCTACAAGTAGCTTATGCTAAGTCGGGGGTTTCTATCTCAACTCAAGGGAGTTCATATGGTGATTAAAGCATCTTCAGGGTATGGTGTGCAACCCTTACATTGAATTGGGTTGCCAAGTAGAATATCTCAATCAATAAGGTGGGAAAAACTACTATAAAGATTTTAGTCACTGCTCAAGGGATTCATGCCTTGCAAGTCCACAGTAAGCCACTTAAGGCTTTAACCACTCCTACTAGGGGCACTTATACACAAAGGCACCTCTCCATTTTGAATGGAACTACACGGAAAAGGCTAACACTAGTTAAATCTTAGCTTTCACCGAAATCATTTATATAGTGGCTTGAGGGAAATTTTGCTTTAGGTCACCTTCGAGTTCTCCTTTTGGTATGTGTCTCTTAGGAAAGATTGATCTAAAGGTAATGATGAAAAGAAATGATTGTGAAACCCAAAGTGCTTTTCGTCACCCAAGATCATCCAAAGATGCAAGGGGAGAGGATATACACTTGGTTTTCCAAACACGGTGAACACGATAGATAATTTATAGCAGTTTCTTTTTAAGCCCCAAAAGTGAAGTGTGAAAAGATACCAATTTATTTTTTAGATGCACCAAATTCAAAACGTTCGAGACTTCAAGAAAGAAATTTCCATTGCAATAAAAAAAAGATGATTTGTTTGATTTTTATAGCACCAAATTGAAAAATGAAAGATTTGTAACCATGTTTGTAATGCACCAAAGTAAACATACAAGTTGTGTTGTTCGTTTTTATTTCACTCAAACAAAATTTGAGATTTGTAGGTTTAATTTTAGGAGCACCAAATGAAACGTGAGATTCGTAGGTCCAATTTTATGAGCACCAAAATGAGATGTGAGATTTGTAGGTCCAATTTTATGAGCACCAAAATGAGATGTGAGATTTGTAGGTCCAATTTTATGAGCACCAAACGAAATGTGAGATTTGTAGGTTCATTTTTAAGAGCACCAAAATGAAAAATGCGATTTAGTTTTAGGAGCACCAAAACAAAATGTGTTTTAACTAAAATTGCTTTAAAATTAAAATGGCCTTGGATTGTTCGTCAACTTTGCAAGAAAAATGTTAGTTGTTCTAATGAAAAAAATGAGTCATAATCCTGCAATGGTTGCACCAACGATGTTAGAAAACCTCCCAAACACAACAAAAAATCAATCGTTAGGTTAGGTAAATCAAAAAATCAAATAAAAAACTTTGCAAATTGAATCAAGACAAAAAATAGAACAATAGCGGATTTGTTTAGTACAATAGAAAACTTTTTCTTTGGAACAACCGAGTCAAATTCAGACAAAAGCAAAACAAACAAAGTATGACCGTGGAATTTTTTAGGATGAAAGCAACCCTATAAAAGTTAGCTTTGTCAGAAACCTGTAATACAGAACAAACAATAGTGGTTAAAATGACAATAACGATCAAACTTAGTACGAACATGGTAAAACTTAGTACGATTGCAGTAAAACTTAGAACAATCGTGGTAAAAATGTAAGGACAACCATGTAAAAATTCTAGGACTTCTACATGTCAATTATCAATAGTGCTTCCTACAAAAGACATTAGCATTTCAAAACCTATAACTACTCACAAAAACTTACCAAAAGATTAGTGTTAAGGACCTATGTCCCATCGGGTGTGCCAATTAATGTAAGGGGGAAATTTAGCATAGGAAAACAACAAATGAATTGATCAAATCAACTCAAAGAAAAAGTATAAATTCCAACCATACTCATGAAATGAATTGTAAAGTTATGAATTCAATCGATAAAGTTAAGCATAAGCAAGAAATAATAAATGAATTCACAAAATATAGCTATACCATTCCATGTTGAAGTGTAATTCGTATTGATGTTGAATTACATTTGAATTAATACGAAGCCTCCATTATTGTTGCAAAATCTTCAAAGCATGTGTTAATGGTGATTGAAGATGTGTATGTATTTTCTCTCAATAATTTGAATGTCAATTCAACATGACCTCTTTGCACAAACTCTATAGATTCTCTAATCGTTTTTTAGAAGAAAAAAGGTTGTTATATAGATTTCATGTTTTCATATGAATAATCAGTATTTCATAGTAAGAGATAATGATCAACGATTGAGAACCATTGAGAAGAAATATATTGGAATGATTAGTGGGATTGGATTGGAATGATTGGGGGGATTGAAGAAATCGGGTTGAGTGGTTAGTGGGATTGAAGAATAGATGGGTTAGTTGACCAATTAGAGTGAGAAATCAGTGATAATGATTTGCTCAAACAAAAAGGAGTGAGGATAATTAATTAATTGAATAAATTAATTAATATTGGAGGTGAATGTGTGAGTCTTGTTTGATTTTAACAAATAAAGATGTATTTGTTTGTTGACTATGTTGAATGATTTCGAATAATTAATTTTATTATTTTGGTTTAGAGAGGGGAAAGTGATTTAATTAAATTATTAACGATAAAAATTAAATTGATTTAGATGAATAGGGTATATTAGTGAAATAATTAAATAATTGATGTTTATTTAATTAATCAAGAGGAATAAAGTTAGATTAGGTGACAATGTGGTGAATTAATTAAATAATTAAAGATTATTCAATTAATAGAGGAAAATAGGGTTAATGATGTTTGTGAGATGAAATGCAATAGTGATAATGATAGTGATGTCGATAATGGAAAAATGTCATTCAAGATGTGTGATATGTGTTAGGTCATTTTTACATGTCTACAAGACAAACAAAAAAATTCGTCTAATAAATTTCAAAATGAACAATACACAAATGAAGTTTCCTGATTCATGGTGATATATTGCAATATGTCAACTATGGAAACCTCAAAAATAAACAAGAAAAATTAGTTAACATTATTATTTCACACTACCACTTAAATCAAAATGAATCTCCACTGTTTATGATAATTCAAGGAACAGAAGGAACAAGCAAGTCATATGTGATAGGTGTCATAAGAGAAGCATTTCATAATGCTTCAATGTCATATTGATCTCCCCTACTTCTACTTGCCCCAAATAGAGTTGCATCATTCAATATAGGTGTATCAGCTATTCATTCAAAATTGAGAACTCCAATAAGACTTTAAAGAAATGAAAGGGAAAATATTAACAATTTTTCAAGAGAAATTAACACATATCATATACATATTGATTGATGAAACAAGTTTTCTTGGTGAAAGATTAATTGAAAATATAGATTATCAATTCCGCCAATCTTTTCCTCAAAATGCAAATCAAAGCTTTGCAGGTATGTGTCTCGTTCAAAATTTAAGCATCATATATTATTAATTTTAGCAAAAAAAATTGAAATGTAATTCATTTACTTATTTATAATAGATACATTTCAATATAATATTTATTAATTACTTTCTAGAAAATCGATGATCTTGGTTGGAGATCTTGGACAATTACCTCATGTTAATGACAAAACACCATATGAAAGCAAAAGATGAGCTAAAATACTTTGGGAAGAATTCAAAATTATCATTACTTTACATCACATTTTCAAATAAGATGGATTAATCAATGACTAGCAAAGGTTTCGTCAACTTTTAATAAATATTAAAGATGCAAACCCAAAAATAGATGATTAGATATTGCTAATGAAAAGATCTAATGCAAGACTGGATGCAACAACCAATGAAGACTTTGACAATAATGTTCATTTACAGTTTTCAACAAATGATATTGTCCACAGCTATAACAAGAAAAAAATTATATACTCATTGAGAAATCCAATTGCATGCAACAGTACAACAAAAAATAGAAGTGTTAGTACAACAGAAGGAGGTACAAATGCTGAACTCAATATTGAATTATTATTGAGTAAAAATGCAAGGGTTATGTTAACATTAAACCTATGGATAGAAGTAGGTCTTGTAAATGGAGCTTTGGGATATGTTCAACATATTGTATATAGACCTAGAATAGGACCATGTCAACCACCAACGTATGTATTGATTCAATTTGATAGTTGCTCAAGAATTTCATTTGACGATCGACATCCATTCATTGTTCCAATCACAACAATTCAAAGGGGTAGCTCGATACAAATACCATTAAGATTGGCTTGGACATTAACAATACATAAATCATAGGGTTTAACTCTCGAAAAAACACTGTTGATATAAGATCAATTGAAAGAACAAGATTAACATTTATGACAATTTCTCATGTAAAGTCTATATAGGGACTATGAGTTATGCCACCATTCACATATGACAAATATGAAAAAATGAAGGAAGGAAAGCAAATTTCAATGAAAAAAGAAGAAGAAAATAGGCTCAAAGCCTTAGAAAATAACTGATGTAAAAAATATACTTATGAATTCAATACAATTAGCATTTGTATAATTAAACTCATTCTACTTTGTTTGACTTTTATTAATTTTTATTTCTAAAAATTACAAACAAAATATACATATAGAATATTATAGATTATTATTATTATCCTTCATTATTTTTTACATTCAAAATAAGTTCAATTTTAAATATATACAATGTACTACAATTTACTTTAATAACCAATACCAACCGTGATTGTTCAAAAAAATTCTATGTCACAAAGGTGCTCATCCATACTTTATTTTGTATATTTCTATAATAATATATTATTATAGAATAATGTAAATAATATTATATTTATATGATATCATATAAATATTATATAAATAATACAAAAAAGTAGAAATATAATTTATTATATTTATTTAATATTGTATA
>VDFB02270651.1:146466459-146612370 GCA_007258455.2 Sequoia sempervirens | reverse complement strand
TCCTATATAGAGGGATACATATGATCTTGCTTCCAACCACCTTATTCTCATGGATTCCTAGGGTGAACCACTTCTCACACTATTTTGTAAGGTATACAAATCATTTCTAAATTTAATTTTGCATACTTTTATTATTTAACTGATTGTGTGTCTGTATATGTTCCTTTACAACTTCCTAGTCTACACCAAAGATGGGAAGGCTATCTTGGAGATAAGTTTGATGGTTAAAATTTCCTTTTTAATTATGATGAAGTCTTTGATTTTACAAACAAAAGAGTGCCTAATTAGTTTTTTCTTTCTTTCTTTCTTGATTTCCTTTGCAAGAAAGAGTTTTTAATCTTCCAGTGAAATGATTTTGTGCAAGTGAAGCACAAGTGTGACAATGTGAGCATGATGCTTGATAAAGATGTTTTCAACATTTGCATTAGGTTTTACTTCAATCAAACCTTCATGATGGATTTGTTTATTGTGCTTGAATAGATCCCTTGGTGACATTGACCTTCTTCATGTGAGAGGATCACTTAAAGGATGAGATAATTGTAGGAGCTAAAGATTAGCTCAATACCCGAGACCACCTGTAAAAATAATGAAAACCTTCCACAAGAGAATATGCAATAAATGATATTTCTTGATATTAAGATATATAAAATATGATGATGATGTATATTACAAAAGTGTACAATAATCTTACTTATATAAAAAAGGTGTGAAGAACTACCGAATGCAAAAATTAAATGAATTATGTCAATAATAAATGACCTAGGATGCTTGAATTAAATAAAAGTTAAAAAGATAAGATCTCATCTACACAACTAAGACTTCTAGAAATATGCCTAGGACCTAAGTGGACTTAACATGTAAATAGGACCCACCAATTAACTAGTTAGGTAAATTAACTATTTACACCAACTCCCCCCTTAAGTGCAACTTAGGGAGAAGCAATTATTATGCAAAGATTTGGGTCCTAAGTATGAGGCCATATTAATTACCCGTGTATAAATGATCTCTCACAAATAGAGTAAAGGAGAAAAACCACTTGGGAAAAATACCTCCAAAAGGGAGAAAAGATGCAAACACGGATGATGAATGGAGAACTCGATGACACCCCTCAAGGACTAGATCCATCATGAATATACAATAAATGACCTCCCATAAGAGGGAAAGAGAGAGACCATGTAGTCCCCCCATGGTGTGTAATCTTCTTCCAAAAAGGTAAGTGCTTGAAGATAAAACATGATCCAATTTCAACAAACAACTTGCCTTGCTTTCAGAAGAAACAAAACCAAGTACAAATGTAGGAATGCTTCCCATTCTAGATAGGAATTGAAAGGAATAAGAATAAATATGTATGATGATGTCTCTAAAATTTTCTCATGCGATTCCTTGTCCGTTGAAAATAAAGATGCCACAATCAAATTAGGTACATGCTTAGTCAATGAAGAAGGTGACACACTAGGATTATGTGGAAACTAATGTTGAACAATCTCCAAAGACAAAGATGGTTTCACAATAGTAGTGCAGTCTCTCATCAAAGAGGAGAGGTAACCCCTCAAATATGTCTTCCAAATTTGAAATGTGTGACTCCACAAACAAAGATGCAATGTTTGATAAATAGGAATCCCAATTAGGAAGATAATAAAATACTTGTTGTAATGAGTCACTAGAATTTTTAATGAATCACCAATGGAAGATGAATGACCCTATTGAATAAGAATGATGTGAGCCTCAATCAATGACTCTGCATAAGGAATCAATGAATGTGAAGGTACACAAATTGTCTCTAAAGGAGAAGAAGAAGCATCTAAAGAAACCTCATCCTCATCTTTTGAAGATTCAAAGTACTCCAAATAATCAAATTCTCAAATATTATCACAGTCATAGGGTATCTTGTCTAAAATATGAAGAGGTACAAGATAGTCAAAAATGTGATCATCTGGGAATAGCTAAGTATCAGGATCTCCATATATCTCCCAAAATTTTGTCCAAAGAGCATAAGGACACTCAAAAATAGCGTTCAAAACATCATCATCAACATGCATAGAAATAACTCCTAAGACATGATCCCTTTTGCAATTCAAACAAATTTCTTACTATCAGTACTTGGAGGGGGAACATGACCATACAAATGTGGCAACATTTGAATCCAATAGAGATGTTTTATGATGCCATCTCTTCATTGTTTATAGTTTCAATTTTTTAAGATGATCATATAAGGATGAAATGAAAAACCCATAATGACCAAGATAAATCTCCAAATTACAAAGGCTGAAACCTTCAACAATAATTAGAAACCCCCAGACATGATGTATATTGTAAATGAAGTCTTCCCAGAAAGAGAAAACCTCTCTAAGAATCATGATGTCTAAGTAATTAATCAAAATAAATACTTAAAACCATGTAGAAGTTTCAAGGATTAGCTCAATACCCAAGACCATCTAAAAAAACACTTAAAACCTTCCACAAGAGAGTATGCAAGAAATGAGCTTGCTTGATATTAAGATCTATCAAATATGATGATGAGGTATATTACAAAAGTTTACAATAACCTTTCTTATATAGACAAGGTGTGATGAACTACCTAATGCAAATATTAAATGACTAGAACACTAGAATTAAATAAAAGTAAAAAGTATAATATTGGATAAGATCTTATCCAGACAACTAAAAATTCTAGAAAGATGCCTAGGACCTAAGTGAAATTAACATGCCAATAGGACCCACCAATTAACTAGTTAGGTAAATTACCTATTTAGACCAACAATAATCATACCTCCTTCTTCTCTTGCTCAACCCGAAAAGAGAAAAGTACTTTTCTTTATTTTTTATTTGTGCCTAGCCCAACAATTTCTCAATTGTGGAAATGTTCACTAATAATTTGATTGGTGTTATAATAGTTCATTGTTAAATTTAATGTTCTTTGATTAATTTTATTACAAAAATAAGGAAAGGAAACATAGAAACATCAAGAGGGCATGTAGGCCCAACCAAACAACACAAGGACATGAAGGCCCTACAAAACAACAAAACTAAAGACACGAAACAACAATAGGAAACCATTAAACCAGACTAATTAATCAAACTCCAGTTAGTGATGAGAGAGTCTAGGGACTCCTTCCAAACGTCTTTGTCCAGCTGCTCCTTTTCATTATTTTCCTCCTTGTTCTAGTACTCTTTACCTTTAGCCAATTTATTCTTCTATTTGTTGATTTTTGAGTGACTTGAAACTGTACCCAAGAGTACCTTCTTCATAATGCCATTTGTTAGCTTTATGAATTTAGAAAGGGCATTTTCCATGCACTTCATCTTGTCTTAGTAGTTGTTGTTTTCCATTTCTTTTCTAGTTCCTTCTCCTTGATCTTGAGTTTCTTGAGTTCGCTTTTTTCCTTTCCTCTACTATCCTCGTCCTCATCAGGCATAGGTCTCCTTTCCATATTTCATCCTTCTCTTCCTCAGACCCTAGAGAAAGAGGAGTCATAGTTTCCATCTGCAACACCTTTGTTCCCTTAGTCTCTTCTTATTTGTTATCCTTGTCCATATCTTCTTCCTTTTCCTCTTTGTCCTGCTCCTCCACTTCGTAGTCCTCCTGATTTTCCTCCTTGGAGCCATTATCAAAAGCTTCCTCATCCCATTCATCTTCCTATTGAGGAAGGAATTCCTCATCGTTGTTGTCTTCCTCCTTAGAGTCTTCCAAAATTCTTTTTCCTTTGGTGTTTTTATAATTATCCACTATTGAGGCTTGAGCCATCCTAGCAAATCTACGACCACTTGACACCTTAGAATCACTCTAAATTATCCCCACATTGTCTTCTTCGCCACCTTCCATGTTGGAGATTTCTTTATCATCCCCCTAGCCTCAGGGAGATGAGGGATTTTGGAGCATTTGGTTTTTTTCTTGTCTTTATCTAGCTTACAATCTTGCATTCCTGAGTCCAAGACCTTCCTTTATTGGGAGGGGTAACCAAAATTAGCTCTTGTTGGGGAGAGAGAGTGTTAACCCCTACAAATTTTTTTCCCTTTTTATCAAGCCCCACTTTCCCCACAAAACTAGGGTTACACTTGTTATGAGAAACATGAGAGGGGGTAGATTTTTTGTTCTCCAAGAGTTTTATTTTTATATTACTCTTGGCATGGGGGTTAAGGGTAGGGGTCATAGAGAGACAATACTTGTGTAGGGCCATAATGAGGTCATAGTGTAGAGGGCAGGTACCTTCAATTATACAAGTTTCCAAAGACAAAAACAAGTAGAAAGGTAAGCTATTTTTTTTTGCCATGTCTAATATGATTTAGGATAGGCAAGTGGTAGTCGTAGACTATCTTAAATGTACCCAAAAGGGTGAATTATTTTATGATGTGTAAATTTACCAGGACCCATGGAGTCAACAACTTCTCTCCACTAAATCCATTTATGTTCTTTGATATTATACTAATTTTATTTTCCACTTTAATACTTTAAAATATTGAGTGAGATTATTTTAATTTTAGTTGTCAACTTATGACCTCATGATTAAAATATTATTTTTTGTGATATTTATTTTATTTAATCATTTCATGTTACTATTCTAATCACAATGCAAACATAATAGACTACATAGAGAGGGTTTACGCATGAGGTGTTCCATCTCTCTATACTTTATTTAAACATCACACACTTCAACCTGGGTAGATAGCCAAATATCAATTTTACACTTCATCCCTACAAAAAAATGGTAATTAATGAAGTCCATTTATTTCTTAAATATTGAATGAGTTGACACTTATTTCTTTAATATTGAATGAATTGATGTTCACTAATGGAGCTCAAATTACCAAATATTGTAAAGGTGTAGACTCATTCCCAAGAGCTTGAAGCATATATACACTCACATACAAGAGTTATTTGAGCCATTTTAATCATTTTTACATTTATTTTTATTTTTATTTTTTTTACTACTTTGTATAAAGAATTCTTTTTTATTTCTACAAAGAATTATAGATACATTAATAGGAATATTGGATAAGTTATCATTCAAACTTAGAACTAGGTCGTGGGTAGTGAGATTTTCCACCACTAAATCACTTGTTGTTTTATAATAGAAACTTTCAAATTCTATCAAGAAGTGTATTTCAATTCTAACATAATATCTGAATTACAATCAAGTTGACTAGTTATGATACCAAATTCAAAATTTCAAACATGATATAATTTAATTATAACAAATTTTTGATGAGATAAAATTTCAATTATAATACATAATTTTTAATTTTTAATTATTTTACAACAAAAATCATTTTACTATTTTTTATCTTATAAACAATACACTTAATAAACTGAATATCTTTTAAACAATATATTTAATAAACTAAATATCTTTTAAACAATTAAATTCATGAAGTTTCCACAATCCATGACAATATTGTGAAAATATTTCAGAATTAATCCAGAAATATTTTCACAATCTTTTAAACAATACATTTAATAAACTAAATATCTTTTAAAAAATAGATTTAATAAACTAAATATCTTTTAAATTGTTTTCTAAGATTCCAATTGAGAAAAATAATTTTCCTTAACAAAATTCTACTTAAACTAAAATATTATGAGTGTGACTATTGAACCTATGGTCCAATTGCTAGAATACTACTTTATGAGATGCTCTCATTTGAAAAGCATGTGGTTAGACTATTATCACAAAATTTGTTTTCTCCATGATCTTGTCGTGTCTTACTTTGTCACTTATCATACAATGAATGAATGAATGAATGAATGAATGAATGAATGAAAGATTTTAATGACGTCCGCGAGACCAAACAGTCTATGGGACCGAGACAAAACAGACCTAATTTGTCTTCATACTCTTTTCCAAGTCAGATCTCCTGCTGTTAAGTTTGACTAGAAGGCTAGCCGTCTGATTAATCTTATCTTCCTCAAATAGCTGGTGCATATTGTCCACTTTCAAACTATTTTCATGTTGAGTGCGGATATCCTCGTAAGCAATGCATTCCATGATGAAGTGCCATTCTGTTTCCACAACCCCTTTATTGCAGAAAATACAAGTTCTTTCTTCCCAAGTTTCCTTGGGTATCTTCCACCTACCGGTCTCACATCTAAGGTGATGTGATCCCGTCCTCAATTGTGCCACTAACAACCTCGCTTTCCCTTTAATATCTGCACCTAAATAAGTTTTTTCACCATGATCCTTGGTTCAAGTTAAACTCTTTGATGTAGTATGCTTTTTCACTAACTGCTTGTCCATACGGCGCTCAATTTTCAACATATAGCTTTTATTTCACTATTGGTGCTTAGGACATCATGCAAATTGATATCCCACCTTTGTCTTCATCCACTTCAGGCTTGTTTATCCAAGTTTTCTTCATGCATTCCATGATGAAGTGCCATTCTGTTTCCACAACCCCTTTATTGCAGAAAATACAAGTTCTTTCTTCCCAAGTTTCCTTGGGTATCTTCCACCTACCGGTCTCACATCTAAGGTGATGTGATCCCGTCCTCAATTGTGCCACTAACAACCTCGCTTTCCCTTTAATATCTGCACCTAAATAAGTTTTTTCACCATGATCCTTTGTCGGGTTAAACTCTTTGATGTAGTATGTTTTTTTTCGCCCAATCTGGTTTGTCCACATGGCAGTTCTGAATTTTTCAGTCACATAGCTTTTTATTTCACTATTGGTGCTAGGACACTCATGCAAATTGATGTCCCACTTGTTCATCCACTTGTGGTTTTGTTTCATCCAAGTTTTCTTCCTACGTTCTATTTTATTCATAAAAAGAAGATATTCTATTCTATTATATTCTACTCATACAAAGAAGTCTCCCATCCATTGCTGACACAAAATCCATTTCACACCTACACAATTGGTCAAAACCCTAGTGCCAAAACGGGAGCACCAGAATGGAGGGACGATGCACATTCATTCCAAACATTCAGGAATTTAGGGCACAAATATTGAGTTTGACTGGAAGATAGGGCGTTATTTCTCTGGCTAGACCCCACAATTTCAGGTTTGACCCTCTAAACCACCATTATGAGATTTTATAACTTATGTTGTCACGTCCCCTGTCCTTTCTGTGCTGGCCATTACCGAAACATCTGCACTTCCAATCGTTAATCTGTGTATTTTAGTCAAAAGTTACACGGCAGCGGCCATTATTTAGACAGTCGTCATGCTTACATCCCTTGAAAGACTTCCGAGTCGTAAGAGATGCTTATGTAACAGATCTCCTCTTGTTTTGGACCGATCTTGCCCCTGGCGACTTCCGCGAGGTAAATTTGTTTGTTACGTGGCTCGTGCTGCCTAAAACCATGGATTTTACGGGTGGCTTTGACAGGGAAATTATTAACGATTTAACTTGGAAGAATCAAAAGGACAAGACAAGCTTTATAACTAAATCAATGCTGACAGTTTGTATCGAATTGGGATACGGACAGTCTCCTGTGATACTGAAAACACTGGTTTGATGGGAATTTGAGCGGGTCTGGGGCTTTGGGACAAACTAGGGTTTGATGTTCAAAACTAAGGTTTGATGCTCGAAACTAGGGTTTGATGCTCAATAGTGAGCTTAATCTTTATTATTTTAAGTGAATCGTTCTCAACCGTGCATATCCTTTTCCAGACGCGTGTATTCGTTGTGGTTTTGAATTGAATGATGGTACCGGTTGAAGATTCAAATTTTGTTTACGTGGAACGGATCTCGCGATTGACAGGTCGGCTTCGTGTACTCTGAATCAGTGTGAAATCAGATGAATGATGAAACCCACCGACACAAAGCAAAACTTTACGATTACGTTTACCAGACCTACCTCAATCCAACGTCATGAATCGGTGGTCCAACCTGGAGGCCTGAAACATTTGCGAAAGAAAGCAATAGTTTTGCTAACTAAATTTGAAGTTTCTGTATGTTAGTTGGTACCGGATAAGATGCAATTATGTGCAAGATATTTGGTGAAAGCTTACACCTACTGAAAGGAAACTAGGACACGTTCTTCTTACTTCAAAATGGAGGATTTTATGTGACTCATGAGTTGGATCAGTTATCTAATATGGAGCACTTTTCACGTTTTTCTTACTTCAAAATGGAGGATTCTATGTTGACTAGGAGTTGGATCAGTTATCTAATATGGAGCACTTTTGATGATACTTCTTGGGCAAAGTCAAGGAGGATTGAGGGCTATCCATTGTCAAACATGGAAGAGCTGCAATTATTTCAATTTTGAATTAAAACAAGTATTATTTTTCAACTCTAAGTGATTGGGGAGATAAAACATATGACTGTTGTTTGCATGAAGGAGTTAACTAAGTGCATGGAGTTAACTCACTCCATGCAATTGTTGCAAGATGGTGTGTCCCTTGGTCTTCTTTGTAACACAGTGCTTGGGTTTGTGACATGGTCTAACCGCCTGCTGACGCTTGTATCGGCCAATGACAGGTCAACCTTTTGGTGCAACGATAAGGCCAACAATTGGTATCAAAGCTAGTCACAGGTTCAAACCCCTCGCTTGTGCTGGGGGGGGAGGGGATTGTTGCAAGATGGTACATGGTCTAACCGCCTGCTGACGCTTGTATCGGCCATTGACAGGTCAACCTTTTGGTGCAACAATAAGGCCAACAATTGGTATCAGAGCTAGTCACAGGTTCAAACCCCTCGCTTGTGTTGGGGGGGGATTGTTGCAAGATGGTGTGTCCCTTGGTCTTCCTTGCAACACAATGCTTGGGTTTGTGACATGGTCTAACCGCCTCCTATGGATCTTAATTAACGCTTGTATTGGGCATTAACAGGTCGACCTTTTAGTGCAACGGTAAGGCTAACAAAAATATTAATTGATTGCATGAATAAGTGAAGTGGATTTGATTGAAAGGCGAGACTATTTGATTGAAGGGTGAGACTTGAGTAAGTTTGAGTGAATTAGTCAACTGAGTGAATGTAATTTAATAATTTAATAACTAATTAATTGAATTATTGGTGCACGTGAGATGTAATTAATATTAAATTATTTATTAATGAATAATTTGTGAAATAAATAAATAGATAAATGTATGGATAAATATAAAGAAATAAATGAAATAATTAATAAATAATTAATGTATAATAATGTTAAATTAATGAATAATGGTAGCCTAATTTAATTAAATAACTAGGATTTATTTAATTAAATGGTTAGACATTATGAGTCTTAGGTGATAAGGTGATAATGTGTGTGTCTTAGGTGATGAATGGATGATAGGAGGTCCTAGGTAATGGATGTGTGATAAGGTGTTAGAGTTTGCTTGATTGACTAGGATGGAATGATGATGGCATAAGAGACAATATTTAAGTGTTTACAGTTTGAACCTTGTTGAATAGTGTAATCAAGGAACATACCACCACCCTTACCAATTATGCTTAAGCAATTGTGTTGCAACCCTTTCCCAAGTCTGAATATAGATCAATTTACAATTTTTTTGGGTAATCATGAAAATTGTATACACATTTTTTCTTTTATATTTTAGATTTTTTTTTAATTACAGTGCTTTTATGTAATGGTTAGTTTATAAGTAATGTTCTTACATAGATTTATTTTATAATATTAGGAGAGAGGACTCAATATATGCGCATCCTAACTTTGCATACATCGAGCTCTTAAATAGTATATTTTTTACAAAAAATTACTATGTCTTCATAATTGCTCAGTTAAGATCCTAAAGCTATTATTTTGACTTTTGGATAATGATGAGGATTGTGCAATGAGTTGTTATGTGGATATAAGTCGTTAAGTAGTCATTTGCAGGTGTTGACTAAAACTCGTGCATTGACAACCTTGATAAGGTCACATTACAACCACCACTAAAACTTTCAAAAATTCTTAATTGACATTGTGAATAGGTTAAATAAATGATCAATGAATACAAGCAAATAGGAAACAATTAGCAATAATCAAGAATCTCAATTAAATAATCAAATAGACCTAATCTCAATGAAGCATGTGCACATCAAAATGAAAGCATAATAACATAAATTAAATTAATCTAATCTATTGTACCTCCGCTAAAAATTTCCTAGCCTTACTCCATTATAAAGTATAAAATTATGCTATTTGTATGACATGTGGATTGCTCATAAAACCTTAGCATAACCTTGTTAAGAAAAAGCATGATAAAAAATGAGTATAGTTTGGCTGCATTTATTTGAGGAGAGATTAAATGGTTAAATGATGGATGTTTTATAGCTTTCAAGGATGTGAGATCAACTATGTGAGATGTGAGATGAGATCAACGAATGAGGGTTGATGAGAGATCGTGAGGAATGTGCATGAGGCTACATGGATAGATGAAGTGAAGAAAATAAATAAAAGCTTATTTATCTTTAGAGGAATGTGAAAACTAAATAAATAAAATAATTTATTTAATTTTGGAGGAATAAAATTAGCAAAAAAATATTTCATTATGTGGAAAAGAGGGATGCAAGATTTAGCTAAATAATTAAAAATTATTTAATTAAGGTGGATGAGGGAAAATGATTAATTAATTAAATAATTAAAGTTGATGATGAAAATGATGAAATAATTAAATAATTAAAAATTATATAATTAGTGCAGGGAAAAGTGTTAGCTTAATCAAATAATAAAAAAATATTTAATTAATATTGATGAAAGGGATGATGAGTGATGACGACAGGAAATAATGAATTTAGAAGAATGCATTAGACATTTTTAGGTGTTTATACACTTAGGAATCCATGTAAATAGATATGGACACGAGCGTCCCTCATTTATCACATGACAAAGTGTATTTTAAATGCCCTTATTAAAAATTGAATGTCACATTATACATTTTGACTTGTACTATCTAAAACTTAATATCCACATTAAACAAAATGTAAGTCATTTTTTATTTACTTTTCATGTCCAAGTTAAAAACATGTATATGTTTGCCATGATAAGCTCCATATGAACCCTAAACCTAATTTACAAGATTATTTTTTTCCAATTTTCATTTTGCAACCAATGATCCCATCTTCATTCTCCTACAATTGATCCTCCATGTGTAGATGTCTCATTCAATGCCTTTCGAGTGTCCTCCATACATAGAAATTTTTTTTTTGTTTCTTATGATGTCTTCAATTGCCACTCAAAATCACAGATGTGGGGCATTTTTCACAACTCTACTAAAATATGTTGTATTTCAAGTAATAACCTCCTTTAACTACAACTATATGTTTGCACCTAGTTTTTTTATTTTATTTGTTCGATTCCTCTAGTTATATTCATTCTTGACTAGAATGCCCTCCATGGTTATATTTTCCATGCTTCCTAGAATTCCCTCCACCATTGATCAAACTGCATTTCATGTGGGTTTATTTCTATTGAGGGTTTTTTTTGTATATTACCATATTACAACTCTATAATGTGTATATAATTGTTTATATGAGTAAATATGTAAATACAACTATGTATATTTGTGTATATAAGACCTTTTATATACCTATATATTGCTATATACATATATAACTATTAGTTCACACACATCTATTAACACACATCTAATTGTATATACATATATACAATTATATTTTTAGATATATACAATTATATATGCACACATATACAGTTGTATATACATATATATAATTATATACACATATTTATACTTGTATATACACATATAATTGAATTTCTAGATATACACAATTATATATGTATATACATACAATTGTATACAACTACATATAAATGCATTTTGTAAAGTTTAATTCTATTGAGGGTTTTCTTAGTATTATCATATTATAACTCTTACACATATATACATATGTGTTTATAGCTATAAGTCACAAATCAAACTATTTAGTTATATTTCTTAATATAAGCACATCATATACACCACTGAAGATGGAAGTATACTACGAAGTTGTATTTTTAACACAAGACCATTATTGAGATATGTTTCTCTACACTTGTTACTACATGGATTATATACCTTATGGAAAGTGGGTGACTAGTTTTTACGGGATGGGAGTCATGAAGCTATCAATGTAGGAAGAGTCCGTAAGGACATTGCTTTGGCCTTCACCCTAACCCATTAGATTGTAATTACTAACTCCTTTTGACTCTAATTTTATGAGATCTTGTGTACCTATACCATAATGCATGACTATTTAAATGTTTCTTCACTAGCCATATGATTTCATTAATTTTATTCAAGGTGGACTTTCTAAAATTAATGAACCCTTGCTCAAATTGATGGTTATGTTGGCAATGTCACACTATAAACAATTACCAAGGTGAATGACTTGGGGTTCACATTAGTTACATGTACAACTATTTTAAATTGTTATTGACAGTGATTCAACCCATCGTTGCCAAGAATAACCAAGGTCTAGGACGAATTCACATTATGTTGTACATTTTACATTGAACACACATATATATGAGGTATTGTTACCAAAGAAACACATCCATTATTCTAGAATCAAATGTTTACCCATAATCAAATCAGAACCAAAGATTCATGCTAGCCAAAGTCAACAAACAAAAGCTCCTATACATGCATATTTTTGTTTAATTAAAAAAATGTATTTAATTTTTCCAATACAATGGATGTTGAGTAGATGTGTATTTACATATCATTCAATGTTGAATATGCATAAGTCAATTCATTCATAATAAAAGAATAAAAAGTGAGAAACCACAAAATAATAAAGCCCTACTAACTTTTCTTAACAAGGAAATATGTTTCGTTTGTAAATACAAAGTTATAACATATAAATGGTTGTCTACACAAATGGGACTTGAACACACAATTCTATATATTTGTAAAACATAATTGACAAACTTGTAAAATATATACAATTATTTTTGCAAATATAAGGTTATAGATGCATGTATATAACTATGTATACTTGTATATACAACTCTGTATATGCATATACAACTATATCTATGACTAAAATTGTAAATATATAGCTACGTCTAAGTGTTTATAGATACACACACTTCAAGATTTATATGCATACACACATATATGCTTGCACCTGTAAGTTTTAAATCAAACTAAACATGGAAACATATTATGTAATTATATTTTTAACAATAACATTATTAGGATGTTTTGCTCTATGTTTGCTACCTAGATTATTTATAATTGTGTTTGCAACTACATAAAATTGGTGACCAATTTCTACAATATGTGAGACATGAAGGAGTTAGTGCATGTAAAGTCAGGGATGACTTTACTTTGGTTATGATCCGCTAGACTATAATCTACATTTTCTTTTGTTGTTTTTCTTTGTTTTCATCACTATAATCTTTTATGCAAAGTAAATTGTTGAATATAATAGGACAAATTTAAAGAAGGAAACTTAAATATATTTTGATATTTTTACACTTGAAACAACTAAAGTTGATCTTACATATCTGTGCTAATTGAGTAAAACACTATCATTAAATATAATTACACATAAATCATTAGGAATTATACATGTGTTCAAAATACATTGAAGTTCTAAATGAGAGGTGTATTTAATATTATTGTAATATGGATTGAAGATGTGGCAATGGGCAATTGTAAGTTAGGAATGATAAAAGGGTATTGCTGCATGATGAATTTATTAGAAGAAATTTAGTGATTATTAAGTATGATGTGGTTGCAAGCAACATAAGAATTATGTCAATTTGTTTGGAAATATAAATAGAAAATGAATAATAATTTTTAGCATAGATTAAGCAAGTGGATACTTATGTAAGTAGTGAATTTCAAAGGAGCAATGGACATGTGAAATAAAATATTATTGAGTGAGATAATAAGGTAAGTAAATTGAAAATTGAATTCATGGCTACAAGTTATCAACATGAGTTGTTAAAGAAGTTACAAAGTTTGAAGCAAAATGCTTTGATTGTCAAGAGGTATGTAGAAGAATTCTACAATTGAGTATTGTGACCAAATTTATGATGATGAAAGAAAATTAGTACAATATTTGGGTGGATGACACAGGGGAATTCAAGGCGAGTTGAGTGTATGGAGATCTAAATATAAGAAGAGATATATTGGTTTGTTTTGAAGGAAAAAAGAGAGTTGAACCAAAAAATACAAGGTAAGCATGATAAAAACAGAGGAAGAAGAGAATTATTTTAGAGTAGTAGTAGAAGTTGAGGAAGCTATGATTGTAGACAAGATAAAGGTGTTTCCAAGGTAAAGGCAAGTGACCAATTCATATTGCATTAAAAGAGACAAGGATAGATATGATAGAAAACTTTGGAATGCTTATGTCAAAGGCGGAATAGAAGGATACAAAATGCTTTTGCATTCTCAAGAAATGATAGCTCAAGAATATAATCAGGTAGTACATGAATATAATAAGGTAGTGTGAAAATGATATCCCAAGAATATAAGATAGTGTAGAAGTTGTAGTTGAAGGAAAGATGGTAAATGAAGGTTTGGTTGACATCATAATATAGATATTTGTGGTACAATATGAGTTGTATAAGGTAATGTAGAAGTTGTAGTTGAAGGAAAGATGGTAAATGAAGGTTCGGTTGACATCATAATATAGATATTTGTGGTACAATATGGATTGCAAAAATAAATGATAATTAAAAATATTTTCTTATCTACGAAATATAGTAAAATACAATTAATTTATAGATTCTCATATATTCTCTAGACACGTCATAAAAATCGAATATTCTATGAGTGGATTCCCAATATCTTCAATATCAAATTTCTCCTAAAACAATCTGATGGAATATTGCAATTTAGTCCTAATATTTGATATTTAGGATCCCAACTCCAATGTATCCAATTCTAACCATTAAAATATTTTTTAATTTATTTATTTATGAAACTATATATATTTATGTGCGTGGCATGTTTACCCTTACACGTGTAATTTGCATTTCCGTCCTGCCCGTTTTGACGGAGAGTTCAGCTTTAGTGTGGACAATAATTACAATCACGGGACTAATGTTGCTATGTAAAGTGCAGCTTTATTTAGATATTAAACTGGATAATATGACGGATTTAATATATTTTAAAAAATAAAATAAATTTGCGGCCAATCTGTCGTCTAAAGGTAGGACCATGCCAAAAGATGCATGTTGCAAAAGAGGGTAGATATTGTAAAAAGAACATGGAATTGGAATGGTGTGGGCTCACCACACACAGGAAAAATACACGGCGGTTAAAAAACCTTTTAACCTTATCCAAGATGAAGAAGAACGGATAAGGTAAAATTATGTGTAAAGTAGCCCCCCACAATCTAGATACCTACCTACCGATAAGAGTTTTTTTTTATCTTATCCAAACTCTTTTAAGCAACCAGGACTAAAACAAGAGTTCATTTTAACGGGTCTCTTTTTACGGGTCAAAGTTGAACGGCGCCCTTTTTTTTAAGCTAATCGGACGGCCTTTGTCGGTCCGTTGAAAGCCGTGGTTAGATGCGATCGGTGAGGCGGCTGACGTGTCAACAGACGCACTTTTTGGACAAGGCGATTGAAACTTTTGGCCTATACATAGTGGAGGGGCGCTCTTATTCTCCGACGGTATACAGAAGAGTCTTTCATAGGAGTGTGAAAAACCGCAGAGCAATTTGCCTTTCAGTCGTGCGGTCGTTTGAGAATTTGGAGAGCGTGGTGGACTTGTGAGGAATTTGCAGTCTGTGTGAAGCTTTTGTGTGTAGAGCTTTTTGTCAGTTGGAAAGATCCAGCAAGGAAAGATGCCTGCGGGAGGGTTTGCAGTCGCTCCTCGTGGAGTGGAGTTCGAGGCAAAGATAACGCCATATGTGATCATAACATGCATCATGGCGGCGAGCGGAGGGCTCATGTTTGGGTACGATGTTGGAATTTCAGGTAAGCTTTGGCCCTTTTTTGGATTTGCAGTAAAAACTTTGGTGTTTTTTTTTCTGGTTTTCTTTAAAATTGAAAGAGATCGGTTAATGCTCTGTTATGTGAGTTTGAAGCTCGAGTTTTGCTGATCTGATGGAAATATTGGCCATTTTTAAGTGAGGAGACTGATGACTGTTGTTTAATGTGTAGGCGGAGTGACGTCTATGAATGATTTCCTGGAGAAATTTTTCCCTGTTGTGTATCGCAGGAAGATTGAGACCCAAGACAATAATCCTTACTGTAAATACGACAATCAAGGGCTTCAGCTGTTTACTTCGTCTCTGTATCTGGCCGGTCTGGTAGCAACATTTTTTGCGTCGTATACAACCAGAGTACTTGGCCGGAAACCGACCATGCTATTTGCAGGCATATTTTTTCTGATAGGAGTCATCTTGAACGCCGCAGCTCAAGATCTTGCAATGCTTATCATTGGCAGGATTATGTTAGGATGTGGTGTTGGATTTGCCAATCAGGTAGGCACTTTTTTTTTTTAATGGAAATTGTAAATTGTTTTCCAAAATACGTCAATTTTACAAAATTAGAAAAGAATTTGCCTGTTTTCGGGAGTTTTTGTGTTTTGCTTTTTTTTGTTTTCGTTTTCGTTTTTTTTTTAATTTGCCTATTTCCGGTAGTTTGTGTTTGCTTTTTTTTTTTTTTTTGCCCTATTTCCACAGATTTCAGTTTGATCGTTACAAATTTAGCTCCCTATTTAGAATGAAACTTTCAGTTTTACCTTGTTATTTTCCGAAATCCTCTATTTTTTTTCAGGAATCTTTATTCTGGTTATTTTCGTTCTTTTTTCGGTGCCGGTAGATCTTTTCCAATCTAAATCAGTATTACTATATAATTGCCTAGTAACAAGAATTATCTGATTTTTTCGTTCTGTTTTCTCTACTGTCCCTTCATTTTCTTTTTCGAAGGAATCCTCGTTCACATTGTATTCTCCAAATATTGCCCCTTTTGAATATGATAGAATTTAATTTCAGAGTTTTTTCTGCCTGAAATATTGCACTGAATTGAAATAAATTGACGGACAGTTAATTTCAGAGCCTGATTTACTCCGTTAATTTTTTTTCCTGAAATCACGCACTGTAAATTGACGGGCGGTAAATTTATGTTGCAGGCTGTTCCTCTCTTTTTATCAGAAATTGCGCCCACCAGAATCAGAGGGGGTCTTAATATTCTCTTCCAGTTAAACGTTACAATAGGCATTCTTTTTGCTAACTTGGTAAATTACGGAACAGAGAAAATCACACCGTGGGGATGGAGGCTTTCACTGGGTCTAGCTGGAATTCCTGCTCTTCTTCTTACTGTAGGTTCCATTTTTATAGTAGAAACTCCCAACAGCTTGATTGAAAGGGAGAAATATGAAGAGGGTAAGGCTGTTCTGAGAAAAATTAGAGGAACCGACAATATTGAACCTGAGTTTGATGAACTAGTAGAGGCCAGCAGAATAGCCAAGTCAGTCAAACATCCATTCAGAAATCTCCTGAAGCGCAGAAACAGGCCTCAACTAATCATAACAATGTGCTTGCAATTCTTTCAACAGTTTACCGGTATCAATGCCATTATGTTTTATGCCCCTGTGCTCTTCCAGACTTTGGGGTTCAAAAACGATGCCTCACTCTACTCTTCGGTTATTACTGGCGCAGTAAATGTTTTGTCAACTATAGTTTCAATCTATTCAGTTGATAAAGTTGGGCGAAGAGTGCTCCTGCTCGAAGCCGGAGTGCAGATGTTTGTTTCACAGGTAAATTTTCTTTATTTCTGCTATAATTTGTAATCACATGTGATCAATTTTTTCAATATTTTTATATCACAAGTTGTAACGATTTTGTGTTTGAATTGCTTGCAGGTGATAATTGCAATTCTGTTGGCAACAGGGATGAAGGGGAACGACGAGCTTCCCCGTGCCACAGCAATTGTGATTGTGCTTTTGATATGCACATTCGTCTCAGCCTTTGCGTGGTCATGGGGCCCTCTTGGATGGTTGATTCCCAGCGAAACATTTCCATTAGAAACCAGATCTGCTGGACAAAGTGTAACTGTGTGTGTGAACCTTTTGTTCACATTTGTCATTGCACAGGCATTCCTGTCAATGCTTTGCCATTTCAAATATGGGATTTTCCTGTTTTTCGCTGGTTGGGTGTTAATCATGTCTGTATTCGTCCTGTTTCTCCTTCCCGAGACGAAGAATGTGCCAATTGAAGAAATGATAGAGAAAGTCTGGAAACAACATTGGCTCTGGAAGAACTATGTTAGAGACTGTGATTTGATTGATGATGAGGACGGTGATGCTTATGCCAATCAAGAAAATGGAAAAGCTACCGGGAAGGCTTATAACAATTCTCAGTTATAATTGATTTTGATGCACAACAAAATTTCAAGTTCAACCTTCATACTAAGCCTTGAATCGATCTACTCTTTAAATTCTGTTTTGAATGGCTGCTCTCTCTCATGTGTGAGAAGGTGTAGAGCTTGAAATTAAACAAGCCCAACCCCAAGGCTGTTTTGTTTCCCTTTTCCCTTTCCCCCCCTTTTCATGTGAGGGAAAAAGGTTCAGTAGCAAGATATTCAATATATATTAAAAAAAGGTTCAGTAGCAGGATATTCAATATGTTAAAAAAAGTTCAAAAAAGTTCAGTATTTTGTTTCTATACTTATATATAAAAGTCGACTGTGGAAGATTTATTTCACAGTATTTTAAACGAAGTGTGTTATGGCTTTCAATTTTTTATTTTTTTTTAAAACATTTTTATCGATTTATATAGAAAAATATTAGCATCAGGGGGTTTCTGAATCGTAATGTTAAAATATGATGTACAATCATAGTCCGTGAATCTGACATTATTGATTTTTTTATTATTAAGGGAATTTATTATTAGCAGGCGTTTGTGAACAGTAACATAAGTTGTATTCTATTTTATCAACGTAACGGAAATTTTGCATGTGAGTCCGTACACTATATATTGAAAGTAAATAAAAGATAACTCTAGTGGGCAGTTAAGTAAGTAAGTAAGCATATTTAAACTAATTTACAATGTTAAAACATTCACGGGGCGTGCAGTTTAAATTTATTGAAAACTATTCAGAACAGAGTCACGGGTCGTTCCACTATTTTTTATATTGAATGTTATTTAGAACAAAGTTTACGAAGATTTTGTATTTATAGTCTTAGGGAATTACTCGTTGTAAAGAAATGCTATAATCATCTAACTCAACTGATTAGGAGTTTTATTTGGGCCAAATGGGGAACAAGAAAGGTTCTCCTTCTACATCTTGGTTACATTGCATCCAACCAAAGGAGAAAGGTGGCTTGGGGATTATTGACCCTTGCACTCAGGGCATTTGCCTCACTACTAAATGGATTGTGCGTGCTTTGGAAGGAGAGGCTCCTTGGAAGCATTTGGTTTGATTCCGCATTAAATCTGCTACTGTTAACCGTGCTTGGGATAAGGTCAATTGGAATGATAAGCTTATTTTGGCTCCTTACTTTAAAATTCATGGGTCTACTCCATTCAACTCTATTTGGAAAGCTTGGCAAATCACCTCCAAGAAATTGGTTTGGTATGATCAGTCCCTCAGTCATGGTCTCAACTTTGCAAACTCCTCCATATGGTGGAATCGTCTAATTTAGTAAGATGGCATACCCCTTGGGGCTATTAAAAGTTTTAAAGGAAGGCATCTCTTTAAAAAAGGAATTCAAGTGTTTCGTGATTTGTGGGACCCCATCAGCTTCAGTTGGAAATCTTTGTAGCAACTACGAATTGAGTTTAACTTGGCCTCTTCCACTAAGCAACCCCTTCTTCAAATTCAACAACTGTCTCTGATGATCTTTTTTGTCTCTTGTCTTCTCCTTGTCATTCTAGTTTTTTGAAAGATTGGAAGTGGCCTAAAAAACGCAATTTCCAGTTCTTCCCCCTCAAAACTATTTATAAACAACTTCTTCCTTCATGTTTTCTCTCACCTCGTCTCAATGTCAAGTGGATTTGTAAGTTTAGTCGATCAAAGTGGAATGAGACTAGCCTTCAAATTTGGAAGTCTAAAGCTGATGCTCAAGCCCAACTCTTGGCGTGGAAGATTCTTCATGTTAAACTGCCTATTAGTATCACCTCAAATTTCTCCATCCTCCTTTATTATGTTCTTTTTGTGCCAAATTTGAATCTATGAAACATGCTTTTGGTTTTGTCCTCATGCTTCCAGCCTATGGCAATCCCTCTTTTCTTTGCTTATCGCCCTCTTTAAACATACTTGGTCATGGAAAACTGCTCTCCTTGGTATTTCACCCCATCACAATATCCTTACACAACTGTGTAGGCAGGTCATTCTCGAATTCATCTGGAAGTTTCGTTGCTCCACTGTCTTCTTTGGCACATATCAGCCCCACAAAATTGAACTTCAATTAATATGTTGGAATCTTTCTATGTAGATTACAAATTTGGTTGCTATGCTTGGAATTTTTTTGCAAACTAACAATGAGCTTAAAACAACTATCTACAATGTTCAAGCACAACTACAGCTGGTGAAGGATAGATGACTTATTAAGGAGGCATTTTCTTGGTGGACTTGGAGGTCGTGGCAATACCTCTACTCTTTGGATGCTGAATTACTCAGTTCTCTTCGAAATGGCTATTCATTTACTTATTGTTCTATGCTCCAATACTTTTCTATTATCAACATTATCAATGTTGTGTTAGTTGTTGTTGATGATGTTAATATTGTTGTAGCAGTGTATTTTGTTGATTATATTGTTGTTGCAACGTGTTTTTCTGTTGTTTATCAATCTTTGTAGTTGGATTTTTAGATGTTGCAACTTATTCTACTACTATTGGGTTTTCTTTTGGTGGTCTGCTCGACACCATTGCACTCTACTGTTAGTTCCAACCTAGTTACTCTGATGTAATTTGATATTTTTTCTTAATCCAATAAAAAAAATTAGTCATTGTAATGAGATAGAATTAATAAGTATTTTCACTGCATCTTTTATTTAGTGGTTTTTATTGTGCATGATTACTCAAGATGAGATAAGGTTGAAAAATGTTATCATCAAATATTTGAATCCACATCAAAGTAGTATATCAATATTGATATTGTAGGGTATTGTATGTCTTATATTTTTTTATTATGTATCATTATTAGTTAATAAGTGTGGTTCATTATTAAAGAAGTTGTAAATCTTAATTTTTTACATAATAAATTTTAATGTGTTTTTGAACACAATCTTTGTTTTACATAGTGAAATTGAGTATTTATTGTAGGCTATAACAACATAGGGTAGATGATCTCTTATGTAAATAATAAAGGGGGAATTTGACCTTAAGGTTCTCGGGGGTTATAAATGATGTGGATGGTTTAGGATAATATCACAAGTCAAATTTAATTCAAGGTATATCTATGGAGACTTGTTCTTGCATAAAGGAAAATATGACAAGTTTTGATATTCAAATTGTATTTTACTCCACTTTGATGCATATATGTTTAAACTACTATGAGGTTGCATTTTAAAGGAAAAAGTAGTTAACAGTGACGATTCTTGTACTATTTTCACAATGAGTGCTCCATTAGAAACATATAAAATAAAAATTGATAATAAATACTAATACAAAATACAAAACTTTGGTTAAGTGGAAGATTCCCACAACATAGAAGATTAATAAAGGTTCTTTCTACATGGATTGATTATGAGTTTGTCACTACAAATTATGATTCACAAAAGGAATGTTAGTGACATATATGCCCTTGCCTTCAAATAATTGCATATAGAGGATGCAAGGAATTAGAGGTAACGATAAAAAGATTAAATCAAGGTAAGACATGCAGAACTAATAGATATATTATCAAATAATTTAAAAATGTAAAAACATAGGTAAAATGTGATCATGAAAGCATATAGAATAAGGGAAAGCATAAGTGTTTCTTAATGTTGGCTCCAAAAAGGTAAACAACAAGAAAATAATAACCATAAATGCTACACAAGAATTATGTACATGCATAAATAAGATGTATGAAATAATCATGATAAGGATCATAAATATATAATGTAAGTATAATGTATACATGTAATGGTATATAACATTCATAAGAAATGAGTGTGATAACTATTAGAAAGCATACAAATGTCATAAACATATAACATGTAACATAAGATGCAAACATGCGACACATTTGACCATGCCATGTGATAAATATAGTCATATCATAAATATGTGTAAGAATTACAATCATAATAAATATAATCATAATAAGCATGTCCTCTATATAACATAAGAATACATCATAAATCTATGGAATATAGGAACATTGTGAACATGTAACCTATAAGTTAACAAGAAACATGCAAATAATGTTTTAATATAGAATATAGGAACATATAAGAGCTAAACATTGAATAATCAAAAGGAAACAAGCTCTTATATAAATAATAATATAGGAGGTGAATTAAGCATAAGAGATGCACAATAAAGAATATTATAATGTCTATAATAATATGGGAGACAATGCACAATAAACATGGATTAAACAAGATAACAAGGTGTAGTAAACATGTGTAGTAAACAAAGTAGTGATATAACAATTTGACACGCTATGGAAAATACCTCATACTTATCAAGTATTTTATTGTTGAGGAATAACAATAATTGTTTTGTAGAGCTCTTGTGTGGAAGGTGTTTTTGTTCATTGTTTGATCTTGTGTCTCATGTTTATTCACAATTCTAACAAAGACCTTTGGGAAATAAAAATTATTTTTCCATATGAAGTGATGGGTCATTGACAATTCCATGTGTAGTGCATATAACATATTCTTAACATTTTATTGCACTAGTATGATGATGTCCAGTCTCCCTATACATTGCTTAGTAAAACACATAGTTAACTTTGTTCATAAATATACTCTACTAAATAGTTCTTAGATACCACAAATTTATCTAGGAGAATGATAAAATTTCATGCCATGTCCAAGAATTGGACAATAAAGGAAAGATCAAGCTAAGCTCATCCCATTGAGATAATCTAATTATGCTTGTGCCTAAGAAGGATAAAAAATTGTGACTTTGTGTTGAATAATTTGCACTCAACAAGATCTTGGTTAAGAATAAATATCCTCTTCCACACATCTATGATCTCTTGGATCATCTTTGTGGTGTGAGTTAATTCACCAAATTGATTTAAAATTAGGATATCACTAGGTTCTAATACAATTAGAAGACATATACATAACTACATTCAAAATGTAAGAATAAATTTTTGGCTTAACTAATGTTCTTGTGACATTTATAAACCTAATGAAAATAATCTAAAAGTAGCACAATACTCCAAAATAATTCAAAAAAACTAGCTATGTAAGCCTTTTGTACAAGAAAATATTCTTCTATGTAAAAGTAGCACAATACTCCAAAACAATTCAAAAATCTCTATGACATATCAACTAGCCTCTTTATACTAAGACAAGGGTAAGAAACACCAAGAAGATGATGTGTGGTGTCTCAACCTTTTACTCCTATTATTTCATGCATTTATTATTTCATCTTCTGATGATTTTATCTTCTTGTGGTAGATTTGGCATCCCATGTCCAGAGGCTTACTAGATTTTAGATCTTTTAGTGAGTTTTTTCCTCAAATGAGGAGGTATGATTCCCACTTTAAGGTGGCATGGTTTAGACATGTGTTGAAATCTCCTAGTGTTTGTAAGGCCATCATGATGAGATTTATATTTGATAGATTCTTATTACATGTAAGATCATGTAGGAGGGAGATCACATTAGAATCTTGACTAGTATCATGATAGCTAAATAAACTTATCATGGAGCATCTTTGAATAGGTTGAATGAGGAAAAATTGGGGCACCCGAGTTTGGGTGGTCAAATATGACAAGTATGATATTTGTAGGACATATCATGAATATGCTAAAAATTGTGAGGGCCAAGATCAATAAGGCAGTGTTAGAATTTAGACCTAATTTTGGGTTCCATACTTCTTGTGGTTTCGCTAATGGTTTTCCCAAATCATTTATGGTTCATAATTTGCTTCTTACCTATAAATTGGTACTTGGAGTTGTAGTTTGTATTGTTAATTTATAGGTAGCATTATGCTACCAAAATCACTCCATATTTGTATACTGGTGTTACTTTTGTAAAGGCTTGCTCTACAAGTGTATTGTAACCTATTGATTTACTGAATAACATATTGGGCTACTTTGGAGTGGCATTTTTTTCTCCCAAACGAGTTTTCCCCATGTACACCTATGTTATGGTATATTATTTATTTCATGTTTATATATGTGTACTTTTTAAAGTTGCAAATATTAAAAAAATTACACATTAATCTCCTCATTAGATTACTTTAGGAAACATTTTGCATACCTTTATTCCTTTCAATTGGTATAAGATCTTGATCACCTTTTATCTTAGTTGTTAGGTGGAGGGTTTATTGTACTAATATTCAATTGAATGTGATCTTGTGTAGAGGATTTTATTAGATCTTGATCATATTTGATCCTATTTATTAGGTAGAGGATTTATTGTACTAATATTTGATTAAGTGGGAGCTTGCATAGAGTATTTCTAGATCATATTCTAGGAAGAGATGGGAAGCACATCAAGAATTGATCGTTTAAATTCCTTCAATATGATAGTTGTCTCTAGAGTTAGATCTATTAGAGTTAAAATGGAGGAGGATCATTGCATTACTTTGCTATATTATTTTCCAAATAATGGGACCACCTTGTGATGGCCATTAGGAGTACTACCTCCTCATTCAAGATGGATGAGGTGGTTGCATTGTTACTTTTTGAAGAGATGAAAAAGAAGAATTTTAAAATATCTAAGGAGGCCCTTATAGTTTGTGATAGAATTAAATAAAAAAGGCAAGTATAGGAGTTGAATGTGAACTGCCAACACCCCAAGATTAGCTTTTGAACCAAAATATCTTCCAAAAGAGAGAAATGGAAAGAATAGCTTTCTATGACAATGGATGCAAGATTGATTGATTGAATATGAAATGTACATGAGATTCCTTGTTTATAAAGGTAAGGTTGTGAGATAGGATTAGAAAACATCATGATATGTGTCTTAATCTTGTACAATGAGACAACTAACTCAACAATTATTAAATAACCTAGGACACTAGAGTTAAATGCCAAGATAAGATCACAAGACACCTAATACTTCTAGAAAGATTCCCTAGGACCTAAGTAAACTTAACATGTGAATAGGACCTACTAGTGAATTAGTAAGGTAAAACACCATATTCACACTAACAACCCCCCTTAAGTACAACTTAGGGAGAAGTAGAGTATTATGCAAAAGATGCAAAACATGAAGATGATTATGGGTCCCGAAAACTAGGCCATCTTAGATATCCATTTGTAATGCAATCTCATGTCTTACATACTATCAATTGCATATTTATATACAACATGAACAAGAATAGCCACCTATACTAAATTAAAATATTGAGACTAAACTTTCTCTTGTGGAGAGAGAATGTAGTTTTATGTAAAGTCAACCATTGAAATTATAGTTCCCACTAGAAATGTATATCTACATATGTGAAATTGATAATCAATCCACCAAGCATATTGAGATTGTTTTACATATTTGTGGATAATCTTATTCTTGAATTCTACGATGAATGCATGCACACTACTTTTTTATACTAGTAATTCATAAAGCTTTCCAAAATTTCCACCCTTTAATGAATATTAGTGAGGCTTGAAAATTAATAGAGTTTAGTTTCTTAAATCATGGGAGATGGTTTAAGAGAAGGGGTTGCCTCTTTATGAGTTTTTTATTACATCTTGGAAAAAATATTTCAAAATGAAAGCTTGAGAAGAAAAGAGAAAGAAAGATCATGAGGATTTGAGTTGGAGAAGGATTTTTCATGATTGGAAGGGTGCTCTTGAGTTTGGAAGGAGGGTTTGGATTTGGAAAGTGGGCTTGGAAAGAGATTGGGTATCACCAACTTGCATCCATTAGGATACAAGCACCTCTAGTGCCATAATATTTATAGATAAGATCTTGATACAAGTGTAGATAATCTATGCCCATAAAGCAAAATCAAGACATGTAAATTTCTTACAGTAATCCTTGGAGGAGGATAATGTAAGATTTAGACCTAAAATTTTTTGAACAACATAATGACATGCAAAATATCACTTAAAAATAAAATAGAATAGAAGACAAGGAAGTTAAAATTGACACAAGATGTACATGGGGAAAACCCTTCCTAGTAAAAACCCCACCCTCTAAAAGTGTGGAACTAATGTATTCCAACAATAAAACCAATTACAATACATACATACTCACAACCTTAGCATGGAGATCACCATCCTACTACTTGGGAGGAAATCCAATTGCATAACCCATATATTGCAAAGAACTCCCATACAAACTTAACACACACATCTAACGTATAGGAAATATTCACCTAGGAAACTATTAATGGATTTGGAAAAATAATAGACAAAACGTGGGAACTATGACACCCAAATCCATGACCCAAATTCCAATGTCAAGCTTACTTGATAGGTCAAAATAATAAGAATAGAATATTCCCTTACATTTCATAAACCCACCCACCAAACTTGGATGCCCATTTTTTTCATTTTCTACCTTTACCAAGATGTTTTGTGACATGCATCATAGGCTATCATAATTTGATCATTTCTAATCTACTTTGTAACCTCCCTCTTACATGCTCTTACACATCTTACATGACATAGTACTCTTAAACATTCTTATACATAGATCAATATACATGATATAACATTTGGCCAAGCCATAAGTGGGATACCTCATCTCTCATGGGAGCATAAATAATAATAAAAATTTGAGCATTATGACTTGCAAGGTGTGACACACCTAATTCCAACAATCTTCTATTTGTCACATACCTTGCAAGAGAAAAAGAGAATTACAAACAAATTTGTGAAATAATCACCAAGGGTATAAAAAATATTGCACCAATTGACTCCTTTGTGCCCATGAGCTTCAATGAAGCATCTATTATATCCACCAAGCAACCACCACCTCAACCATAACTATCTAGTCCTCCAACACGTTGAAGCATGAAAGAAAAGAACTCCAAGCTAATATGATATGTATTCAATGTGTTACACCCCGTATGTTATTACCTATTTACTATTACCTTGTTTGGTTAAAATGCTTTAATATATATATGAGTGTTTTGTAAATGAATCTTGATGGAAATATGATGAATAAATGTTTGATTAAATTTAATATTTTATAAAGATTCTCTAAATGAAATATATGATGCATATGAATGTATTATTATTGGATAACTATTGTTATGGTGTACTAAGTTGAATGCATGAATAGGTTCAAACCTCCTGAAGAGAGGGGAAGTATCACTCAGGAGAACTTGGTTTGGTAACCCTTATATAATAATGTATGTACATATAAATTGATATATTTATCTACATATGATTATTATTTTGATATATTTTGATATATTTAATTGACAATTAATGCATTTGATAATCTTGAGAATATATATATGTGTATATATGTTGAGGTTATGTTATATATATATATATATATATATATATATTATAATGATAAGTCTTTGAATATTGCATTATAATGATAAGTCTTTGAATGATATATAAAGCACATTGTAAAGCATTGAATTTAATATGTATAAAGCATTCTAAATAAAGCTTATGCACATATAGCGTTGCCTTATATGTTAATGCATTGTTGAGTGTAAAATTTGTGCATGAAACAAAGTAAAGACCAAGTCAAAGGTCGTGCAAGAAACATGGAATAAAGTTGATGCATTGGAAAAAAGGAATGAATACAGTTTTAAATGCATGGAAGAATTCTTGCTTGTGCTACCATTTGGGGCACTAAAACATGAAATGTGGTGCTAAAACCTATAGCTTATGTCCAAGAAAATATGAAGTCTTAAAAATTTGGATATGCATAAACCTAGTCAATGTAAAGATGACAGGAATATAAGAGGGTATTCGACTTGCAAACCAAGTAGGAAACCTACTAAAAGTCTTTGTTGATAATTGACTCAGTAAAAGAGTCTTGTTTTCTCTTGAAAAAAGTCAGCTTAGCCATTAGAATTGTGAGGAATATCATGTGTTGCAAATATGTGAGTTAATTATCCGATGCGTTGCATGGGAGTAGAAAGGTGGCGAGATTGTTAACTTTTTTGTAGCATTTGGTTGCTCATATTTTAGTATATATAGAGGCACTCTCTTTACCATTTGTTACACTTTTCATTTTGATTATTCTGCTATAATTTCTATGCTAGTGAGTTGAGAGCTTGAGAGTTAGTGAGTTACTTGTTATTTTGCATTAGTATTTGTTGAGAGATTTGGTAAGAGTTTAGAAATGGGAATTGGGTTGATCTTAGAGGAAGTAGCAAAGTAGGCTTGACGAATTAAGCTTGGAAGGAAGGATTATTAGTTGGAGCTTTTATATAGGCATGTTGATTTCTATTCCTTTGTTATTTATGTTGGAAAGGTTACTTGATAATGTTTACTTGTTTGGAAAGGAATATGTTAAATGTGTGTTATATTGCTTGGATATGCTTGAAAGTTTCTAGGTTGTTATTGTATTTGTGAAACCCTTCAATTTGCTTTATACTTATAAAGATATATACCATTTATGGAAATTTACATGATTGTGTTATATTTATACTATACATATATTGTCAATACTATACGTATATTGTCAATACTATACGTAGTATGTTAATACTTTATGTATGTAGCATGAGATAGAGTTGCTTTGAGTTACAATAGTAGCAATGTCATTTTGTCATGGGTTAATAGTTTGGTTATTCTTGGGGTTAGGATAATCCATGGGGAAAGGGGGTAACCTATGTATAGAGTATGAATTGTCAAAACAAAAATTGAGCTAGGAAGGTGGGTGAAATAGATGAATCTCAGTCGAAGTACTGGGTGATGAATTATTTGGCCAAAGTAGTGTAAGTAGCCACTGTTTACACTATTAGTTCACTGTGATCTGGGTTTACATACTAGGCAAGGATTGTCATACCTTTAGGTTGTAGCCACAGTATGGTAGCTCTAGATATGTACGACACAACACCATGCTCAAAGAAGGCTAGGATTATGAGGCTACCAAACCAATCTCTTTGTCGAAGGGAAGGGCCATCTTACCAAGTATGGTAGATGTGCAGGGGACCGCTGTAATGTTGAAAATGGAGGTGAAATTGTAGCTTAAAACTTGTAAAACTATGAGACTGTAGATTTAATTAAGTGTTCTTTGTCACAATTCTTTGTGTATGATTAATCTATTTAGATCAATTTTACCAATTGTAGAAAGAGACAGAAGATTGTAGAAGAATGAGACAAGAAGAAAGAAGTGACACAACATATATGTGGAGAAACCCTTTCAGAAAAAAAAAAAGTCCACCAGAATCAATAGTGCTTGTATTATTTAACCTTAGAACAAGATTACAATAATAATGTATTAATCCTTGATTGATATGCTTCCTTGCCTTCAACAATCCTTCTTCACAACCTGCAATAAAATTTCATACACTTTTTGTAGCACAAGCTATCCATGCATTCCATGCGACCAAGCATGAATCCACACATCCCATGCCATGCTTCAAAACCTCACACATGCACAAGCTCAACTTGATAACCTGCAATAAACTCTGATGCAATTGCTGCAATAAATAGACAATAATTGTGCATATTAACTCATAAGAGTTGTACAATATAAGAGCATAAAGCTCCTCACAAATATCTATACCTAGATTGTGCAAGTAGAGTTCCAGACTGTAACATGAAGTCAAAACCAAAGTCTCCTCAATTTAGGCACCCCAAACTAAACACTTAACTGATCGTTGGTCAAGAAAATATCTTGCAAGCATCACCTCAAAGTTGGCACCCAAGAATGGGCCCACCTGATTGGGCCTTGTAAATATCTTCTCATGAAAAAGGTGTTCACTCAAAGATGCCAACTTGGGCGCTCGAGATGGGTCCAAGTCAATCTTAGCTAACTGAAACATATCTCTCCACCAATTCATGAAAACATTATGCACAATTGATCATCCCCACTTAACTAAATGTATCCACCTGGTATCTGTCATGCAACTCAAGTCAACTGAAATCAACTGAACTCAACTAGAATTCAACTCAAACTAACTACATGCAATTGAAGAGAACTAAACCATAACTGAACTGAACTGAACTGCACTGAACTAAACTGATACTGAACTGAACCAAACTAAACTGAACTAAACTAAACTAAACTGAACTCCACTCATGTAAATATCAATCCCTAACTTGTACGATCTTTACATGTATTACTGAAGTGTTATCAATCCTCCAAATAGTTAACTTAAGCAAGGCGGGTTCCACCTTCCATGTGAGCACCCCATGTGCTCCTATTTTGTAGGAGATCTTCTTGGGCATCCCCACATGTTCCTATCATTTAGGAATAATTACAAATGTCAATTTACATGCTCATTTAATTTGAATTTAATCTCTTTCTAATCCTAGCGTTGGGGAACACTTTCCAAGGACTTAGGAGATACATGAAATATGTTTAGGATTGCAATTAAATGGCATCCTATTCCCAACATTCTCCCACTTGACATTATACATTGCAATTATTCTAAACAAGGAATCATTATTATAAATCAAGTACAAGACTCAAGGCCAATGGCCTTCCTGCACCAAGAGAACTTATTTGCAACATTGATCAAAGTGTCAACTTTCTCAATCAATACCTTTCCCAAGTCTCTATAACCAAACTATCATAGGTAGAACTTTATGCTATCAACATAAAAACCCAAATCTGCAAACAAGTCCCTGTATATCAACCATCTTGCAAAATAAGACTTCAAGGTAATAACACATATAAACATGCGATAAAAAACCTCTAAAGTAACTCATTGTAGTAAAGTGTAACCAATCCAAGAGAGGTGCCCCTCTCATACATAACACATATACCTTCTGGAACTCCCACTGCACAGGTAATGTCAAATCTGAAAACAAGATCACAACATTAACGAGTCCTATAACACTTCACATAGAGGATGTGGCTAACTCCTCTATCATAGTGTCAAAGAAGCATACAATGATATGGAAAATACATCTCTCATAACATAACAACCTTCAAGAAGAAGAAAATATTCCCACAAAGAGAGAACCTGCAAATCAAACCATGTTCTTATACCATGCTAACATGTGCCAAACTATGTAAAGTAAGATCTCCTTCAACACTCCCAAACTGAAAGGATATCGACATCTAACCATTCAACTTATAATAAAACATGGTAGAACTTAGATGTAAACCTCTCATAGAAAGTATATCAAACTTAGCCAAACATTCCCACAACAAAAGGGAATATGCCCAAAGCCACTAACTATCTCCCGTATCTCTCCTACTCAAATCCTCAGAACTAACTCAAGTTCAAGATTGCAAGGAGAACAATGGAAATACATAAAATCATGCATCTACTTCTCAACAATCCTTCAGAACTCAATTTTCAAGACTAATGCATAAGAGAAGACAAGATACATATAAATAATGCATCTAATAATCAGGTGAGAAACACCTCTTAGCTCATTTTACTTGCCAAGTAGACCAAGAGTGGGATACAAGATTGTCCTATGCATACAACACCAAGCAATATAGGCTTTCAATAAATACAACCTTCTCATCAGGTCTATGATGGACTCACATCCATTTCCAAGTGTAGGCTCCTCGGTCTTTACTATTGATTTTTTTTTTTAACAAGTAACCATTCCAACATATATCTCATAACATAAGAAATATAAGGCCTAACCCAAGTCTCTCTAGTATCCATGAGCACCCACCAATCAATCCATGCCAACTTCAAATGCAACCTGCATAATCATGAAGCTCCAAGCAAATAATTAATACTCAAAACCAAAGAGAACTACATCCTCTCCAAAGGAAGAACAATAACACCTTTACCAAAGACTCTAAGGGTCCTCCATGAAACAAGATGTTAAAACCTCTTCAAATCACATGAAGATAACCATATCCTACCAAAGCTCCCATTGAACTGTGATATCGAGCTATACATGGCAATAAGATAAACATCAAACCATCACTGCCAAAAGCTCCCACTAAAACATGTAACCAAGCTATCCATGACATCGTGATAACCATCTCCTAAATGAAGATCATCCATGGCCTCAACACAATCAAATAATTTGTTGTAAATCCCACAACTCCCAAAAGGTCAAGAAAACCATAATCTCTAAACCAAGAAGATAAAACAAACTTTTTTTACAAATCTATAATAATCACAATAGTAAAAGCTCCCACTACAACCAAAAAACCTAACCGTTAGCTCTGATACCAAATGTTGAAAATGAAGGTGAAATTGTAGCTTAAAACTTGTAAAACTATGAGACTGTAGATTTAATTAAGTGTTCTTTGTCACAATTCTTTGTGTGTGATTAATCTATTTAGATTAATTTTACCAATTGTAGAAAGAGATAGAAGATTGTAGAAGAATGAGACAAGAAGATAGAAGTGACATAGCATATACGTGGAGAAACCCTTTTGGGAAAAAACTCCACCAAAACCAATAGTGCTTGTATTATTTAACCTTAGAACAAGATTACAATAGTACTATATCAATCCTTGATTGATATGTGTCCTTGCCTTCAACAATCCTTCTTCACAACCTGCAATAAACTCTCATACACTTTCTGCAGCACAAGCTATCCATGCATTCCATGTGACCAAGCATGAATCCACACATACTATTCCATGCTTCAAACCCTCACACATGCACAAGCTCAACCTGTTAACCTGCAAGAAACTCTGATGCAATTGCTGCAATAAATAGACAATAATTGTGCATATTAACTCATAAGAGTTGTACAATATTAGAGCATAATGCTCCTCACAAATATCTACGCCTATATTGTGCAAGTAGAGTTCCAGACTGTAACATGAAGTCAAAACCAAAGTCTCCTCAGTTTAGGCGCCCCAAACTGAACACTTAACTGATCGTTGGTCAAGAAAATATCTTGCAAGCATCACCTCAAAGTTGGCACCCAAGAATGGACCCACTTGACTGAGCCTTATATATATCTTCTCATGCAAAAGGTGTTAACTCAAAGATGCCAACTTGGGCGCCCAAGGTGGGTCCAAGTCAATCTTAGTTAATTGAAACATATCTCTCCACCAATTCATGCAAACATTATGCATGATTGATCATCCCCACTTAACTAAATGTATCCACCTATTATTTTTCATGCAATTGAAGTCATTAGTCATGCAACTCAAGTAAACTAAATTCAACTAGCATTCAACTCAAACTAACTACATGCAACTGAAGATAATTGAACCATAACTGAACTAAACTAAACTAAACTAAACTAAACTGATACTGAACTTAACTGAACTAAACTAAACCGAATTGAATTGAATTGAATTGAATTGAACTGAACTGAACTAAACTCCACTCATGAAAATATCAATCCCTAACTTGTAGGATCCTTACATGCATTATTGAAGTGTTAGCAATCCTCCAAACAATTAACTTAAGCAAGGTGGGTTCCACTTTCCATGTGGGAGCCCTATGTGCTCCTATTTTGTAGGAGCTCTTCTTGGGCATCCCCACATGTTCCCATCATTTAGGAATAATTACAAATGTCAATTTACATGTTCATTTCATTCAAATTTAATCTCTTTCTAATCGTAGTGTTGGGGAACACTTTCCAAGGACTTAGGAGATACATGAAATATGTTTAGGATTGCAATTAAATGGCATCGTATTCCCAACATGTAAGTTCGTGGTTGCCAGAATTTTTTTGGAAATGGTGGCTAATTCAACTCTTTTACAACCAAAATCTCATTGATTTCCTGAACCTGAGGTAAGGAGATTCCTTGATTAATGAATATTGAGAGAATTTCTATCATCTCCTGAGGTACGTACCCATGTACCAAAAGGATGAGCAATTTTGCATAAGGAATTTTATCATTGGTATAAATGCTCAAATAGGTGGTGAGGTAGACGTGCATGGTCCTTCTACCATGGACTTGGTGTATGAGAAAGCAATTAAGCAGGAACAAAGGAATAAGTCTATCTCGAACTACCGAGAAAAGAACCAAAACAAGTTCAATTGGTCACATGCCAATCAAGCTTCAAAGAAGCCTAGTGAAGGGAAAAAAATTCAAAAGCAAAGGGACAAGGGACCCAAAAATAACTGGGATGAACCAAGAAGGGATCATAGGGGAAGTAACAACAACTTCAACAACAATGCTGGTGGAAATGTTAGTAATTTTGGAAGGCCTACAAAAAAGAGGGGGCTCGTGAGAGGATGTTTTACATGTGGTGGAGATTACTTTGCAAACCAGTGTCCCAACAAACCATTAGGGTCACAACCAAATGGGAACCCTCTTCCTCCTCAAAAATGTTCACATTCCAGCAAAGGATACATGTTACAATGGACAATCGACAAGCGGAGTACCAACTTACTCTAGTAGAAATTCTAGGTACTTTGTCTAATATTCCCATTTCAATTTTAATAGATACTAGTTCCATGAAAAATTTCATTTCTCCTAGAATAGCTAGTCAAATGTCTAGAAAAGCTAGCTACATGGAAAATTATTGGATTGTTGAATATGAAAATCAGACAAGAGCTAAAGTAAATCAATGTCTATTTGAAGCAAGGATTGAACTTTTGAGTTTTTCTATGAAAGTGAATTTGTACGTAGCTCCGTTAGGTTCATATGATGTCATCTTAGGGATGAATTAGCTATGGAAACATAGGTCCAAAGTAGATTTTCATGCAAAAACTATATAATTCTTAGATGATCTTGGTAACTGGGTGTCTTTGCAAGGAACACCTAGAGAAGTTAAGTTGTGATAGATATCTGATGTATAGATGCATAGAGTGAAAAGAAAGGCTGTTAACTCTTCGTAGTAAAAATGGAGAAGCAAAGAGTTTTGGAAGCTTGATGCTTCCACCCCTTGGTTAGTGTTGATTGCATGATTCATGACATGGTCTAATCACCTCCCATGGATCTTATTTGATGCTTGTATCGGGAATTGACAGGTTGACCTTTTGGTGCAATAGAAAGGCTAACAATTGGTATCAGAGCTAGGTCGTGGATTCGAATCTTGTGGTTGTGCTGGGGGGATTTTTGGAAGCTCGACTCTTCCATCCCTCATTCAACATTGACCATGTGATTCATGACATGGTCTAATCGCCTCCTGTGGATCTTATATGATGCTTGTATCGGGCATTGAAAGATTGACCTTTTGGTGCAATGACAAGGCCAACAAAGAGTTCATTTCTCAAGATGATGTAGTATATTATGGACCTCAAGACTCCTAAGATGTCGAAGAAGGTGAGGTGTTGGAATCTAGAAAAATGAATATGGAGAAATATCCTATCTTACAAAAATTTGTGGATGTATTTTTAGATGAATTACCTAGATTACCTCCCAAGAGAGTAATTGATTTCTCCATTGACTTAGTTCCAGGGTCAAAGCCTATATCGAAAGTACCATATAGGATGACCACAACTAAATTAATGGAGTTAAAGGCATAGTTAGAAGAATTGTTGTCTAAGGGATTTATAAGACCCAATGTTTCACCCTAGGGAGCACCAATGATCTTCGTGAAGAAGATAGTACATTGTGCTTATGTATTGACTATCAGTTGCTTAACAAAGAAACAATAAAGAATAAGTATCCATTGCCACAAAGTGATGATCTCTTTGATCAGATGCGAGGAGTAGTAGTGTTTTCAAAGATTGATCTACGTTTAGGCTATCATCAACTGAGAACCAAGGATGAAGATATTTTCAAAACAACTTTCAAGACTAGGTACGATCATTACAAGTTCACAGTCCTACCTTTTTGACTCACGAATGCATCTGCAACATTCATGAACCTAATGAATCATGCATTTAGGGACTGCTTGGATAGGTTTTTTTAGTATTCTTGCATGATATTTTAATCTAATCCAAGAATGAAGAGGAACATCTCAAGCATCTAGAGATTGTTCTCCAACAATTGAGAGAGCATAAGCTATATGGAAAACTCTCAAAGTGTACCTTCTTCCAGAAGGAAGTACAATATTTGGGTCGTGTGATATCAACTGATGGAATTACATTTGACCCAACAAAGATAACAAAAGTGCTTGAGTGGTTGGTGCCTGTCGGAAGTTAGAAGTTTTATGGGTCTGGCTAGTATTACCAAAATTTCATTGCAAAATTTTCAAGAATATCTTTTCCTATCACTTATTTGCAAAGGGAAATAAGTTTGAATGGTCTAACAAATTCCAAACAACATTTGAACAACTCAAGGAGAACTTCACCACCGCACCGATATTGAAGGTACCAGATCTAGATGGTAATTTTATAGTTATTATCGATGCTTCACAAGAAGGTTTGGGTGGAGTATTAATGCAAGAGGGGTGAGTCATAGCTTATGAATCAAGGAAGTTAAATCCTTATGAGAAAAATTATGCTTCGTATGATTTGGAGTTAGCAACTATTGTCCATGCATTACAAATGTGGAGACATTATCTATTGGGGAAACCATTTGAACTTAAGACTAATCATCATGGTCTGAAGTATTTTTTTACTCAACCTAATCTGAATGTACGCCAAAGGAGATGGTTGGAATTGGTACTTGATTATGATTTCCATGGGAAAGGAGAATCAGGTAGTCGATGCCTTAAGTCATAGGAGGCATATCTCCTCGATGATATCAATCCAAACTAACTTTAAAGGTCAAGTGTTGCAAGAATCCAAGGGTGACAAGTTTTATGAACAAGTCAAGCAAGCACTCTCGGAAAAACCACAAGATCGAAGGTATGAAGGATATCACTTTGAACCTAATGGATTATTGAGGTTTAAGGGAAGGATTTATGTACCTAACACTAGGGAATTGAGAAACATGATATGGAAATAAGTTTATTGTGCACCATACTCAAGACATCCTGGTGTAACTAAGATGTTGGATGATGTAAATCCATTATATTTTTGGAAGGGAATGAAATGAGATGCTGTGAGATTTGTAGAAAGTTTCTTAGAATGTCAAAGAGTGAAGGCAGAGCATTATCATCCTGCAAGTCTTTTGTATCCACATGAAGTTCTAGAAAGTAAGTGGCAATTTATTATCATGGATTTTGTGCAAGGTCTTTCAATGTCAAGGAATAAGGACAATGCCATTCTGGTAGTGGTGGACAAGCTTACAAAGGTGGCTCACTTTATACCAGAGAATATGAGTGATGGAGCTCTTGTAATAGCACAAAATTTTATCCAAAAGGTATTTAGATTGTATGGAATTCCTAAAAAAGATCATTTTTGATAAGGATGCTCGTGTGACATCTAGATTTTGGAAAACTTTATTTTCTTCACTTGGGACTCAACTAAACATAAGTTTTGCATATCATCCCAAAACGGATGGAAAAAATGAAAGGGTGAACCAAGTGTTAGAGGATCTAATAAGGATGTATTGCATGGATCAATAATACAAATGGGAGGATTCCCTACCTTTGGTTGAGTTTGTGTATAATAACTCCTATCATTTTGCAATCAAGATGGCTTTGTTTGAAGAATTGTATGGTAGGAAGTATTGAACTCCTATAAGATGTAATAAGCTAGAAGATAGGATAAGCCTTGGGCCAGAGATGTTATAAAAAATAGAGGAGCAAGTTGGTATTATCAAGTAGAGGCTAGCAGAAGCTAATGATAGGCACAAAATTTATGTAGATTCTAAATGGGTACCCAAAAATTTCTCAGTAGGAGATAAGGTTTTGTTGAGATTTAAACCTCACAAGAGATTTATCAAGTTTGGAAAGTCATCCAAACTAGCTCCATGCTACGTAGGTCCTTTTGAGGTTCTTGAAGAAGTCAACCCTATTGTGTATAGAATTACCTTATTGTTGGCTCTTGCTAGGATACATAATGTCTTTCATGTCTTGTATCTTAATAAGTATGCACCAGGAGATAACCATGTTATTGATTATAATGCCTTACATGTACAGGACCCAGGAGTGACAACAATCAAGCCTCTCGAGGTGCTTGCAACACGTAAGCTTCAATTGCATAATAGAGAGGCTCTGCAATGCAAGGTCCAATGGGATCAATATGCAGAATATTCTTCCACTTGGGAACATTATGCTTAGATGAAGCAAAAGTTTCCACAAGTCTTGCTAGATTTTGAAAAACTATTGAAAAATAATGTTGTTTATGATGTTATCTTTTGTTATGTTTTGTTTTATGTTATGATCATATTTGATACTTAAAAAACATCAGGGACGATGATTCACAAGGGGGGAATATGTTACACCTCGTATGCTATTACCTATTTACTGTTACCTTGTTTGGTTAAAATGCTTTAATATATATATTAATGTGTTTTGTATATGAATCTTGATGGAAATATGATGAATGAATGTTTGATTCAATTTAATGTTTTATTAAGATTCTGCAAATGAAATATATAATGCATATAAATGTATTGTTATCGGTGAACTATTGTTATGGTGTACTAAGTTGAATGCAAAAACAAGTTCAAACCTCTAAAATGACGGAGAGTATCACTCAAGAGAATAACTTGGTTTAGTAACCTTTATTGAGCCTAACTGAGCATACACACTCACACCCTAGTTGGTGTAGCACCCCTACGATTTGCTTATATTTTCAGACAGTGTTTTTATTTTGATAGACCATGATACTATGTTGTTGTTATTTGATCGCTGACATTGGAGCGATGATGGTTTTTATATTTAGATGTAATGGTACACTATATGGATGATTATTGATTATGACATGCTTTTTGTTAGCATAGTTGATCATTTGAGTTGATATTGATATATGCTCATCTATAATTAATTGATGTTTTAGTTTCGTCAATTTTGATGTGACATTCTTTTGGTGAAGGGAACGAGATTGCATCACTTGCTTGCGAGCACCCTGTGATTCTGCGATTTTCTCTTCACGGTGTGTTTGATTCATGATTTATATATATATGTACGACATATGTTTTGATTGCAAGATTGCATGTACAGGACATCAACTCCACCTGGATTCACAGGTTTGAGCGTGCCATTGCCCAACAGAATAGTTGATTGGGAGATAGTAACAGGGTTTCTTTGTCAAGCCACAACCCTAGTCGCAGTGTGTCGTCAGTCTTTGTTTCAGTATGCTTTGTTGTTATGTTGTCCATGTTTGCCTTGTCCTCCATTTATTTTGCAAGTTATGTTATGTGGGAAATTAATGTTAAATAATGTTTTAATGGTTTTTAGTAATTATTTAGTTAATTTTAATTAATGTTGTTAGAAGCTTTATATTTGATTTAATTAATTAAATTGAATTTATTTTGTAAAGTGATTTAATCTTTGTGATTAAATTTATTTTATAAAGTAATTAAATTAATTAGATTAAATTTATTTAGAAATTAATTTGCGAAGTTTGAATTATAAATTGCATAAATATCTTGTAATTATCAAAAGAGGAAATATCTATAAGTTGGTTGAAAAGATATTTTATATTTGACATGTGTTAGAAAATTAAGTAAACACAGTAGTTGGAAATGAATTCTCGAAGAGAATATTTGAATTAACTGAAAGAGGAAAGAGGTTACTTCACGAGAATAGAAAATATATTTTGTAGAGGTTGTTGAAAATTAAGGAAGAAGCTCTCGGGAAAAAATTGGGCTCTGGTATTGTTTTCAACTTTCTGGAAAGGTGATATTTTGGGGGAAACTTTGGCAATTTGGAATCTGAAGGCAAAGCTCTACTTCAAACTTCATTTCCTCAGGCTTCCAGAAACAGGGTCTTTATATTATTTTTATTGTTATGCAAATTGGAAAGATTGCATGTACAAGAAGTATATGTTATTTGTGTAGAAGCTTTAATTTGTTTGTAAATTTGAAAGATTGTTGTGTTTGATAAATTTCCGTGAAAATATTAGAGCTTCTATAGAAAATTTTATAATGAAATTTGAGAGCCTATGTTGAAATTGTTTTTAAACAATAGAAATCCAAGAAGAAAACAATAGAAGATTTGGAAAATCCTGTAGGAATGGATTTAAAATCTTCCTGTTAAAATTTGTGGAAAATTTTGTTTATATGGAAAAAAATCTTCCTGTTAGTTTTATTTGGCTGGGAAATTGAAATTCTTTGTAGAAATTGTAAATAATTCTTGTAGAATATTTTGTTAAAAATTTCCCCTTTTGGGAAATTGTATTGATTTGATAATATATATATACATAGACAAATATATATAAGCATGTTCCTATAGAAAACAATTTGGAAAATTTATATTAAATAAAACCCAGACTAGAAATCCGTACAACGGATTTATTTTATAAATCACAAATTTTATAAAAAAATTTTTATAAGTGATGCATATGGGGGGAGGCAATGGGGGCTACCCCCACAGCTGCCCCCATAAGGGGAGGCGACTATGAGGGCAATACCCAACGCTGCTCCCACAGCCGCGGCCCCATATGGGGTCGGCTGTGTAAAGCAGTCGGCACTGCCAATGTTAAATGGCAGTTAGTCTTATTTCATCGTCCTTTTTTTTAATTTGCGCGATTTTGATTATCATTTGGTTTTATTTTAATATATATTAAATATATATAATATGCATGTAAATATATATATATATATATATATATATGTATATAAGTAAATATATATATATATTTATATATATTTATATATATTTATTTGTATATATATTTATATATATATATATATATATTTATATATATATATATATTTATATATATATATATATTTATATATATATATGTATATATATGTATATATATGTTAATTGTTGTTTGAAAATTGTAAATTAATATTTAAATATAAATATATATATATATATTTAAATGGATATAATAGGTGCATGCAATTGCACAAATTAGATAATTTTAAAATGAAATAATTTAAAAGAGGAAATTGATTTTAAAATAGTTAAAATTGGGATTGATTTAAACAATTAGATTTAATTACTTTATTGACTATAATTGAAATTGTGTTAAGATAGTTTATTTTGAGCAATGTATTATTGTAATTTAATGAAATGGAAATTGGATTTAGGAAATCCTAATGATAGTATTTAATACTTGTCTGAATTGCTTATTAGACTATGATATCTTCTATTCACATTTTTGGGGAAATCGGTTAATTGTGATTTTGTAAGTCTTACAGATAATATTATTCATGAGGGGGTTGTATTTTATGGTTCAACCTTTTGTATTCCTTAGGTAGTGCTCTTGGTTGTAATTAAGTTTAGACACCCGGTTATTACGAACGGGATGTGTTACCTCTTACATTATGGTTGATATTTATTATCGGTTTTTGTGCACTTTGTCTACCCTTGGTTTGTGGATTAGATCCTTGTGTTGTCAGTAGGGGAGTGGTTCTCAATGGGGGTTGACGCACAAGTGGCGCTAGGGTAACCCATGCAGCTTTGTGATGACACTCCTCCTATGACAATAGTTTAATTGTTCAGTTGATGTACTTGATTATTTTACTCTAGAAGCAATGTAACCTTCATGTTAAGTATTGTACTTGTGTAGTTTAGTATTGTATGTTTCCTATGTCTTGAGGTTGTTAGTTTTCCTTGGGAGCCCTTTTACTATCTCCTAGCATAGGGGGTGGGCCGTCGGGTACCACTCGGTTGGGTGGAATGTGCACCTTACACTGTTGGGTTCCCATTTCATGTTCATGATGGCGGGATCTTCTAGATTGGAGAGCTCGCATGTACCAATTGCTTTGTACTATTTCTTATGTTCTTTTGTATCAGTTGGATACTTATGTATATACACTACTCCTCAGTTGTATTCGAGGAGGATTCTTGTATCATTGTAATTATATCAGTATTGTATGATCATCTTCATTTTAGAAATGAGTCTTGTAACTGCTTTATGGAATGAATGCAATCAATGGATGATTCTTTAATGTTCTTTGTATCTTATGTGAAGAGTTTAATGCTTTGGATGTATGCTATTTATTTCATAAGTATTATTTATATGCTTTGGATTAGTATACTTTTGTATATTGTAGGATTCGAATGTAAGCGTTGTCGAGTACCTTAGAGGATGTATGTGTTAAGTGTAGTTCACCATACTATCATTAATTACACTTTTTTAAAAAAAAATCTGTTACGTATCCGTTGTGTTTGCGTCATTCTCTAGGGTTACATAGCGGGGCGTTACAGTTGGTCTAAGTTGAGTCAAGTTAGTTCGGGTAAATGGTAAGTGATCTTTAGTTTTGGTTATGAATGTTTATATTGGTTTACAATCTTGTTTTATGAATGTTTGGATAGGGAAATGTGATTAAGTCTTTATGTCGAGTGAAATTCCTTCCTTGTGTGTTTATATTTATATCGATTTATGCATAAAATGTATATATATGTATATATACAAATTTCTATGATAAACTCATATATATGAGTAAATACATGCATGAGTATATGTAGGTAGATGTATCTATGCATGCTCATGGAAAGACTACCTATATGCATGGGAATATCAATTGGATGAAGGTAACATATATAAATGTATATATTGATTGATGGAAATGAAAGTATATTTGTTTATATAAATATATTAAAATAATATTATGTATATATATATATAATATGTATATAATAATGTATATACATATATATTGATATATATATATATGATTATTATTTTGATATAAGTTTATATATTTAATTAACAATTATTTTATTTGATAATCTTGAGAATATATATTAATATACATGTATATATATTGAGGATGTGTTTTTGATAATATAAGCTACATTTACAAGGTGTAGTACCCTTAACACGAGGAGCCCATAGGGCTAGAGTTTAAATCAAAAAACAAAAACTAGAAAAAAATTTAAAGACAAACATAGTGACAACATAGCAACAATAAAAAGATAACCCACCAAGACTAGACCAAACCTCCCCTCACCTACAACAATACCCTCCCACTCCTCAATGAGGAATTTCAACACATCATCCCAAACCCAATTATTGCTAGGTCCAACCTCGTCAATCTTCTTGTTCACCTCATCTTTCAACACTTCCAATAGAGTGACAACAGAATGGTGGATGACTTTGATAGTGAACTGAGTCAGCCTCGTAAACTTCCTTTCCAGCTTGGCAACATGAGCAACCAGGTTGTTGGGGTCTTCGTCCTTTTCAACAATAGACCTGTTGGTCACTTCCACACGAGCTTTATGATTGGAGGAATCTGGTGTGATTCCTTCTGAATCATACAATTCATCTAAGGGAAGAGACTAGGTCCTTCCATGTACTCTTCAGTCTCCTCAATCATGTCATGTTTGCTCACCTCCTGGCCTTTTTCCTATTCTGAGCTGCTGCATATATCATCTACCAGGACCTTTTTGTGTTTCGCTGGTCTATTGGATCTTTGAACACTCGTTTGTTCCACCCCCATCCCATATACATATATATTATATATATTATTATATTAATGAGTGTTTGAATAACACATTATAATGATAAGTGTTTGAATGATATATAAAGTGCATTGTAAAGTGTTGAAGTTAATATGTATAAAGAATTATAAATAATGCTTAAGTGCATATAACATTTCCTTGTATGTTAATGCATTGTTGAGTGTAAAATATGTGCATGAAAAAAGTAAAGACCTAGTCAAAGGCCACACATGAAAGATGGAATAAATTTAATACATTGGTAAAAAGGAATAAATACAATTTTAAATGCATGGAAGAAGTCTTGGCTGTGCTACCATTTGGGGTGCTAAAACATGAAATGTGGCACTAAAACCTATAGCTTATGGAATCAAATATGAAGTCATAAACCTTTGGATATGCATAAACCCAGTCAATGTAAAGATGACAACAATATAAGAGGGTAGTTGACTTCCAAACCAAGTAGGAAACCTACTAAAAGGCTTCATTGTTCATTAAATCAATAAAAGAGTCTTGTTGTCTCTTGAAACAAGTTGACTTAGCCATTAGAATTTTGAGGATTGTCGTGTGTTGCAAATTTGTGAGTTAATTAGCTGAGTCGTTGCATGGGAGTAGAAAGGTGGAAAGATTATTAGCTTGTTTGTAGCCTTTGGTTGCTCATATTTTAGTATATATAGAGGTGATCTCTTTACCATTTGTTACACTTTTCATTTTGATTATCCTGTTGTTATTTTGCAAAAATTTCTATGCTAGTGAGTTGAGAGCTTTAGAGTTAGCTCATTTGTTGCCTGTTATTTTGCAAAAGTATTTGTTGAGAGATTTGGTAAGAGGCTAGAAGTGGGAATTGGGTTGATCTTAGAGGAAGTAGCAAAGTGGTCTTGAGAAATTAAGCTTGGAAGGAAGGATTATCAGTTGTAGCTTTTATACAGGCATGTTGATTTCTATTCCTTTTTTATTTACATTGGAAAGGTTATTTGATCATGTTTACTTGTTTGGAAAGAATGTGTTAAATGTGTGTTGTATCTCTTGGATATGCTTGCATGTTTCTAGGTTGTTATTGTATTTATGAAACCCTTCAATTTGGTTTATACTTATAAAGATATATAACCTATATGGGAATTTACATGATTGTATTATATTTATCCTATACGTAGATTTCTAATACTATGCATAGTATGTCAATACTTTATGTATGTAGCATGAGATAGAGTTGCTTTGAGTTGCAATAGTAGCAATGCCATTTTATCATGGGTTAATAGTTTGGTTATTCCTAGGGTTAGGATAATCCATGGGGAAAGGGGGTAACCTATGTATAGAGTATGAATGGTCAAAACCAAATCGAGCTAGGAAGGTGGGTGAAATAGATGACTCTTAGTTGAACTATTGGGTGATGAATTCATTGGCCAAAGTAGTGTAAGTAGCCACTGTTTACACTATCAACTCACTGTGATTTGGGTTTACATACTAGGTAGGGATTGCCATACATGTAGGTTGTAGCCACAATATGGTAGCTCTAGATATGTAGGACACAACACCATGCTCAAAGAAGGTTAGGATTATGAGGTTACCAAACCAATCTCTTCATTGAAGGGAAGGGCCATCTTACCAAGTATGGTAGATGTGTGGGGGACCACAGTAAGTTCGTGGTTGGTGGAAAAATTCTTGAGTGATGCTTCTCCTCATGCAGTTGGCAGCCAAGATTTGTAGAAGGATATTCTAGACCATTTGTATTTCTATTTCAAGTAAGCTCGTTGAATCTATATGTATGTAATCATGTGTCCATCTCTATGGAAAATGTAAATGTGAAATGTTATCTTGAAATTATGTAATGTGAAATTGTTACTTGTATAAATGAAATAATTCTTCGATTATGCAATGGGAAAGTTTGGAATGTTTTGTTTCAAATGCGCATTAGTATTTCAATTGAAAAGAAAAAGTTTATTGCTCGTAATGCTAGTAGCATAAACTATTCACTTGTGGGTAAAACATAGTAACATTACTGGGTAGAACAATGAGCATGTTACACAATGCCACATAGACACACCACTAAATCCTACCTCAACCCACTATCCAAACACAAACTCAAAATTCTAGTCTCCTCCAAATATGATAAAGTGTGTACCACATACTCCACTAGCTGAAACAATGACCACACCTACTCACTAACAACCAACTAACACCAACACTAATAGGATTTTTCTCACAACATATCCAACCTAATCCACATCCACAATCCCTTGTATATCCACTACTATATACATGGATTCTACACTAACACAAGTTAGTTGTAGGTTAGCTATAGGTGATCTATAACACCTCTATAGTTTAGTTACAAACAGTTCCTAAGAATACATCTAAAGCCTCTATATCATATTCCAATGATCATCATGTCTACCAAGGACATACCTCTTAGGAATCTCATTACAAGTGCAATTTTTGGTCTAGTGTTGACCATAGCATATAAAAGTACACAAACAAAACTTACACAAATATGTGGATCATGTCATCAAAATAATTTTTGAAGAACACACATAATGATCTACATAAATGCTCATTATCTCATTGTTGCTCTCCCTAGATTTCACAATTTCTCATATGAATTAAAAATCTAGGAAGAAAAAATAGACCACAATTAGAATATTATAACTATACTAGATACCATGTCCTTTTTCCAACAACATCGAGTGCTCAAGATGTGACAAGTAAGATCCTCATCTCTAAAACCCTAAATAAAAAAATCCTTCACAACATCCAATTATTTAAACTCAAGGTCAAATCGATAGTAATAGATCAATAAATAAACAAGGATGCAAGATTCTCAATTGAAGATCCAGCTAATAATTATTATCACCACTAGGGAATATGCCCAACACAATCCCTTGCACTCCTCATGCACATGACAAGGAAAAAGAAAAAGACACCATGCCATGCACTCCAACCTCACCCAAGTCTCTAGTATCCATGAGCACCTAATAGAGCATTTCATGATTGAACTTTAACTACATAACTACAATCTCCAAAAGCTCCCAAGGTAAAATGACCATTATACTCAATACTAAAATACTACCACAAATCCGTGAAAAATCTCCCTTTGCATAATGAATACAAAATCAATGAACTCACCATGATGTGATTTAAATCTCCCTCACACAAAAGATATTATATGTTTACAATCAATTGTTAGTGAAGTGCATAAATTTACTAGACAATTTTTTTCAAAAAAATCTAAGATCCATCATGAAAATTAATACACTTGACTAAGATTCCCTAAAAATTATATAAAGCATTAATAATGTTTTATCACTATTACTTAATTATCATTTGGATAAAATAATTCTTTATATATTTTTAAAAAATATATAAAAAGTTCTTGAATTAATTTTCTTGTCATTGTATGCTTAGGAAAGTGTGGATTTACTTGAGCTTTCACATGATCTATCTTTAAATGTTTTTCCAACCTATTCACCTATTGTTCATATGGCTAATATGTTTCCATGTTCTTTGTTTCATGCTAAGCCATCTCCTGCTAGGGGTATACCCATTTTTCATACCAAAACTACTTCACATCTAGCTATCATACAATTGGAGATACATATTAGAGGATGGCTAGAGGTCAAAATGTTCCATCTTAGTAGTTATTTTCATCATCTTGTACATTTAATCTTCCTCTTGCACCTAATATAATATCATCAAGAAAATTAATAATATAGAAGTGACAATATCTCTTTGTGATTTAGTGTATGTTTTACTTTTATATAAGATCATACCAAAATATTTAGAAAATATTCAAGTAAATTTTGATACTGCTCCATAATTAGCAACTTCTTTGATAGAATCTATTGATCATAAGGAATATTATGATGTTCCATTTGATGACAAATCTTCCACCTAAGTTAGTTATTAATGAGTATTTTCCTTTACACACTATAATGAGATATGGTACTTTGAATATAAAACATTCCTTGGTTGAACTAGTACATCTAGTTTAAACATCTACATCAAAGATTGTTTGAAAGTTGAATGTAGATATCTAAGTTGTAAAATTAGATTTACTATTAGAGGTTTTGACAATGTTTTTGATTATAGGTAAACAGGTTTTGAAGGGACCCTGAAACCCTTTACAAAACAAAACACTGCTTCAACAGATAATCAAAAATAGAGCAAGCAACTAGAAAAAAGCCAAAAGCCAAAAACCAACAAAACAACCCAGAAAAAGGCACAAAAAACAACACACGACTAGAGATTCCTTAGGATGTCCACCGCTTCTAGGTCACTATCAATTATCTTTTGATGAACATTCATAACTTCCACTACCTCTTCAGCAGGAATTCCAACATTATCCTTCAATTTAGTTTTTTTATGGGTTCTAGCAGAAGGACCCCTCTCACTCGCCACTTTCTAATGGGCTTCCACACCATCCATCACATCTCTCACTACCAGATTCATCCCCCAACCATTTCCTGGCTTTCTTTTTCATCAAACACAAACCTTCGGCTTCATTACACATAACATGCTTGCTCACCTCAAGAACCTTTTCCAAATTTTGATTGACCCACTCAAACTTATCTTAGAGAACAATAATTCTGTGCTCATAGGAATTTTTCATGTTGATCATTTCATCAACAATCATTTTAAGAGTATCAAACAACTGATTGATCTCTAGTTGAAGTTTACTGACTTGAGCCTGAACATTAGGGCCCCTAGAGGAAGAAGGCTCATCAGAATTATTAGTCATAGCTCTAACCCTGACATTGGTAAAATTCATTTCGTGGAAAACCCATTTGAAAAGCTTGTACAGGTTTAAGGAACCATCTTTTTCCATGCCCAAAAAATCAGGCATATCTTCCCTCCTAATGTTGAAGACATCCTCATCCACCACACTATCCTCCTAGGAATCACTACTGGTAGCATCTTTGTCTGAGGCCTCCTTCCCTTTCTGACCAGAAACAACATCACCTTTTGCCAAATCCTGCTCCATCATCTGATCCTTAACTCCCTGCAAATTACCATCATGCTCATGCACCTCTTTTCTCTTAAAATTATTAGGAAGATTCCTCATCTCTGACCCCTCTTTTTTCAACAAGTTAGAATTAGGGTAAACCCTCATTTGGGCCTTGATACCAGTATCCTCCTTGCTCGTTTTACCCAAAGCAACACCCTTCAACTTATTTCCTCCCATCACCTGCACAACAATAGGACAAGAATGGTCCAACTCCTCCTCACCACCAATATCATACTTATCTTCCCTTGAGGTCTTAGGAAGGTTTCTCTTTTTTCTGTTCTTACCCTCAGAAATAGCCAAGGATTCTAAATCAACACCCATGGACACCTCCGACCCAGGGGCATAATCTTCATCATCAGATTCATCCTCTGACCCCGTAATATACTCATAATCCTTCTTCTTCCCAACAATTTTGGGTTGGTTAGGGATAATAAATGACTTAACATACTTAGAAATTAACTGAATTAAACCTTCATGCAAAACAAGGTTCTTTGGGTTGTGTTTGTGATCTCTTATCCCATGTTCCAAAGACACTAGAAGATAAAAAGGAAAAGATACCTTCTTATTGTGCCTAAAATGATTAAGCAAAACAAAGTGATGCCTAGAGAGAACAAAGAAGCGGTCGTCGAGAGTGAAATACCTCATAATTTCCTACGCAACCTCTCCCCATATCGCCTTGATTGATGAACAATAATAACCACCACATTTATCTTGTTCCAAATTTTGCCTCTCATCATCTTTGAAGAAGATATCCAGGGCCGCACTGGACTCATTTTGTCTCTGTAGAATTTTCTACCTTCAGTTGACAAACCAGTGATTTTTGCAATGAGATCCTCCGTAATATTGAACTACTTACCACCAATTTACAAAACACAATTTTGTCATCCTTCAAGAAACTCCTATGAATTCTTTAGGTACTATTATTTGTCCTATCACAACCAACCCGCTAATCTTCAATACATTGTTCCATGTGATCCTTGTACATTTTTTTATAATATAATAATAATAATAATATTTTTATAGCATCAACATTTCTTCCACTCCACGAGCTTTCATGAAAATAAGGAAGAACATAATGCAATTTAAAGACTAAACTCCTTAAAAAGAACAAAAGAGAAAGAAAAAGTAAAACCTAAAGAACTTACAAAAATTAACACAATTAATTAATCAATAAAATTTTATTAATTAAGGATATTACTAATTTACAACATGAATGATATACTATAATATTACTAATATATATTAATATATTATATAAATATGTATGAACACACAATAATTAATTATATACGTATAAATATAAATATTATTAATATTATAAATGGCATAGGTTAACAATATATAGATCTTAAACTTGGTCGGCTAGGTGCCACATGCACCTTTAAACTCGCAAAGTGGGTGTTGCAAGAATTTAACAAGGTCAATATCAAGATTAGGGGCTTGAAGGGGAACATGACAAACCAGCCGAAGGGCTCTTCTTTGGATCTTCTTATTGAGAGGTTGGTTGACTTGGAATGTTCCTTCTCTGATTTTAAAGCCCAGTGTGAGAGCTGCCTTGGCGAAATTGAGGGAAGGATAAAGGAAACAAATGGGGATATCAGGAAGTTACTACAGGTTATCCATAGCTTGGCTAAAAATAGTGCGGAGTACTTGAAGGTTCTGTTTGGTAAGATTAGTCAACTTAGGGAGGATCAAATGTACTTTGCGGATATGCTTGAGAATGACCAGACCTCTAAAGGTAAGGGGAAGAAGACTACTAAAGATGAGGCTAAAGGCCCGTGCACACAAGGGTGAACCTTAGGAAGACCTTTGAGGAAGAGAAGAAAGAGCTAATGGACATGGTGAACCTACACTACAACCAGGAGATCGAGGTAGCCAACACCTTGAAAAATATGAAATAGATTTGGTGTTTCTGTCTCTGCTTTTCTGCTATTAGGTCGCTATTTTTTAGCTGTTGGTTTACTATTGGTTGTTGCTTATGCTTTATTGTGTTTTTTTGTTATAGCAGCATTTTGGTCTAAAGTGCTGTAAAGGGTTTTGAGTCCCTTTAAAACCCATTTTTCCAATATAATCAAAACAATATATAGATCTTACTATTGATATTATATCACGGATATTAGTAATATAATAAAATAATAATATAAACTAATTATATTTTCAATATGTTACCATTAATATAGTTAAATATTATTATATATAGATATATTAATATTAATAATTATAGAATTATATTAATTAATATTCTAAATAACCATTAATATACATAAATATGTTAGTCTATTACTTTTTCTTATGATATAAATACTATATATATAAATATAAATATTAAAATATTAAAATACATTAGAAAATTATTAAGTTAATAAAAAAAATAGAAATATTATAATTAAATCTATATTATCAATATTTTATTAAACATGTCATATTATCATAAATTATCATAATTATTATTATATGGAATGATAAATGAAAACAAAAATAAATTTCTATTTCCACCATCAAGATATATTGTTAATAATAGTAAAAGATAGTTAGAGGTAAAATATTGTAAAAATTGGTAGATAAAATTCAATGGTAGACATGAGGATCTTTGTGTCATTTGTCTTGCAAAAAATCATGAGATAAGATCTAGGCCTAAGCCTTTTTATCTTACCATCATTATTAAGGACATGCTATTTCACAATTGTGTGATTGAATCTAGAGCAAGAGGCACTATTATTCCCAAGTTTGTTGCTAATGTTTAGTCTCAACGAGCTAGTTTTCAAGGGTATCACCTATCTAAATGGAAATTCTATTGCAACCCTTGGTGTTTTGTCACAACCCTAATTGTGACTTGACCCTAAATTTTCTATAGATGTTTCACTGAATATGAAACCCAACCCTAAATTTTGTATTGTCATGTTGATATAGATGTTCAACTGATTGTGAAACCAAACTGTCATAATGGTTGGCCCTAAAATTCTATATTGTTGACTAGTTTGTTGTTTATCTGGATATAAAAACAATTGCTTACGTTAGTTGTTAAAAACTGATCACCTTAATGATGCATCAAATGAGGTTAATTATGGTGTTATGAATAAGTTTCTATAATCTCATACATAGCCATATGATTGAATTTTATTATTATAACAGGCTAATGTTATTTTTATTTTTGGAGTGTTACAAGGCAGTTATGCACTCTTGCCGAAGAGAGAGAGTATCATCAGGAAGGGGTGTCTAGCCATCTGGGAGAAAATTGCATGAGTGTAGCACACACGAGCACACAGTGCAATTTCCAGGTCACACATTGCATTGGGAAGGACCGTAAATAAGGTGTATTGCTTTTGAGACCAAAATTCAAATAAGAATTAAAATCGTTGTGATTAATGATTTTATAATTATATTAAATAATGATGAGTAATCTCTAATGTTAAAAAAATATAATAATAATAATAAACAAATATAATATAATAAATAACAAAGAATAATTGATAAGATCAAATAAATATTCTTTTATAAAAGGAAGAAGCATATCTTGAACATTCCTTTCAACAAACACAAAAAACCAAACAAAAATATTATATGCATTGAGGTGGGACCCACAAGTTGAAAAGGAAATTTTGTTAAAAAAAATAATATAAATCATACCTTAAAATTAAGGTACGTAGCCTCATATTTGTCTTCCAAAAAGCATTAAAATTAAAAAGGAGGCCAACACATGAGTTGGACCAGCCAACTGTCAACAAGGGAAAGGTTTTAACAAATATAATAAACACCTAGCACATAAAAAAGTGCTCCTATCCCCCACGTAGCAAGGAAGGCAGAATGAGTTGGAATGATGCAAGGTAGAGGAGTATTATGAATGCATTATGTTTTGGGAAAATGAGAGAACAACTACAAGGAGGAGGAAGGGTTGCATATGAGCAAGAAGTAGCAAAATCTTTGCTCAGTTTCGTACAGGTATGTGCTTCCAGTTTAATCCTTCAGTTTTGCTTGGGTAACATGAAGAACTCTGAGAAGGATGGTCAAAATAAAAGTTGTTGGAAAAGTAAAATTTGCTGCAACTAGAAATAACAATAAATTTTATGTATTTTCTCTTAGCAATGCTGGTCTCTCTCTCTCAACTCCTTTCCATTTAAATATTCTATGTTGATTACATATTAATTTGTAACATTTAACATACCTTTATGATTAAACATTCAAAATTCTTCATCATTACCTTACTGATTGGAACAAATCTGAAATATAGACTGTTATGAAATTGTTAGGGTTGTGGAAAACTGAGTGGCCAAATACTAAAATAATGACTATAGCTAGACTACAGTAACTAATGGAAGTATTGGGGAAGCAATATTTTCCATAAAAAAATTAATGGATATGGGTTATGAGTTTGCAGATGACAGTTGTAGCATTTTACAATAGCCATGGGAAAGCTGGTGAAAATAATATTTTCCTCATGACTATTGTAGTGATCTATAACAACCATAAGGAAGCTCATAACAACATATTGGCTTCATAAAATAGGAACCAAAACATCAATAACATGGAGTTCTTTAAAAAGCATTGTGGTGCTATAAAAAAAAGGATGCATTCCTAGCACTTGTCCTAAAACTTGTGCATTCCTCAGCAGTCATAATGTGGCCTCTATAACAGCCAATGTATGGATGGTTTCCAATTTTATTTGAGACTTTTATAGTCATAATGTGACTCCATCAATAGTTATAGTTTGGTGGAGCTTGGGTTGGGATGCAACACTCACCCTCTAGTGAATTTAAAAATCTTATTAATGCATCTTTGGCCAAGATTCATAGCTCAACAAGGTTTCTATTGTCTTTCTAGAATCAAGAAGACCAACAAATAAATGTATATACCTCTCTAATAAGTTGAACTCTTTCCTCTTGAAGTTTAAATAGCTCGCCCAACTTGCAAAGTAGCCTAACTTGAGATGGAAACAATCTCATATTTCATCTCAGAATTGGGTTATCTAGATGTACCTTTAAAATCTCCATCTTGGACTATTCTTTCTTGTATGCCTAATGGAAAAAAAATGGAACAAGTTCAATACTTTATCCTTGTATGATGATGAATGTCCATACTCTTGGATTCATACCTCTTGAGGAAAAAAATACCTAAATATGATTTCATTCTCATTAATTCTCAGTATAAAACTGAAGCAAATTTTAAAGAAATAATAATAAACAAATGAGTCCCTTGTTGGAGAGACCCCTAATTTATGATTTGGACAAGAACCTTAACTGCAGTCTCAAGTTACGAGTCCCGTATGAGTCATAGAAAAGAGGGTTGAGGGATCCAAATAAATCTGGATATTGGAGAGTTAAATTCCTTCATACTTAAGACTTAGAAGAGGTCCCATTCATGCTATTCATTGACACCCATACTTTAGTAGTGATTAATTGGGTTGTTGTTACATTTGGCCAAATCTTTTGATTCAAATAAGAGAGGGATGTTTGAATTAAAATGAGTTACTTCATGTGTAAGAACATATGCCAAGATATTATTGCTTGGGGCATTAATAGGTTGCACATGTTAGTTATTCCATTGTTGCATAGATTTCACACATGTTGGCCATGAATTGCTAGACTCTTTGTGATGGGTTAGGCTCCCTTCATAGGGTAGCACAAAGAAGCCTATGGCTCGTGGTAGGGTGAAAACCGTCCCGATGATGTTCTCTCTCCCTCTTCCACTTCAAGTTAAGCCAAAAATGGTATGGTCTCGATAATGCAAATAATGTTAAGTTGATTATTTTGTGTCTTATTTATTTAGATGAGTTAATGACTCCCACTCGAATACTTGTATTTTCATTTCTTATATGATATCTTAAAATTGTTTTGAAAGGGCATGATTGTTATAGATAAATTGGTTGCTTATGTTACCAACCTGCTTTCAAAAGGTGCATATTAGCAATTGTAACTTATTATGATTCAATCCTTTACCCATGCCAAGGTGTTGATATGTACTTGTGATATAGGTAAAGGTTGTAAAATCATTCTATAATGTTGGAAAATAAAAAGCCAACTTTTTGAGTCCTTAGATCGAATTTATAACAACTCCATATATTACATTGATCTTCATTCTTAAATGTTGATTAACTAAGTGGTTATTCTCTAATTTTACATACTTTATTGGTGCTTAGTTGGGTGTATGTTACATTTTTTTATTAATTTCCATCTAACTTTACATTCATGTCCTCGCATAACCATTATACATGATATGTACATGATCAACGTTCCTCAATTCATCAAAACCTACTTGTTTAGGGATTCCATTGTGAGAATGTATGGGTACATGTGCTTGGAGTGTTCTCACACAATGACTCAAACCCACTACAACACAAAGGTTTAGATTGATAGTGAAGTAACATATCATCATCATGTAGATCTCTACTTTGCTCTAGAAATCAACCTAGACCTTAAAGTTGTGACTATTGTAGAGAGGATTTAAGAAGCATATGTGGGAAATTTAGATGAATATGAAATCCATCAAGTGGTTTAAGTTAACAACCAAGATGAAGAAAAGACTCATCAAATGGCTAAGCATTAATATATCAACCAATAATATGAGAGCTTACCTTGTTTGATGACTTGGGTCTTGGTAGTTACTATTCCAACAAAGAAGAAGAAGAAGAAGAAGATATTATGCCACCTCAAATCTCTAGAGAGAAGGAAAAATAATTAGATGACATATTTTAGTTCTATTTTGATGGTACAAAGAGTAGAATTGGAGTTGAATTCAATGTTATTCTAATTTGTCTCTCTAATAGTTAGTCACTCTATGCTTTTAGGTTGCAATTTAGTTGCACCAAAAATATGGCTAAGTATGAAGTACTTGTCCAAGAAATCAAGATAACTTCCTAAAGAGGAATTAGATAGCCACAATTCATTTGATCGCCACACTAGGGGTTCCTCTAGTCCCATACTACCTTGTGAAATATTCATTTGATTGCCACAATTCACGAGAAGGTCTGAAAAACTACACATGTTGAATTGATTATCAACTAAATTCTAAATTGTAAACTTGATGTTGCTTTCGGTGACAATATATGCCCAAAAATTGATTCAAATATCCTAAAATATGGATATAATATGTGTGAGTTGCTATAGAACTCTAGTTCTCTGCCACAAGTTGAAACGAGATTATATGGTGAAATGTAATAAGCTATGCTAGGATGCTTCTACATCAGTCAACCTTCTTCAGAGGTTCCCCCATAAATTTGTGAAAAATTATAGATGTTGGGTTACCATGCTATTGGAGCACCGTAAGTGCTAATAAAAAATCCACAAGCATATATTTTTGTTGGATTTGGTAAGTGGTGTTTATAGACTTTGAGGTTTGCACACCTAAAATAATCAAGGACCCATTCTTGTCCATGAGTGTTTGGGCCCCTAATCTATCTCCTATTTGTGAGATCTTTTTCCCCCAACATTTGCAGTATAACTTCTACTACCAATAATAACCTCACACTTTTAACATTTTTATAAGGATTCTATTGAGGTTGAAAATGTTAGCCTAAGAGATTAACTAAGGTGATCTACCAAATAACCAAACATATTTTTCCTTTCCATCCCAACTTTAAACACTAATATTAGGTGATTAGGGAATTTTTTGGAGATATCACAAGCAAAAACATGGATTAGGGAATCAAAGGAGCATCCCTTAAAATTTTCAAGGTCCCAAGGTGAAGAGACACCAAAACCCAATTGTATGAATACTAGGAAAGAGCATTTGCATGTCTTTTGGGCTATAGTGCCCAACTCAAATGTCAGTTCCATGTAGAGTATCCATTTCAAATACTAGAGTATACGTTAATCACAAAGATGCAAAATATGCTAGGATTAGTTATCTAGTCATCCTCATGCCATTTCTTCCATTATATTTAGACTTCAACCACTTCTAGGGACACATCTTCTCACCCTTTAATATTATTTACTTGTTCATGTCTCATTTTCCATATTTGTTTAGTTTAACTTGGAAAAATATGAATATATCTATGTTTATTATTATACTTATCAAAGTATCTCAAACTTGTGTTAAATGAGAAAAATATATTGAAAGAAGGAATCCATGTTATAGTTTACTTTGTTTATTACACATTATTAATCTAGGGATCATTATTTTTATTTTTATTTTCCCTTTAATTGAATATTATGAGCTAAATTGAAGTGTGAAATAGGTGAATTGTATGCTAGGGTGTTGCTTTTAAAGATAAACTACAATTCATTTAAAATATCAAGCAAACACATGAATTGGACATCTTTTAGCAAACATCACACATCTAAAAAGAGTCATCTATTGATACTAGCACCACATCAACATTCTAGAGCAAACACACACACTTCTTGTCCTTGATCTTGCCCGAAAGCTATTGACTAGACCTCCCTTATATGCTTTGATGCAAGGAAGTAATTATCCTTGTCACACATAAGTGGGGAAGCACAACAATCAATTGTATGTGGGAATGGGCATAGCACTTCGAGACAAGCAAAAAATAAAGTTCTAAAAATTAGCATATATTAGATTAACAAATATACATCATATTCACAAAATTGGTTCAAATCAACAATCTTGACAATATAATAGAAATTTTACAGATTTTGACTCGTAACACTACATTTTTTTAATAACGACACATGACATAATCATATTTTATATTAAACCTAAAACTATATACTTAAAACTATTTTTATAAATTTAATGTAATTAATTACAATATATTAACCCTTTCCAACTCTTATTCCTAAGATATTTAATATTAATATTAATTAATTAATTTATAATAAAAAAATCTATAAAAACATTTTATTTATTTAGTTAATTACAATATATTAACCCTTCCCAACTCTTATTCTTAAAACATTTAATATTAATGAATTTATAATAAAAAAATTGTGTATAAAAACATTTCATTTGTTTACAAAAAGATATAACTGATGTCACACTAAGAAAATGGTCAATATTATTATTATTATTATATTTGGAAAAGCGTGAGAATAAATTTTGTTGTGGACATAATTATTACTATATTGGAAAATCAGATGTATTTAATCATTTCCGTTTATAAATCTGTGCTTGAAAATCTTTGGGGATAGTCCAAATATTGTATTTTGTTTTATTTGGCAGGGAAATAAATAAATGGAGAAGAATAAGAATAAAAGTCATTCCATTATTTTCGTTGACTGAAGTTCATTTTGGACTTATCTTGAACTTCAAATAAATATATAATATTATATTTAGTTTTTGTGCGAGCACGTCTATGAATGACGATAGATGCTTTGGGTCCACAACACGTGTGGCAACTAACAATTAAACAACATTATAAGTATATGAGAGAAGCTATTTCTGGATTAGATTGTGTAAGCTTTTTTTGGATCAACGTTTTGGATCACACTCCGTGATCCATCTCCTTGAGCTCTCTATCCTGATGATGGATCACGGAGTGTGATCCGAAACGTTGATCCCAAAAAAGCTTACACAATCTAATCCAGAAATAGCTTCTCTCATATTCTTATGGATTGTGGAAATCTAATAACATTGATTAACATTATAAGTAGCTTATTTATTTTATTAAATAATGTAATAAAAATAAAGGTATCTAGAAGATATATTTCACTATTTATATAGATTATATGCAATTACAACACATAAGATATTTATTGAATTTTAACATTAAAATATAATAAAAAATAAACATATTTATGTTAAATAATATAATAAAAGTAAATACATGGAGAAGGAAATTTATGTTAATAATATAATAAAAAATAAATGCGTTCAGAAGGATGTATTTAGACGCTAGATTTATAAATTATTTATTAACACAGATAAATTAGTAGTAGAAGATGCAATTACAACACAATAAATTATTTAATAAGAAAGATTAGGGATGCCAGATGTTTTCCTTCATCCTGTTTTGCATTTTGGTCGAGAATGGCCTTATTGGCCATCGTGTCTTTTTGAATTCTTTGTTGATACTTTTATAAACTTGGGTTTCATGATGGACACTATCAGTAGTATAGTCAATGGTTTAGCAACAATGGTTTAGCGATATACATTTTTAATTATACTGATGTTAAGTGTAGGCTGGTTAGTTTTCTTAAGATGATTGTTGGTACTATGGTTTCCCTGCTCGTGTTTATGATGTGGTTTTTGATATGGAATGGTTAGGGTGTCTGGTTCGGTGTTTTATTTTTTGTTGTTAATGTGCCGATGATGTTATTCTTCTCTGATGGCCCGCAAGGCTTTGTATTAAAGGGACAACACCCTAGTTTTGCTGCTTTTTATATCAAAAACATAGATTAAAGATGTAATAAAATAAATTTAATATTTCTATGTTAAATAATGTAATAAAAATAAACACATGGAGAAAGATATTTATGTTCATAATATAATAAAAAATAAATGCATTGAGAAAGATCTATTTGGACATTATTTATATAAATTATTTAATAAGTCAGATAAGTTAATAGTAGGAGATGCAATTACAACATATAAGAGATTTATTGAATTGTTACATTAAAATAACAATAAGATAAATCTAGTATTAATATAAATAATATAATATAAATATAAATAATAAAATAATCAAAATAATATAAATAACACAAATATTATATTATGTAAACAAAATAAATAATCAAAATAATATAATATAAATATAAATCATATAAATAATTAAAATAATACAAATAACATAAATATTACATTATATAATATAAATAATATAACTATTATATTATACAATATAAATAATATATTATATAATATAAATAATATATTATATAATATAAATGCAATATAAATACAATATTACATAAATAATATAAATATACATAACATAGATATAATAAATAATATAGGTTATATCTTACTAACGTTATCTTATTGATATTATATAGTATTATATTATATTATTTTTTATATTTATAAATTATAATTATATATTGAAAATAATAATAATAATAATAATATATCAATTATATTATATTATAGTTATACAATATTATATAAATATAATAAATTATATTTATACTTTTTTATTATTTATATTATATTTATATCATATCATATAAATATAATATTATTTATGTTATTCTATAATAATATATTAGTATAGAAATATACAAAATAAAGTATGGATGAGCACCTTTATGACATGGGATTTTTTTGAACAATCACAGTTGGTATTGGTTATTAAAGTAAATTGTAGTACATTGTATATATTTAAAATTGAACTTATTTTGAATGTAAAAAATAATGAAGGATAATAATAATAATCTACAATATTCTATATGTATATTTTGTTTGTAATTTTTAGAAATAAAAATTAATAAAAGTCAAACAAAGCAGAATGAGTTTAATTTATAAAAATGTTAATTGTATTGAATTCATAAGTATATTTTTTACATCAGTTATTTTCTAAGGCTTTGAGCCTATTTTCTTCTTCTTTTCTCATTGAAATTTGCTTTCCTTCATTTTTTCATATTTGTCATATGTGAATGGTGGCATAATTCGTAGTCCCTATATAGACTTTACATGAGAAATTGCCATAAATGTTAATCTTGTTCTTTCAATTGATCTTATATCAACAGTGTTTTTTCAAGTGTTAAACCCTATGATTTATGTATTGTTAATGTCCAAGCCAATCTTAATGGTATTTGTATTGACCTTTGAATTGTTGTGATTGGAACAATGAATGGATGTCGATCGTCAAATGAAATTCTTGAGCAACTATCAAATTGAACCAATACATACATTGGTGGTTGACATGGTCCTATTCTAGGTCTATATACAATATGTTGAACATATCCCAAAGCTCCATTTACAAGACCTATTTCTATCCATAGGTTTGATGTTAACATAACCCTTGCATTTTTACTCAATAATAATTCAATATTGAGTTCATCATTTGTACCTCCTTCTATTGTACTAACACTTCTATTTTTTGTTGTACTGTTGCATGCAATTGGATTTCTCAATGAGTATATATTTTTTTTCCTATTATAGTTGTGGACAATATCATTTGTTGAAAACTATAAATGAACATTATTCTCAAAGTCTTCATTGGTTGTTGCATCCAGTCTTGCATTAAATCTTTTCATTAGCAATATCTAATCATCTGTCATTGGGTTTGCATCTTTAATATTTATTAAAAGTTGACAAAACCTTTGCTAGTCATTGTTTAATCCATCTTATTTGAAAATGTGATGTAAAGTAATGATAATTTTGAATTCTTCCCAAAGTATTTTAGCTTGTCTTTTGCTTTCATATGGTGTTTTGTCATTAACATGAGGTAATTGTTCAAGATCTCCAACCAAGATCATCAATTTTCTAGAAAGTAATTAATAAATATTATATTGAAATGTATCTATTATAAATAAGTAAATGAATTACATTTCAATTTTTTTTGCTAAAATTACTAATATATGATGTTTAAATTTTGAATGAGACACATACCTCCAAAGCTTTGATTTGCATTTTGAGGAAAAGATTGGCAGAATTGATAATCTATGTTTTCAATTAATCTTTCACCAAGAAAACTCGTTTCATCAATCAATATGTATATGATATGTGTTAATTTCTCTTGAAAATTTGTCCATATTTTCCCTTCCATTTCTTTAAAGTCTTATTGGAGTTCTCAATTTTGAATGAATAGTTGATACACCTATATTGAATGATGCAACTATATTTGGGGCAAGTAGAAGTAGGGGAGATCAATATGACATTGAAGCATTATGAAATGCTTCTCTTATGACACCTATCACATATGACTTGCTTGTTCCTTCTGTTCCTTGAATTATCATAAACAATGGAGATTCATTTTGATTTAAGTGGTAGTGTGAAATAATAATGTTAACTATTTTTTCTTGTTTATTGTTGAGGTTTCCATAGTTGACAGATTGCAATATATCACCATGAATCAGGAAACCATTAATTTTCATGGTGGTAATGAAATTTATAGCTTCATTTGTGTATTGTTCATTTTGAAATTTATTAGATGAATTTGTTTGTTTGTCTTGTAGACATGTAAAAATGACCTAACGCATATCACACATCTTGAATGACATTTTTCCATTATCGACATCACTATCATTATCACTATTGCATTTCATCTCACAAACATCATTAACCCTATTTTCCTCTATTAATTGAATAATCTTTAATTATTTAATTAATTCACCAGATTGTCACCTAATCTAACTTTATTCCTCTTGATTAATTAAATAAACATCAATTATTTAATTATTTCACTAATATACCCTATTCATCTAAATCAATTTAATTTTTATCGTTAATAATTTAATTAAATCACTTTCCCCTCTCTAAACCAGAATAATAAAATTAATTATTCAAAATCATTCAACATAGTCAACAAACAAATACATCTTTATTTGTTAAAATCAAACATGACTTGCATGTTCACCTCCAATATTAATTAATTTATTCAATTAATTAATTATCCTCACCCCTTTTTGATTGAGCAAATCATTACCACTGATTTATCACTCTAATTGGTCAACTAACCCATCTATTCTTCAATCCCACTAACCACTCAACCTAATTTATTCAATCCCACCAATCATTCCAATCTATTTCCTCTCAATGGTTCTCAACTATTGATCATGATCTCTTACTATGAAATCTCGATTATTCATCTAAAAACATGAAATCTATATAACCTTCTTTCTTCTCAAAAAGGATTAGAGAATCTATAGAGTTTGTACAAAGAGGTCATGTTGAATTGACATTCAAATTATTGAGAGAAAATACATACACATCTTCAATCACCATTAACACACACTTTGAAGCTTTTGCAACAACAATGGAAGCTTCGTATTAATTCAAATGTAATTCAACATCAATACAAATTACACTTCAACATGGAATGGTATAGCTATATTTCGTGAATTCATTTATTATTTCTTTCTTATGCTTACCTTTATCGATTGAATTCATAACTTTATAGTTCATGTCATGAGTATGGTTGGAATTTATACTTTTCTTTGAGTTGATTTGATTGATTCATTTTTTGTTTTCCTATGCTAAATTTTCCCCTTACATTAATTGGCACACCCGATGGGACATAGGTCCTTAACACTAATCTTTTGGTAAGTTTTTGTGAGCAGTTAGAAGTTTCGAAATGCTAATGTCTTTTGTAGGAAGCACTATTGATAATTGAAATGTGGAAGTCCTAGAATTTTCACATGGTTGTCCTTACATTTTTACCACGATCATTCTAAGTTTTACCGCAGTCGTACTAAGTTTGATCGTTATTGTCATTTTAACCACTATTGTCTGTTTTGTATTATAGACCTTTATGACAAAGCTAACTTTTATAGGGTTGCTTTCATCCTAAAAAAGTCCACGGTCATACTTTTTTGTGCTGCTTTTGTTTGAATTTTCCTCGGTTGTTCCAAAGAAAAAGTTTGCTATTGTACTAAACAGATCTGCTATTGTTCTAATTTTTTGTCTTGATTCAATCTGCCAAGTTTTTTATTTGATTTTTCGATTTACCTAACCCTAACGATTGATTGTTTGTTGTGTTTGGGAGGTTTTCTAACATCGTCGGTGCAGCCATTGCAGGATTATGACACATTTTTTTCATTAGAACAACTAACATTTTTCTTGCAATGTTGACGAACAGTCCAAGGCCATTTTAATTTTAAAGCATTTTTAGGTAAAACACATTTTGTTTTGGTGCTCCTAAAACTAAATCGCATATTTCATTTTGGTGCTCTTAAAACTGAACCTACAAATCTCTCATTTCGTTTGGTACTCATAAAATTGGACCTACAAATCTCACATCTCGTTTTGGTGCTCATAAAATTGGACCTACAAATCTCGCGTTTCATTTGGTGCTCCTAAAATTGAACCTATAAATCTTAAATTTTGTTTTAGTGCAATAAAAACGAACAACACAACTTGTATGTTTACTTTGGTACATTACAAACATGGTTACAAATCTTTCATTTTTCAATTTGGTGCTATAAAAATCAAACAAATCATCTTTTTTTTTATTGCAATGGAAATTTCTTGCTTGAAGTCTCGAACATTTTGAATTTGGTGCATCTAAAAAATAAATTAGTATCTTTTCACACTTCACTTTTGTGGCTTAAAAAGAAACTGCTATAAATTATTTATCGTGTTCATCATGTTTGGCAAACCAAGTGTATATCCTCTCCCCTTGCATCTTTGGATGATCTTGGGTGACGAAAAGCACTTTGGGTTTTGCAATCATTTCTTTTCATCATTACCTTTAGATCGAGCTTTCTTAAGAGACACATACCAAAAGGAGAACTCGAAGGTGACCTAAAGCAAAATTTCCCTCAAGCCACTATATAAATGATTTCGGTGAAAGCTAAGATTTAACTAGTGTTAGCCTTTTCCATGTAGTTCCATTCAAAATGGGGAGGTACCTTTGTGTATAAGTTCCCCTAGTAGGAGTGGTTAAAGCCTTATGTGGCTTACTGTGGACTTGCAAGGCGTCAGTCCCTTGAGTAGTGACTAAAAACTTTATAGTAGTTTTTCCCACCTTATTGATTGAGATATTCTACTTGGCAACCCAATTCAATGTAAGGGATGCGCACTGTACCCTAAAGATGCTTTATTCACCATATGAACTCCCTTGAGTTGAGATAAAAACCCCCGACTTAGCATAAGCTACTTGTAGCTTTTTGGGGAAAGGGTGATTTGGGTTATCCTTCCATTCCAAAAGGCCCCTATATGTCCACTGTTGAAATACTTAAGTGTATACATCCCTTTGGGTGTCCCTACCCTTAATTTGAAGGAGCTTCCAAGTTGTGGGCCTGAAAGTGTCGCAATTGGCCAATTTGACCTTAGGGATAATATTGCTTGATATGTTCTCGATGTTATTACCAGTTTAAACTTGGGTTGATTTTGGCCTCTTATCATTGAAACATAATGGCCAGTTTATACACATTGATTGATGTGCTTTATCACTTTCCAAATCTCAGACATAATTCTCAAAACACCAGATCAACCAAAAATCAGAAACTTGAAAACTTATCCAACAAATTGTTGTTAAATAAATTTGGAAAATTTGGAAATAGGGCCGCTATTGACATTCCTACCACTTTTGTTCTAGATTATTACCAATACAATACTAAATTTTGACCGTTGTTGTCCTAATTTTTAACTGCTACTATCCTGAACATTGTTGCTTCTATCAAAATTACTGTTATTGTGCTCACTATTGCACCAGTCAAAAAAATTGAATTAGAGACTACTCTTGATAAACTTGTCCCAATCGTCTTGAAAAATCAACTGCTACTATCCTAGAAATTGCCACTTCTATCAAAATTTATGTTATTGTCTTCTCTATTTACCAGTCACAAATTGAAATAGAGCCCACTATTGCTCATATTTGTTGTAGTCGTCCTAAAAAACAACCCACTACTGTCTTGAAAATTACCACTACTATCCTAAACAAATATTGCTACTGTCCTATTTTTTGGTGCAAATAAGAATTTATCCAAAACTAGTTAATCTTTCATCCTTTGAAAACAAAAACAATTAGACCTACACCAAGTCATATCGACATCTTTCCATATTTGTTAGCAAATCAAACACAACTTAATTATCCTCTTGCTCTTAATTTACAGGATATTAACATCAACCTTTTATTGCAACCTCAAGGCTATTTCAAGTAGAGTATCAACATATCCTCTAGAAAATTAGAGGACAATATCAATCCAAGTCTTGTACACTTTGTGTCCCAAAATTAGCATCTTATCAAAACATCCACCAAAATCACTCATACTCTAGGGTCTTGAACCTCAAACATACAATCCATAACAAACCACCAACACCTTTGACCAAAAAAAATTTCACACATCATCTCCATACGTCATTGTAGCAAAAATTCCAAAAATAAAACATCATCCCATTTCATAGTTAGTGATCACAAAAGTCACCTAAGTCTTGAGCTTGTTTATGAAAACAATGAGATCTCAACATAGGAAAAAGATGGAAGTCAACAAGAGTAGTTCTAGTGCACCCAAGACAAATACCACTAATGAGGAGCCTCAATCATGGGGTTACAATCCAAATGTCCTTACAACTCCTCAAAGAGAACCCACGTTTAAAGCTACACAAAATCAACCACCTAGCAAAGAGGAAACATTGCTTGAACATCAAAACATGATTTCTAGACAAACACAATATCCTAGTATCATCATAGAAGAATATGATAATGGTGAGGAAATTACTGATGAAAAACTCTTAACGTACTCCCAAGATCCTAAGATGCAAAAACTTATGGACAAAATTCTTGGGAAGAATGCAAACTCATATTTCCTTATGCTAGCACAAAGTGGTGACAAACTACCCATAGACTTCAATGTCTACATTCTTAAGGATCCTAACCTCATTCCATTAGGAGATAAAATGGTGGTTAGAAAAATACCAAAACCAATGGTGGATCCCAACATACCACCCTTGTTCTCTCAAAACAATGATGAATCTAAAAAGCAACCTATGGATAACCCATTGTTTAGGAAACCATAAAAATTTGAGCAAGTCGTGGTAGCTCAAAAATATCAAGGAAATTCAACTCAAAACATGCCACAACACAAAACTATGCAAAACATGGGAAGCCTTCCAATGGACCAACAAGGTAACATCCCATCACAAGGACACTACATGCCACAAAAAAATCATATTATGACCCTTCAAATGACACGCAATATCAACAAGGGGAATCACAACAAAATCCACAACAACAAGGTGTACCCCAAACGAACTACCAAGGTACTCTTAAAAAACCACAACAACAAGGTGTACCCCAAACAAACTACCAAGGTACTCCTCCTCAAAATCCACAACAACAAGGTGTACCCCAAATGAACTAACAAGGTACTCTTCAAAATCCACAACAACAAGGTGTACCCCAAAGGAATTACCAAGGTACTCCTAAACAAAATCCACAACAACAAGGTGTACCCCAAATGAACTACCAAGGTACTATTCAAAATCCACAACAATATAGTGTACCCCAAACATACTACCAAGGTACACAAATTCAAGGTATACCCCAAATGTATCATCAAGGTATTCCTCAACAACAACAACAACAAGGTGTACCACAAACGCACTACCAAGGTACTCAAAATCCACAACAAGGTGTACCCCAAACACACTACCAAGGTACTCCTCAACAAAATCCACAACACCAAGGGATACCACAAACGAATTAACAAGGTACACCTCAAACACATCATGTTATTCCACAAACGAAAACTCAAACTTTTGTTCCACAACAATAAGGTATACCTCAAACACAATATCACAATATCCCTCAAAATCAATATTAAGGAGTTTAACATAATCAATACCAAGGAGTACCTAAAAATCAATATCAGGGTGTACCACAAACTCAACATGTACCTACAACACACAACAAGGAGGACCCAATCTTCCTTACACACAACATGGTCATCAAGGTACCATACCTACAAAATATCATGTTTATGACCAAACAAATGTCATAGTACAACAAGGATACAACACAAAAAATCCTCAAGAAAGCACACCAACTAATGAAATAAACGTGCAACTACAAACCATCAGCCAAAGAATATTAGACATCCAAATTGGAAAGCCAAAGAAGAGCTATGCTCTACAAGATATTTGTCCCTGTCCTTTTGATCAAAACTTATCCATGACACCTTTCCTCAAAGGCTTTGAAATACCAAAATTTGACAAATATATGGGAAGAGGGGATCTAATAGAGCATATGCATGAATTTTTAGTATCTTGCATGGATCTACAATGCAATGATACCTACTTAATGAGGCTTTTTCTGTGAAGTCTCGACGAGACCGCTATCGAGTGGTTCTCTCGTCTACCACCTGGTATCATAATATTTGATGAGTTGTCAAATAGATTTTTCAACCATTTCTCATACAACATAGAACAAGATATAACAATCACTGATCTCTACAAAATCAAACAAAGTCAAGGAAAATCATTTTCTTCATATTTACAAAGATGGAGACACAAATCCAACAAATGTAAATGGCCCATTCTTGAGAAAAAACCCCTAGACATCTTTATATCTAATGTACACACAAACATCAACTACCAACTCACTATATTATGCCCTAGCAACTTTGAAGAGAATATTGAAAAGGGTTTGCTAATTGAAAGAGATTTCATCGCAAGGGGAGTAATTAAACTCTACAACCCTAAGGATCAACCTTCTACTTCAAACAAAAAACCAAAGATATGGATGAAAAAAAATGTAACCAATGGCAGAGTGGTTGATGCTAAGGTTGTACGAAACATACAACCATCCAATGGTCCACAAAATACTGTTCAAACTACACAACAAAGCTATGCTCCAAACAACATGCCAAACAACCAACTCAATTATCCTTAGAACAAACAACCAAATAACCAACAACAAAATCAAGGAAAGGATAATGGAAGGAGACCACCAAGGCAATATGACCAACCTAGAATGAAATTCACCTCATTGGGAGAACCCCTTGAGGTAATCATGGGTAACATTGGTCCAAACAAACCTTATCAAGATTAATGACAGAAGAAGCTATGAGGAGCCAAACTTCAAACCCCCTTGGTATAATGAGAATTACAAATGTGAATTTCACAAGACCAAGGGTCATACCACCAAAAATTGCATGACGCTAAAAAAAATGGTGCAAGACTTAATAGAAAAAGGAGAGGTCAACATAGAACCTCATCCTGGAAACAAAGACTTAAAAATATACAAGGATCTAATCCTTGACCATTCTAGGGGAACTGGAAACTGAAAAGGGAAATATTACCATAATTCCAACTTTGTTTATGATGAACTCATAGGAAAAATCTCTCGCGATGATCATACCATCCATGTTATAACCATACTAGGTGTAAACAAAGATCTTGGCACCTGAATGTCTTATGCTCCTTCTAGGGTTTTTCACCTAAAAGGAGGAAAAAATGGGCCAAAATGCAATGTTTCATTCAAATATGGATCTAGTGTGGGTGCAATATGCCTAGATGAGATGACCTAAATGTAGAAAACTAATGAAAAGATCAATTATTGAATGTAAACTAGGAAATGCAAAGTGTTGGAAAACATGGTGTTGTATGCAAACATGAACTAGAAACATGCACAAATGAAAAAAATAATTGAATGATATTGAAAGAGGTGCACCTGGAAACTAAAAGAAGATCTGGGAAGGTTGTGGAATGTTGTAGAATTCAATGTTGATTCTCATTGGGACTCATTCGCCACAGATGGAAAATCCGTCCTACTTCTGGTAAAATCTGTCGGAACAAGCTTCAGGATGTCAGAAACACAAAACTATAGAAAAATATTTTTCCAGCCTAGCAGTGGGACTCATTCGCCACTGATAGTGAATCAGTCCACCTACAAAAATCTAAAAATTCAAAGGTCAATTTTGTGGGTCCTGGTCTGCACTTTTCAACTTATCGGGTTGTCGAATCTAAATCTACAGAAAATGGGCTGAAAATGGTCTTCAAGCTCCAATTAGGGTTATGTTGACTATGATGACTTAGATGACTTATTGAACACTTTTCAATACCTTTCTCCTTGACAAATCTTCCTACAAGACCTACAAAAACACATGCAATGAGGGGGAAAATGGTTAAGGGTTAGAGTATAGGGGTTTTCCTTGGTCAAACCCCACTTTGGTAATCAAACCCTTGATAATGAAATGAAATAAGAAAGGAATGATGAACAAATAACATGCAAGTGTCATGAACTCACCAAACCCATGTTGTTGAAGTCTGAAGATATGTCAATGGTTGCTCCAAGATGCTTGATATTTGCTTGATTGAATGATGTTATGATGCTTAAGTGAATGCTTGGATGGATTGAATGCAAGAATGAATGCTTGGATGAATTGGGGTTAAAATGAATAGAAAATAATGTATTTATACACAATTATGCCCTAATTTCCTGAAAATACATCATAGGCCGACCTTAGGTCTTTAGGAATAAAAACCCACCAATAATTTGAATTTATTTTGAATTTTGTGCCAAGAGGGACTCATTCATCACCCTAGGCAAATGAGTCCCACTCAAGGCATATGAGTGGGTGTTAGAAATTAATTTGTTTTTAATGATGTTTGTTGGGTTTATATTCAAAGATACACTTAATTAAGGCTTGTAAGTGCATAAAGGGGCCAAATAAAGCATAAGAAAGGTGTATTTGTTGATGACAAGCCTAGAAAAGCGTGAAAGTTTGTTGCAAGACTTTACAACACTTTAAAATAAGACTTGGTAAGTGATAAAAAGAGGGTGCATAGATGAATTATAATAAGAAGAGTCTAGAAAAGTGTGAAAATTTCTTACAGAACTTCACAACACCTTTACAAGACATCATAAATTCTTAATGATTCATAAAGATTCAAGACCTAATGTGAATGTGTAGGTCATATTACAACATTAAATCAAGGTGAAATCAAGCCAAATAAGCACAAGGAGGGACAAAACAAGAAAAAGTAAAAGGGTTACTTTTTCCATGTCCACACTAGGTAGAGATCATGAGTGTAATGTAACTACACAAAAGGGGAGAGATACAATCCAAGGAGCCCTACCTGAAGCAAAAGCCACAAGTAAGCCATCAAGTGACTACAACATTGTGGAAAAATTAAAGGAAACTTCTACCTTAATCTTCATCCTTGAGATTTTGAAATTGTCACCAACACATAAGGAAATCTTGGAGAAAGCTCTTGTTGAAACATCAATCCCTAACAACCTTAATGCTAATCAGTTTCAAGCCATGGTTGGTAATATCACCTTCACCCATGCTTTTGGTCTTTTCTAAGAAAGACCTTCCACAATGATCTTTCCACAATCAAGCTCTCTATCTAGAAGTATGTGTCCATAAACACAAATTCAAGAGAATATTGATAGATAATGGTGCATTTTTAAACATTTGTACCCTAAAATTAGTAAAACAATTGGGATATTTTGATGACATAATAGATAAAAATAAAAGCATCACCATAAGATCTTATGATTGTATGGAAATAAATTCAAAAGGAACCATCAAACTTCCAGTTCAGATAGGAATAGCAATAACATAGACAACATGTCAAGTACTGGATCTTGAGCTTCCATACAACCTTCTCCTAGGATGACCATGGATCCATGTCTTAAAAGTAGTCCCTTCAACATTCCACCAGTGCTTGAAATTTTCTTATAATGATAAGGAGGTTAGCATATATGTTAACCCTAAACCTTTTCATTACTATGCCAAATTGGAGAAGTATAAAAAGATTCTTCAAATACCTAGCAACAATATATCTTTCAACTCTTTTTCATAGGTTGATCCATCATCACTTAATTCATCCTCCACTGCATCTCCATCAACTAAGCAACCAAAATCCAATCTCAAGATCCAAGTGCTTGAAAAAGGTTGCGAAGAATACCATTTCAACCAATCCTTTTGCATTGGAATGCTTCCCCCAACACCGAAGACTTATGGAGGACCAAGAGAGGTCAAACATGTTCAAGTTGTTACAATGGAAGTAAAACCCACCTTTTTTACCAAGTGGGGAGACATGCAAGATGAAGTGTTCAAAGAAGACCCATCCTCATGGAATTACAAAGAAGGACAAGAGAAACTACTACCTCCCCTTCCTATTGATCAAAAAATAATGGATATCAGATAGTAGAAAGCATGGGGTTCACTAGAAAAGGTGGCCTTGGTCCACATGGACAAGGTAGAAGAAAAAAAGTTATTATAAAAAGGTTCCCAAAGAATATTGGACTAGGTTATGGTTCATTAGACACGATCACCCCAAGTATTGAAAGCACCTCTTATGAGGAAGGAGCTCCTTCTACCACTGTTGAGACATCAGATAATTTTGAATGTTTGGATGACTACTTGTATATCCAAAACATATTTGGAAACCTTACATCAATTCTATCACTACTAAACCTACATCTAAAGATTACCATAAAGAAACAGATGCCAATGAATATGAATGGGATTCTTGTGCATCTAGTGATTATAATCTAGAAACCCTATGGAGCCTTGATAAATTTGATATCCATACCCTAGCTAAAACCTCCATAATCTTTGTAGATACCAATGACAAAATATCCTTGCTTTACCCATAGTTAATAGACTGGGACCAACAACATCATACGCCTATTTTGGACTCATTCTAGAATGATGAAGCTATTGTGAAGTTCATGGGACTTTGAACTGATATACCCTGAGGAGATCATAAGGTTAGATTTGTAATGGAGCTTGTTCAAGGAGCATATTTTGGAGGGGAGATTGTGTCTTCCAATCACAAAAATAAACCAAAAATTTTAAAAATAAAAAATAGGCCCCCTAAGGAAAACGACAATGTGGCTTTATTGGATCAAGAAAAGAGAAAAATAAAGGACACATCTCAGGGTGAAAACCTCTCTGAGGCACCTGAAGATATAGGATTCAATCTCCCTATTACAAAATATCAAGAAAATCATCTCTCTTGGATGAAGGTTCAGAACCTATCAATGTTGGCACAATGGAGACACCACAAATCACATATCAGGTAGTTTCCTTAGATCTTGAGGAGAAGGTCAACATCGTGGCATTCATTAAGGAACGAAAAATCAACTTTGCATGGACATATGTAGACATGCCAGGGTTGGATCTAGCATTAGTAGTACATCACATGGCAGTGTTCCCTAAACCGAAACCCATCAAATAAAAGATACACAAAATGCACCCACAGATAGCTCTCTTGGTCAAAGTAGAGCTTTAGAAACTTCTAGACATGGGATTCATCAAACCCATCGACTATCCTAAATGGGTATCTAATCTTGTACCAGTTTCAAAGCCCATAGGGGGCATAAGGATTTGCACCAAATTTAGGGATCTCAACAAGGAATGCCTGAAGGATGACTTCCTTGTACCTAGCATCAACATGATTGTGGACCTAATTACGGAGCATGAAATTTTGTCACTGATGGAAGGTTTCTCTAGATATAATCAAATAAAGATATCCCCCAAAGACCAACACAAAACAACTTTCACTTGTGCATGGGGAACCTTTTGTTGGAATGTCATGTCATTCAATCAAAAGAAAAGATCATCTAGCTAGCCTAGCCAATGTATTTGATAGGCTAGAGGAATACAACCTGCATCTTCACCTAAATAAGTGTGTATTTGGCATGACATCTGGAAAATTGTTGGGTTACACTGTATCAAGAAGAGGCATCAAGGTGGATCCAACCAAGGTTAAAGCTATCATATAAATTCCTCCTCCAAAAACATTGAAACAACTCCAATTCTACAAGGTAAGCTATAGTCCATCAGAAGATTCATTGCACAGTTAGTAGACAAGTGCCATCTATTCGCCCATTTGTTACATAAGGACATAACATTCAAATGGGATGGAAGATGTGATCAAGCTTTCCAATAGGTCAAGGATTACTTGCTCGCTCCTCCAGTATTAATGCCTACAATTCAAGATAAGGCTATAATCTTGTATGTATCTACAATAACAGCAGCTTTAGGAGCTTTATTAGTGTAACTGGGTGACAATAACAAGGAAAGAGTAGTATACTATATCATTCGAACCCTGGTGGTCTATGAATTAAACTATACGCCCATAGAAAGAGCATGTATATCTGTCATCTTTACAACATAGAAGCTAAGACACTACATATTAAATAGGTAAGTAAATTTGATATCAAAAGTGGATCCCTTAAAGCACCTATTGGAAAAGGCAGCTCTAACAAGGAGGATCACTAAGTGGATAATGATACTTAGTGAATTTGATATAGAATACATTGAAAAAAAATCCATAAAGGGATAAGTCATAGTAGATCAATTAGGAGATGCACCAATGGAAGATACATTTGTATGAGTGTTGAAATTGTAGTTTTATTTGTTTTATCTCTCTTGTAGAAGGTTATTTGGTTTTGTAGGGATCCTTAGGCCTCTATGACTCTCTTGGTGATCCAACATAGTATATTAGAGCTTTGAATCTACAAGATACTTTTCTTGTTTGTAATATTTTTATTAAAAATACTTTTATACAATATGTAATGGAGAAAAATTGATCTCATTGTTGCATCTAGAAGGCGCAAAATATATACATTAAAAATAAACCTGATAATTTTTTCTCATAGTACTATGTAGAGGTTTTTTGGATTCTCCATTAACAATCTATAAAATGTTGTACCATTTATATGAACCTATATAGTCATTCAACTGCCATACCATCTAATTACATCGTGACTATCTCAAGTTGAATTTTAGTGCAATCCTTTGTATTAGCTTTGGTATGACTCAAATTATTTTATTATATTTTTGTTTTTTAAATATATTTTTTGTATGGTACATCCCTATCTAGGGCTAGCATTAACTGTTAGCCTACATAGGGTTGGCACCTGCATACATAGGGGAACAAGTGGTCACATGTGACTTAACCTTTGATCATCATAGTGAATGTCACCCATTTCATTCATCAAAGCCCGATGTTGGGAGCATCACACCTCTCTACCACTATTAGGGGTTTTCCTACCTACCACTATAACCCCATTGCCTAGCCTACTACCACTTCAATTGACACCAACCTTTGCATTGTTGTAATGCCACCATGGTGCCACTATAGCTCTGCTTATCTAAGTGATGTTGCTCTGTAGCCACCTCAACAATACTAGGGTATTTTTTTAATGCTTAGAAAGGGATTTTTTGAATGGGCCATAATTTTTGATCAAGATCTCATTCTTTTTACTTCTTATAGGTGTGGAAAGCTCATTCTAAATACTACATAGTGGTGCAAGTCCTTTTAAAAAAATATTATTTGTGATTATACTTATTGTTTGAAGCTCCAATTTACTTGCTTTATTGACATGACATAACTTTTTCCCATGATATCAAAATCAAACAATTTATTTCAAAATTTATTAGTGAATTGCAAGGGTTTTATTTGTAATATCATAAATATATTTTGGTAATCCTTTTTTTTTGTAAAATCACCGTGTTATAAATGATTGGTTTAAGATTTATCCTTGTAAAAATTGTGTTTAGTGCACCTTGTAGTTTTATGGGGGGCTCTAATTTCAACACTATTTCATTATGGAGGGGTTGTAAGGTATAATTTTAAGTGCCCTTTTGTCTTTTTTATGTAGTCATAATGATTGAAACATAAAAATTTGAACCTTTAATTCCACATAATTCACAACAATCTAAAACATAATCAATGTCAGGTCATGAGAATCCCTCCCACTTGAAGTTGACATGCAATTCACCCCCTCTTCCAAATTATAAGTCTCCCTCTATAAAAATAAAGTATTCAAGGGATAATTACACTTTTTTGTGAGAAATGGGACATGATGAATATCCTTTTATGTCACAATCATTTTTTTGACCTTTTATAACTTCATTCATATGCACTTTCATAAATGCACTTGTGATAGGTCGAATGTGAGTGTTAGAAAACGAGCAGCAAGCAAAAGAGTGCAAATAAACACCAAAACAACCTACACCTCAATATTAGCCTAAGTTGGAAACAACACAAGATAAAAAGCAACAAATGGAACTTTATACCTTACGTCGAATCGATCCTTTGGTTTTCCCTTCGATCTTTGATGTGTATGCTCCTTGGATGGCACAAGATGCAAGCTAAATGATGTTGTGAGGATGAGTGCAAATGGATGAAAACATGAAAATGGCTAAGTATAAGTTGAGAAACAAAACTGTAAGAGTTTGGCTAGCAAAATGATCTCCCCAAAATGAGAGAAAAGAGGGGGTATTTATAGGAATTTTGAGAATTCCTAGAAGAGATGGATGGCCAAGATTGAGCCACCAAATATGAAGATGTAGGGATAAGGTGAGTTGAGAACTCACAAGCCCTCACATCTTGACATGTGGCATGTGATATAGCCCTAAAAGGTGAAGTGGACATGAGGTGGAAGAATAGGACATGACATGGAGGGGGGTACAAAGTACCTTGGGATTGGACAAGATCTCCTCATAAAGGAGGTACTTGTCCCCATGTGGGTGAGAGGACAAGTGGGGAATTAAAAATTCCTCAAATATCCTTATGGGGAGATGGGAAAGAATAAAGAATAAGTAGAGGACATGTGGGAAGAAGTGAAGGAATTAAAAATTCCTTTTGGTGCCTTGGGATTAAAAGGTGAATTAAAAATTCACATGGGGAAGTGGAGTGCCTTGTCCAAAAGGAGAAAAGCCTTTAATAAGGTTGACTAAGGACACATGTCATAAAGAACATGGGGAAGAGAAAAGGAATTTAATATTCCTTGGAAGGATAAAAGGAATTAAAAATTCCTTGAGAGGTTGATTAGGCTAGTTAGTGAGGGATTAGAGGATGGTTAGGTGGCTAAGAGAGATTAGAGGCCAACTTGCAAAAGTTGGAGGATGTGACACATCCTAATCAAGGATTAGGCATGTGCACATCCTAATGATGAGATTAGAAGATGGATTAGGATAAGATAAAAATGATGGAGGATGTGACATGAAGGGAATTAAATAAATGGAATATTTATTTAATTCAATTGATGGAAGGAGGATTAAAGAGATAAGGTATTATTGATTAAATACCTTAGGGATTTGGCAGAATTAAAGATATTAATTAAATAATAGCAGTATTACTTAATTAACGAAAATAAGACGAAAGGGGATGAATTTGGATAACTTAAGTGTCCAAATTTAGATGTCCACAGCACTAAAATAAAAATCCACCATTATATTTTGTGTTTTTAGGTGATCTTGCACATCATATTGTGCAATCAATTATGCTCGCACTACTTATAAAGTGCCATGGAGGTTTTGTGAATGCCTTTTTATTTTCAATCACAAAATTATCTATAATCTAGCATGCACTTTATGTTATTTGTACACAATTTTTGTTGGTTTTCCATACCTAAAGTCCATCTCAACATTGTGTGGAGTATCATATAGTTATGCTAATGTTTCCTTAATTTTAGTGGAGTAATAGAATCATTTTTTACCTTCATCAGTTGGTTTCAATGTTTTTGATAATATTGGCACCTATACTTTAATTTTCCAAAAAATTTCCTTAATGCAATTTATTGGTGTACCAGTGTACTTCTTTCCGCTGGGGCATCCGAAAAGTCATGAAATTTTTAAATTTTGATCGCGGCAAGTTTATTCTTTGAACCAACGCAACAAGTACATTGCTTCAAAGAGGGGCAAAATGTAGACATGCAAAACTAACATTCTGCATTTGATCAGGATCATTTATCAATTGAACTAGATATTGCATTAGATCCATTCATCACCTTCATCCATTTAAATAATCTCATTGCCTAAGGTTATTTAAAATCAAAAAGGCCATTTAAATCAAATCCTAAATCATATTCCATCATTTTCTAATTTCAATAAATCAAGTATTTAAGTCTTGAAAGTCAAATCATATAATCAGCATTAATCAGCATGATCATCATCTAATCCTAATCTAATACTAATCACATCCCACTTGCATTATCTAGACCTAGCCACTTGCACAATAAATCAATTTTATTGATTTATTAAAACCTCATTTTCCCTCAACATGACAAGTCAAACAGGGCATTTATTTGCTCTCCTTTCTTGTCCCCCTCTCAAAATTTATTGCAAATTTGAATTCAAAAATTCCCCCTCTTGGGCACTCTTCCCAAATCTTGCACATACATCAACTAATCACATGATGACAAGTGTCCTCAACTCATTGGCTTGTTTTTGATCCCACATTGGTCCCTCTTCAACACTTGGCATTTTGAAAATCTTTAAATAGGTGCATCATCCTCAAGCAAATCCTTCACAATCTATTGCAAGGTTACTCTCTTCATTTGAGATTCGATCTTGTTCATCATCACTCCACCACCTCCATTTGCATTTACACAATTTGAGCTTTTATCAAGGATTGGGAAAGGGTCACTAGCACATGTGACACCAATCCAACTATGGAATAGGTAATTTGGTTTTGTTTTCATAATGCTTTGGTCTTTCTAGTATCATTTGTTGCATTTGGAAATATTCCTAAGGTATTTCATAGAGGCATTTTAATAGAGTTTGCATAACACTAACCCCTATATGAGTTTAGTTTTTTGCAGATTTTTAATGGATGCCTACAATTGGTGTGAATCACTATTTGGGCATTGCTCAAGTAGTGTCATTGGAGTCACTCATGCATAAAATTCTTATTCTTGATCTTGGTCCTCATCCTATTTTTTAGTGGAGATTCTTCAATTCCACTAGTATATCAATTATTCATTGGTAATGTTTGCAACTTATGCTTTACAGAGTTTTTCATGTTCTTCATATTTCAGTGATAAATTTTGAGGAGGTTTATTTATTCTTCTCTTGTTCTCTCTCTTGGGGAGAAATTTTTCCCATAGGGTTTTCTCCTTTCCTTCTTTTGTGAGACTTTTATTGCACATAGGTACATCATTAGACTTAGTTGAGCTAGGATCCATCTTGAATTTATTTACCTCTCTAAGTTTCACTTAAGGGGTGGTGTTCACATTAAAATAGTTTTCTTATATTTAGTTACTTATTATCCACCTATTTAGTGATCCGTATTCACAAATTGCTACTTAATATTAATAAGAGATTGTTTTTCTTCATGTTATGTGTATATGAAACCCACACACAAAGGTTGTAACTTAACACTAAAAATTTATACAACCCAAATATATATGGTGAAGCATTACAACAACTCTACCATTTTCAACTCATCAACACAACAAAAACAACAAGCTTATTGAACATTTAAAACCACACTCATTTCCAAAGCACTCCCAAGAACTCATTCATACTACTCATAGCATCAACTAGAAGAAAATAAAGTAAGGAGGACTTAACTTTCTACATCATTGTAGAGATGTAGCCTCCTTCTCCATGATACCCCTTTCATTAATCCATCACTCTTTCTCTCTACCAAGCTCTCAATCTTTCTCCTTCCTCTCCCCAAAACAAACATGTCAAAAGAAACAAAATACAACTCCAAAAAGAATGAACTCCTCCACTAGCTCCCTCCCAAGATAATCAAGTAAAAAAAAAGAAAATTTTCCCATTCTTCCAATAGGATATTAATAGGGATTCCAAGTTTGGTTCCCTTGAATGAGAGGGTGACAAGTGTCACTCTCTCATTCATCCCTCAAGCTCAAATCCCCACATGTACTCACACTTGAGTGTGATATTTTTGGGGAGATGAGAGGGTTTGGAGTGTGGTTCACGCCAACAAGAAATTCCTCTCATCATTAAGAGGAGGTGGGTGAAATTTGAACACTCCACCCATTGAGTACTTTCTCATAAATGAGTTTGGAAGATTCAACACTCTACCCCTTCCCCAAGACTCAAAATCTGCTACTCTTCCTCAAGGGCAATATGAGGGATCATATCTTGGATACTATCCAAGATATGCCCTTAAATGATCCCCCAAACCCTAGGTACTTAACCTATGGCCCTAAAAAACATTATTTGTAAGGCCCAAACCTTTTGAGTATCAATTAATGTATATTGTCCCTTAGTGGCTTATGCTATTGTTGGTTGACTCCATCAAAATAGTGAAATGTATAATTATACGTTGGAAGAAATCTTGTGATATGTGTTGCATGAGTCAAGTGGATATAATGCAAGTCATGTTGTGAATTTAATCAATGCCTTAAATATGATTCAAATCTTAGAAATAATTACTTCACAATCAGTATTCTCACTCCATTATTTATCCAATGTTATAGTAAAGGAGGGATCTCTAATAGGGTGAAGTGAAGGGATTTAGCATCTATTAATTTATAATTGCAACACTTTTTGTATAATAACATTAGAAGGATTATAGTTTTACTACAAGCATCTTACTCTAGGTTCTAGGTTATTAATGGATGCATATATATTAGTTTCAAGGTTATTAATCAATGCACATATATTAGTGAGTGTTCTCATTTATGATTGTATCTTCATAATTTGATTTTTGGAAAGAAAAGAATTTTAATACTTGCTAATTATTTTGTAGAATGGATAATTGTGTTGTCATTGCATCACTCACCATAAAATGGTGGACTCATCTTAACACTTGAAAAATCACTATAGAAAAAATCTCCTTGAAATTATCAAGTTGTTACTTAGGAGAATATAAAAATATAGAAAATAAAAATAAATAATATTCTATATACTTATGTTGATGATACCTTTGGAATTGGAATCATGGATCTTCTAACATTGAATTTCAATACTTTTGTATTTTAACTTCCAATATCATATCGTGATCATCAAGGGATTTAGGCTAAACGTGTCTAGAGGTATGCAATTTCATTTGTTGACAATTAATAATGAACAATGTGTAATGCAAAAAATTGTATACTCTTGAAGAAAGAGGCAATTTCACACTTAATTTGGACCTATTTTGGCATCCTTGCATTAATCATTCCTTAAAATTACCATTTATAGGCCCTTAAGACTCATTATTTTGGACCTTGAGGCTTATTCCACTCAAAAATCATACAAATCCTAACAAATAACATTCAAATTATTCAAATTCTATAAAACCCACCTCAAAAACCTCTGGTGGGACTAAGTCGCCCAGGGTGGCGACTTAGTCCCTTTTGGGGTATTTTTCAATTTTGAGCGGGAAAATCACCAACTTAATTCAAATTTCTAATGGATGTCATCCTGTGAGGTCTAAATAATGAATAATTAGGTATGAATACCTATAAATATAAATTTGTAGGTCATTTTTTAGAGCATTTTAGTCATTTCAACAAACAAATTCAAAAGTCAAGTGTTGAATATCTTTCATGAGAAGATTCATTAATCTATCTACAACAAAGTTGAAGCTTTAGGGTAGCAAGCTAGGTTTTTGTAGGTCTTCAAGCTCACTTTTTATTCAAGATATTTCATTGTCAAGGGTTGATTATGGATGCCTCTAGAGAATCATGAAGAATTCTAGGTTGGGGAGGTGCAACTAGCCATCAAGCCAAGCCTAAGGACTTGTTTTCTAAATGATTCCATCTTCCATTTTCTCTGTCTTCAGCCTAAGGAAGGTTTGCATGTTATTAAGATTCATTTCTAATGTGATTTAGGGTCTCTTGGAATGAGTCTTGCATCATTCCAGTTTCATTTATGCATCTTATTCTTGCATGTTAGAATAGGGTTGCATCTTGCTTTAGACTTCCTAGTCTTAGATGCAATTAGGGCTAGGGTTTTACAACATATTTTATTATCTCTTTCAAGGTTTAAATACCAACTATGGATTTTACTAAGGCAACCCCCCCATTAGAAACCAAACTATATTCTATTTTGTAGGCGTTTTCAGTCAAAGAACAAAGTGTAAACCAAGAACTTTAGTTTCCACTTTTAGACTTTCAGAAAAGTCAAAGTGGACTAAATCTCCATCAGTGGCGACTTAGTCCCACTACACATGTTTGTTAGAATTTTTTGTAGATTTGGATGCCCATTTGGCTAAAACGGGCTCCTGAGCAGTTTTCCAGATCTAGGACTAAGTCACCCAGCTTGGTGTAAGTGTCCTAGTTGGCTAGAAAACTAGATTTTTCAGAACTTCAGAAGCATCTATAGTCTTCACCCTAGCCTCTGTCATTTTCCAGGTGCACTCTTTCTATTTGGATTCTTTATCTTGTTTTATATTGCATTCAATCTGTCTTTTTGGATATCACAATGTGTTTTCAAACATTTTGCATTTCTTAAGTTTTGCTTTAATAATTCATCTCCTTTATCAGTTCTTTACATATAGGACATTCTATTTCGACATACTTCAGTCATATTCTCATTAGTCTTGAGTGAACCACCTATATTTTTGGGATACCTTTCTCCTTTTAGGTGCAAAACCCTAGAAGTGTAAGAGAGTGCCTATCCCCAAAAATTTATGGTTCATTTTGGTGAACCTACATTTAGAACATCCTATTTCTGATTTAGAGTGCATTTACACCCTAGGAATAACTTACATTTCCTTTTACATTGTTTCATTTGCATTCTAGGGATTCATGCTTTGCATTAGTGAAAAGCTCATTTAAGCTTGCATTATTGCACCTCATCTCCTTGCACAATAGTGATTTTGCATCTGCACTTTAGATTTGCATTGTACAACACAAAAGACATAAGCATCCATCAAAAAATTCATAAAAACATAAAAAAATACCCCTACTAGGACTAATTCACCACCCTAGGCGACTTAGTCCCAGTACACATTTTGCATCACTATTTTCAACATTCAATTTCCAGTTTCTTAAGTTGTTTGTCTCAGTTACTTTTTTGTTTCAGATCAGTTATTTTCTATTACATTGCAATCATTAGAACTAGTATCATTTACTTTCATGGCCATTATGGATAGCATTAGATTTTTACAATTTTCATTTTTAGCATTAGTTTCTAGTTCATTTAGACCAAATTCATCAGAAAATGCAAACAAAAATGTCAAAATATCAAATGATTTACAATAAAAACAATGTTTCACTTTAGAAAAACTATATCATCCAAACCTTTTAGTAGTGATGACTTGGATAAGTTAGATGAAGCTCTACAAGGCTTCCTCTCGCTAAGTTCATCCACTAAGGTTTGTGATAAAAACCCAAACCAACCAAAGATAACTTACCTCCCAATCCTTTTAGTAGTGATGACTTTGACATGTTAGATGAAGCTCTTCAGGACTTCATCTCACAAAAGCCATCCACTAAGGTTTGTTGTGAGAAACCTAAAACAAAAGATGTCAATGTAATTCAACCTCAACTAGTCCTTTACCCACCTTCACATAAATCCCAACCTCTGCCTAAACCCGAGTTTACCCTTTACCCACCTAAGCATGATGTTGTTGCTCACACACATTAGACTAGAAATAATCAGCAACCACAACAACCCAACCCAACACCCTTACCTTTACCCCCTATCCCCATGCTGCTGCTTAAGTCTATTTTCTGCTTAAAATTAAGCATTTGAGTGTCCCCATGGAAAAAAATATTTAGGGGAATAGGATAATTTAGAATCTTTTCCTATTTTTGTGGAGCAACAACTGCTTAAAAATTGAAAATAGGTTGTGAAAAAATTGGGGGGCTAAAAAATAAGTAGTTGTTGCATATTGAAGAAAACCCATGTGGCTCCACAAATCTCTTTGCCTCTAATTTTTCACTCCATTTTTTATTTACACAAAATATTATTAATATTGTTCATTCATTATAAAGTTAAAAAAAATATTTTTAAATTGACTGCTTAAAAATAAGCAGAAAAAACAAATAGCATGGAGCCACCAGCTCCACAGAATACTCCTTAAAATGTTGAGTAGTGGCTGCTAGCCAAAATAAGCTAAATAGATGCATGGGAACCTGCCCTTAGGATGGTATAAAATTTTGATGGTCATTGCCATGTTTTAAATCCACTAATTTCCAACTATGATAGAGTAAGGTTCTCCCCACATCTAGCTATGCATTAAATATTATACTTTGTTTTCTTCCATACAGAGTTGATAAAATGCTCAAAAGCACGAAAAGATGAAAGGAAATGAGGTAATTAACTTTCCTCTCCCAACACGTCTCCCCAAGCTCACCTATGATGTACTTATGCATAAATATGATATGGTTGTGAGCCTTCAATTCTCCACCAAGCTTGAAGCATCATATGCACTTTACTCAATATCTTTAATTGAATTGGTTTCATTTGAGCTTATACAACAATTTCTCTACCTTCAGCCACGAGGAGCATATGGGACTATGATTCTCCTTGTCACCAAAACTACATCTTTTCAAATTCGTTGGTTCTGATAATAGTAGATTGATACCCTCCACAATGTTACTGGGTTCAATAACTTAATGTCTTAGGCACCTACTTCTTTTATTCACCAATATTCTAGTGACCATAAAGGTACCAAGTAAGCATAGGAGAGCATGCGAGAGGGGTTAATTAAAGTTAGGAATGTTTATGTGTTCTTATAATAGAAAACATAATCATAGGTAAACAAATAAATATAAATAAATAAATAATTTATTGAATCATGATTAATGCAAAAGAAACCTAGATTATTAAATTTATGGGACATAATGGTTAATAATCTTGTATCAATCTTAAAATGGATAGTATTATTCTTAGTTTAAGTGTAGCTCTCATGATCCTTATTTTATTTCATTTTAAGAATACATATTAAATTTCCTAATTCTTTGAGTCTCATGCTTATCTCTACATTAAATTGTAAGTCAAGCAAGATAGAAATTTACTAATAAAAGTATAAACATGGTACAACTTCCTTACATTCTTTCGGCAGGAGGAACTTACGATTGTCAATGCCATTATTGAGTTAACTTTTCTCTTACTCAAAATATTATTGGTACCCCGCTGTAATGATATTTTTTTTGTTTGAAAGGACGTTTAATCCTCCAAATTAGATTTTCCTAAGTGATCCTTAGGATTGACATTTGGTATTAATGTTTAGCTAATCCCATTAATAATGAATTAATAAATATTATATAAATCTATATCTTATACTACTCTCTATATTTTTATAGCTGGTCTTATAGGGTTGCACAATATGTTGGCCTTATCCAAGAGATCATGGGATCAAAAGATTAATATATCAATGTATAACATTCAATGGCTCCTACAACATGTTGCTAATTGTATTCATATTAATTTTAAAATCTAGGTTGTATAAAACTTAAAATTTATAGATGCCTTTGTCCATTTATGATCTTCCACTATGAGAGTAAGTATGTGCTTATTATTGTTCAAATTGTGTCGTAGTCATGTTGTTTATAATTAGCCTAATTTTTAAACCCTTGAAATTACGTTGTTGAAAATGGGTGTGTATTGTTTCTAATAATTAAACATAGGAATTAACATAAGTTCATTTTTCAATTTAGAATGACATTAATTTCATGCCTAGTGCGATACAAAAAAAATTGTGTGGTGATGTTTGAGCTAAATTTTTTTGGGCATTGTATGACTTGTAGTCCAAGAAAGAAATTCATCTCCCCAAACATTGACATTTCAAATTCTTTTTGCATCTCTTTTGCAAATTTATTACACATAGCTTCATTTCCTCCAAAAATTATGTCATCAACATACATAGCCACAATCAAGATTTGATCTTTTTCAACTTTGAAGTAGAGATTGCTATCTGCAATACCTTTATTGAATCCTTGTTGTAACAAGTACTTGTCTAACCTTACATACCAAGCCTTGAGAGCTTGCTTCAACCCATATAATGTCTTCTTCTGCAAACCATATTTGGTTTATCTGATAACTTAAATCCTTTTTGTTGTTATATGTATGCTTCTTCTTCCAATTCACCATTCAAGAAGGAAAACTTCACATCCATTTGATATACTTTGAAATCCTTATGTGTTGCAAAATCCAAAAAAATATTGATAGCTTCCATTCTTGCCATCGAAGCAAATGTTTCCTCAAAGTTTATTCCTTCTACTTGTGAGTAACCTTTACACACAAGCATTGCCTTGTTTCTTACCACTTCTCCACTCTCATTCAATTTGTTCTAGAATACCCACTTAGTTTCAATCACATTCTTGTTTGTTGGTCTTGGGACAAGTTCCCATGTTTTATTTTTCTCAATTTGGATTAGTTCTTCTTCCATAGCCTTGATCCAATACTCATCCTTGCATGCTTCAATCACTGTTTTAGGTTCAACTTCAGAAAATAAATAAAAATTTACGTGTTCTTCAACAACTTTCCTTCATGTCAATACACCTTTGCTCTTATCAACAATGATTTGTTTTTCAGAATGATTCTTCTGCACATACTTAAGAGTTTTAGGAATCCTTTCTGGAGCTTCTTTCTCTTCAATCTGCACTTCTTTTTCCTTAGTTTTTTCTTCTTCTCTGCAAGAAGACTCGTATGATTCATATCCATCTATCACCACTAAATTCTTCTATAGATCTTCATTAACCTTGGTACTTGCACTCTCAATAATATTTCTTAGCCTCTTGTTGTAGCACTGGTAAGATTTACTTTCAGTAGAATATCCAAGGAAGATACCTTCATCAAACCTTGTATCAAAATTTCCTAATTTTTTTCATCTCTTTTGATATAACATTTGCTTCCAAACACTCTAAAGTATTCGACGGTAGGAATCCTTCCATACCATAGTTCATAGGGAGTCTTTGTGTTGTTTTCTCTTGCTTGCACTCTGTTAAGTATGTAAACAATAGTATGAATTATTTCTCTCTAGTAAACTTCTAGTAGATTTGTGTCTTTCATCATTGTTCTAGCAACTTCTTGAGCGGTCCTATTATTGTTTTCAACCACTCCATTCTATTGAGGAGTCCTAGGGAAGATAAATGCCTCTTTATTCCATGATTCTCACAAAAGATATTGAATTCATTGAAGGTGAACTCTCCACCTCTGTGAGACCTCAAGCACTTGATTTTCATATCTATTTCATTCTCAACCATAACTTTGAATGATTTAAACTTATATAGGGCTTCTGATTTTTCTTTTCGAAAAGTAGCCCATGTCATTCTAGAATAATCATCAATCAATAGCATGAAATACCTCACCTTCAAGACTTCTTAATCTGGTAGGACCACAAAGATCTGTATGCACCAATTCCAATAGTTCGGTAGAAGATTGTTCTTTGACAAGTTGAAGCTTCTTCTTGCTTGCTTTCCAAATTAGCATTCCTTACAGACAACATTGATAGGCTTTGTAATGTTTGGCAGATCTCTCACAGCTTGAACTAAAATTATTCTTACTAGGCTATCAAAATTGATGTGACACATTCTCAACGTCTTCAATACTTCCTCATCATCACCAATCCTTTGATTTGATACCAATTGTTGAATGCACAAGACAACTGAGAGGGGGGGTTGAATTAGTTGTACCTTAAAACTTCAAAAACACTCATAAACATTTAGATCCACATCAATTTACCCTTAATCTATTAGAATGATTAATCATAAAAGCGGATAACTAAACCATAACCAAATCAACACCATACACAAAGAAACACCAGATTTATGTGAAAAACCCAAGATGGAAAAAACCACGGTGAGGATTAGCTCACAATATAAAGTAATATCAACACCGATTACAAAGGGCTCACTGCCAAAGAGCTCACTATCCAGAAGAAAGAAAGACCCGCTACCAAAAGCTCGCTGCCAGAATAGAAAAGAAGATAGAGAAGAATGTTACAATGAGAAATCCATCTCAATGCAACAAAAAATTCCACCACAGCATCACCGACATCTTTGTAGTCTTACTAAAGATTGTAGACACCTTCTGCTCACTACATCTAGTAATCTAACACATGATAGCTCGCACTTCAGTGCATAAATTTGCACCTCACAACTCTGCAATTCGCATCATTTGCATCACACACATATATCTTCACATCCCTCAACAATTCAACACATTTATACCATCTTCAACCTTGAAAACATTCTCCAAGGTTGGATATGCACCTCAACTGTGTAAATTCAAATTAGGTTGGCACCAAAAACATTCTAGCGATGGAAAGGAATGAAAGCATAGCACAACACACCTTAGCTAGGACCTAAATTCACTCACACACACCATGCCACACTTCCACAAACATCGAAGCAACTTCGTAATTAGTGTAAACACCCAAGGTCGGTCAAACCTATGTTAACACCATTAACATTTAAGTACATGCTTTCTCAAATCCAAAAGACGTCATGGAACACACACTATGCTTGAACATAGTCTAGAATATTCTACAAAAATCCTGAAATCCAACAAATTCCTTCATAACAAATTTCACCTGAAGAATGTACACTCAAAAAAATTTGTCATACACTGTAACTCAAAAAACCAACTTTTGAAGCGCCAAATCTCAAACAACTTGAACTGAAGAAAGATATAAACACTATCAACACCCTTCCAGATCCACAAGACTTGTAACCACTTTGTAAAGAAATACAGAGTAAAAATATTTATCCCAGACACCTTTTTAATACACGGTTCACACATTGTTGAACACAACTTTCTCTACACAACGATCCAACACACCAAATTCTAATTGCAACACCTATGAACATCCTTGATCAATATATCCAAACCACACAAGCAGATCTTCAACATAGTATAAATGTGGAGCAAAACTAGAACGCTAATCTGTAACATAGAACACCATTGCATTTATTCAAATTTTCTTAAAAGCACTTGGAAACCAAGCACCAAAAACATATCTTCAACATCTTTAGCACCACCAAGCCAACTACAATATAACAACTCAACCATACATCCATAGACATGAGCTTATCAAAGCAACACTAGAGGTTGACATTAGTAGCTTACTGATGACAACATAATGCAACTAATCAAAGCATCATCAGAGACAACATCAACTCAATACCAACTACTCACACTCTTGCAACAATATCTTACTCATACAATTGACACCAATGACAATACCCAAACTTGTTGACATCAATGACAATACCAACTACACATACTTGCAATAATCTCCCCCTTTGTCATTGATGGAAACACATGATGTGAAAAACCATCAATAGCAAACACAACTATGATCATCAATACTCTTGCTCCATACCAACTCTTCTTTTTTCTTTTACTTTATCCCCCTTGCACAACTAGCTCATTAGTCTCTCCCTTTAATAACTGACACTTTTCTTTTTCATATTGTTATCTCCCTCTTTGTGGCTTGTCTTTTTCACATGAATCTCTCCCCCTTTGACATCAATGGCAAAGGGAAACATATTTGCCTCACTCATTCTTCCCCTTTGACATTAATCATACTATTCACCATTTCTCTACAACTTCCTTTCCTATATTACTCTGCATACTCCCCCTTAGGAGCACTCACCATATTGCATCAATCAACAACCACTACACAATTACAACATTCATTCATCCTTATTGCAACAACCAAAAAAGCCACTCCCTACTCCCCCTAAGACGTAGCCACCAACATTAGTTTAGACCAAAGGATGAATCTTGAGATCCACTAGACCGATGCATCTCCTTATGCATCTAGTTCAAAGGAGGGGCAATCACTCCCAATTTCTCTCAGAAACACTCAAAAGTATCCTTAGGAAGAGCCTTAGTGAATATGTCAACAACCTATTTGAAAATTTGGTGCAAATGTTGATTTCAATGTCTGTCGTTGACCAGAAAGTGGGATACAATATTGTGGGTTGACCCACTACATTGGACAAAATATCATGTTCAATATATCTTTTGAGTCTCAATTATTTGTTGAAATGAATCTCAATTGATTTCTCGGAATGACGATTATTACAATAGAAGAAACATTCATTCTTCTTCATGTTGACGTTATTCCTCTGTATTTTCATTTATAAAATTGAATTAATTGTTGATTCTATTTACAATAAAAATAAATTGAATATTGATTAAAACCCCATGCAGCTTTATTGAAATACAAAAAGAAAGGAAAAAAGAAAAAAAACAGAATGGGAAGAGTCCAACCAAAGGGGAGAGCAGGAAGTCTTCAAAGAAAAGAAAGAAATAAACACCAAGAGATGTCACACACAAAGGGGGAGACCAAATAAAATTGCCACTACGGATTGGAAATGGAGAAAAGGAGAGGTCGCACAGTTGGAAGGGTGAAAACAAATGAATGTTAAAAGTCCACACAGCCCTTGATGAATGGAGTTAAGGCAGACAGATGGAAATAATGGGATCAGCATGAGGAGAGGAGAGATAACACAATCAAAGAAAAAAAGGGGATGAAATGAAGGGTCGCACAGGTATGAAGAAGAAAGAAGAGACATAAAACAAATGCCATACAGGAGGAATGGGTGGTTATTGCCAGATAAAGATACAGTGCAGATAAAAATAAGAGAAGAGGAGGTCACGCCTCATAGAGAAAGAGGTAGTTTATGCATAGAAATAAAAGGAGGATGGGTTGTGTATAGGAAAAGAAGATATGCAGAGTGAACATGGTACAGGCCGCACACCATAATGATGGTACAGAGTAAATGTTGATTGGGAGTTTGAAGAGTTTCAAGAGAGGAAAATGGTGTAATCTGATAATGAGGAAAGAAGTGGGGAGAAGTGAACAGAGAAGCCATGGGGCTGTGACGGAGTCAATTATAGTAAATAAATTGTAGAAGAAAGAGAAGAGTACATAGGAGTTTAAATAATCAATTCAAATTGAATTGACAGATTGTAGAATGTATTTGCCTGTGACTGAGGACAGTGAAATCAATAAAATCCTTGAATTTCTTTTGTAATTTTGATGTCAATTAAATTGACTGCAATTAGATGTTGTATATTGTGATCTTTTGATTGATTGAAAATAATTGAAGTGATTTCAAATTGGATTATAATTGACAAATGAAATTATCAATTTAGATTGGTGTTGGCTTCAAATTTAGTCAATCTAATAAGACTCATAAAATTCTATTTGCATCATTTTTTCAAAAGGATATTTGGGAAGCCTCTCTTGATTTTGTTTCCCAAGTACAAAGGCACTTGTCTTCTTAAATATGGGAAGACCTGTAAACATGTGTATCTACATATTAATGAGTGAGAATATTTAGTTGTCTAAATCTCAAGTACCAAATATGTTATAGAGACATGTGATTGGTCTTGACAAAGTTAGCAATCTCATGATATCAAGTGATGACTTTCCGAGGCAATTAAGCAAAGTATCCATCTTTATATCTCATATTTAAACTAGATAATGCCCTTTTCTAATATAATTTGGCACCCCAAATTCCGTGTTGTGATAAGAGAAAGGATATTCCTTTTCAAAGTGGCAATTCCATACAAAGACAATTAAATTGAATACAATTAGATGTTGTATATTGTGATCTTTTGATGGATTGAAAACAATTGAATGGTCATCATTGTTTTAGTGTGATTTTAAATTGGATTATAATTGACAAATGAAATTATCAATTTAAATTGGTGTTGGTTGCTAATTTCGCCAATCTGATCAAACTTGTAAAATTCAATTTGCATCATTTTCTCTAAAGAATCTTTGGGAAGCCTCTCTTAGTTTTTTTTCCCAAATACAAGACACTTATCTTCTTAATTATGGGAAGACCTATAAACATGTGGTGTCTCTACATATTAATGACTGGGAATGTTTAGTTGTCTAAATCTCAAGTACCAAATATGTTATAGAGACATGTGATTGGTCTTGACAAAGTTAGCAATCTCATGATATCAAGTGATGACTTTCTGAGGCAATTAAGCAAAGTATCCATCTTCATATCTTGTATTTAAACTAGATAATGCCCTTTTCTAATATAATTTGGCACCCCAAATTCTGTGTTGTGATAAGAGAAAGGATATTCCTTTTCAAAGTGGTAATTCCATACAAAGACAAAAAAAATTGCATTCCCATTTAGAAAAAGAAGGTTCATTGTCCCTATTCCTCATGAGGTATGAGAAGTATTGAGCCAACTCTTTACGTTGGTATGTCCAAAAAAACAAATATATGTAATTCGTGTTGTGTGGAACCAATATCTAGTAACCACACATATGTGAACTCATCATTAACTTCCTCTTTAATTGAATCAATGAGAGTCCCCTCAAAATTATCAAGTGTAGAAAAAAAATTGCCACTCTTTATGGCTAGATATGGTATCCTCCTCTACATACTTAGCATCATTTAATTTATGAATTTATTCACAAGGAACTCTATAGACTATAGTAGTATGACCTTGTTTACCTCACCTATGATATAATGCATTGCTTCTTCCTTGGACTCAATCTCCCATAGTGTTTGAATTGTTACCATGATAGGATCTCTTATTTATATTATTTTCTTAATTGTTATCATATCCTCCCAAAATATTATAGTTGTCATTATACCCCTTACCTCTATTTCCTCTACCTTTACTCCCTATAGATATAAGTGACCAATGCTAAATTTGTTCTATGAAGTACTAGCCCTTTTGTTGGAACTAGCAAAAAATGCACTCTCAAATGTTGTAGATTTCTTAAGAGGAGTAAGTTATGTGCTAAATTAATAATTTTAGTAAGGCTTCAAATTTTATTCATGTGATCTTATTAGATATATGAAGCATCTCAAAAAAATTAAGATTTGGAAAACCCTTCAACATGGTAGGATGATTAGGAGATTGTCATTGAGTGACCTAAAGCTAGCTGTAGTATAATCATATTGTAGGTTTTTTACTTTGGAGATAAACGTTTCCATGTTTCCATCATTAGAAAGTGAAAAAGAAAAAATTTATATGAGAATGTCAACGTTCTTATATTTTAATTTCTTAGCAAAGAGATCAACCAATTGCTTCTAAGAAATTTAAGAATGATCTTCATTTTCTATGTGAACATATGTCTCATTAGTGCACTCATACTTCATGAGAGCAAGGACATCTAAATGTGTATTAACAATGAACTTGCAATAATAAATCTACCAACAAATAAAAAAAATATATGATGAGATAAAATCAAATGCAATCAAAGAGACAAGAATTACAATGTTTCATATATAAATATATTAAAAGAAAATTGTGCCCTTAACAATGAAAACAGGTCCTTATGACTACTAGTATTTCTGACAGGAAGTTTGCTCAACTTCAAACAACTCTCCATAGATCGAATCAGCATTCACAGGCAACTGGCAGAGAGTAGCAGTCACTCAAACAAGTCATTTTCCCATACAATTGACTGTGAAAGTTATTAAACAAATACTGCAGCATTTTTTGTTGGCCATTTAACATGTCTTATACAGCAGGATTTAGGAATTAATGAGTCAACAATAATAATTCTTCACTTCCAAACAATTTTTTTTTGGAAAGATACAGACAACTTACACAGGTGAATTTTTTTTATAAAAAACTGATAATTTTGAAGCATACAATGTTTTCCAAGTGTAATGAAGAACAGGAAGAAGTATGAGCAAGGGCAATGAAGGAAACAGGAGAATCCCTTAGATCTTCTTTATTCAAGAAGATCTTCTTTATTCAACTCCTTTCATCATTTTGTCTTTTAAAAATCAAAGTAATAATCATTTCTCCATTTTTATTGGAATATGATATTTCATCATTTTTCTTTCTCTAGTCTAATTAATAATCATTTCTCTATAATGATAAGGTATTACTTATAAATTTATGGAAAAGCTTTTGTCAACATGAGGTGTACAAAAGTATTTTATTAAAGCAAAATAAGAGGTATATTAGAGGTAGGTGTATACAATTTTTCTCTCAAAAACAAATGATAACAATTTGCAAGTTAACATGTGAAATTATCAAATTTATTTGTAATAAAGGATAATGCTAACTATAAATCTAACAATAAAAGTTATGTTTATAAAAGAAGAAGAATATTTCTTATATAATGGAATATTAGAAAGGTATTGTTTTATCAAAAATATTATTTATTTATTTATTTGTTCTTTTTGTTTCATCAAATCTCTTTGATTTGATTTTTTTGTTTCATCAAATCTCTTTTATTTGATTTTTTTGTTTCATCAAATCTACTGTAGTTGCACATGACTTCCAGTCATTTTAAATGCAGCTTCAAAAACTTTACACAGATTGTTGGATGCCACTGTAGACACCTCTGGTGTAATATATATATATATATATGATTTAGAAGATTTTATTTCATCAAATCTCTTTGATTTGATTTTTGTGTTTCATCAAATCTCTTTGATTTGATTTTTGTGTTTCATTAAATCTACTAGTTGCACATAACTTCCACCTGCCTATCATTTTAAATGCAGCTTCAAAAACTTTACACAGATTGTTGGATGCCACTATAGATGCTTCTTGGGTAAAGAAATATATACATGATTTAGAAGATATTCATTAAAAAAAAAAAAAGAATATTCTTGTAAATGAATCTAAATAAGAAATCTTTATTTATTTAGAAGGATTTTTTATATCACTTAATCCAAACATCTTTAAATCTAATCATGTATAAGTATTTTTTAAATATTTTATGCATTTCTTTTAAATTTAAAAGAACTTTAAAATTTGAGGTTCAAAATAAGAATCAATTTATAAAAGTATTTTCTTTCTCAGTACTTGAAAATAAATAAAATACCTTTCATTAAAACTTACCCTATAGATATTTTTAACTATATACACCTTAATTTGATACTTGAGTAAAAATAATGACAAGTTTGAGACAAAATTGACCAATAATTATAATGTTTTAGCCAAATTTGGAACAACTTATGACAATTGTATATTCTTCTATACAACTTTAAAATAGAAATTATGGATTCCAGTTATAAATAATAAAAATATAGGAAATTATTTGAAAAAGTCACATTTAGGAGCATCCACATTGTAGTAGGAATGATTACAGAAAGATAGGCCCTAACTCATGATAAAAAGGGTAGCTTTCAAAACAAGTTATCTAAGAAAAATATTAACTAAACTTAATAGATATTTTAACAATTTCTTACACAATCTATCTATCATAATAATAATCAACTTATCATCACCACTTGTATAAAAAATATTATGTGACAAAATATAAAATTTCTAACAAATCATCTAATTTATATTAAATAACAAAATATGTTGTGTTTGAGAACACGTATATATATCATTTTTTGTTTTCCAACACTACAACATCTTCATCAATATGGGAATTCAAAACAATAATTAATACTTTGTTTTGGACATTAGTTAAGTATAGCCTTTGCAACATAACCAATGTTGGCATACATTGGATGTAACTAAACCAACTAAAAAAAATTATAAAAAAAGAAAAGAAAAACTAAACCAACTAATAGGATATGTAGACAAGAAAAAAGAGATCACAACTATAATATTTGGATTTAAGAAGCATATAATGAACAAATGGGTGCTATAATGCATACGTACTTCCTAGTTATGCTTCTCTTTATTAAATATTTTAATCTTTTATAAGTTCCCATACACTGCTTCTCTTTAACTTATATACTTTAATATCTCAACTTGCTTCCTACATAATCTTACATAGTACAACAAATGTAACATCTTAATGCATTAGAATTCTAGGGAATTTGATTGTTAGTCATATTACATATCCATATAAGGTATTGTGTTATGCCACAAAACATCAAATAGTATTGAAGAAGTCAAACTACCATTACTTTGAGTTGCATATTTATCAATTTTATAGGTACTATGGCATGTTCAACGACTTTGTGGTAAAGGAAGGTACATAACAGCTAGATTCGAAATCCTACCAAAAATATTTTTTGAAATTTATATAATTAGAATTAGAAATCAATTGTCATAAAAACAAGAACTCAAAGTTTATGTTGAACCATTTTATATTCTTTCTATAATTTCTATTATTAAAAATCAAAAAAAAAAAAATCACTTTTTAAAATCAAAGGTGCTTTTCATAATTACCCTTCAATGATGTGGTGATATTGAGAAGTTGATTTTTTTATAAGACAAATTTATGCTACACTCTTATTTTTGTTATAAACTATGTTGAACAACATGACAACTTTAATCTTCACATATATGTTAGGAATTTCAAGGAGGTGTTCTTTTCTTTCTCAAAAATTCTTATTGAAAATATGTCTTTCTAAGGTGAAAGTCTTTTAGGAACCCCCTCTTGCTTCTAAAATTATGATTGCTAAGAATTGGGATGTCATTATGGACATCAAGTGAATACATGTTGGAAACCACTCCCAAGCAGATGGAGTAGATGGAGTTGTAAAAGGGAATCCATACCTTCTAGTGGGGTGGAATTTTAAGATCCCATGGAATGGGATTTCATTGTGGCCTATTTAGGTGGCATGGAACATAAGCCCTTTCTTTATTGTGGGGATTTATGGTGCATAAGCACCTACACCTTATTGTCAAATTTGAATTCTTGAGGGTTGATAAGTTGGTTCTTAGGAGAGTCATTAGTAAATTGAAGTGTTTTGAGTCTTTTTATCCTAAATAAGGTCAATTAAGACCGAATTGACCATTCATTTGGGGTCATTTAGGTCTAAGTGTCATAAGTAGCACAATAATGTGTTAAGTGCAATAATAAAGTTGTCTAAAAGAGCAGATTAAGGGTTATGAAAGATTAGCATTTTAAGGGACAGTTGAGGAAGTTAGCGTTAGTTTTTTATTCAAATAGATACTTAAGGCCTCAAGAAGGCTCGAATAGGAGGTTGACAAAAGTTTGTATTGAAGATTGAGTGAAATAAACAACGTTTACCCTACTAATTCTTTGTGATTTCTGTGTTTTCAGAACTTTGTTATCTCTGTACCAATCTGTACAGGTCTCTTATGCTCTAAAATCCTTTGTACTAGGTGGTAGGATGAATAAAATTTCATTTGCTTCAAATTTCAAGATATAAGACCAAGTATTGTGTGAGATCCATTGTTTTTCTGCTGCTCCCCTGTAAATAACCATTTTGACTATTTGAGAGTCTTTAACATGCAAATATGACCCGTTCCACTTTTTTTTCCACTGTTGCTTGTGGAATGGGCCATAACAGATGTAAATTGATTGTACAATAGGTATGGTAAGTTGAGGAGCCGATTGAAGGGGTTTTGGATCAAGCCCTAGGGCTGGTAACAGTGATTTTTATGTGAAAATGGGGGTTTCAAGAGTGGTTTTTGTGAGTCATGGATGGTATTGAGTTTGTGATGGATTAGAATGTCTATGCAAACCTTAAGGAATGTGTTAGAGGCGGTAGTTAAGTATGGGAAACTTTGAAAGTATGAATTTATGTAAAACCCTAGTTTATTGTATGAAAGTTGAGGGTTTCTTAGAACGGTGGTCTAATGAACTTGAATTTGTGTTTTGATCATGGAATTTGTGGTTTTGATAGGCAATTCAACTCTGTCAAGGGATTTTTGTTGAAAATAAGGTGTTTTGAGGATACTTTGCTTGTAAAATAGGGCTAATTTAGTAGCCTTTTGAGCAGGGCAATCTATTGAAACTTGATGATGGGCCTAAGGAACCTTGTGTGATCTATTGTGACATTGTGTTTGGAACTGTGTGGATACTTAATTGAATTTGTGTTGGCCTTTTTGTGGCCTTCTCTAAAAGATATCTTCTTTTGATGATTTTTGAGGCCTAGAAGCCTAAAGGTGTTGTCTATGGACAGTTTGAGAGAATAGTGTTTTGAAGGTTGTTTCCTTGTTTGTGTTTGATCACTTTGAGATTGTTTGGGGTCTCCCTCCACCTTGTATTGCATCAATTTAAGTTGGCCCTGTTGTTAGGAATTCAAAAACTACTTATTGAGACGATTCGATGCTCATTATTGATGTTGTATTAGACAAGGTTGAATCCTCATGAAACCTCACAAATATCATTTTGGATATCCAATGTCTCAGGACTATTTTTTCCTTTCCATATATAGGAAGGGAAATAGTGTGGCAGATGGTGGTGGCAATGTCTAGGGAATCTCCCTACACCCATTCCCCACCTTATTCATAAGGACTTATTTCTTAGAAATAAATATACCCAATGTTTTTAATGATTATAATGATGTCTTGGTATAGCAACGATATTTTCTTGTGCCATCAGTTTCATCCTGTCAGATGGGGTGTTAACTTGTGACTATCTCAATGGTTGACATGGTGAAAGTTGGATTGGTTATTATGTTTACTTGGCATAGGTAGGGGAGAGGGGCCCATAGTGGAGCACCCTAACTTTGTGTTTCTCAAAATCCTATATAGAAATTTCAAATCACTCCCAATTTTGTACAATAGTTTATTTGGCAACTCACATGCTTCTATATTTTGTTTTAGGGCCACATCATCAAATATGATGCCACATCAACATTCCTTTTTTGTTGAGGTATCCAAAAAGGCCAAAAGAAAAGTGAGACCGATAGTAGTGCACTAAGTCATGTTTTATTGGTGCATTGATGTGGCATCACATGATTTGTCAATTTGTGTACTTCATGGATAAAAAGTGTTTTGTAATTGGATATTAAGGTGCTCCACTATGGGACCCACTAAGGATTACTTCTATCCCCATTATTGGACCCCGCTCCACTATGAGCCCTTCTCCCCTATTGAAACAATGATTGGATAAAATGGAACCCAAATTGTGATCTTAAGGTGGCATCTCACTGCAAGGAGTACCACCCCAGTACTGTTGATCACTTGATTTCAAGGAGGGTGTGTTTGAGCCATCATACTCACACTTGTGAGGTGGTATGATGCCGATTCTACCAACTTTTCTAATGCTACTTGCTTGTGTTGGGTTTGGCAGTGTATTATATGACAGAGGACCTCTCTAGATTTTTCATAAACGCTAAGTTACTTGGATATTGTTGGTTCACTCTGCTTTTGCCTAGGCTTGTTTCTTGTTGTGCTAAAATGGGTGTTGATAGGGTTCGCACAGAGCCAGGCTCCTACAAGGAGGTGCAAAATAACGCTACCCTCTAGTATATCTATCCGGAGGGGGGAATTGCTTCATATCTCGAACAGCTTAATGTACATGACTCGAATTTCTCCATTCAGGTTGTTGTCTCTTGGGACCAAAGGAAAGTCCAAGTGGGAGGTATTAGTTTCAAATTGAATGAGGAAGTTATCAGCAAGGCCACCGAAATGAGCTCCAAAGGGAAAAAAGTGCAAAGGCAGAGGAAAAACCTCAACACTAAAAGCATGGACAATTTTTAAAGATGGTGAGGAACTAATCAAATGCCAAAAAACATGTGTTCACCAAAGGTTGTTGAATCCATGGGGCCAAGTATGTCAGGATCTAATTAAATACTTCACTATTGAAGAGAGATTTAAATGCTATTAACATAATCATTTTTCTTTGTTAAATCACCTTAGGCACAAAATCCTTATAATCTTCTCATTCTTTCTCCTTTCTTCACTAGAAATTTTCATCATGAAAGCTAGTGCCTTAAATGCCAAAAACCCGGTGAGTCACTTACACCAAAGTCTTATCATGTGCCTTATTAGTTCCAACTTTCCCTCTACCCTATTAAGCTTATCATGGTTAGTCTTGTGGATATTCCTTAGCCTGGCCCACTTGCAAAGAAAAATAAAAAGCCTCTCACTTTCATTGGGCCCTTGTCTCAACTCCCTTTCAAATGCAACAAGGTGGTGGAAGGACCCACCAAAGCCAAAAGCAATTTACCTATGCAAGATAGTTTTCCCTCTTCCAGTAACCCTAATTTAAAAATTATGTCTCAAGAAGATGCAATGACCAAGATCTATTCTCTTAAACTTTGCTCCCCTAATAAGTGGAACCCAACAAAGGATCTATGAAGAGAATTCTTAGAGGAAAGTCTATCAACGAGAAAGATCAAAAATATAAAGTCTCTAAGGTTTTTGTTGAGGAAAATTTTCTAGAGGGACCATGTCAATTTTCTAGCACGACCCTCTATACTCCATCTAAGAAGCATTCCCAAACTTTGGACCAGAAGAAAACAAGGAAGGCTAAGAAACAAGACACCGAGGGTAAAAATGTGCAAAGATCAACAAGATTGACTATGGTCCTACAGCTCAATATGAAGGGGGCATTAATGTTTCAAGTGACTTCCTATAGGAATAAAATACTTTTGTGGAAGAGGGTAATTTTGTTGATAGTTCCATGGGTCTTTCTACCCTATGGTTCAAAGGAAACCGTTTATTTGATGAGATGAATGCTCCTGTCTCTAAACCCAAGACTAGGGATGTTCCTGAGATCCCCCACATGGAAATTTGGAGAATCTCCATAAATCCCCCATCTACATTGTGATCGAGGAAACTCCCAATGCCACTGCTACAAAACAATATATTTGTGAGTGTTGCTTGCAAAAGATGTTAGAGGTGGAGAAGCTGAAATCCAATCTCGAGGAGATGTAGAAAAGAATAGAAGTCATGAAAAAATGTAGTACTATGGTCATGCTCAATTCAACCACAACCCTTTTGATCTTGCAAGGGATGGCTCTGAAAAAACAGGGGAAAATATTGATGATTCTGAATTATAAGGAAATATTTAAGTTTCTCTTAGAAGACTAGGGATCCTTCGTCCCCTAATCTTTTTTTGTGTTTTTTTATGTTTTTTTATTATGCTAAAGTTGAACTATGATACTTTTATATACTATTAATGTGTTGATTGTGTGTTAGTTCTAACCTCTTTTGGTTTGATTTTGCTCGGCCCCTAGGGCTACTTTTCTTTAGGGCTCAAGACCCTAGTTTCCTACTTACCTTAATAAAAAAATGAAAAATTTAATCATGACAAAAACTATTCCTTTTTTCAAATAGTTATATGCAATTCATTCAAACATTTTCTTAAGTTTCTAAAATACCTTTTTCTCTTGTAATGCAATCATTGATTGCTTGAAATAGGATTTTGAGTTATGTACTAAGGGTGGAGGATTGGAAGGTTATAGTTTCTTTCCATATTCTTTTAAGAAATTTTATTTAAAATGGCAACACCATGTAGTCTAACAAATTTTTACCAACTATAAACACTTAGATTTTAATTTAAATCTCAATATTAAAGTAGTAAAATAAAGATTATAATCATCTAGAAAATCACTTGAATATGAAGGAATTTTATTATTAACATTGGTTGAGTATTTTGAAGTTTCGCCTATATTAAACCACTAAGAGAAAATGTCAACTTATTTGACTGTTCTTCTAATAAGCAAAAATTTTACATTCTCAAAACTTCTAATTATTATCTACAATCAAAAAACCTCTAAATATAGTGATGGCTTCAACCATATAGTTTGTATGCAATTTAACAAAGAAGATGATTATTACATCCTTACCTTTTTCTTTTGAATTCCCCACAAAAATCTTTATTTTGAAGGCCTTACTCAAACTAGCCTCCTTGGGTCAATAAAAATTATGTTTATACCTTCTTGTTTCTATAAGAATCATATAATCATTTTTTAAAATGATATAATTGTAAGCATATATAGACTTACATATGTATTAGTTAAATTTTATGTGGATATAATTATTTTTATATTTATTTTTTTAATTATGTACGCACAAATAAAATTTGTAGTGATTTTATGTTACATTTACATATTATTTTATGTTCTTACAAATTTCTCTAATATTTTATCTTTGTAAGCACTCAAATTTGAACAAGTATACATTTCAAAGCATGATGATGATTTGGTTGCCTATTACATGACCCTACATGGTGTGAAACAATAAAAATCTCTCCAAACAAATCCTGGAGTGATGGAAGTATCTAATTGGCATCTATGAAGCTCATATTCCTTGAATCTTCAATACCTCAGTGTAAGGGTTCTAAATTTCATTCATAATCTATTAAGATTATTTTGTTGTTATATTTTTAGATTAGTTTAAGATGGTGTAGTTTTACTAATAACTTTACCTCAAACTTATAAAAATATGTTGCATTGTTTGGATTTATGGTATAATTAGTTTCATTTTCATAAAGTATATTTGAATTTGAATTCATTTATTACAAGTTGCCACTTAGAATAGAATCTTCCCTCTTCTTAAAAATTTCAAGAGCATTCACAAATCCATCTTATTAGTGTAGGTTTTTTGTTTTCCTTATGTTAGGGGTATTTATTTTTTCCTACACATATTTTTTAAGCTTGATTAGGTTTATTAGGAGTGGTTAATATGAGGACACGTGGCGAAATACAACAGCTACATGTGTCACTCTCTCCCCACACATGGGTAGTTGAGTTACACATCCTCTTTTGGCTTGTTGTGCCACCTCTCATAACCACTATTTTGTTTTTACCTAGGTAGTTTACGGGGTAGTTGGGATTCTCACCCTCTTCTGGCTTTATGTGCCACCTCTCTCTTGTCTTCACTTGAGGAGGTTATGCCACATGTTTTTTCATTTACCAAGTGATAACCTCCCACCTTTTATGGGTAGTAGGAGTTAATGCACCTCTTGGATGTATTTTCCCTTATTCTTCTATATATTGAGCACTCTCCTCTCACCTTTATAAGCTTCACAAGTTCAACTAGTTTGGTTGGTTCGGTGATCGATTGGTGAGAATCACGAGAGTATTCTCAAAATTCTATTACTTTGTCTCCATTTTTCTCTCATTTCAGATTTCTCTTCATTCCACAACTTTGATCTCCGATCATTTGTTGAGTGAAGTTGCATGTGATCTATGACCGACATCAGATCCTAGCTCGATTCTCACTTCTCACAAAATCTAACACATCCATGAATACCATGAAAAACCAAAATTTAACTTGCACAATCAAAACAAGCAACCCATTGAATAAAAAAAATCATTCAAATACTAAAATCAATAGAGAACAATGTACATTCCATACAAAAAAACATTGTTTTAATTCAAAATTAGAGCAAAAGTTACTTCATTTTAAGATTATTTTGCATGCATATGCTTTTTTGCTCATATTTAAAAGTGTTAAATGAAAGGAATTGTTACTAGATAATTTCTGCATTACTCTTTTTAAAAGTAATTGCATACATTACTTGATTTATTTGTAAGTTTGTGAGTGAGTGGGCTTGTTAGAAGATGAGATCAAGAGAACCATAGTTACACATTTGGTTAAAAAAGGCAAGTTCATTAAGAATGTTGTAGATGAAGCTAATACTATTTTTTTTTTGGTTGGATTATTTTCAAACTTTGATAATGTTCGTATCTTTTCTTTTCCAAAGTGTGGGTCAAAAAGTGTCTCAAATCTATTGTTCATGACTTGGCCAATAAAATTAAAAGGATTATTGAAGTTGAGGAGATGGATGTTGCACAAATGAAGAAGATTAAAGTTTTTAATTGATTGTATTTCTTTGAAGATGTTTAGCTTGGTTCTAGTGCTTTAAATGTTAAGTTTATAAATATGGTGATCTTTGTTTTGTTGTATATGGTATCACTTGAAGGTTTTTTATCTTAACTTTATTTTGGATATTGTGACATAATTTTTTTACTCTTGTTTTGCTTTAGGTAAGAAAGTATTTTGAAAGGGTCCAAACCCTTGTACAAAAAGACTAAAGAAAAATAATTAAGAAAGCAGGGTACTAGGGTTGCAACCCTTTACAAAGCTACCAAAATTCAAGGCAATAGAGGCCTAATTCGGCCACATACAATAGAGAAACAACACCACCAAAAGTGAGGAACAACAACAACCAATTTGCAAAGAGCAACAATAATTGAATGAAAGAGTTGAGACCCTCAGGGTCACTCTTAGACAATTTCAAGCCTCAAATGAGTTGGTCTCTCTCCCAACACTTGAATGTTAGTTTGAGGAAGTGATTTAGGAAGACCTTTATCCCCAATTCTTATAATAGTCTTGGAGGCATTAGTATCCAATTTTTTAGCACAAGGGGGAGCAAGGGGGGATTCCCCAACTGAGAGCCCCTCAACACGTGAGGAGAGAACCAAAGAACGAGGAGGTGAAGGGAGGCCATCCACCACATGAGTAGACTAGAGATGGTCTAAAGCCAAGGGTAGATTGGGCTATGAGGTCAGGGCAAGAGGTTCCTCAATAGGGTATGAGTGATGAACACATGCTTATACTGAGAGGGGGGTGAATCAGTATAAGACTATCTTTTACTATTTCAAACTAAAGCATATGATGTCATTCATAAAGTAGATTTGAATTTGAATTCAACAAATAAGAACATAAGATCTTATGGAAACCCTTTCAAAAGAAAATCACGACAAAATATTTCTTATATGAAATTCTCTTACAAGCATTGTAGGAACCAACCTACAAGAGACACCAATCCCACTTATAGAATTTGTAGGCACCAACCCATTGGAGACACCAATCCCCAAAATTGAGCACCAACTTAGCAAGAGACACCAATCTCTTCTTTTAGGAGGCACCAACCTCTTCTACAAAATATCACCTTCGGAATGTTGCTTCTTCAATAGATGGTGAACATAATTTTCTTCATAAATCTAATTATATTTCCTTAAAATTTTGCATATATTTCCTTCACACATTTGCATATATTTCCTTCACAAATCTAATTAAATTTCCTTCAAATATTTCTACTCAAGGTCTACTCAAAATCAAATGATTTACATTGTATCTTTCTTGAAAAAACTCATCTCATCCTCCTTAAATACCATATAATATGCCTCTTCACATGGGAGGCAGTCCTTCACAAATCTATAACATTCTTCATCTTTTATCTCTACTCTAGATCTGCTCAAAAATATTCTCTAAGTCTACTCTTAAGTTTGCTCTAAAATCTCTTTTAGAAATCCGCTTCCTTTCATTTTGGAAATTTTCTCTTCTTCTTCTCCTTAGGTCTACTCTAAATAAAAAATTATTTACATTGAATTTTTTTTTTAATCCTCCAAATCACTTCTATTTATATGCAATCATGTGTCTTCTCATAGACTAGGTTGGCCTCCTCAAATGAGGTTGGCCATGTATGAGAAAAAATAATTATTTTAATTTCTTTTATTCTCTCCAAAGTGATGTAGTAGGTCGGCCAACATTAGCATTAATATGAGGTCTTTGTCTTGGGCACGAAAGAGGTCAGCTAGCATACATTTAAATCTTTCATGCAAATGTGCTAGCAAAGGTAGTTAGCCATTATTATCCTTAATATCTAATTTCATTTCATCACTGCCACCACATAAATCAATCTTGTTCTTTAACCAATGGCATTCTTCTTGGTCCAGTGATGACATCATGACATCTATGACATTTTACTTGACATCAATGACAATAAACTCTGCCAACAATCTGCCATATGCCTTTGACATCAATGACAAATAATCCAACACTAAGGGACATGTGAGAGTTGCACCAGAAGAAAAAGACTCATCATCTCCTTGAGAGGATTCATCCAACAAAGAATTATGAGAATGAATAGTTAAGTGATCTTCATTAGCATCCTTCCACCACATAGTTGGGTCCTTGTGACGCGAGAGAGGATAAACCGTAGCCACGTGACCAATGGAGAAGCATTGATGGCATTTGAAGGGGAGGCCCTCATAATCAAGAGGTTGAGTCCAAGGCCCTCATTTTTTACTCTTGTTATTTCTATGTTCTTTGATCCATATTTATTAACTTCTTTTCAATATAAAAAAAAGGATGATCAATCATTGGTATTATTTAATGGTTCTACAAATGAATGGTATATTATCATAGCCTATTGCTTGACATATGGAGATATTCCAAGTCACATGATAAACAACAAAAGAGGACAATAAAATTGAAATCACTCAAGTTTTTACTTTGGAAAGATGTGTAGTACGAATGAGGTATTGATGATATAGTCTTGAGATGTGTAAGTAGAGAACAACATAGGTTGTTGGAAGGCTTTCATGATAAATATTGTGGTGGTCCTTTTTTATCACAAATTATAACCTTCAATATTTTAAGAGCACAATATTAGTGTCCAATCATGTTTCATGATGCATATGTGTGGGTGGAGAAGTGTCAAATTTGTTAGCAATTCATTTGAAATCTCAAGCTAGCAATGAAGGTTAGATTTAATTGGACATCTCGATTGAAATTTTAGCAAAGGGCATGTATATGTTAAAACTACTACAAATTATTTCACAAAGAAGGTGGAGGATATTTTGACAAAGCAAGCTACATTAGAAGTGACATGATTTCTTAAGGATCATTATAAATAATACATCAAGGGTTTCTTTAGAAGAAATCTTAGAAATTTACTATGAATATGGAATAGCATTGTGTTATTCTTCATATCATTACACAAGGAAAAAACAAGTTGATTCCAACAAAAATATTGTGAAAATCATTCAAATTTTGGTTGACATGAATCAACACAATTGACATAAAAAGTTCACAATGCTTTAAGGGTAGACACGATTACTCCCAAGAGATTTATTATCACTTTTCCCTTTATTATCATTAAAGGAACATAAGCAATATTGCCAATTATTCTTGAGTTATCGACATTAAAGCTAGCATTAGCAATTAAAGACAATGAATTTGAATATCCTATTTAGAAGAGAATAATGTACTAGGAAAGCTTGAGGAAGATAAGACATAAGTAGTTGATAGGAGCTTTGGTCACCAAGAGAAACTTAAGATCTTTGACATGAAATCTCACCAAAGAGATTTCAATATTCGTGATATTTTTTTTACTTTGGGATAAAAGGCATGAACTCAAAAGAATGCCCAACAAGTTTGATTCCTTATGGCTAGGTCCTTCCAAGTTTCATTGTTTCTCTGGAGACCATTTACTATATTTCATACTTGAAAGATAAATTTTTCATTACTCTAAAGTGGAAAATATCTAAAACACTCCATTCTTTAGGGTTTGAAGGGTTTTTCCCTTATTTGTGTATTATATTGTTTTTTCCCTTCAACAAATGACATGTTTTTTCATTAGCTATGTGATCTACAACCCTTGTCCATAGATGATATAGGCATAGTCTATTTATATTTCCCAACTAAGAAAGTGTTGATCTTCTTGTGAAACCAAAAATTGTGAGTTTCTCATATGCCACAAGTATACATCATGGTCCCAAAACATATCCAATTATTGTATCCATATGAAAATTCGTGTATTGGTTTGAGCAAAAGTTTGTTGTTTTCCCAAGCCATGTTTAAAACTTCATCTAATTTGTTTTATCTTGCATATGGTTGTCATCTTTGTTGTCCTTTTTTTTAAATATTTATAGGATCGTGTATGGAATGAACTTTTGAATACATGTTTCATTGTTGAGAAAATAAAGTGTATGATTTGCTTGTATAGGGGCACACTTATTTAAACAAATGGGGTTCCTAAATGGGAAGATTGAATTTCCTTATGAACGGTGCACCTATAAGAATCAAACAAAGAGATGGTGTATGTCATGTGTAAGCCTATTGATAGTGGGTAATGACCAAATTTGAAAGACGTGAGGTTAATGCTCAAATGTGCACTTAATAAGGTGAAGTGTGAAGAAGATTCTAAAAGAAATGATCTTTATGAAGAGGTGCACGCAATCAAGCCAATACCCTTCAATAAGGAAAATTTGTTTTAAATTCAAGTTGGTGATCAACATTGTTGGGTACACATCAAAAATAGAGTTGATTTCAAAAGTTAATAGTTGATAAAGCTAGTTGACAAGCTTGTGCCTAGTCATGGACCAAATATGTTTCAAGTGTGGCGTATTAAATGTGTGCTCAAAGGGATGTACATGTGTAAAGGAAAAGGTGGTTTCTATGTTTAAAAAATTATAAAGGGGCATGCCTCAAATAACAAAACATAAACAAATAAAAAAACATGCAAAACACATTTAAGGTTGCATCCCTAAGTAGATTGTAGGTCATATTTGAAGATTTATTTTGCTTCCTCAAGTGCACACTTGAGTGAAATAATTACAAAGGGCACAATATATACAAAAGTGTGTGCCTCCAAAAAGCAATATTACTTTCAAATTTCAAAATTTAAAGGTATGCACCTCAATAAGGAAGCAACTCAATTTAAAATCAAGGGAAATCTAATGTACAATGGCACACCAATCTTAAGGAGATGATGTTCATTTGAAATCATTTGACTAATGTTTAGGTGTGTGCATCTAAAAGGGTCACTTCTCATATGCTAAAGTGCATGCCTCAATATATAGTAATTGATTTCAATGTTTTAAGTTGAAATTGTGTGTTAAGAGGTGTATGCATCATAAAGACATAAGTGCAAAACTCAAACAAGCAGTTTTATAATGACTTGTGCACTTAGGCATTGAAACTACTGATTCAAGATCAAGTGAGATATCCTATTGATAAGAGTGCACTTGATTTAAGATAATTGAAGGTGTTGAATTAACATTCAAATTCCTTTTGTGAGGCATACACTTTTATATGGGAATCCATCATAAAAATTTAAAGTGTTGTTTATTAACAAAAGCATGTGTTTAAAGAAAGACCCTAAGTTTTTTATTAAGGGAAAAACAAGTTTTGAAAGGGGCCCTAAAACCCTTTACAACACAAGACACCCAACCAAAAGCCAACAAACAACAAAAATGTAGCCTAACATGTCAACTACTGCAAAACAACAGCTAAGCAACACAAAATCAAGCAACCAACACAACAACCAAGGATGGCCAATTACACCACCCATTGTCCCCTTCTATTGCTCTGAGAACCCATGACCTAGGTGTAGAAAGAAAAAGCATGTTTTGGAAGACCTCTCTTCCTTCGTAGAACAACCTTCCACGAAAAATCATCCTCCAAAGGTTTAGAACAAGGGGAGGTTGGAGGGCTAGCATCCATTATCCCCAAAGTTGAAGTGAGAGGATTTGTAAGCTTAACCAAAGCATCCACTAATGCAAGCTCTAAAGAAACCACTCCCGACACCATTGAAACCACTAGTTGGTTTGTCGAAATAGGGCCCAAAGAGGATGACCCATCAAGAATCACTAAAGTAGTGACCCCTAGGATCAAGTCCATCTCCACCCTCATCCTCAAAATAAATAAATAAAACATCCACAATAAGATGCTCATGATGGGCATTTTTCCTACAAGCCACCTCACCCTTCTTTCGATGAGAGCTACGACAATTTGAAGCTAGGTGCCTAGCAGCAGAGTATCTCCTACAACAAAACGGGGGACCCTCATAGTTGAGTGTCTAAGTTCATGGTCTATCCCCAACAAGCAAGAGAACATCCCCAAGAAAATCCTTAGAGGTGTTAATGTCCATGAGAATGTGAGAAAAAGTAATATGGCCATAGTTTACTGTTGTAGCATCTTTCTATAAGAAACAACCAAGAGCATTGCCAATAGATTCAAAACAAGACATTTCCCAAAATTGGAGAGCTCTATTGAGAAGTCTAACCCAAATAGGAAAAATACTTGAGGATTTTGTAAGAGGGTTGAAGGATGGAAACCAAGGCTTGAGAGAGAGTGAATGCTTTCCCCACAGCCAAACCCTACCCTCCAACATTCACTCTCTCTGTATTATATGATCTTATATTTACTTTTTAATATTTGATGCTTATTTGGGGTTTAAAAGATCTTATATTATTAATTGAAATGTACTCATGTTGGTGTACATACACGCTGTCTGTAAACTGCTTGTGCGTCTGTATGTTTGTATTTACACTTGTGTTGCTTGTCTCTATGGGCATGTCTGTAGGTCTACCTATCATGGTGTGTGTAAATTTGTCTCACAGCTTTAGATGTCTGTATTTATGATTTTATTTTTTGTATGTTTATGTGCATGTGCATGTGTACGTGTGTGAACATGTAAGTGCCATGGACCTCCTTGCTTTTAACATCATAACAAAGTTGAAAGAGAAAACCAAGGCTCTGTTGATGTACAAGTAACAGGTATGGCATACAATTAATGCAAATGGGACATCTCATGAATAATAATAAAGCTGTATTCATTAAATATTTGTTGAGGAATAGCTTCAAATTCTTTGCTTGTTTGTTGGTGTGCAACCAGCAGCAGATATTGAAGTTGTGAATCAAGATCAGAATCTCGAATCTTAATAGTTCCTTATCTATGATTTTATCATATCGATTCTCTCTTTCATTGTGACATTATCCTTTTGGTGTGGCTCCTTCACATGTTTTACACTTATTTTCTGAAGATTCTAATATTATAATGTTTTTGCCCAGTTCACAGAAGATTTATTTTTCTAAAATATCATCTTAATTGAACATATTTGAAAGAACATTAGTTAGTGACCCCACACTGAAGACCAAATCTTATGCCAAAATGATAACAAAAATAATATCTTCCCACGACTCCATAGATATGCACAGACCAAAGGCACTCTTTTTTAAGAAAAAAGCGGAGAACTTCTACTGAAAATAAAGGAACAGTGCTTTGGCCCATCATGATGAACAACAATGAATTATCATAATCCAACTGTTCAATGAATGCAACCAGCTTCTCCTTTTCTACTACTATGATCGAGGAGAACTTTGTTTTTTTACTGGTGAATTTTGATTTACATTAAGAATGTGGATGACACACCTTTACTTTCTCTGAAAGTTGCATGAAATTTTTTTCTTTCCCCTATAGGACAAGGTCACTTTGGGAACTTCATGAGTGCACAGAATTCATGTGCACAATCTGATGACAGATTTATGAAGATGAAAAATAAATTAGACTAAACTACATGTGTCAAGATGGCAAGATGCTGTTAGTCATGTGTCAAAAGATCATTCAACAATGGGCGATCCAACTCAAGCCTTCCGGAGAAATCACTCTCATGGCCTTTATACCTGCCAACCACCGACAAGGAAAAATAATGTCATTCAACATCACAAAAAGAAAAACCATTTTGTGTCTGAGAAAACAATGAATAGTGTTAGGAGTAGATTAAGCCATGCACAAATTGGCTCAATTAAAAATAATGCACAACGTCATGAAGTAAAAGCTTGAGAATCAGAAATGATAATCAAAAATAAAAACCATATTTCATCTACCTACTGAAGCTTGGGAGATCAAAGAGCCTGTTCTTGTTGTTTCCTTTCCTAAGTTTCTGAGCTCCTCTGATATCAATGACTATGTTTACCACACACTTCTATGTTTCAGATAAAAGAAAAATTTAAAAGCATAAATTTTTAATCCATAGGTATTTGCATACATAATTCATGATAAATATGTGTCTGAATTCAACATCATATGTCCGAATTGAGAAATCCATTTTTTACCATACTATCATTGGCATATGGATCTACTGGTACCACAATCACGAACCATCATCCATTTTTATTAAGATCAGACAGTATAATGCAATGTATGGAAAGCTTCCCACCATCTTATCCTCCAATAGAATTCTCCATGCTTGAAGACTGTAAACCACCATAAGGGTGCCAACACTACATGGCATCCAGAACCAGGGTAGTAAACAAAACTTTCATTAACAAGAATTTATATAGCAAAGAGACTGAGACTTCCCTTGCCAAATTACAATAACCATCAAAACGTGTTAGGATTAAGGTGTCATTTACCTTACAATCCTATGTATATTTTATGTGTTTCCAACACTCTTGGAAGGTGTACTGGGATGCCTAGGGTGCAACTGGAGAAATAATTTGTAATTTAAATTCCCCTAGATTCTTGGCATTTGTTGTCATATGCATTCATGAAGGACGTGGAGCACAATTAAGTCGGTTATGGTTGACTTTGAGGTCATTTAAGGCACTTTCCCATTCCTAGGTGCTGAAGGAAGAAGTGGTGGATCTTTTTATGATGGATGAGACCCACATGAGTTAGTGGACTCCAAAATGGAGCACTAGATTTGAAGATGTGTCGCTGGGGAGTTATTAGTCAAAGATGTATTTGTGGTTACGTTTTCTATTTGGGGACTCATTGATTGAGCCCATGTGACACCCATATGAAGTCATTGATTTGATTTACTATTCTTGGAAGATGCTCTCCAAGGTGAGCATCGGATTTTTGCATGATACCATGGTTTAGGTATCCATTGTTTTGGTAATACAATTTACAATTTCGGTCTCTCTTCACCTATAAATTAAAGTTATGAGATAGTCATCATACAATCATTGTTTACAGGTACCGAGGTGCTGCCAAAGTGCTGTCAGAGTGCTGAGTGTTATTGTGCCATGTACATACTTGTCCTCTTTCTCTGGTGGAGTTTTTTTTACAAACTATTTTCTCCATGTAAATCCTATTTCTATATGGTTTTCTGATTTTATTGTTACTCCTGATTTATGCATCTACATAATATTTTTTTGAGGTAATCTTGGATATATAAACATCTTTCAGATTTGCCCACACTTTGTATAAGATCTTTTACTGTAGTAATTTCACTTTGTCTCTTAACAAAACTTACCACCAAAAGCTAGTCTCAATTTTTTTTGTAGAAACAGAATAAACATATATAAACTGTGAGTTTTATGATCAGATTTAGATGCACAGAAATTAATTCAAAATTCAATACTAGACACAGCAGATACCCTGGGAAAACCATCCTCTTGAGGGAGAAAAACCCAGCCAATAATATCTCTTATATTATTGAATCTCAATCGAAACTTCTTTACAATGAAAGGCCGAATTGAAGGCCAAGATGTAAGCACCAAAAATATGATGCAACACAGAAATACAATGATGCTAATCTCTGATAATGAATTACAGCCTTCAATAATGTCGATCTGCTCTTATGGATGAACTCGCACTAGATATGCATGAGAATGGAATGAATATAATGATCGAATGAGGTGAAATGAATGGTAATATATACACGAAGGAGGGAGGAGGACGCAACCCTTCATAACAACATGTCGGCTTCTCTCAAGAGACATGACTAACAAATGAAGGGTTGGCTACATAGAAAATCATGCCTCCACAATAATTAATAAATAATAACAATTATTAAATGCTTCCAAAGAGATTGCGCCAACAAGAGATCAAGCCTTCAATGTAAATCAAGCCTTATAAAATATAATCTCACAATTCAAATAGCAGTTAGGCTATGATTTGAATTGCCTTTAATTTCGTGGGTCTGGAAGAAGCAGCCCGATGCTGCTATCATCAACACTCCCTCTCAGCTAGGGATGATTCTTCCATCTGCAAAAGACATATCACCTCAATGTGATGTCTACCACAATGGCTACAACCATATGTGGAAAAGAAGGATATCACCTCATCGTGATATCGGATATCACCTCAACATGATATCAACCATAATGGCTACAACCATGTATGGTATGTACAAGTGTTCATCACTTGCGTGATGTTGTCACCTCAACATGACTTTCACCATGGCTCTCCCAGAGGGTGAAACACAAATACAAGAAAATCATCACGGACTCTCTCACGTGATGTTGTCATGGAGTCACACACATGACATCCACCATGGCTCTCCCAGAGGGTGGAATCAAGGGATTACACCTCGAACTTCTCTCACAGAGAAGAACTCATTACTCAAGGGATTTCACCTTGAACTTCTCTCACAGAGAAGAACTCACTACTCAAGGGATTTCACCTCGAACTTCTCTCACAGAGAAGAACTCATTACAGGCTATCACTGATACTGAGTCTCTTTCTCAGTTAAGGTTGGATTCTCCACCGTACCAAGCTTATCTCGAAAGTACACAAACTTTATTCTAGAGAGGGGCTTGGTGAGAATGTCTGCGGTCTGCTCATCAGTGCTAATATACTTCAACTGTATAGCCTTCCTCAATACCATATCTCTAATGTAATGGTATTTGATCTCAACATGCTTGATTCTGTCATGGAACACAAAATTAATAGAAAGCTTCACACGACTCTGGTTATCACAATGAATGATAGTAGGCTCCATTGATTGTCCAAACAATCCTGCAAGGAGCTTACGAAGCCACACTGATTCCTGAGCTGCCATACAAGCTGCAATATATTCTGCCTCTACTGTACTCAATGCTACAAATGGCTGCTTCCTGCTGCACCAGGAAATCATAGCAGATCCCAAACTGAAGCAACATCCAGAGGTGCTCTTTCGATCTGTGACACACCCTGCCCAATCAGAATCAGTATAACCATGCAGCTCCAAGTCGGCTTCTAAAGAATATCTCAACCCATATCCAACTATGCCACGCAAGTATCTCAGCATATGTTTAGCTGCAACAAGATGTATTTGTCTTGGTTCACACATGAACTGACTAAGTGCACTCACAGCATAACAGATATCTAGTCTAGTGTTAACTAGATACATCAAGGACCCAATCAATTGTTTGTACATTGTGGGATCCACCAAGTCTGAACTAGTTGCAGCCTCCTTCAATTTATGTAGGTTGGTCTCCATAGGTGTAGACATGGATTTGCAATCCATCATACCAAACCTCTTAAGTATATCAATGGTGTACTTCCCTTGACTTAGAAATTAGAATCATCTCATTTGGTTTCTGCTAGACTTCTAAGCCAAGGAAGTAATGCATAAGCCCAAGGTCTTTCATCTCAAACTCAGAGGCCAACTCATTCTTACATTTGATGATTAAGTGCTCTTCACCAGTAAGAATCAAATCATCAACATATAAAACCAAAATCAATGCTTCACCATCAATTACCTTAAAATACAGATTAGAGTCAACATCATTCTTCAAGAAGCCCAAACTTGACAAGTACTGATCAATCCTTTCGTACCATGCACGAGGAGCCTGCTTAAGACCATACAAGGCCTTCTTCAGCCTGCAAACATGACTCCTTCCCATGTACCTCGAATCCATCAAGTTGCTCGATATAAACTTCTTCCTCAATCACACCATTTAGAAAAGTTGTCTTCACATCCATTTGATGAATCTTCCATCCTCTAGATGCAGCAATGGCAATGATGGTTCTAACAGAAGTATAGCGAGCAACAGGAGCAACTGTTTCTTCATAATCAACTCCCTCTTTCTGTGAAAACCCTCGCGCCACGAATCTTGCCTTGTACTTCTCAATGCTCCCATCAACTACATGCTTGATCTTGAAGAGCCATTTCGAAGATACCACAGATTTGCCTTCGGGTCTAGGAACAATGTCCCAAACATCATTCTTGAGAATTGATTGATACTCCTCTGACATAGCATCTTTCCAAACCTGTTGACTGGAAGCTTCCTCCACACTAAAAGGCTCAGACTCAATAATCTAACTCATCAAGGCAACATAACTAGAGAACTTATGCGGCCTTTTACTTTCTTTGAATGTACCTCTAGGAGCTACGAACCTTTCTGCTTCCTGCATTGTTTGCCTAGCCCAAAGAGGTCTTTTTCTCCTAATCACAATATCAGTAGGCCCATCAGTAGGTTCCAAGGGATCAACTGGATCAACATCTTCCTTCGGTTCTGAAGTCTCACTCTAAATCTCAGGAGTATGGTCAACTTCCATATCCTGAGGAGACTCATCATTGTCAATCTCCACATGAGTTCCCTTAGATCTTCTAAATGCAACATCTTCCTCGAATGTGACATCTCTACTGATCTCAATCAATTTCTGACCTGGAACGTATATCATGTAGGCTTTTGATGTCTCACTGTAGCCCACAAATATTCCCTTGCCAGAAGGCTCCAACTTTGTTCTCTTTTCCTTTGGAACATGAACATAGACAAGACATCCAAAGATCCTTAAATGACTAACCTCAGGCTTCTTTCCTGTAAAGGCTTCTTCTGGAGTCATATTCTCCAAGACCTTGTGAGGATTTCTATTCTGAACATATACTGCAGTCCTAGAAGCTTCTGCCCATAAGAAGGTTTGTAGATCCTGGTCATGAATTGTGACTTTTGTTGCTTCCACGATCGTCCTGTTCTTTCTCTCTGCAACACCATTCTGTTGAGGATTATAGGGGACACAGAACTCCCTCTTAATCCCAGCATCAACACAGAAATTCTGAAAGCTGCCAGAGGTGTATTCTCCTCCATTATCATATCTGAGGACCTTGACTCTTTTACCGGAAAGATTCTCTCCTAGAGCTTTGAACTCCTTGAACCTTTCTAACACTTCCTTAGACTCTTCAGTTTTCAAAAAATAAATCCAAGTCTTTTTAGAGTGGTCATCAATAAAAAGAACATAATACAAGAAACCACTTGAAGAAGGAACAGACATAGGTCCACATAAATCAAAATGAATAAGGTCTAAAATACACTTACATCTACTTTCTCTACTATGGAATGGAGCTTTAGAATTCTTACCCATAGCACATCCTTTGCAAGTTCCTTCATGCTCCTGATTGAACTTAGGAAGTCCCGTGACCATCTTCTCCATGATAGGTAAGGCTCGGAAGTGCAGGTGAGCCAATCTTCGATGCCAAAGATCACATAAGCTTGAAGAATCATGAACTAATGCTTGTAGTGGACGCGTACATAGCCTATAGAGGCTTTCATGTCTAACACCAATTACTTGAGCATCCTTGAGATTGGAATTCTCCATCCACACAAGAACTTTTCCTTTAGAGAAGGCAACTTGACATCCTTTATCTTCTAGGGCTGAAATGGAGATGAGATTGCACTTGATTCCTGGAAGATAAAGAACATCGCTCAACTAAAGTGTAATGTCGGAATCCAAATGAAGAGTAGAGGTCCCAATCCCTTTCACGAAGTAGCTAGCATCATCTCCGATAATGACTTGTTCTAAAGAATCTCTCTCCATCAAGCTTGATAAGTGCTCCTTAAATCCAATGATGTGTCGAGAAGCACCAGTGTCGATCAGCCAAGAGTTGGTGTCTGCAGGTATATTGCTTGATAATGCCGAATAGAACAAATATTCACATGAATCCTTCTGCGGAGAAGCATCATCAACATCTGCAACTAAGGCTTGTTGCTTAGGTCTAGATGGACAATGCTTAGCAAAGTGGCCAAACTTATCACACCTAAAGCATTGGATCTTGGACATGTCTCTCTTCTTCTTGAAAGCGGGTGCACCATCATTTCCCTTATCTCGATTCCTCCTGAAGAATCCTTTCTTTCCATCTTTTCCTTTCTTCTTCGAAGCTTGGGAGGTGAGAACATGAATATCTTCATTGTTTGAACTTTGACCAACGCCTCTAGCCACCAACCTTGATTCTTCTTGAATGTAGTCTGCCCTTAGGCGATCAAACTTAGGCATTTTTGATCTTGCACTGATTCCTTGAATGTAGGATTCCCAAGACAAAGGAAGACCATTGAGAGAAAGCATGGTCAAGTTTTGTCGTCAACCATATGGCCAATTGTCGAGAGCTGATCTCTCAAATCCGAAATCCTCATGAAGTAGGCAATCACTGACTCTCCTTTCACCATCTTCACATGGTGTAGTTGTTGCTTTAGTGCAAGTGCCCAGCTGGTATTGTTGATTTCGTACATTTCTTCCAATGTTTTAAACATGTCTCTTGCCGTCTTCAACTTAGAGACAATAGGAACGATATGATCCTTAACGGAATCAACCAACATTTTCATTGCCTTGATATCTTTCTTCTTCCATTGCAACTTCTCTTCTTCCTCCTCAGGTTCAGGAACATTGGACTCCACAAACTCACCCAAGTCATTCTCTTGTAAGGTAAGCATGATCCTGAATCTCCATGATGTGAAGTTGGATGCTCCCTCGAGTCTATCCTCAATCTTAAGACCATTCACCATCTTGACTAATGTAGGGATAGACAAAGAAATATCACGAAGAGAATAGAGTATTGCTGTAATAACAAATCTGATCACGATCTCCTCAAACCCACTCTGATACCATGTTAGTTTTATGATCAGATTTAGATGCACAGAAATTAATTCAAAATTCAATACTAGACACAGCAGATACCTTGGGAAAACCATCCTTTTGAGGGAGAAAAACCCAGCCAATAATATCTATTATATTATTGAATCTCAATAGAAACCTCTTTACAATGAAAGGCCGATTCGAAGGCCAAGATGTAAGCACCAAAAATATGATGCAACACAGAAATACAATGATGCTAATCTCTGATAATGAATTACAGCCTTCAATAATGTCGATCTGCTCTTATGGATGAACTCGCACTAGATATGCATGAGAATGGAATGAATATAATGATCAAATTAGGTGAAATGAATGGTAATATATACACAAAGGAGGGAGGAGGACGCAACCCTTCATAACAACATGTCGGCTTCTCTCAAGAGACATGACTCTAACAAATGAAGGGTCAGCTACATAGAAAATCGTGCCTCCACAATAATTAATAAATAATAACAATTATTAAATGCTTCCAAAGAGATCGTGCCAACAAGAGATCGGGCCTTCAATGTAAATCGAGCCTTATAAAATATAATCTCACAATTCAAATAGCCGTTAGGCTATGATTTGAATTGCCTTTAATTTCGTGGGTCTGGAAGAAGCAGCCCAATGCTGCTATCATCAACATAAACTAAGTCAATATGATGCGTACGTGCAGCCTAAAATGCATTATTATTTGAAGATTGGTATTAGAGCTTGCCCTAAAATGCATGCCACTATAAATTGCATGTGTTAAGGACATCTTCATTCTAATACTTATCTCAGTCGAAAAATATTGTGAATGCTACACGTAGACTTATATATTGAAAAGAGTGAATGGATGATCAGAAGTGTAGTGTTACTTTTATGATAACCACTAGTTTGAATTTTGCATACAAGCACTAAAACATCAATCTCAATGAACTTGTAAGGAAAACCTAATCTGAAGTTCAATCAAAAGAAAATGAAGGTCAATTATAGTGAAGTGGAATTTGGCAGCTCATTCTATGACCAATTATAAAAAAATCCATCACAAATGAAATACCACCATCTGTGCTATACAAAAACATTGAAATATTCTAGTACAATTCCCCAACTCATGCCATTCTTTCAAATCATACTCATGCTAGTCTAATTAAAAAGGAAAAGGAAACCTGAAATACTCACTAAATGAACAAAGAGATTACTCCATTATGTGTAAAAATTAGCTGAATTCCCACACCTTGAGAATTCAAATGGTGTAATGCCTCTCGCATTTGCATTCTGATAGTCTTGTTTTGATGCAGTTCAAAATTCACGAGTCTCATCAGACAGGTGAAATTCACATCCAAATAACAATTTGAATTGACAATTTCATTTGTCAATCAAATCCAATTTAAAATTCACAAAATAATGGAGGCAAATGCTATTTACTTCAATCGGTCAAAACATTCCGGATATTTAAATTTCCATTTACATTCGAATTAAATGTCTCCAAAATTCAATCTATACTTCAATTTTATTTACTTTTTCATTTCTTAGGCAATTACCTTATACAATGAAGAAGTTACAATTTTATTGACAAATTCCTTTACTCCTCTGTTACACCTCACTGTTTCATCTACCTTTTACCAGGCGCTACCCCCTTACTCATCAAATCTGCCTATTTCCTTAGTTGTGATCTGTGTGCTTAGTCTGTAAACATTTTATTTAATTCTTCTCCGTTCTCCTTTTCTTGCAATCGCTACCCTCTGTATCTCTTTTTTTATTGCATTTTACTCTTTTTCCCTTTCTTCCAGATGCCATGCTCCCTCTTCCTGCATTCACTTGGCATTCAAACCTTAAACTTCCTTCTTCAAAAATGGTGTGACCTCATCTACTGCATATTCCCCTCTCTCTGCCAACTCAAATCTGCCAATTTAAATTTTAATTGAATTTCACCTTACTTGGCACGGCTAGTCTTCATTCCATTCATTTGCTGCTCAATAAAGTTTTTAAACTCCAAAGTATGGTGCTGCCTGCACACTTCATTTGCTGCTCATTAAAAATTTTAAATAGAGTATGGTACTGCCTACAAACTTCATTCTAAGTTCATTTGAATTTATTTTATCTTCTTCTCTTCACCACGCAGCCTCTCCAAATCTGCTCTGTATTGTTTTGCCCACCAGGAAACGAAACTCATCTTCTTGGGCTGTGTGGTATCTTCTCCTCTATTCTGTAGTTTATTCTCCTTTCCCACGCTACCCCTCAACATACTTCTCTTTTTTTTCTATGACTACATCTCTCTGCTGCTTCTTTTGTCTTGCTCTTTGAAAATGCTCCACTCTCCCTCAAATTGTGACTCTTCCTCTCCTCTTCCTTGGGTGCCAAGCATTTTCTTTTTTTTTTTGTTCATCTCTAAAAACTTCCTCTCCCCCTCTGCCTGCGGCTCCTCTTCATGCTGCCAATTTTCATTAAATTTTGTTTGGAGCCCTTTCTCTCCCCTCTAGCTGCATATGCCATTTTCTTCCTTGGAAAATCTTCCATTTTCCTGCAACCTTTCCTATTCTCTCCTTTTGCACTAGGTTTTCCCTTTCTCATTATTTTGTCTCAAAAATTAAATATTTATTTCTTATTGCTTTTTGCTAATAACCAGCAACTATTTCCATCTTAAAATCAATTTGGTAATTAGACAATTTGAAGAAAGTGTGCCAGAAACTGGATAGATAGAAATTTCATTTCATTGCCATATTCATCAACAGATATCAAAGCTTCAGAAAGCATTACGAAATATGAAACGTCATTCAACCTCCACCACATTCGACCGCCCAAAATAAACTACAACGTCGTATAGAAACCAAAATCAAAACAAACAAAAACAACTGACATTTTTTTTTTGGTTGATGTTGATTAAGAGTGCACCTGGATGCTCCTGCATCATGTTTTGGACTTAGATTGATGGATCGATACTTGGTTATTTGGATCCAAGGTGTTTTTGACATGTCATTTTGTATTGGCACTAGGACCATGGTACATATTGCGAGATACTTGTGTTATTATTATGCTTATGTTTATGTTTGGACTATACCTTTACTCGTTTCTGTTGGTTTATATATATATATATAATGTGACTTATGTTGTGTATGGTACTTTCATGGTTGTATGACATTCTTGATACTTTTCTTATATGTTGTATGATGTTGTACCCTGTTGGGTAATTATTCTATGCTTCAGCTATCATAAACATGCAGCAAGTATGCTTGAGGTGGGAATTGAGCATGCAGGTACAAGGTATTTCTCCACCTAATTTTTGCAGGTCTTAGTCATCCCTAGTGGTGGTTATTCCAGAGATGTCACACTAGGCCTTTCCATTGTAATACCTGATCATACTCGATTCATGTATGAGATGTGTTGTGTTTGACCTGTGCTACCCTGGATCCGAATTGGAGGCAATTCTAGAATCCGTTATTGTTGTGAAATACCAATATATGCATGAGTTAATTGTGATTTACTTTCCTTGTTGGTCGTAAATAGAGTTCAATGAGTTAAAAAGTTGCATTTTTATCTAGTGATTTATTTATGTGAAATTGAGAAAAATAACGTTAAATGAATTATGTTAGGAATATCTTATTAGATAGGATTGTATATATTTGATTTAATTGTTTATTTAAGTGTGGCAATAAAAATATGGTGGGATGTCCATTTTGACCCAATCGTATTGTAGAGGAATAAAAAGGAAAAATAAATAAACTGAAAAATAAAAGAAAAAAATAGAACTGAAAATAGGTCAAAAATAGAACAAAAAGGAAGAGACTTAGGCATTTTTGTATAATTCTCATTTTTGGAAAGAGATGCTCTCCAAAAACCCCTCCATGTAATATTTGAATTTCAAGGAAATTGTGCTCGTTGGAATTTGGAAAACTTGGGAGTTGGATTGATTGGGTTTGGAAGAAGATTGTGATTGTGTGTGTGTGATCTCCATCTCTCTAAATTTGAAAAAAATTGCAAGCTTTTCATTGTTTTTTGTGTGCTACCAAATTGAAGTAAATCTCTATCATTTCTTCTCATTTTGTTTGTGTTTCTCCATTTGGATGCCATGCTCACCCTTAAGGGAGCATAGGACTTCCCCAATAGATTTCAATTTAAACAATTAGAGTAGAAATGAATTTTAATTTCAAATTTTCTCACCATGCCCAAAGCCTTTAAAACGCCTAGAAATTAAGATTGACTTCATAATGTGGTTGTGGTTCATATTTAAAGACAAAGGGCACTTTTTGTTTCAAAGAATTTTTAGAAATGTGAAAATACGAAAATTAAGGTTTCATCAATAGAGTTTGAAGATATTTCTTGGTTTTTGTGTATAAATTATTTTGGCAAAATTTGAACTTTGAATGTGATTTCGGATGTTTGGGAATGGGGGAATTCATGACTACATGGAATTTCATAAGAAAAATTTTGAGAACATGTTGAATTTTTTGTGAGCCAAGTTTCTTGCCTTGTTTTTTGTGCCACACTCAATAGTTGTGAGTTGTGATGAACCTAGGATGCAAGTGTTAGAGAGTAGTAGGGGAGTGGCTCCTGACATTTGTTGGGGCCCAAAGTGGCTTAAGGATATCTTGTGTGAAATTTTCTTAACCAAGTGATAGCTAAACTTTCATGGGTAATTAAAATAAACTAAGGTATTGATGCCTACGAGGAGCACTAGTATAGGCTCGATATGGGTGTAGAAGACGTTCCCACACGAGGAGTGTTGATTCTTGTTGATTGAGTAACCTCTTCTCTTGTAAGAGGTGTACTCAATCCCTCTTGGCTAGTACCTTAGGCTATTACAATGAGTCTCTACCCCCTCTCTAGGATCTCATCCTTATGGCCATTAAAGTTATACCTAAAGAGAAATTATACCTTATCCTTTATATGTTGATATTGAGTGACTCTTGCATGTCGTGTATGTTGTGTGTATACTCCGTGATTGGTGTGGGTGTAAGCCTACTCCCTTGTGTGTGGTGTGAGTGTGCTTGTGGCCCATGTGACTATCTCATAGCACATTAGGGTGTATTAGAATAATATTTAATTACTTATTAATGCTCAACCATGTAATATTATCGTAATTTTATCTCTTTGATTTTCTTCAGTGTAGATTTAGAAAGTTACTAAATCTCCCGCTTTTGTAAATCCCTATAAAGAGTCTTCAACTCTTTTGTAAATAATAAATCAATTTTTTACCATCTTGTTTCTTAATTGGGTGGACCTAAGGGTACCACACGATTGGATGGCATGGAACCACCGCTAGGGACTACAAGATCATGGAAAGCATGGTTTGAGGACTCAGCGAGTTTTGGGAGAGACTTGCGAGTCCTAGGGCTCGCCAAGTCAACTCGCCACAGACTCATGAGCCAAGTCCTGGAGAGTCCAAGCTCCAACTCACCGAGTCCTGGTGAGAGACTCGCATGAGTCCTAGGCTCAGACTCCTAAGTCCCGACCCAAGACTCTTGCTGCGGCTGGAGACACTCGGGACAGCTTTAAAACATGTTTTTTGGTTTTTTTTTTTTTCATTTTTTTGCTCAAGGTTGCCCAAAACAAGTCTGCACATCGAAATAGGATTGGAAGAAGCAGAGAAGACAAGCATACGAGATCGAAATAGAGCCAAGTAAGTGATTTTTATTCTCTTTTTTTTTTTGTTTTCTTCGATTGAAAATCAGAAAAATCTTGAAAAATAGGGGGAAATGTTGGCAAAAAAAATTCTATTTCCCTTCATAACCTATTTCCTAGTAATTTTAGCTTGTTTTTGAATTCTATTTTTTTTCAAATGATTGATTATCATATTTTTTCTGATTTTTTACAAAACCCTACTGGTTTTCTAGAAAACCTTGTTGATTTTTTAAGTTTTTCATGTTGAAACAGCAAGGTCAACTTCAAACTCAAAGCCATCTAGAAAAGACCCTGCATGGAAGTATGGGATATTGGGAAATAAAAAGAGTGAAGTCACTTGTACTGAATGCACGGGGAATCGATAGATTAAAATACCACATTGCCAAAATACCTGGACAAAATGTGGACATATGCCCTGCATCGACTCCAGAGATGGTTAGAGAGATGAAGGCCCTTCTTGCTGATTATGGGTTGAACAAAGAAGGAAAAAAACAATGTAAGCACTAGCAGCAGTGATGAGTCGAAATGTATCCACTTCTTCACCATTCGGGCCCCCTAGTGGCCCAAGTCCAAGCATTCGTCATCCACATTCATCTTTTGGTGAGAGTTTTGAGGGTTCTTTTTCTATTGGTAGCCAGATTCCTTCATCAGAACCAAATTACTTTGTTCCATGCAATGTTCTAGGAGCACAACCTTCACTTGAAGGTATCGGTTGGAATAAAGAAAAACATCATGAAGCTAGGATGGCAGCAGCAAATTTTTGGTACTATAATAGTTTACCTTTCAATGTGGCGAACAACCCATATTGGGAAGGTTTGGTGAATGCATTAACAGATGCAAGTAAGGGGTTTAAGACCCCAACATCTAGAGATTTGAGTTGGCCATTGTTAGAGAAAGCCATAAAGAATACACGGCTTGTGGTTGATGAACAAAAAAAATTTGGCAGAGAAAAGGTTGTAGCATCCTATCGGATGGATGGACAGATGGACGGAATAGGACTCTCCTAAAATTTTTAGTGGCCTCTAATGGTGCATTGACGTTCCTAAAGTCTATAGATGCCTCCCATGAAATCAAAAATGTTGAGACTTTGTGCAATTTATTAGACAGGGTGATCAAAGAGGTTGGTGTTGAGAATGTTGTCCAAATTATCACGAACAACACAACTGCATATGTAGCTGCAGGTAGACTACTTATGGAGAGGCATCCTACAATTTCATGGTCTCCTTGTGCTGCACATTGCTCGGACTAGTTGTTAGAGTACATTGGGAAGATTGGATGGGTGAAAAGTGTGGTTGAAGATGCTGAAAGTGTTACCAAATTTATCTACAACCATACTTGGGTGCTTTCTTTGATGAGAAAATACACAAATGGCAAGGACCTTGTGCGACCAAGAGTGACACGATTTTCCAGCCACTTCCTCACATTGCAAAGCATTATTGGTGCCATTTCTCATCTCAAGCAAATGTTTGTGTCCGATGCTTGGTTGGAGTCTCCATTTTCCAAAAAGGTTGAAGGGCAGAAGATTGTAAGTATAGTTTTTGGTGACACATTCAATAAAAATGGAGAGGAGTTGATCAGGGTAAGTAACAAACACAAACATAAACTTTATACAAGATAATCTATTTGCTGTTTTTTTTTAGGGGTTAATTTTGTAATAATTTAAAATTTGTTTTCATTTTTTTAGGTGACAGAACCTTTGGTTATGGTTCTTCGTATGGTGGATGGAGAGGGCATGCCAATGGGTTTCATTTATGAGGCCATGGATAGGACCAAAGAGGCCATTTCACATTACTATGGCAGAAACAAGAGAAAATATGAAATCATTTGGCGCATCATTGATCATAGATGGACAAACCAACTCCACCAGCCGATGCATGCCTTTGCCTACTTCTTGAACCCAAAATTCTACTTCTCTGAAACATTTAAGGCCGATGAGGAGGTCATGGCAGGTCTTGTCACATGCATTGATAAGATGGTGCTTGATCATGACTTGAGAGATAAAGTTCTTGATGAGTTGGAGGTGAGATTTGCTATATCTTATTTATGAATTTAGCATTGTTGACTATCTAGAAACATCCATTTGACATACATAATAAGTTAATAACTAATTTTCTATATTTGTTTTAATTTTATTTTTATCTATTCAAGGTCTACAAGGGTGCGGAGGGGAGACTCTTTTCTTCACAACTAGCAATTGAAAGGAGAGAAAAATAACCAAGTAAAAATTTTAGTTCAATACTACAAGATGAAATTAGAAACTTGATTCTTACAATTTTTACTTTATTCTTATATTTTTTAAATGTGTTTTTGTAGATTTATGGTGGGAGAATTATGGTGCTAGCATGCCAAATCTTCAAAAGCTAGCCATCCATATTTTGTCGCAGTCATGTAGTGCTTCTAGTTGTGAACGTAATTGGAGTGTATTTGAGAACATTCACACAAGGAAGAGAAACAGGTTGACCCAGCAGCGCCTCAATGATCTAGTCTTTGTTCGGTACAACCTTTGCCTTCGAACTAGAAAGGTGGAGGGTGTTTCACATGAGTCCATCGACTTGGATGCTATTGATCCATATGGTGAATGGACTATCAATGAACAAAATGATGATGATGATGATGAAGCAGCAACAGAAGAAGAAGAAGCAGAATTGTATGCAATGGTGGAGGACGAAGACAGTTTTGAAGAAACAACTCGTCATCATTTGGATACTGTAGCACCTTCTAGTTCTAGGCCTGAAAAATTGAGTTGTAGTAGGAGGGGAAAGAGGAAGATGTAGATTGTATTTGGTTGTTTTTCTCATTTTGACATATCATTATATGTAAACATTTATAAACTTGATGTTGTTATACATTTGAAAGTTTGAAACTATGAGTATGAATGATGAAATTTCAAATATTGAGTGTTTGAAGATCATATGACGTGGAATATTTGAATTATGACAAATTCATAAACAAATTAGGCTCTTATGTTCTCTAAATGCATTAATTTTATTTTATATTGTAAAACTACGATTTCTTTCTTTGCCAAGTCCTAGCCGAGTTTTTTGCCGAGCCCTAGCCAAGTCCCGAGTCCAAGTCCTATTTTGGGCTGCCGAGTCCAAGTTCTAAAACTATGGTGGAAAGTGCTTGGGAGCCGCAACCAAGTTGGACCAAGGGCTTCACCAATCCTTTCTTTCTCATTTGTTCAATGTTGTAAAAAGTGTAATTGAAGGACATTTGAATCCTTGTGTCGTTATGTAATATAATTATTGGACCTCCTTAGTTGATGGAATGTATACGAGCCATATAAGTGGGTACTGGTGGTATAAATGTTTTTTCATGCCTTGGCATTGGAATGTATGCTCTTTAAACTTTTCATATTGTTGGATAAAATGAACCTAGAGCATCTTTTTTGGGTTTTAAAATGAACTTCAAGTTTAGAGAACATGAAATCAAGCATCGAAAACATTGGGATTCCTCTTGTGTCCTTAGGTGTGATCAATTATGGGGACCCACCTCGCTTGAGGCAATTTAGGTTTCCTTGGGTGGTCTTGGTGTGGACGGAAGGTGGGGGACACACTTTCCCCTTCGTCCCTCTTATTTTGAATCTTGCGTTGAAGATCTTGGAGATTCCCAACCCTTGGGAGTCTTCTCCCTTGTGGGCTAGTGTATCTTGTGAACCGGTGATCAAGTGTCGCTATGAACCCCAAGTCATTTTTGACGTTTTCAAAATCAGATTCTTGTTGTATGCCTTTCTAGGTAGTCCTTGAGTGTCTTGCATGTCCTACAGACCAAACCTTAGCTTGTGTTTGCTCACTGGTCAAGACACTAGTGCTAGACTCAAGACTACAACACCTATCTAAGACTCTAGTATCAAAACAGGACACCTACGCCTAAGCACTAGTGTCCCACTTGAGCACTATTGTCCTTTTGGGCTGTTGTTGTCCCTCTATTCATTAGACAATTGAGTATTTCCAAACCTTTTTAGGGAAAACTTTATGAACGAAAGTTGTTCCCCATGGTCTTATGAGTCTCCTAAATTTTCTATCTCATCGATAGGTGTTGTCATTGAGAAGTTATGCCAACTTTTACATTGGAAAAGATGCACTTGCACAAAATCAATCCAATGATGCCCCTTGTGTTAGGGAGCTTGTTTCTCCTAGGCTTGCCATGTCTTTGCCATGCCCCTAGAATTGTAACACTAAGATAACAAAATACATATTAAGAAATATTAGCAATTTAATATAATTATAATTATCATAAGATAATATTATAATTATAGTTATCAAATATAACAATGTTAATAATTTGATATTATTACGATTATAATTATTATAATAATAAAATATAACATATGAAACTAATATAGAAATAATATATTAAAACATATAATATATATATATATTAGAAAAACAAGTGCAGTGATCAAATAGAATACAGGGGGTAGCGATTTAATCATATAATGATTATGATTTAGGCAGCACTTAACCCAGGCAGCGATTAACATAAAGCAGCGATCACTATAAACAAAAGGACAGTGATTAATGGGACATGTCTTTTAGCGATGCCTCTCTTCCAGGGTATAAATGAGGGAAGAATATTGAGATCGGGGGGCAGAAAAAGGAAGGATAACATTCAAACACAAATAATAATCTGCACTTAGAAAAGGCTGCAATCAGTTTTGGAGAGGCAGAAATCTGGAAGAAGCATTTTCTTGTTTTCAGAGTATCAAGGAAGATTAGGAAGAAGGGATTTAATGGCAGATATAGGAATAGAATGAGATTTAAGCACAGGTATATGGATTAGTGAATAAGGATAGAAATAGGAGGAGTATTTCCTGGTTGTAGCAGCAGATACATTAATATGATATACTTAGATTTGGAAGGAGAAATATGCAGGAAGGAGTTGGCTCAAGAGGAGATAAATGATAAACCAATAAGGGAAGTAAGTTGAATATAATTACATATCTATATTATATAAATATATAAATTCATATAAAGTGATTATTGGAAGATTGAAATCAATTATATATATATAAGTAATTATGATGCTTTGATATAAGTCTGAATAATAATTCTTATCTGTTTGATCTACACTAACGATATCTTATGAGTTATGAGCATTAAGAACAGATCGATCAAAGGAGAATACAGATCAGCAAGGGAGACCAATCCATTCCAGCGCAGCAGATCATTATTATCAGACATACATATATATTCAGGGGTATATTGGATATTTTTGCCCAATTATTGTTTACACATGTGAATGCATAATGCCATGGATAATAAGTATGTTTCATGTATAATTTCTGATGATGAGTATGCGGGAGTGTCTGAAACCCACCTTGTGGGAAGGGCCTGGGGTGAAGTGGTAAAAGCCAAAAGAGCCCACTTGTGACCTCCACCCAATCCCACAAGAAGGAAGGGCCTAGGGTGAAGTGGTAAGTGCCAAAAGAGCCCACTTGAGACCTCCACCCAATCCCACAAGTTGGCAAGTGTCTTTAAGCAGTCAAGACATTGATGGGGAAAGTAGATACAAGCCACCATGGGGGAGGGCTGTGGTATACACCCTCTTAGGCTTGGTATGGAAATGGCTTCGAGTGGACCCATCATGTCCCTTCTCCCAAAATCCTAATATGTTTGCATTGCTGATAATCTATGGATGTGATTGCCAAACTCTAACAAGTAAGAACATATAGATATATATATATGTCTTGCATATATGGTTCATGTGGCGGTTGCAAGATTTAAACCCAAGATTACATTATTAAGGAGGTATTTATTTGATAAGGAAAACTCCTAACCCTAATTTGCTGCAATTGTGATCAGTAGGAAAATTCTGAGGCAAATCGGGAGAGGAACATTACAATCTTATAGGGGTCTAAACCCCATGTTAGAGGCCCTTGTTAGTATGAATCCCCTCTTCTTGAGTATAGAGTTAATGGGTTGTTGGGTTGCCGTGTTATGTCTACCAAGTGTGACACGTTGCATAGGCAATGGTGTTGTCCTGTTGGTGTTTCTCTGTGCAAAGTGACACTTTTGTGTCATCCTTGTTGTGTTAGTGTTGTTTCAAAAAAAAAAAGTGTTTGTTTTCTAAGCTAATGTCCCATGGATCCTTGGCGGGGCATTACATCTGGTTCATTTGGAACAAAATACTGGATAACTAGCAGCCTACAGTCAATTGAAATTTGAACTAGTCTTTTTCTAGGTTCTGGATGTTAAAACAATTGTAAAGTATTACAGAGGTCTGGCTGCATAAAAGAATTGAGACCTTACACTAACTGCAGAGAGCTCCATAGCATCATTATCTTCATTTTCCTGCACCCGCCAACGGAAAACAGTTAATGCATACAAAAAAAGTGAAGAATATGAAAACAGAGCTTGCGAGAAGCATAACATTTTGCTTTCCCTGATTTTAGAATTTAACTACAAAACAGTACAGCAAGCAAAATCAGACTTGTTTCATACCTCTAACAACAAGTCTTTTCGAGTTATGACACCAATAACTCGAGATGGACGAGGAACAACAAAGATGTGCCTTAATCCAAGCTGTCGAAAAAGATTGTATACCTAATGGCATATAAACATATGTTACAACTAACACACCTTCAAAATTATAATCCACCTCAGAAACATATTTTCTTTAGACGTTCCCTATAATTCCCAGCCATAAGTCAGTAAAAGATGAAAAATATTGACTTTCAAACACTGTAAAACATGTATGAATTGTGGAAAACTTTTACCTTGGTCAAAGACATGTCTTCTGGTACAATATAAGGTGAGGGATTTACAAATGGTTCAAGATCTATATACATTTCCATTTCATCTCGAGTAAGATGAATATCCTCAATCCTCAAACCTTTACTTGATGCAGGTTTTGCAAAATCAGTTACACTGTGTCTGCATGGTTATAGGATTAAGTATCAAACTGAAAATTTATTAACTAAAATATTTCAATGGAATATACAACAAAATCTACCAAAAAGCCACAACAGAACAAAAAGAGACCTGGTTTGAAGGGATCCCCTTATGTCACTGGGAACAGGAATATGCTGAAAATCTGCCTTGGATTGTAAAAGCACCAACAAGTGACTGCCTTATAGAATAGTGATATAAACAGGATAAAATTAATGGCTCAGAAAATAGTAGTTCATTCTAGAAAATGACAACATATAAATGATGATATCCAATTCCCATTTTAAGAGAGCAAAGAGTACTGCATATAAGAACATCTCATACCTTCGCAGAATGAGTCCAAGGACAGCTGTTTCCCCATTTTGTCGACGATCAATCACCTAGAAGTACAACAGATGATATATCACAAAATAAGCTCAAGGCAAACCTAAGCTAAGAACCAAAACATATCAGGAAAAAAGAAGCAATCTGATAACAAAAACTTACAGGAAGTCCATTGTGATTATTGCTTTGTAGCATTGTCACTATATCTGCAACTTTAACAACACGTGGGAAGTATTGAACCTTCAAAAGGAACATTTGATCAATCTTCATGCTGTGGTATTGTGTTCTTATTACTAACTGAATAACATAAAGCAACATGCAAAACCTTTTGGTTTCCGCAAACTTCTTTTGCAGTCATTTTGCGCATGTACGGTTTAGGTCTTGATTCAAGGAGTGGAATACCTCTCAGACGGGCTTGCGCTTCATAAAATCCCTCATTAAAAACATCACCAACAGCCTGTGCTAACAAATATATCAATCCTTGTAGTTTGACTGGATGATACATGAAAGCTAAAGTTATCTGCGCAAATATCATCTTGTTCATAATGAAAACAGACCTTAGATATAAGAAGAACTAGCATGATCAAGGGTAAAAGCTTAAGATTGTTTGTAATCTCAACCATAATGACGCAAAGAGATACAGTCATTCTCATGGAACCTCCAAGAAAAGATGCAGCTCCAAGTAATGCATACCTGGAAAGAAGTTATCCAAATACATTAACATGTTTGAAATCATAAATGGTAAACATAGAGAAGTTCAAACCATCACAGTTTCTGGCATCTATTTAATTTTATACTCTATCACTAATTTTAATTTATGAAACAATGCTAGATTTTTTCAAATTGATGCAAGAATACAGAGGCCATATCTTTTCCATGCTCTGCTTGGTTATCTATTTGTATAGTTTATATCATATAGGTAAGGTCTAAGTTTAAATCATCTCTCCTGAAATAAAAACCAATAAGCATGACAGTAGATATAGATCAAGCAGTCTCTTTGAAACAGTTTCACAACAATTCCACATAAATGATGATAATTTTGCTCAGATAAAATGAAAGGTAATTGAACAAAAACTTACGTTCCTTCATCAACATTGAGCTTTCTGTAAACATTGACAACAAACATCCCTACAAGACGTCCATATGTGGATCCTATCATTATCCCTGGTACAAATTGTCCAGATGGCACTGCAGTGCCAAATGTAATGACAGCTAGGGAGTAAAACATGACCTGCATAAAGAACTCACATAAGCAATAAAGAATACCGAAAATAATAAACATCAACATTCTTCAAGACAACATAAGATTGATTAGAACCTGCATATTTCTATCAGCAAGCATTAGCATAGAATTTGGGTTGATCTTAAAAATGGTAAATACAGACATGTAAAATTCTTTTGACATTGCAATGTAGTAGTTTGCAAATTCAATTAGTATTTACCTGTCAATACAATGCATTCATTAACTTAAGCATGGGGCAACCCAGAAAAAGACAAAGGAAAAAGTAGAAAGACCAACTCTGTAAGTAAAAGAAAAACCAACAAATGCAGAAACAGAAAAAAGATAAGAAATTATGTAAACTAGGAGAAATTTGTCTGAAAATATCTCTAAATCCAAAATAATAAATCAATAATAAGATGATTAAAAATAAGATAAATGAGAATGAGACAATGTAAAAATGAAAGAAATGAATAAAGCTCAAAAATGAAACACCTGATCAAAATTCAAGCTGAGGATAAAAAACAAACTAATCAATTACTAATATTAAAATGGCCCAATTGAATTAAAAAAAATAGGTTCTGGAAAGGGCTGAACACAAGAGGCCTATCTATGCTCAACCTTCTCTGGAAATCCAAGTGACCAACCTAAGTATAGACTCAAGCAAAAGCGTAACCATTCTTAAAACTGTTTTATGTTGCAGATCAACAAAAATACATACTGAAACTCAAGATCTAAAAGTTCAATTCTACTCCAAATACAACATCAAGTCAGCCTATTATGATATTATTGTAAGGAACTCATACCATCAACAGATTAACAGAAAAGTTCAGCTTAAGTTTGGTGTAATTCAACATATCCTTAGAGGGCCTCCTTGCACCAACCTCACAAGAAAGTTATTGGGTTTGATACTGTAATGTTCTTTTGGGTATCATCTGCCCTTTGGGGAGAAGTATTTAAATTGTCTTGTTCCTCTCAAATGCAGCTATTGCTACAACTTTAGAGGATTGCAATGGTGTCCAAAATTGGCACAGTAGCTTGTACCAAAAATACTGAACAAAGATAATAAAATCTGATAACATGAACAGGGCCTGGTGTGTTCTTTTACAGTTTTTTTGGAAAGAACAGTAAGCAGATATAACAGAAAAAGTCCAAAGAAGCATAAATCGGGAAAAAATCATTATTTTTTCCAAATCGCCAATGATCTTTTTTTTCATCATAAATTTGCAATTTTTCAATAACTTGTTGACCCACGAGTTTGAACCATTTTTTGCAGATTAGTCACAACAAAATCACAATTAAATCACTACACACAGGCTTGACCGATTCTCAACATGATTTTCACCCACCCACACAATTACCTTTTCAGTAGGGCTTAGTCACAGTATTGAATGAATTTTACATTGCTTTTCATGTGGTTGAAAGCCACATTTCACTCAACATGCAGCTAGGTCAAATTTTGCTTGACTGCAACTGTGACTTCGTTTTCAAACTGCAGCCAGTTCATTTGAAACTGCAGCAACTTGAAGGATTCAACATTGAGTTTCAGTAAGTCTATTGAAGCTACTCAGCAAGGTAAAGTAGTCTGCGACTGCACCCTTTTTTATCTTTTTAAATTTTGTCAATGGTTCAGCCAAGAGACTGACTCTCTGAAAATGTCTGTAAAAAATAGTTTGGATCTTTTCACTGAAATTAGTTTGTTTGCATTGGCTTGCTGACCTCAAACAGTTTTAAGAATGGTTACACTTTTGCTTGTCTCTATACTTAGTTTGGTCACTTGGATTTCCAGAGAAGGTTGAGCATAGATAGGATTCTGGCAATAACTATCCAAATAAGGAGAAAGCTATTCAAGAATTAGAAACTGCAAAGTTTATTGAGCTTTCTAAATCTCCATTCTATTGCTATGCATTAATGTCAAATAAGCACTGAGAGTAGAAACAACACAAAAAAAGATGGTGATAAATTATTATCCATTAACCAATTCCAAATAAGACCTTATTTATTGCAGAAAGTTACGAATTCAAAGTATTTATCACAATTTGATTATAAATCTGGCATCTATCAAATATAGGTGAAAGAGGAAGATCAGCCAAAGATAGCACTTAATTGTTTTTTTTGACACTGAATGGACAATTATGCCTTTTGGCCTCAGGAATGCTCCAGCATACTTCCAAGAGCATATGAACAGAATACTCAAAGGAATTTATAATTTCTTATGTCTCTATATAGATCATATTAGATCAAAAAGAACCCCATATTAGATCAAAAATAAAGAGAAAAAGATATTTAAATTTTGAAAGGAAAAAAACAATACCTTGGAGATGCTGAAAATTTAATCATAATATGGAATCGATAAGTATAATAGTAAAATACTAAAAAGTAAAACTTAATAGTCCACACAAAACCCACAACAATTAATCACCTAAGAGAAAAGACCTTAAAAAAATTAGCATAACAACAAAATTAGCAAACTGAACTATCAAATCCAAATTTTCAACATCCTTGGCATCCTCCTCCTCTAGGGGTGGAGAAGATATCCCAGGAAGAAAATATCACCTAAAGTCCCTGTGTGTTGCTAACAGATACACACAAACAGAACTTAAAGCAACAATTTTGAAAGGCTTTATCTCATTAAATACCCTAAGAACCTAGTGTAAGTGGAAAACCCCTCTACATGAATGAAAAATGCAAGACAGGCCTACAACAAGTAAGAATGTCCATTATAACCTCGCGCACCATGAAAATTCTCTAATCCATGAACTAAAATCCAAGAAACTAAGTTCTTCTCTATCCCATGTGTTATAAAAAAGAAACCAATACAATTGCCTTGTATTGTAGTGGTTGATAATCTTGCAAAGAAAAGGAGCAAACCACCACAATTCCAAGCGCAACTTATCATGTAGACTAAGGCTGTTTTTCTTGAGTATTAAGTTGAAGAATCTTCAATAGGACAATATTTATTACAGCCCAAGGGAGGTACATACTTGTTCCAATCACTGCCATAACCCATAAGAGCCAATTTTCCCCACTTCCTACCATATGCTCTTTTCTCCTTACAATTTTCATAATTGAGTCTAGTAAGAGCTTTGACTAGATAAATTTATGTATTGCATTACCATATTTGTGGATTCCCATTACTCATAAGTTGAGGAGACTGCAAATGCAATTATTTATATTTGACCTCTCCTTCTAAACCAACCTGCCCCATACTTTTACACAGCCATAATCAACTTGAATCAAGAAACAAAGACTACAAATGCCTACCAATAAGAACACATTTCAAAAAGTAGCACATTATGAGGTAGATGCCAAGAAAAGCACTAGAGATATAAGATGATAGAAAATGCTATAAGAAAACATTCAAATTTTTATAAAGAGGTGATAACGAATAAAACCAACATAGATTTTTTTTAAGTTTCACTTCAACGAATATTTGAAAAAATGTTTCAAAAGAATTCCATGTTCTTGATTAACATTTCATAAAAAAGCTTGAGCTGAATATCATTTCCTTACCAAAAACGTCAATAGACTTTGTGCACTGTATTCATGAATTGTCTTTGCACTGAACAAGTTGCGGATGGCATCATCCTTCAACAAAGAACACATCCCACAGAAATACATGTAAATGATGAAGATAATGTAAAGTAGTTTTTGATTGTCAGAAATCACAACTTACAATGCATAAAGGATATCCATCAAATGCCAACCTGTGTATTAAAGAAAATGGTTGCAAGGTCATTATACTCCCCATCTTTTGAGCAGTGAAACTGTCAAAAAATTTCAACTGTTTTCAGTTACCTCATTCTGAATAGAAAAATCTTGACACAAGCACATTAACTCTTATGACTTAACTGCACCTCTGAGTTTCACCAAGTTCAAAAATAAGAAAAAACTACTAAAGTCATTGTTTCAATGCACTGGCACACATTCAGAGAACAAAAGCAACATAAAATGAGTTAGTTGAGTTCACAAACAAGCAAATTTTCTTAGGATTGGAAGGATGCATGCAGAGAACTGCTATGGGAGGCAGCTAAAAATATCGGCTACAATGTTGGATAATATGCATCAATATTTATAAAACTTTAGAAGGTAAGTTTTATATTCCAGTTATGTTTCATGGGGAACCATTCTACACAGCAGTTGCCATACCATTAAAAACGGAGGCAACAACCATAATTAACTCTGACATTGCACTGCGGAAATTAAACACTGTCAATTTCCAAACAGGATATACTTCTCAGATAAAATCCTCAATGCCAAGCTAGAATGGATTTTGCATTTCTAACAAACATCCAATAAAAAAGGCAAGTCGAGAACAGTTGTTGATGTACACACTAGAGTCGAGAACAGAGACTACTACTCTTGGTTAAAATAGAATAAAAATAAAATAGGGCATACAGATCAAAATAAGATGAGACAAATCTAGCCCAAATTTCACATTACTGACCTCCAAAGTTTGTGGAATTCCTCCATTCAATAGAGTATCCTTACTGGAAATTTTGGGGTTTAACTCCATTGTTTCTAGCCTATTTTTATCCTACTTTGGCTCATTATGGAGCCTGTATTCTAGGTGTTAAGTGTCTCAATGAATGATCAGCAAACTCCATGGATATTCAATAAAAAAATTCACCCTCATGAATTCTTTGTACATTATTTTGTTGCTTCTATTTCTATGCTAAAACAGAGCAACCAGGAGGGCAGAAATCAATAGAGATAAAGAAATACCGATTATCAATTAACTAATTGTCTTAGTTGTTATAAACTTGTATCTTCTTGGCATAAACAAGTAATGTGAAGATAACCAAACACAACCTCAAGCACAAGATAACTCAAAAAATTTACGTGGGAAAAGCTCCAGCAAAGAAGAACCCACTATGAAAATTAGTTTTTACAAGCCTGCTTGCTTCAAGGGGCTTCTAAGAACACCTCTCTTCTATCATTTTCACTTGCATCTTATTTAGTGAACTCCAATGTGGCTACATGCAATCACAAAATCCTCAAGAATCATGGCAATGAGCTTCTACTTTTAATTACCAATAACCCTAAGACTAGCATGCCAAAAATGAAACTCCCTCAAGAGAAAACTATCTCTAACAATCTTTCATTGCCTTCACGCAAACAGGAATCCCTCCAAAAGGAAGAACTTCAACATGTATTACATTACAATCATACTCTCCCAAGAAACATGGCAATGGACTTGTACCTTTAATTGCCAATAACCCTAGGACTTAGCATGACATGAATGAAGATCTTATTGTGAAGTCTATCTCTACACATTCTTCCTTATCTTCCCAAGAACAAAAAAGTTCCCAAGTTACTAGTACATACCACAATGGGTGTATTTATACTAGAAGATGAGTACATGATTCAATTAAGGAAAGTAACACCTTCCAGTTGTTGAAACAGAAGAACCATTTCAAGTCCCCAGAGACTACCTTTCAGTTCTATGGTTTTGTCCCATTGAGACTGTTTGACCATGATTGAACCTGTTGCCCTGTCCCATTAGAGACAAATTCAACCCTAGTCAAATCTGTAAGACAAACTCGCTCATGGCTGAACCCATCACTGATGCTTGATCCTTCAATTTGCAGAGGTCATACTTTTGCACACAAACTCAAAATAAGGTGCCATTTTTTTTAAATTGCATGAGTTTTAAGGAGGGACCTAAATATATAAAAAATATCACAGTTAAGATAACTCTATTGTGCTATTTTTGACAATGAAACAAAACTGTATTTCCAAGGTAATAGCAGTCCAACTATACATGAATCTTTATTTGATAACTTTCCAATCAATAAACCTAGTAGTAGAGAACGCTTCTGACATTGACACCTAAATTTTTAATGTTTCAATGTTTATAGGCTCAGATGTTGAGTCGTTGACACTTTGTTTAGCCTGAAGCAATATCAGGAAGCTATAGACGCATACTCAACTGACTATCTGCAACTATTTTTTAATAGATTATGCTTCTTTGTATGTTTAGAGGCCATAGTATCAACAATCATTAACATGTAGCTTTCCCCACTTCTCTACGTGTAGAGAAAGCTAATAATTTCTTGAATTTATTTGTTTGACATTTCAAATATAAAAATAGAACTCCCACCATTAAGGCAAACGATTCCCCTTTTATGTACAATATTAAAATAGCAATGCTGAAATTGTTTAGCAACAAATTAACCATATCATAAACCTCAAATAAAATTTCAAAAGCTCACACATAAAGCAATAATTTAAAGCTAACCAAACCTTGAAATTTTTTCTTCAATAAGACATGTAGGAAAGATACTGGAAAATGCCATGAAAACAACAGATTAAGATTATTACATTGACATAATTTCCATAGGTTCCTGAGGGTCGAGGGCAATCGGCATCTGGATAATCTTTTGGATCTGGACAAGGAGTGCATCTCCTTAACAATGGCAATCCAAACGAGAGGACTGATGTTAGAAAAGACACCAAGCATACTTCGATGATCTGCATAATGGCAATGGAATCTACTTGACATTGTGGTTTGATTATTCATATCATATGCAAGGAATGCTCTTTGAGAACTGAAAAAAGGATTTAAAAGCAGGTTTTTTACATGCCTTGACCCGGTTTCCTTTCTTATGTAACACATTTCGACGCCATGATGATATGTAAAGAGTTAGTTGATTAAACAGTGCACCTGTTAAGCAAGATAACAAGATTATTAGCTTTATTCTCACACAAACATAAGAGGACTATGTTAACTGTCCAGTATCGCATCATCACATCATTATCAATCGGGCACCAACCCTTCAAAAACAACATCAAAACCAAAATCCAGGTAACCTACAAAATCTCCAGCTATATGGCTACTGAAAACCAAATTTGAAATCAAATTTCTGCAGTCCTAGCCTACATTGTACAACAGAAAACATACCTAAAACAAAAAGGAGCTGTATTTACATACCAAGAAGCCCTCCGATCACCCCAATAACAGCCATTGGCAGTAACTCTCGGAATGAATAATCCTCTTGCCCACTGAAATCAGATATATATTGTTCAAAAGCAGAAAGATCAATGATGCCATGGTACAAGACTATCAAACAATAATGGAAAATCCCTAAGGCTATAGTTTTCAGTAGCTTTAAAAGGAAGGTAAAAGTTCTAACTCAGATATATCCCAAATGATGAAGCCACCAGAGCCAAAGTGACCACAATTTCCATGTTTACACCATCCCATTGAAGAACGAACAACAACTGCCACTACAGCTGATGTGAAAAAAACACGCCACATAAGTTGACTCCTCCACCTGCCACAACTCATGTGAATACTTCAAATATTAGGAAAATAATTAGCTACACATTGTCACAAGAAAATTCTAATAGAACAAATCTTAACACCATTGACAATTCTAACACTTAACAAATGATTCAAACAACATTCCATTTCAACAATAGTGTAAACTGTTAAAGTACAAAAGCTGAAACTTTAAAAAAGCAACATAACCATCATAGAGAAAACATTATTTTTTATTTTCAAAAACACTGGGACAATCATAGGAATAGAACTAGCATAAATATGGAGAATGTGATATCAAACGTGCAATAAATTATAATTAATGGTAATTATTAAGATAGTAATTATCTACTTTAGAGCTCCAGAACCAGCAACATAGTATGGATGCCCTTATCCTACTCTCTGACGCAATAGGCCAATGAGACTGATGACTGAATTTCTTATAAGTCGTAAAAGGTCCTCAGATTACTGGCGTCAGTCAAGTTCCTCTTTATCAGTTGGGTGCCTAAAGTCAATTGAATGCATTAATGCCCTGATGGGAGAGAGGCACTTAAGGAAGAACCTTAGCTTTTCAGGAAAAGAAATTTCTAAGGAAGTTCCATTCTTGTACCAAAGAATCTGCAGAGCAGATATGCCTTTTAGGCTATTTGATCTATTGATTGAGTGCCTCCTCCCCCTACCCCCTTACTATGAATAGTTTGGATAGGGATTGGTCAGTGCAAGGCATTGGAAAGATAAGCATGGTAAGATGAATATACTGTTAGAAACCCAGATCAGACATGCAAACCAAAAAACCTTCCACAGAAGAGAAAAGCAAATAAAAGCAAAGCTTTGCATGAAGATGTACAAATAATATTATTCAGGAATTCATAATTACATGAAATGATTTGTTTTATAAAAGCAAGTATGCATAACCCTAATCTTATCTTGAGCAACAAGATAGCTCAACAAGATAAGGATGACAATAATTAACCTAAGAATTAAAATATTACCTAAGTAAACTTATGCAAGTGTAATTAATATTTAATTACACCAACACCCCCCATAAGTGCAACTTAGGGAGACTAAAAAAGCATGCACCTAAAACTAAGATGAATGCAAAAAAGCATGAATGGGTCCTGGCAACAAGGCTTGATCAGGTACCCATGTACAAATGCAATAATGAGGTAGAGAAGGAAAACCCAATGGGACAAAACCCCCCCTACAATGAGATGACTACTGCAAAGAAGCACTGGAAGAACACTATAGAGTAACACTGGAACCGCAATCCGATAAGCAAGGAAAGATACTTATGTCTATAAGAAACCAAATGAGAGTCACTAAAGGACTCAGGCGGAATCATAATAATGCAACAACAGACCCAATGCCATGGAACACTAGAAAACTCACAAACTAGAACAACCATGGAAACCGTGTATCTCGATGCCGATGCCAAACTGAGACTAAAACTCTTCCATGGGAACAAGTACCATAAAGACTCTGAAACATTAACCATACAAACATGGCCCTCAAACTGAGATGGATCTGAACCAATGCGGATCAATAACCATAAACTCCCAATCTGAAGTGTGAACCGATGTGAATCTAATATGTGTCAAGCTAGAGCAAGATGTGGCCAAAAGAAACTAAGAAACCAAATATAACCCATGAGAGTTGTCAACAAATCAAGATGAGATCAAAGTGCATGCACACTCTAATCAGATTATTATGCAAGAAACCCCCTTAATGGAACTTTATCTCAATTCATTTATTACAATAACCCAACGATTGTAAAAGGAAAGAATGCTAATGTGCATAAACAGAAAAATAAAATGATGTGGTACTGAAATGAAGTGCAAATATTCAAGTTTCATCCTTCCAACTGCCAAAACATCCAAGTAATCTCCAAAACACCCATTGGGACAAATCTGGAATAACGATCAACTTGGGACAGATACAAAAAAAGTGCATGGACAATAAAATAGAGCTCCTCAATACCTTTCCAACGCCACAAAGAAGGCGAAAATCGAAGATCGTGGCAAAAAGTTATGAGTTCGGAAGCCATAAATGAACATCTGACTTCAAACAACGATAAATGTAGCTAAACAGAAAAATACTAAAAAATAAACTGCACCACAAGATAATGTTCGGAACCAACTTTTCGACGATCTCATTTGCTCGATTTCAACATCGTGGGCAAAAGTTATGCCCGTTTTCATGAAAACTACTCCAAGAAGGCCAATCTAGCCTACAAGGCCCCCAGGAAGCTAAAAAAAAATTTGGCCCCTAGTCCTATGCGCGACTAGGGGCTAGCAGGCTGGGGCTTCGGCGGAGCCCTTGGTCCTCCATAGGACCATGGGCTGGTGTTGTGGGCCGGCCAGGAGTTGGGCGCATAGCACCTGGTCCCCCATAGGACCGGCAGCAGTGCAAGTGGAGCCCACAGGGGCTGGGTGAGCAGAGTTGCAGAGGGGCTCACGAGGGCTGGAGGCCCAGTGGCGAATGGGCTGGTGCCACCAATGGCGGTGGTGGACCGGTGGCCGCTAGGCAGCGGGATGAAATTGAACTGGCAGCGCCAACGCAGAACCCGAGAAAGCTCCTTTTTTTAATTTTTTCCGATTTTCGTGTGTTGGGAAGCATGCTAGGGAGGCCATACGGCCTCCATGGCAAAAGAAATTTGCCTTCCGAACCAATTTCTCCAAAATCGACAAAACGAAAAGCGATCTTAGGGTTTTTGGCTGCTGCGAACGCGATGGTGACCTTCATTTGTGCCCAAAATGCTCTGAAAAATCGGCTACCCCCAGAGCTTGCAAAAAATCTCCGAGCTTGAGACCCTCACAGATCTGGCAAACGATGACCAAAATCTGCAAAATAAAAGCCAATCCTAACTTTTTCCAGCGCTCTGCATCCAATGGTGAAGCCCGATCTGATCCAAGACACTGCATAGATATGCTCAAAGAATGAAACCCTCGAGGAATCCCAAACGAACTCTGCAATGATTTTCTCAAAAATCTGAGAGGAGGTTGCAAATCAAGGCTCTAATACCATGTTAGAAACCAAGATCAGACATGCAAACCAAAAAACCTTCCACAGAAGAGAAAAACAAATAAAAGCAAAGCTTTGCATGAAGATGTGCAGATAATATTATTCAGGAATTCATAATTACATGAGATGATTTGTTTTATAAAAGCGAGTATGCATAACCCTAATCTTATCTTGAGCAACAAGATAGCTCAACAAGATAAGGATGACAATAATTAACCTAGGAATTAAAATATTACCTAAGTAAACTTATAATTAATATTTAATTACACCAACATATACGTGACATACAAAATCCCTACACAAAGATAATAGCAAGGGATTGTTTCACTTAGACTGTGTTCTCTGCAGGCATTCATCTTGATAGGAGATTCCATATACATTGTGCAAATATTTTTTTTGACATCTCACCCCTCTTTAGAGAGAAATTTGATGAGGAATCACAGAGCTCATATTAGATCATGGGATCTAAGATTCTCTTCATTAATTTTAGTCTCAGATCTTCATTGTGTCTAATATCTGTGAACATACCCTATACATAAAGGATTGTAATTACTAATTATCAGCCAGAGGCTTACACGTGTATTCATCTAAAGGAATTTTTAAAAAAAAATTGAGTGTTTTCAATATTTTGAGTAAGCTACCTCGCTGATTCTTAAAGCGAAATTTGGTAAGGAATACTAGAGGCCTCCGTGTGTATTCATATAAAGGAAATTTTAAAAAAAATTGGTCATTTTCAATATTTTTAGTAAGCTACCTCACTTATTCTTAGAGAGAAATTTGGTGAGGAAAATCATAGATCTCGAATGACTTCATCATACATAAGATTCTCTTTGTCAATTTCAGTCTTAAACACTCAAAGCATCTTATATGATATATCTATAAACATACCCTCTCTATAAAGTTTTTCTGGATAGGAGATTCTGAATATGCAGAGTGAGTGTTTTTATTTTGATCTTCAAGAAAACCATCTCACCCACCTTTAGAGAAATTTGGCGAGGATTTATAAATCTCAAATTTGATTGTACCTAAAAAAACCACTCTCCATTAAATGTTGTTATTATCAACCAAAGGTTTCTGCAGGTATTGATCTTTAATACAAGATTTCAGATATCCTGCATGAGTGTTTCAAGTAAGTTATCCCATCTATCGCAGCTATCTTCATTTGGTGTCATGTTCACAACCTGAAACCTGTCATGAGTTCACCAATTCTTCTTAGCATATTTGAAGGATATTTCACCAATGATTAGATAACAATATTCTCAAAAAACTAGTTGCATCAAACTAATAACAAAAAAGATGCCGTTGATTGAAAAAATTGCCAATGATTAACTGACAACATTATCAGAAAAATAGTTGTCTCAAATTAATTACAAAAAGCAAGCCATTGATTGAAAGAAACAATGACAACAAAAACAAAAACAAAAAAACAGAAAACTTTGAGACTCTGCCTTTTGTTATGAAATAATACCATCTAATGGAGAGGGCTGGTGTGATGTTATGCCCCTAATATTCTATCTTCCTAAATGTAATAAGGTTAAGCACTTGTAGCATGCTTAACCTTAATATTCTCATTTATTAGTTATAGTTATTCCCGTAGGATAACATACTTAGGATGAAGGGGTGTGTCCCTACATAGTTATGCCCATAAATAAGGAAGACAAGGCTCTGCCAAAACATCATAACTTTAAATATTGAATTCACATTATTATTTTCTGATTATTGGAGGTCACCCCCTCAAAGTGGTCTATTATTTTATTGATTTTTGCATTTCCAAGAAATATCTTTCAACTGGTATCAAGGCTATGATTTGGGCCACAGATTAAGTTTTTACCATAACTTCCAAACTATTGAAATAAAAAAATTTGGGTTTTGAGGCATACAATCAAGGAAGCTTCAAGGAAAAATTTAGATTTATGTGATCATTTGTGCACAAGTTCTTTTTCATTAATTTTCTCTACAAGCTACAAATTTCAAAAAAAAAAAAAATCATAGTTTTGGAAAGCTTGTAAAAAATTAGATAAGATCAATTCTTTATAATTTCTTATTTGAAGGAAAACATATTATCTAATTTACTGGTCAAACTTAGGTCAAAAGAATTTATTGTTTTACTCTACAAGCCACAATTTTTGGATTTTTTATTTTTATTTTTGGATTTTTTTGGAAAGCTCATGAAAAATTAGGTAGGTTTAGTTCTTATTAGAAGAAAAAATAATTTTAGCAGTTAAAGTTAGGTCAAAAGACAAACATCAAATTCAGTTATAGAAATTTATGGTTGCAACTCAAACTAAATACTTTCTGCACTTACCTAATAATAAAAAACCTGGAGTTTAAAACGAAAACACTTTGCCTACTTGGTGGAATCGGGCGGAGCTCACAAACGGTCTAGGCACTTCCACTCATCCATGGCACATCCTCTCCTTAGGTTTGGGCGGGTCTTAAGTGGGGTTTCCACTCCTCCATGGCCATCCCTTCCTTAGGTTTGGGCAGATCTTAAGTGGGACTTCCACTCATCCATGGCCCATCCTTTCCTTAGATTTGGCCGGATCTTAAGTGGGACCTCTAGGCATGCACCGCTTTCTCAGGCCCTTTCCCCCAAGCAAGTTTTCAAACAGATTCAGACACTCAAAGTTATCTCTAGACATTATTATGCATTAGTACCTATGCTTGTTATGTTTTGTGTAAAGACAGTATTTAGGTCTATGCCTAAATTGACATATTGTATTGCTCAACGTATCATATTGATGAAGTATCCCTGCTAGTGGATATTAGAACAAGCTTATGAAATAATAGTAATTTCACATAAGACCGGATCTATGCTAACTGATAAATGCAGATAAACAGATCAGTGCTGTACCAAACAATGAATCAAAACATTTATGCAATCCTGATGTTAGGCATGACGAGTAATCTAGTGCTGCTATGAAAGACAATAAATCATGACAACTATATTAGGCTGCAGTTTACACAGAATAATCAGAATGCTCTCATAAACAATAGTGCAACTATAATGATCCTGCTGCTATAAAGATAAATCGATTAAGGCAATTCTATTGGCCTGTGGCTATAAGAAATGATTGATTAGAGCAGACACATCAAATCACTGTTTCAGGAAAGGCTTAGTCAACATAATATATATATAGCAGATCGGTTTATACGCTTGAATGGCAGAAATACCACCTGCTAATACAACTGTTGCGATCCCACTCTCGTCCTTGGCGGGTCTCCTTTCCCCTGTACTCTTCAATGTCCCCTCATGAATGGTTTCTTTCGTCTATATCTATGCTTGTGAAAAGATTGCACCCTTCTATTTTGGCCACATCTTCGTGTTGGAAGTTGTGTGTCCAAAGAGGAAATACTTCATTGATTTTTCATTGTCACTATTTTGCATTGATACTGGGTACGAGTTTGTAAATGAGGTAGTGAGCTAAGTGGGCTTGATCTTGGGGGAAATTCCATGGTTAAACGTACTTAAGTCAGAGTAGTACTAGGATGAATGACCTCCCAGGAAGTCCCGATGTTTCGCCCCTATGAGCATTACCTAGATGTAATGAGTGCTAAGTAAACCATTCATTCTCACAAAAGATGGGTTTGTGTGAACCACTGCTCATGAAATATGCGTCAATGAGTTTGCCTCAAGAATTGAACAAAATGAATCCTGATGTTTATATCAGGATCATAGATTGTTGGATGAGTGATGATTTAGGCCTGTAAGGTCCTAAGCTCTTTTCACTTGTTCATGGCAATTTTTTTGCTTGTTTTCACCTCATTGGTATGTACTATGGATAATGGATCTGTACATCATAGCTACAACCAAACTAGAAGCAAGGTTACTTATTGTGGGTTAGATCCTAGCATGGGGATTGCTAGTGGAACAAATCATGGCTAAGCAGATCTGAAAGCATGGTGGTCACTCCTGTGTTGGGTCATAATTCCCTTTAGCATTTGGAGATGTATTTTACATGCAACCATTCAAAAATAAGAAATGCAAACCCATCATTCCAGCATTACTGTAGCTTGGAATGTCAAATTAACATTTGTTTGGATCTTGCATAGCTTCAGCATTTTAACTAATCACCATTTGTATTGGGAAAGTTGTCGCTATGAGGGACTGTTGGTTGATATAATGCCAACACTCTATTGGGCATATTACATTTTGATCCCTTTATTTAAGGATAATATTGTGGTGAAAGTGGTGCTAATGTGAATGCCATCTTTCTCAAAGCCCTCTAAACAGTGATTTGTGGGAAGTGTTAATGTGGATGTAAATCCCTCTTATTTGACCCTTTGTATCTCTAAAATTCGCAGAATACATTACTATGTTGGCATGTAGCCCCTTGAGTGGTCAACTCGCCTTACATATTATCAATTGTACAGTGATTTTTTTATAGGATATTAACCATATTCTCTTATTGAATATACTGTAATATTGGAATCCTCAATCAATCTTCTATTTCTGTGTTCTGATTGCTTGTTGTGAATATTGATTTTCTATTAATTATGGAAGACTGCACTTCAACACTAACGAGGCATCATACACTCCTTGGTTAGCTGCACAATCCATGGTGAAGATATTGCTTTGGGGACTACAACTGTCATATAGCAAGTTCCACTTGTAAGCAAGTCTATAATCCATTCTTTTACCTCAGTTCAATTAAGAATTCTGCAAATTGATAATGAACTCCTTATTTATCATCCTCTTCCCAGATGCATAGAAGGCCATGATCCTAAACAATCGTCCTCACAACTCTAAGGTGAACTTTTCACAACTTCTATGTTCGAATCTTCTCCTCTTACCTCAATACCTACCATCCATGTCACAGCATTTGCCGAATTTCAGCCATGAGGCTTGAAATTCAGCGGACTTCCAAACATGATTAAAAATTTGTAGAAATTTGCCATATATTCATTCGAGTAAAGGGCATAGGTTTTTTAATAAAAAATATTTTAAAAAACGTATCCATCTATGGAGCTCTGGACTGTGACGGTGGATGAATGCTAATGGCACGACTTTCTTGCCTCCGTCAATAACGAAACCCAGGAAGAGCAAGCTCCGCCCTTGTCCAATCGCCTTGCGCTACCCAGGATCGCTGCAACTACTAGTTCAGCAGTGCCCATGAAACTCCTATGCACATCCCTCCCATCAATCTGCAATCGAGCAGGTCTTTTTAAGGTTTTTTCACAAAAGGCCTTTTAATTTTTCAGTTTTGTTTTTATTTAATTTTTTGCTTTTTCAAATAAAATTTAATTTATTTATATTTTATGTTTTAAATCATGTCGATTTGTTGTTTAATTTTGTTTTTTATTCAAAATGTTAAAATTTAATATTTTAAAATATATAAATTAAACTTTTATTATAATATATTTATAATTTAATATATAAAATTTAATTTATTTATTATTATTTATATATTATAATTTAAATTAAAAAATTTAAAAATATTTATTATTTATTTTGTTTTGTGTTTAGCTTTATTA
>VDFB02270651.1:146434405-146466359 GCA_007258455.2 Sequoia sempervirens | reverse complement strand
TGAGAGAAGTTCGAGGTGTAATCCCTTGATTCCACCCTCTGGGAGAGCCATGGTGGATGTCATGTGTGTGACTCCATGACAACATCACGTGAGAGAGTCCGTGATGATTTTCTTGTATTTGTGTTTCACCCTCTGGGAGAGCCATGGTGAAAGTCATGTTGAGGTGACAACATCACGCAAGTGATGAACACTTGTACATACCATACATGGTTGTAGCCATTATGGTTGATATCATGTTGAGGTGATATCCGATATCACGATGAGGTGATATCCTTCTTTTCCACATATGGTTGTAGCCATTGTGGTAGACATCACATTGAGGTGATATGTCTTTTGCAGATGGAAGAATCATCCCTAGCTGAGAGGGAGTGTTGATGATAGCAGCATCGGGCTGCTTCTTCCAGACCCACGAAATTAAAGGCAATTCAAATCATAGCCTAACTGCTATTTGAATTGTGAGATTATATTTTATAAGGCTTGATTTACATTGAAGGCCCGATCTCTTGTTGGCGCGATCTCTTTGGAAGCATTTAATAATTGTTATTATTTATTAATTATTGTGGAGGCATGATTTTCTATGTAGCCAACCCTTCATTTGTTAGTCATGTCTCTTGAGAGAAGCCGACATGTTGTTATGAAGGGTTGCGTCCTCCTCCCTCCTTCGTGTATATATTACCATTCATTTCACCTCATTCGATCATTATATTCATTCCATTCTCATGCATATCTAGTGCGAGTTCATCCATAAGAGCAGATCGACATTATTGAAGGCTGTAATTCATTATCAGAGATTAGCATCATTGTATTTCTGTGTTGCATCATATTTTTGGTGCTTACATCTTGGCCTTCAAATCGGCCTTTCATTGTAAAGAAGTTTCAATTGAGATTCAATAATATAAGAGATATTATTGGCTGGGTTTTTCTCCCTCAAGAGGATGGTTTTCCCAGGGTATCTGCTGTGTCTAGTATTGAATTTTGAATTAATTTCTGTGCATCTAAATCTGATCATAAAACTCACAGTTTATATATGTTTATTCTGTTTCTACAAAAAAAATTGAGACTAGCTTTTGGTGGTAAGTTTTGTTAAGAGACAAAGTGAAATTACTACAGTAAAAGATCTTATACAAAGTGTGGGCAAATCTGAAAGATGTTTATATATCCAAGATTACCTCAAAAAAATATTATGTAGATGCATAAATCAGGAGTAACAATAAAATCAGAAAACCATATAGAAATAGGATTTACATGGAGAAAATAGTTTGTAAAAAAAACTCCACCAGAGAAAGAGGACAAGTATGTACATGGCACAATAACACTCAGCACTCTGACAGCACTTTGGCAGCACCTCGGTACCTGTAAACAATGATTGTATGATGACTATCTCATAACTTTAATTTATAGGTGAAGAGAGACCGAAATTGTAAATTGTATTACCAAAACAATGGATACCTAAACCATGGTATCATGCAAAAATCCCATGCTCACCTTGGAGAGCATCTTCCAAGAATAGTAAATCAAATCAATGACTTCATATGGGTGTCACATGGGCTCAATCAATGAGTCCCCAAATAGAAAACGTAACCACAAATACATCTTTGACTAATAACTCCCCAGCGACTCACATCTTCAAATCTAGTGCTGCATTTTGGAGTCCACTAACTCATGTGGGTCTCATCCATCATAAATAGATCCACCACTTCTTCCTTCAGCACCTAGGAATGGGAAAGTGCCTTAAATGACCTCAAAGTCAACCATAACCGACTTAATTGTGCTCCATGTCCTTCATGAATGCATATGACAACAAATGCCAAGAATCTAGGGGAATTTAAATTACAAATTATTTCTCCATTTGCACCCTAGGCATCCCAGTACACCTTCCAAGAGTGTTGGAAACACATAAAATATACATAGGATTGTAAGGTAAATGACACCTTAATCCTAACACGTTTTGATGGTTATTGTAATTTGGCAAGGGAAGTCTCAGTCTCTTTGCTATATAAATTCTTGTTAAAGAAAGTTTTGTTTACTACCCTGGTTCTGGATGCCATGTAGTGTTGGCACCCTTATGGTGGTTTACAGTCTTCAAGCATGGAGAATTCTATTGGAGGATAAGATGGTGGGAAGCTTTCCATACATTGCATTATACTGTCTGATCTTAATAAAAATGGATGATGGTTCGTGATTGTGGTACCAGTAGATCCATATGCCAATGATAGTATGGTAAAAAATGGATTTCTCAATTCGGACATATGATGTTGAATTCAGACACATATTTATCATGAATTATGCATGCAAATACCTATGGATTAAAAATTTATGCTTTTAAAATTTTCTTTTATCTGAAACATAGTAGTATGTGGTAAACATAGTCATTGATATCAGAGGAGCTCAGAAACTTAGGAAAGGAAACAACAAGAACAGGCTCTTTGATCTCCCAAGCTTCAGTAGGTAGATGAAATATGGTTTTTATTTTTGATTATCATTTCTGATTCTCAAGCTTTTACTTCATGACGTTGTGCATTATTTTTAATTGAGCCAATTTGTGCATGGCTTAATCTACTCCTAACACTATTCATTGTTTTCTCAGACACAAAATGGTTTTTCTTTTTGTGATGTTGAATGACATTATTTTTCCTTGTCGGTGGTTGGCAGGTATAAAGGCCATGAGAGTGATTTCTCCGGAAGGCTTGAGTTGGATCGCCCATTGTTGAATGATCTTTTGACACATGACTAACAGCATCTTGCCATCTTGACACATGTAGTTTAGTCTAATTTATTTTTCATCTTCATAAATCTGTCATCAGATTGTGCACATGAATTCTGTGCACTCATGAAGTTCCCAAAGTGACCTTGTCCTATAGGGGAAAGAAAAAAATTTCATGCAACTTTCAGAGAAAGTAAAGGTGTGTCATCCACATTCTTAATGTAAATCAAAATTCACCAGTAAAAAAACAAAGTTCTCCTCGATCATAGTAGTAGAAAAGGAGAAGCTGGTTGCATTCATTGAACAGTTGGATTATGATAATTCATTGTTGTTCATCATGATGGGCCAAAGCACTGTTCCTTTATTTTCAGTAGAAGTTCACCGCTTTTTTCTTAAAAAAGGGTGCCTTTGGTCTGTGCATATCTATGGAGTCGTGGGAAGATATTATTTTTGTTATCATTTTGGCATAAGATTTGGTCTTCAGTGTGGGGTCACTAACTAATGTTCTTTCAAATATGTTCAATTAAGATGATATTTTAGAAAAATAAATCTTCTGTGAACTGGGCAAAAACATTATAATATTAGAATCTTCAGAAAATAAGTGTAAAACATGTGAAGGAGCCACACCAAAAGGATAATGTCACAATGAAAGAGAGAATCGATATGATAAAATCATAGATAAGGAACTATTAAGATTCGAGATTCTGATCTTGATTCACAACTTCAATATCTGCTGCTGGTTGCACACCAACAAACAAGCAAAGAATTTGAAGCTATTCCTCAACAAATATTTAATGAATACAGCTTTATTATTATTCATGAGATGTCCCATTTGCATTAATTGTATGCCATACCTGTTACTTGTACATCAACAGAGCCTTGGTTTTCTCTTTCAACTTTGTTATGATGTTAAAAGCAAGGAGGTCCATGGCACTTACATGTTCACACACGTACACATGCACATGCACATAAACATACAAAAAATAAAATCATAAATACAGACATCTAAAGCTGTGAGACAAATTTACACACACCATGATAGGTAGACCTACAGACATGCCCATAGAGACAAGCAACACAAGTGTAAATACAAACATACAGACGCACAAGCAGTTTACAGACAGCGTGTATGTACACCAACATGAGTACATTTCAATTAATAATATAAGATCTTTTAAACCCCAAATAAGCATCAAATATTAAAAAGTAAATAGGGAGAATTCATGCCTAAAGGGCTTTCAAAACTCGCTTGGATGGAGTTTGACAGGCCACCCTATGGAAAACAGGAGCTGTTTCTGTTCTTAAGGGATGCCTACATGGGAACAACATTAATATTAGTCCATGCAGGTACATAAATGAAAGTAAGGCTGTATATTAAAAGAAAACAATGAAATCAAAGTAGATATGTTAGTTGACGGCTTGAGATAAGCCCTTTGACTACACACGAAGTCAATTATATTCACTTAGCTGAGTATCAATGCTATTTGTGAGGATTACTAGTTGGAAATTGGTGGGTGTTCTAATTGAGGGACTTCTTGTTTTCAAGGGAGATCACCACTGAAACATGCAGATACCATGTGAGTGCTTGTTCTCAAGGGAGGTGAACACTAAAACATGTAAAGACCAGGTGAGTGCTTACACAAGTTTTTTTTTTTTTATAACCTGTGCATCCCTATGTAAAAAAAGCCAGGGGTAATGTAAAGTTGTACCAAGAGCAGGAGGAAGTAGTAAATACTAAATACTAAAATAAAGGATAACATTTAGAAGCTAATGAACGCATATCTTGAGACATGTTTCACAAAGTGATCATATGATAATATTCGACTACGTTGTTTTCTATTATTGCTACTAAATGGCAAATGGCCCAACAGGTCTTTTGGCCAATGCAAAGTGAATGCAGGTATTGACTAGGAACCAATGAGTTCTATCTTCAACATCCAAGAGGATGAATGAGTGGTTCTTAATGATCTACTTTGCCATAACTAACCAGGGTCACAGGATGATGTGTTTAAAGTTGATAAATTAAATTCTAATCGTTAAATATGATTTATCTTTTTGTGGTTTCATTGATAATTAGAGAAAGTACTTTCACTTGGTTAGAGTAAATGATAATGAATTGAAAGGGGAATTGGTGATGCTAAGGTATAGAAGAGGATTTTACGTGTAGAGGCAATTATAAATTTAGCTATCTAAAGCATTTAAAAGGGATCTAAATATGATCACATTTACACGGATCAATTGGTAGTAATTTTTTTTTGGTGAGGTGGTTAATTGTGTGAAATTGACCACTTGAGTGGAGACGAGGGAATTTATTTGTTAGGGTGATTTTTTTTAAGAAGTCTAAGGAATCATTTTCATGTAGAGAGGTTATGTTGTTGACTCATTTGGTGTTTGTGGTATGGTAACATTTTAATTTATACGTTCTGTGTGGTATAATATGAAATTGCATGTATTGTAAATTTGTTCTTCAAATTGTTATGAAAAGCTTCATTTGAACAACACAAATAAATTGAAATGAAAATATATCTTGTGTTCTTAAGATAGGGTACAAGGGAATTCAACACTTTTACACTAGTTAGAAATTTTATATCTTAAAATATCTACTGCAAAAAATGATTTAATTAACTAAGGAACACTTGTAAATTTCAGCTAAATACAAATTAAAAAGCAAGTAAAACTAGATAGAATTGAAATGATCATAAACTAAGGTCACCATGAATTAAGTATAAGATGAAATGCATATAAAACTATAGGACTTATTTTGACAAAAATGCAATATAAAGTTTTGTAAAGATTATTTGTAATACAAAATATTTGAACATAAAAATTAACTTAGCAAACAACAATATCAACAGAAGTAGACATGAACATTAATTTTAAGAATTTAAGTGAAAAAAATTATAAGACTTACAAAACTTTTTGCATAAAAATTAATAAAAAACTAATTCAACTTCCACTCTAGGAATAGGTTGTATGCTATCTTTATTACAAAATTTTATCCTATGTACCATGTTAAGTTAAATTGTTGGTACAAACTACTAGAATTCATCACATGTTAAAAGATCCAAGACATACAAATAAATGATCTAACAATAGTCTTCTAAAAAATGAAATTATTAAAGTATGGTTATCTCCTAAAAAATAACATTCTTAATTTTGAAGATATGTAATAATTTATTAGCTATTTTTAAGCACAAGCTAAAAATAACAAATTTAGATAGGTAGCTCTAGAGATTTTGATGAAATTTTTATTTGTTCCAATTGTGGTGGATCCTCTAAAGACAACTTGAAACTTGAGAAACCCATTTTGATTCATGAATCTATTTTTTTTCTTTTGTTTATCTCTTTTTGTGTATTAAGTTATCAAAGATTGTGTGATTCTACAATTATAATTATTCATTTGATGAAATTACCATTGTAGACAACTTCTTCAAAGGTAGAGCTTGACTTGATGTATGATAGATTGTTAATGAATGTTAAATGCCTTTGTTGTAGATGATTAAAATATTTCTTAAATGCAACAAAAAAATATTAAATATGTTCTAGAAAGATCACTTCTAAATTGAAACTTGTTGTAGATCCTTGCAATTGCTTTGACCAATCAATGATACTTTTGAAATAACTAATTTCCCTTTGAAATTGGCACTCTACTATGTTGATTAAAATTATTAAAATCCTATTGTTTTGTTAATCATAAAGATTAATTTCAATCACAAATTAGTGTTGTGCTTGATGTAAGTTTCTTTTGTTATTTACACTTTGTTGACCTCACTTTGAAATTGCTAATGATGGATGCTTTGAAAAAAGAATTATCAAATCTATATTGCTTGACAATCTAATTCGATTTGAATTTTTCTATCATTTTTTTAATGTAGCTATATTTATATTCTATTTACCTTAGTTTGAAATGTCATGAATCCTTGAATATGTGTCATTGATTTATCAAATCTATATTGCTTGATAATCTAATTCGATTTGAATTTTTCTATCATTTTTTTAATGTAGCTATATTTATATTCTATTTACCTTAGTTTGAAATGTCATGAATCCTTGAATAGGTGTCATTGATTTATAGACACATCCTTATAAGACTAACCATTTTGAGTTTTCAAAAGCCATGCTAGTTAAAAATTGATGCCTCTCTTCATATTAAGAGTTGCAACTCCTTATTCAAATGTTGGTCTACTACTTATACATAGAAACCTATTAATAGAATTTCCTCCTATTAACAACTTAGTTAGTGTCCTTACTAATGGTAGGATAAAGCTTTTATCCTTAAGGGTTTTTGTGGCATCCTTCCAATTGGATGATGATATGATATAGGTGTTGGAGGGTAGGGTTTGGTTGTGGGGAAAGCATTCACTCTCTCTCAAGCCTTGGTTTCCATCCTTCAACCCTCTTACAAAATCCTCAAGTATTTTTCCTATTTGGGTTAGACTTCTCAATATACCTCTCTAGTTTTGGGAAATGTCTTGTTTTGAATATATTGGCAATGCTCTTGGTTGTTTCTTATAGAAAGATGCTACAACAGTAAACTATGGCCATATTACTTTTTCTCACATTCTTTGACGAGGGAGAAAACCCAAGACACAGAAAATGATGCCAACAACTAGAGAACTTTTATTATTATTTAGAATGAAACTTCTTACATGCAGATCATAAATCCTCAAGCTCTGCAATACATGCAAATTACAAAAATTACATAAATTACAAAGGACCCCTTTTCGTATCATGCAAACTCTTTTCCCCAAAAAGCTACCAAAAAATTAGAAATATCCCCATAAATAGAGCTCCTTTCCAATTTGGAGCCAAAACAACATTCAAATTTGAGTTTTGGTGGTTTGGCGCCCAAATTACAATTTGAAATTCACATTAAAAAATGAGCACATTTCTAAAAATGCACCAACTTCCGGAAGCCATAACTTTTAATCTGACCGTTGGATTTTCAATGATAATACCTTTTTGGAAAGCTCTCAAAAAGACGATGTGGTGCAAAGTAGGGCCTACGACCGACAACTTTGGGTTTTTGCAAATTTTCAGGCCCATTTGGAGCCTCTAAGGGCCTCAAATTTGGCTTCGAATATTTTAATAGCTAAATGGGTATCCAAAAATGCAAAAACATCTAAGAAACAACCAACAGAAAATTAAAATCTTTCTTTTTTTTAGGTGATGTAGGATTGCCCTCACACCACTGGATGCTCCTGCATGATTCTCATGAACATTAACACCTCTAAGGATTTTCTTGGGGATGTTCTCTTGCTTGTTGGGGATAGACCATGGACTTAGACACTCGACTATGAGGGTCCCCCATTTTGTTGTAGGAGATACTTTGTTGCTAGGCACCTGGCTTCAAATTGTTGTAGCTCTCATCGAAAGAAGGGTGAGGTGGCTTGGAGGAAAAATGCCCATCATGAGCATCTTATTGTGGGTGTTTTATTTATTTATTTTGAGGATGAAGGTGGAGATGGACTTGATCCTAGGGGTCACTACTTTAGTGATTCTTGATGGGTCATCCTCTTTGGGCCCTATTTCGACAAACCAACTAGTGGTTTCAATGGTGTCGGGAGTGGTTTCTTTAGAGCTTGTGTTAGTGGATGCTTTGGTTAAGCTTACAACTCCTCTCACTTCACCTTTGGGGATAGTGGATGCTAGCCCTCCAACCTCCCCTTGTTCTAAACCTTTGGAGGATGATTTTTCGTGGAAGGTTGTTCTATGAAGGAAGAGAGGTCTTCCAAAACATAGTTTTTCTTTCTACACCTAGGTCATGGGTTCTTAGAGCAATAGAAGGGGACAATGGGTGGTGTAATTGGCCATCCTTGGCTGTTGTGTTGGTTGCTTGATTTTGTGTTGCTTAACTGTTGTTTTGTAGTAGCTGACATGTTAGGCTACATTTTTGTTGTTTGTTGGCTTTTGGTTGGGTGTCTTGTGTTGTAAAGGGTTTTAGGGCCCCTTTCAAAACTTGTTTTTCCCTTAATAAAAAACTTAGGGTCTTTCTTTAAACACATGCTTTTGTTAATAAACAACACGTCAAAATTTTACGATGGATTCCCATATAGAAGTGTATGCCTCACAAAAGGAATTTGAATGTTAATTCAACACCTTCAATTATCTTAAATCAAGTGCATTCTTATCAATAGGATATATTGCTTGATCTTGAAACAATAATTTCAATGCCTAAGTGCACAAGTCATTATAAAACTGCTTGTTTGAGTTTTGCACTTATGTCCTAATGATGCATACACCTCTTAACACACAATTTCAACTTAAAACATTGAAATCAATTACTATATATTGAGGCATGCACTTTAGCATATGAGAAGTGACCCTTTTAGATGCACACACCTAAACATTAGTCAAATGATTTCAAATGAACATCATCTCCTTAAAATTGGTGTGCCATTGTACATTAGATTTCCCTTGATTTTAAATTGAGTTGCTTCCTTAGTGAGGTGCATACCTTAAAATTTTGAAATTTGAAAGTAATATTGCTTTGTGGAGGCACACACTTTTGTATATATTGTACCCTTTGTAATTATTTCACTCAAGTGTGCACTTGAGGAAGCAAAATAAATCTTCAAATATGACCTACAATCTACTTAGGGATGCAACCTTAAATGTGTTTTGCATGTTTTTTTATTTGTTTATGTTTTGTTATTTGAGGCATGCCCCTTTATAATTTTTTAAACATAGAAACCACCTTTTCCTTTACACATGTACATCCCTTTGAGCACACATTTAATACGCCACACTTGAAACATATTTGGTCCATGACTAGGCACAAGCTTGTCAACTAGCTTTATCAACTATTAACTTTTGAAATCAACTCTATTTTTGATGTGTACCCAACAATGTTGATCACCAACTTGAATTTAAAACAAATTTTCCTTATTGAAGGGTATTGGCTTGATTGCGTGCACCTCTTCATAAAGATCATTTCTTTTAGAATCTTCTTCACACTTCACCTTATTAAGTGCACATTTGAGCATTAACCTCACGTCTTTCAAATTTGGTCATTACCCACTATCAATAGGCTTACACATGACATACACCATCTCTTTGTTTGATTCTTATAGGTGCACCGTTCATAAGGAAATTCAATCTTCCCATTTAGGAACCCCATTTGTTTAAATAAGTGTGCCCCTATACAAGCAAATCATACACTTTATTTTCTCAACAATGAAACATGTATTCAAAAGTTCATTCCATACACGATCCTATAAATATTTAAAAAAAAGGACAACAAAGATGACAACCATATGCAAGATAAAACAAATTAGATGAAGTTTTAAACATGGCTTGGGAAAACAACAAACTTTTGCTCAAACCAATACACGAATTTTCATATGGATACAATAATTGGATATGTTTTGGGACCATGATGTATACTTGTGGCATATGAGAAACTCACAATTTTTGGTTTCACAAGAAGATCAACACTTTCTTAGTTGGGAAATATAAATAGACTATGCCTATATCATCTATGGACAAGGGTTGTAGATCACATAGCTAATGAAAAAACATGTCATTTGTTGAAGGGAAAAAACAATATAATACACAAATAAGGGAAAAACCCTTCAAACCCTAAAGAATGGAGTGTTTTAGATATTTTCCACTTTAGAGTAATGAAAAATTTATCTTTCAAGTATGAAATATAGTAAATGGTCTCCAGAGAAACAATGAAACTTGGAAGGACCTAGCCATAAGGAATCAAACTTGTTGGGCATTCTTTTGAGTTCATGCCTTTTATCCCAAAGTAAAAAAAATATCACGAATATTGAAATCTCTTTGGTGAGATTTCATGTCAAAGATCTTAAGTTTCTCTTGGTGACCAAAGCTCCTATCAACTACTTATGTCTTATCTTCCTCAAGCTTTCCTAGTACATTATTCTCTTCTAAATAGGATATTCAAATTCATTGTCTTTAATTGCTAATGCTAGCTTTAATGTCGATAACTCAAGAATAATTGGCAATATTGCTTATGTTCCTTTAATGATAATAAAGGGAAAAGTGATAATAAATCTCTTGGGAGTAATCGTGTCTACCCTTAAAGCATTGTGAACTTTTTATGTCAATTGTGTTGATTCATGTCAACCAAAATTTGAATGATTTTCACAATATTTTTGTTGGAATCAACTTGTTTTTTCCTTGTGTAATGATATGAAGAATAACACAATGCTATTCCATATTCATAGTAAATTTCTAAGATTTCTTCTAAAGAAACCCTTGATGTATTATTTATAATGATCCTTAAGAAATCATGTCACTTCTAATGTAGCTTGCTTTGTCAAAATATCCTCCACCTTCTTTGTGAAATAATTTGTAGTAGTTTTAACATATACATGCCCTTTGCTAAAATTTCAATCGAGATGTCCAATTAAATCTAACCTTCATTGCTAGCTTGAGATTTCAAATGAATTGCTAACAAATTTGACACTTCTCCACCCACACATATGCATCATGAAACATGATTGGACACTAATATTGTGCTCTTAAAATATTGAAGGTTATAATTTGTGATAAAAAAGGACCACCACAATATTTATCATGAAAGCCTTCCAACAACCTATGTTGTTCTCTACTTACACATCTCAAGACTATATCATCAATACCTCATTCGTACTACACATCTTTCCAAAGTAAAAACTTGAGTGATTTCAATTTTATTGTCCTCTTTTGTTGTTTATCATGTGACTTGGAATATCTCCATATGTCAAGCAATAGGCTATGATAATATACCATTCATTTGTAGAACCATTAAATAATACCAATGATTGATCATCCTTTTTTTTATATTGAAAAGAAGTTAATAAATATGGATCAAAGAACATAGAAATAACAAGAGTAAAAAATGAGGGCCTTGGACTCAACCTCTTGATTATGAGGGCCTCCCCTTCAAATGCCATCAATGCTTCTCCATTGGTCACGTGGCTACGGTTTATCCTCTCTCGCGTCACAAGGACCCAACTATGTGGTGGAAGGATGCTAATGAAGATCACTTAACTATTCATTCTCATAATTCTTTGTTGGATGAATCCTCTCAAGGAGATGATGAGTCTTTTTCTTCTGGTGCAACTCTCACATGTCCCTTAGTGTTGGATTATTTGTCATTGATGTCAAAGGCATATGGCAGATTGTTGGCAGAGTTTATTGTCATTGATGTCAAGTAAAATGTCATAGATGTCATGATGTCATCACTGGACCAAGAAGAATGCCATTGGTTAAAGAACAAGATTGATTTATGTGGTGGCAGTGATGAAATGAAATTAGATATTAAGGATAATAATGGCTAACTACCTTTGCTAGCACATTTGCATGAAAGATTTAAATGTATGCTAGCTGACCTCTTTCGTGCCCAAGACAAAGACCTCATATTAATGCTAATGTTGGCCGACCTACTACATCACTTTGGAGAGAATAAAAGAAATTAAAATAATTATTTTTTCTCATACATGGCCAACCTCATTTGAGGAGGCCAACCTAGTCTATGAGAAGACACATGATTGCATATAAATAGAAGTGATTTGGAGGATTAAAAAAAAAATTCAATGTAAATAATTTTTTATTTAGAGTAGACCTAAGGAGAAGAAGAAGAGAAAATTTCCAAAATGAAAGGAAGCGGATTTCTAAAAGAGATTTTAGAGCAAACTTAAGAGTAGACTTAGAGAATATTTTTGAGCAGATCTAGAGTAGAGATAAAAGATGAAGAATGTTATAGATTTGTGAAGGACTGCCTCCCATGTGAAGAGGCATATTATATGGTATTTAAGGAGGATGAGATGAGTTTTTTCAAGAAAGATACAATGTAAATCATTTGATTTTGAGTAGACCTTGAGTAGAAATATTTGAAGGAAATTTAATTAGATTTGTGAAGGAAATATATGCAAATGTGTGAAGGAAATATATGCAAAATTTTAAGGAAATATAATTAGATTTATGAAGAAAATTATGTTCACCATCTATTGAAGAAGCAACATTCCGAAGGTGATATTTTGTAGAAGAGGTTGGTGCCTCCTAAAAGAAGAGATTGGTGTCTCTTGCTAAGTTGGTGCTCAATTTTGGGGATTGGTGTCTCCAATGGGTTGGTGCCTACAAATTCTATAAGTGGGATTGGTGTCTCTTGTAGGTTGGTTCCTACAATGCTTGTAAGAGAATTTCATATAAGAAATATTTTGTCGTGATTTTCTTTTGAAAGGGTTTCCATAAGATCTTATGTTCTTATTTGTTGAATTCAAATTCAAATCTACTTTATGAATGACATCATATGCTTTAGTTTGAAATAGTAAAAGATAGTCTTATACTGATTCACCCCCCTCTCAGTATAAGCATGTGTTCATCACTCATACCCTATTGAGGAACCTCTTGCCCTGACCTCATAGCCCAATCTACCCTTGGCTTTAGACCATCTCTAGTCTACTCATGTGGTGGATGGCCTCCCTTCACCTCCTCGTTCTTTGGTTCTCTCCTCACGTGTTGAGGGGCTCTCAGTTGGGGAATCCCCCCTTGCTCCCCCTTGTGCTAAAAAATTGGATACTAATGCCTCCAAGACTATTATAAGAATTGGGGATAAAGGTCTTCCTAAATCACTTCCTCAAACTAACATTCAAGTGTTGGGAGAGAGACCAACTCATTTGAGGCTTGAAATTGTCTAAGAGTGACCCTGAGGGTCTCAACTCTTTCATTCAATTATTGTTGCTCTTTGCAAATTGGTTGTTGTTGTTCCTCACTTTTGGTGGTGTTGTTTCTCTATTGTATGTGGCCGAATTAGGCCTCTATTGCCTTGAATTTTGGTAGCTTTGTAAAGGGTTGCAACCCTAGTACCCTGCTTTCTTAATTATTTTTCTTTAGTCTTTTTGTACAAGGGTTTGGACCCTTTCAAAATACTTTCTTACCTAAAGCAAAACAAGAGTAAAAAAATTATGTCACAATATCCAAAATAAAGTTAAGATAAAAAACCTTCAAGTGATACCATATACAACAAAACAAAGATCACCATATTTATAAACTTAACATTTAAAGCACTAGAACCAAGCTAAACATCTTCAAAGAAATACAATCAATTAAAAACTTTAATCTTCTTCATTTGTGCAACATCCATCTCCTCAACTTCAATAATCCTTTTAATTTTATTGGCCAAGTCATGAACAATAGATTTGAGACACTTTTTGACCCACACTTTGGAAAAGAAAAGATACGAACATTATCAAAGTTTGAAAATAATCCAACCAAAAAAAAAATAGTATTAGCTTCATCTACAACATTCTTAATGAACTTGCCTTTTTTAACCAAATGTGTAACTATGGTTCTCTTGATCTCATCTTCTAACAAGCCCACTCACTCACAAACTTACAAATAAATCAAGTAATGTATGCAATTACTTTTAAAAAGAGTAATGCAGAAATTATCTAGTAACAATTCCTTTCATTTAACACTTTTAAATATGAGCAAAAAAGCATATGCATGCAAAATAATCTTAAAATGAAGTAACTTTTGCTCTAATTTTGAATTAAAACAATGTTTTTTTGTATGGAATGTACATTGTTCTCTATTGATTTTAGTATTTGAATGATTTTTTTTATTCAATGGGTTGCTTGTTTTGATTGTGCAAGTTAAATTTTGGTTTTTCATGGTATTCATGGATGTGTTAGATTTTGTGAGAAGTGAGAATCGAGCTAGGATCTGATGTCGGTCATAGATCACATGCAACTTCACTCAACAAATGATCGGAGATCAAAGTTGTGGAATGAAGAGAAATCTGAAATGAGAGAAAAATGGAGACAAAGTAATAGAATTTTGAGAATACTCTCGTGATTCTCACCAATCGATCACCGAACCAACCAAACTAGTTGAACTTGTGAAGCTTATAAAGGTGAGAGGAGAGTGCTCAATATATAGAAGAATAAGGGAAAATACATCCAAGAGGTGCATTAACTCCTACTACCCATAAAAGGTGGGAGGTTATCACTTGGTAAATGAAAAAACATGTGGCATAACCTCCTCAAGTGAAGACAAGAGAGAGGTGGCACATAAAGCCAGAAGAGGGTGAGAATCCCAACTACCCCGTAAACTACCTAGGTAAAAACAAAATAGTGGTTATGAGAGGTGGCACAACAAGCCAAAAGAGGATGTGTAACTCAACTACCCATGTGTGGGGAGAGAGTGACACATGTAGCTGTTGTATTTCGCCACGTGTCCTCATATTAACCACTCCTAATAAACCTAATCAAGCTTAAAAAATATGTGTAGGAAAAAATAAATACCCCTAACATAAGGAAAACAAAAAACCTACACTAATAAGATGGATTTGTGAATGCTCTTGAAATTTTTAAGAAGAGGGAAGATTCTATTCTAAGTGGCAACTTGTAATAAATGAATTCAAATTCAAATATACTTTATGAAAATGAAACTAATTATACCATAAATCCAAACAATGCAACATATTTTTATAAGTTTGAGGTAAAGTTATTAGTAAAACTACACCATCTTAAACTAATCTAAAAATATAACAACAAAATAATCTTAATAGATTATGAATGAAATTTAGAACCCTTACACTGAGGTATTGAAGATTCAAGGAATATGAGCTTCATAGATGCCAATTAGATACTTCCATCACTCCAGGATTTGTTTGGAGAGATTTTTATTGTTTCACACCATGTAGGGTCATGTAATAGGCAACCAAATCATCATCATGCTTTGAAATGTATACTTGTTCAAATTTGAGTGCTTACAAAGATAAAATATTAGAGAAATTTGTAAGAACATAAAATAATATGTAAATGTAACATAAAATCACTACAAATTTTATTTGTGCGTACATAATTAAAAAAATAAATATAAAAATAATTATATCCACATAAAATTTAACTAATACATATGTAAGTCTGTATATGCTTACAATTATATCATTTTAAAAAATGATTATATGATTCTTATAGAAACAAGAAGGTATAAACATAATTTTTATTGACCCAAGGAGGCTAGTTTGAGTAAGGCCTTCAAAATAAAGATTTTTGTGGGGAATTCAAAAGAAAAAGGTAAGGATGTAATAATCATCTTCTTTGTTAAATTGCATACAAACTATATGGTTGAAGCCATCACTATATTTAGAGGTTTTTTGATTGTAGATAATAATTAGAAGTTTTGAGAATGTAAAATTTTTGCTTATTAGAAGAACAGTCAAATAAGTTGACATTTTCTCTTAGTGGTTTAATATAGGCGAAACTTCAAAATACTCAACCAATGTTAATAATAAAATTCCTTCATATTCAAGTGATTTTCTAGATGATTATAATCTTTATTTTACTACTTTAATATTGAGATTTAAATTAAAATCTAAGTGTTTATAGTTGGTAAAAATTTGTTAGACTACATGGTGTTGCCATTTTAAATAAAATTTCTTAAAAGAATATGGAAAGAAACTATAACCTTCCAATCCTCCACCCTTAGTACATAACTCAAAATCCTATTTCAAGCAATCAATGATTGCATTACAAGAGAAAAAGGTATTTTAGAAACTTAAGAAAATGTTTGAATGAATTGCATATAACTATTTGAAAAAAGGAATAGTTTTTGTCATGATTAAATTTTTCATTTTTTTATTAAGGTAAGTAGGAAACTAGGGTCTTGAGCCCTAAAGAAAAGTAGCCCTAGGGGCCGAGCAAAATCAAACCAAAAGAGGTTAGAACTAACACACAATCAACACATTAATAGTATATAAAAGTATCATAGTTCAACTTTAGCATAATAAAAAAACATAAAAAAACACAAAAAAAGATTAGGGGACGAAGGATCCCTAGTCTTCTAAGAGAAACTTAAATATTTCCTTATAATTCAGAATCATCAATATTTTCCCCTGTTTTTTCAGAGCCATCCCTTGCAAGATCAAAAGGGTTGTGGTTGAATTGAGCATGACCATAGTACTACATTTTTTCATGACTTCTATTCTTTTCTACATCTCCTCGAGATTGGATTTCAGCTTCTCCACCTCTAACATCTTTTGCAAGCAACACTCACAAATATATTGTTTTGTAGCAGTGGCATTGGGAGTTTCCTCGATCACAATGTAGATGGGGGATTTATGGAGATTCTCCAAATTTCCATGTGGGGGATCTCAGGAACATCCCTAGTCTTGGGTTTAGAGACAGGAGCATTCATCTCATCAAATAAACGGTTTCCTTTGAACCATAGGGTAGAAAGACCCATGGAACTATCAACAAAATTACCCTCTTCCACAAAAGTATTTTATTCCTATAGGAAGTCACTTGAAACATTAATGCCCCCTTCATATTGAGCTGTAGGACCATAGTCAATCTTGTTGATCTTTGCACATTTTTACCCTCGGTGTCTTGTTTCTTAGCCTTCCTTGTTTTCTTCTGGTCCAAAGTTTGGGAATGCTTCTTAGATGGAGTATAGAGGGTCGTGCTAGAAAATTGACATGGTCCCTCTAGAAAATTTTCCTCAACAAAAACCTTAGAGACTTTATATTTTTGATCTTTCTCGTTGATAGACTTTCCTCTAAGAATTCTCTTCATAGATCCTTTGTTGGGTTCCACTTATTAGGGGAGCAAAGTTTAAGAGAATAGATCTTGGTCATTGCATCTTCTTGAGACATAATTTTTAAATTAGGGTTACTGGAAGAGGGAAAACTATCTTGCATAGGTAAATTGCTTTTGGCTTTGGTGGGTCCTTCCACCACCTTGTTGCATTTGAAAGGGAGTTGAGACAAGGGCCCAATGAAAGTGAGAGGCTTTTTATTTTTCTTTGCAAGTGGGCCAGGCTAAGGAATATCCACAAGACTAACCATGATAAGCTTAATAGGGTAGAGGGAAAGTTGGAACTAATAAGGCACATGATAAGACTTTGGTGTAAGTGACTCACCGGGTTTTTGGCATTTAAGGCACTAGCTTTCATGATGAAAATTTCTAGTGAAGAAAGGAGAAAGAATGAGAAGATTATAAGGATTTTGTGCCTAAGGTGATTTAACAAAGAAAAATGATTATGTTAATAGCATTTAAATCTCTCTTCAATAGTGAAGTATTTAATTAGATCCTGACATACTTGGCCCCATGGATTCAACAACCTTTGGTGAACACATGTTTTTTGGCATTTGATTAGTTCCTCACCATCTTTAAAAATTGTCCATGCTTTTAGTGTTGAGGTTTTTCCTCTGCCTTTGCACTTTTTTCCCTTTGGAGCTCATTTCGGTGGCCTTGCTGATAACTTCCTCATTCAATTTGAAACTAATACCTCCCACTTGGACTTTCCTTTGGTCCCAAGAGACAACAACCTGAATGGAGAAATTCGAGTCATGTACATTAAGCTGTTCGAGATATGAAGCAATTCCCCCCTCCGGATAGATATACTAGAGGGTAGCGTTATTTTGCACCTCCTTGTAGGAGCCTGGCTCTGTGCGAACCCTATCAACACCCATTTTAGCACAACAAGAAACAAGCCTAGGCAAAAGCAGAGTGAACCAACAATATCCAAGTAACTTAGCGTTTATGAAAAATCTAGAGAGGTCCTCTGTCATATAATACACTGCCAAACCCAACACAAGCAAGTAGCATTAGAAAAGTTGGTAGAATCGGCATCATACCACCTCACAAGTGTGAGTATGATGGCTCAAACACACCCTCCTTGAAATCAAGTGATCAACAGTACTGGGGTGGTACTCCTTGCAGTGAGATGCCACCTTAAGATCACAATTTGGGTTCCATTTTATCCAATCATTGTTTCAATAGGGGAGAAGGGCTCATAGTGGAGCGGGGTCCAATAATGGGGATAGAAGTAATCCTTAGTGGGTCCCATAGTGGAGCACCTTAATATCCAATTACAAAACACTTTTTATCCATGAAGTACACAAATTGACAAATCATGTGATGCCACATCAATGCACCAATAAAACATGACTTAGTGCACTACTATCGGTCTCACTTTTCTTTTGGCCTTTTTGGATACCTCAACAAAAAAGGAATGTTGATGTGGCATCATATTTGATGATGTGGCCCTAAAACAAAATATAGAAGCATGTGAGTTGCCAAATAAACTATTGTACAAAATTGGGAGTGATTTGAAATTTCTATATAGGATTTTGAGAAACACAAAGTTAGGGTGCTCCACTATGGGCCCCTCTCCCCTACCTATGCCAAGTAAACATAATAACCAATCCAACTTTCACCATGTCAACCATTGAGATAGTCACAAGTTAACACCCCATCTGACAGGATGAAACTGATGGCACAAGAAAATATCGTTGCTATACCAAGACATCATTATAATCATTAAAAACATTGGGTATATTTATTTCTAAGAAATAAGTCCTTATGAATAAGGTGGGGAATGGGTGTAGGGAGATTCCCTAGACATTGCCACCACCATCTGCCACACTATTTCCCTTCCTATATATGGAAAGGAAAAAATAGTCCTGAGACATTGGATATCCAAAATGATATTTGTGAGGTTTCATGAGGATTCAACCTTGTCTAATACAACATCAATAATGAGCATCGAATCGTCTCAATAAGTAGTTTTTGAATTCCTAACAACAGGGCCAACTTAAATTGATGCAATACAAGGTGGAGGGAGACCCCAAACAATCTCAAAGTGATCAAACACAAACAAGGAAACAACCTTCAAAACACTATTCTCTCAAACTGTCCATAGACAACACCTTTAGGCTTCTAGGCCTCAAAAATCATCAAAAGAAGATATCTTTTAGAGAAGGCCACAAAAAGGCCAACACAAATTCAATTAAGTATCCACACAGTTCCAAACACAATGTCACAATAGATCACACAAGGTTCCTTAGGCCCATCATCAAGTTTCAATAGATTGCCCTGCTCAAAAGGCTACTAAATTAGCCCTATTTTACAAGCAAAGTATCCTCAAAACACCTTATTTTCAACAAAAATCCCTTGACAGAGTTGAATTGCCTATCAAAACCACAAATTCCATGATCAAAACACAAATTCAAGTTCATTAGACCACCGTTCTAAGAAACCCTCAACTTTCATACAATAAACTAGGGTTTTACATAAATTCATACTTTCAAAGTTTCCCATACTTAACTACCGCCTCTAACACATTCCTTAAGGTTTGCATAGACATTCTAATCCATCACAAACTCAATACCATCCATGACTCACAAAAACCACTCTTGAAACCCCCATTTTCACATAAAAATCACTGTTACCAGCCCTAGGGCTTGATCCAAAACCCCTTCAATCGGCTCCTCAACTTACCATACCTATTGTACAATCAATTTACATCTGTTATGGCCCATTCCACAAGCAACAGTGGAAAAAAAAGTGGAACGGGTCATATTTGCATGTTAAAGACTCTCAAATAGTCAAAATGGTTATTTACAGGGGAGCAGCAGAAAAACAATGGATCTCACACAATACTTGGTCTTATATCTTGAAATTTGAAGCAAATGAAATTTTATTCATCCTACCACCTAGTACAAAGGATTTTAGAGCATAAGAGACCTGTACAGATTGGTACAGAGATAACAAAGTTCTGAAAACACAGAAATCACAAAGAATTAGTAGGGTAAACGTTGTTTATTTCACTCAATCTTCAATACAAACTTTTGTCAACCTCCTATTCGAGCCTTCTTGAGGCCTTAAGTATCTATTTGAATAAAAAACTAACGCTAACTTCCTCAACTGTCCCTTAAAATGCTAATCTTTCATAACCCTTAATCTGCTCTTTTAGACAACTTTATTATTGCACTTAACACATTATTGTGCTACTTATGACACTTAGACCTAAATGACCCCAAATGAATGGTCAATTCGGTCTTAATTGACCTTATTTAGGATAAAAAGACTCAAAACACTTCAATTTACTAATGACTCTCCTAAGAACCAACTTATCAACCCTCAAGAATTCAAATTTGACAATAAGGTGTAGGTGCTTATGCACCATAAATCCCCACAATAAAGAAAGGGCTTATGTTCCATGCCACCTAAATAGGCCACAATGAAATCCCATTCCATGGGATCTTAAAATTCCACCCCACTAGAAGGTATGGATTCCCTTTTACAACTCCATCTACTCCATCTGCTTGGGAGTGGTTTCCAACATGTATTCACTTGATGTCCATAATGACATCCCAATTCTTAGCAATCATAATTTTAGAAGCAAGAGGGGGTTCCTAAAAGACTTTCACCTTAGAAAGACATATTTTCAATAAGAATTTTTGAGAAAGAAAAGAACACCTCCTTGAAATTCCTAACATATATGTGAAGATTAAAGTTGTCATGTTGTTCAACATAGTTTATAACAAAAATAAGAGTGTAGCATAAATTTGTCTTATAAAAAAATCAACTTCTCAATATCACCACATCATTGAAGGGTAATTATGAAAAGCACCTTTGATTTTAAAAAGTGATTTTTTTTTTTTGATTTTTAATAATAGAAATTATAGAAAGAATATAAAATGGTTCAACATAAACTTTGAGTTCTTGTTTTTATGACAATTGATTTCTAATTCTAATTATATAAATTTCAAAAAATATTTTTGGTAGGATTTCGAATCTAGCTGTTATGTACCTTCCTTTACCACAAAGTCGTTGAACATGCCATAGTACCTATAAAATTGATAAATATGCAACTCAAAGTAATGGTAGTTTGACTTCTTCAATACTATTTGATGTTTTGTGGCATAACACAATACCTTATATGGATATGTAATATGACTAACAATCAAATTCCCTAGAATTCTAATGCATTAAGATGTTACATTTGTTGTACTATGTAAGATTATGTAGGAAGCAAGTTGAGATATTAAAGTATATAAGTTAAAGAGAAGCAGTGTATGGGAACTTATAAAAGATTAAAATATTTAATAAAGAGAAGCATAACTAGGAAGTACGTATGCATTATAGCACCCATTTGTTCATTATATGCTTCTTAAATCCAAATATTATAGTTGTGATCTCTTTTTTCTTGTCTACATATCCTATTAGTTGGTTTAGTTTTTCTTTTCTTTTTTTATAATTTTTTTTAGTTGGTTTAGTTACATCCAATGTATGCCAACATTGGTTATGTTGCAAAGGCTATACTTAACTAATGTCCAAAACAAAGTATTAATTATTGTTTTGAATTCCCATATTGATGAAGATGTTGTAGTGTTGGAAAACAAAAAATGATATATATACGTGTTCTCAAACACAACATATTTTGTTATTTAATATAAATTAGATGATTTGTTAGAAATTTTATATTTTGTCACATAATATTTTTTATACAAGTGGTGATGATAAGTTGATTATTATTATGATAGATAGATTGTGTAAGAAATTGTTAAAATATCTATTAAGTTTAGTTAATATTTTTCTTAGATAACTTGTTTTGAAAGCTACCCTTTTTATCATGAGTTAGGGCCTATCTTTCTGTAATCATTCCTACTACAATGTGGATGCTCCTAAATGTGACTTTTTCAAATAATTTCCTATATTTTTATTATTTATAACTGGAATCCATAATTTCTATTTTAAAGTTGTATAGAAGAATATACAATTGTCATAAGTTGTTCCAAATTTGGCTAAAACATTATAATTATTGGTCAATTTTGTCTCAAACTTGTCATTATTTTTACTCAAGTATCAAATTAAGGTGTATATAGTTAAAAATATCTATAGGGTAAGTTTTAATGAAAGGTATTTTATTTATTTTCAAGTACTGAGAAAGAAAATACTTTTATAAATTGATTCTTATTTTGAACCTCAAATTTTAAAGTTCTTTTAAATTTAAAAGAAATGCATAAAATATTTAAAAAATACTTATACATGATTAGATTTAAAGATGTTTGGATTAAGTGATATAAAAAATCCTTCTAAATAAATAAAGATTTCTTATTTAGATTCATTTACAAGAATATTCTTTTTTTTTTTTTAATGAATATCTTCTAAATCATGTATATATTTCTTTACCCAAGAAGCATCTACAATGGCATCCAACAATCTGTGTAAAGTTTTTGAAGCTGCATTTAAAATGATAGGCAGGTGGAAGTTATGTGCAACTAGTAGATTTAATGAAACACAAAAATCAAATCAAAGAGATTTGATGAAACACAAAAATCAAATCAAAGAGATTTGATGAAATAAAATCTTCTAAATCATATATATATATATATATTACACCAGAGGTGTCTACAGTGGCATCCAACAATCTGTGTAAAGTTTTTGAAGCTGCATTTAAAATGACTGGAAGTCATGTGCAACTACAGTAGATTTGATGAAACAAAAAAATCAAATCAAAGAGATTTGATGAAACAAAAAAGAACAAATAAATAAATAAATAATATTTTTGATAAAACAATACCTTTCTAATATTCCATTATATAAGAAATATTCTTCTTCTTTTATAAACATAACTTTTATTGTTAGATTTATAGTTAGCGTTATCCTTTATTACAAATAAATTTGATAATTTCACATGTTAACTTGCAAATTGTTATCATTTGTTTTTGAGAGAAAAATTGTATACACCTACCTCTAATATACCTCTTATTTTGCTTTAATAAAATACTTTTGTACACCTCATGTTGACAAAAGCTTTTCCATAAATTTATAAGTAATACCTTATCATTATAGAGAAATGATTATTAATTAGACTAGAGAAAGAAAAATGATGAAATATCATATTCCAATAAAAATGGAGAAATGATTATTACTTTGATTTTTAAAAGACAAAATGATGAAAGGAGTTGAATAAAGAAGATCTAAGGGATTCTCCTGTTTCCTTCATTGCCCTTGCTCATACTTCTTCCTGTTCTTCATTACACTTGGAAAACATTGTATGCTTCAAAATTATCAGTTTTTTATAAAAAAAATTCACCTGTGTAAGTTGTCTGTATCTTTCCAAAAAAAAATTGTTTGGAAGTGAAGAATTATTATTGTTGACTCATTAATTCCTAAATCCTGCTGTATAAGACATGTTAAATGGCCAACAAAAAATAATAACTTTCACAGTCAATTGTATGGGAAAATGACTTGTTTGAGTGACTGCTACTCTCTGCCAGTTGCCTGTGAATGCTGATTCGATCTATGGAGAGTTGTTTGAAGTTGAGCAAACTTCCTGTCAGAAATACTAGTAGTCATAAGGAGCTGTTTTCATTGTTAAGGGCACAATTTTCTTTTAATATATTTATATATGAAACATTGTAATTCTTGTCTCTTTGATTGCATTTGATTTTATCTCATCATATATTTTTTTTATTTGTTGGTAGATTTATTATTGCAAGTTCATTGTTAATACACATTTAGATGTCCTTGCTCTCATGAAGTATGAGTGCACTAATGAGACATATGTTCACATAGAAAATGAAGATCATTCTTAAATTTCTTAGAAGCAATTGGTTGATCTCTTTGCTAAGAAATTAAAATATAAGAACGTTGACATTCTCATATAAATTTTTTCTTTTTCACTTTCTAATGATGGAAACATGGAAACGTTTATCTCCAAAGTAAAAAACCTACAATATGATTATACTACAGCTAGCTTTAGGTCACTCAATGACAATCTCCTAATCATCCTACCATGTTGAAGGGTTTTCCAAATCTTAATTTTTTTTGAGATGCTTCATATATCTAATAAGATCACATGAATAAAATTTGAAGCCTTACTAAAATTATTAATTTAGCACATAACTTACTCCTCTTAAGAAATCTACAACATTTGAGAGTGCATTTTTTGCTAGTTCCAACAAAAGGGCTAGTACTTCATAGAACAAATTTAGCATTGGTCACTTATATCTATAGGGAGTAAAGGTAGAGGAAATAGAGGTAAGGGGTATAATGACAACTATAATATTTTGGGAGGATATGATAACAATTAAGAAAATAATATAAACAAGAGATCCTATCATGGTAACAATTCAAACACTATGGGAGATTGAGTCCAAGGAAGAAGCAATGCATTATATCATAGGTGAGGTAAACAAGGTCATACTACTATAGTCTATAGAGTTCCTTGTGAATAAATTCATAAATTAAATGATGCTAAGTATGTAGAGGAGGATACCATATCTAGCCATAAAGAGTGGCAATTTTTTTTCTACACTTGATAATTTTGAGGGGACTCTCATTGATTCAATTAAAGAGGAAGTTAATGATGAGTTCACATACGTGTGGTTACTAGATATTGGTTCCACACAACACGAATTACATATATTTGTTTTTTTGGACATACCAACGTAAAGAGTTGGCTCGATCCTTCTCATACCTCATGAGGAATAGGGACAATGAACCTTCTTTTTCTAAATGGGAATGCAATTTTTTTTGTCTTTGTATGGAATTACCACTTTGAAAAGGAATATCCTTTCTCTTATCACAACACAGAATTTGGGGTGCCAAATTATATTAGAAAAGGGCATTATCTAGTTTAAATACAAGATATGAAGATGGATACTTTGCTTAATTGCCTCAGAAAGTCATCACTTGATATCATGAGATTGCTAACTTTGTCAAGACCAATCACATGTCTCTATAACATATTTGGTACTTGAGATTTAGACAACTAAATATTCCCAGTCATTAATATGTAGATACACCACATGTTTATAGGTCTTCCCATAATTAAGAAGATAAGTGTCTTGTATTTGGGAAACAAAACTAAGAGAGGCTTCCCAAAGATTCTTTAGAGAAAATGATGCAAATTGAATTTTACAAGTTTGATCAGATTGGCGAAATTAGCAACCAACACCAATTTAAATTGATAATTTCATTTGTCAATTATAATCCAATTTAAAATCACACTAAAACAATGATGACCATTCAATTGTTTTCAATCCATCAAAAGATCACAATATACAACATCTAATTGTATTCAATTTAATTGTCTTTGTATGGAATTGCCACTTTGAAAAGGAATATCCTTTCTCTTATCACAACACGGAATTTGGGGTGCCAAATTATATTAGAAAAGGGCATTATCTAGTTTAAATATGAGATATAAAGATGGATACTTTGCTTAATTGCCTCGGAAAGTCATCACTTGATATCATGAGATTGCTAACTTTGTCAAGACCAATCACATGTCTCTATAACATATTTGGTACTTGAGATTTAGACAACTAAATATTCTCACTCATTAATATGTAGATACACATGTTTACAGGTCTTCCCATATTTAAGAAGACAAGTGCCTTTGTACTTGGGAAACAAAATCAAGAGAGGCTTCCCAAATATCCTTTTGAAAAAATGATGCAAATAGAATTTTATGAGTCTTATTAGATTGACTAAATTTGAAGCCAACACCAATCTAAATTGATAATTTCATTTGTCAATTATAATCCAATTTGAAATCACTTCAATTATTTTCAATCAATCAAAAGATCACAATATACAACATCTAATTACAGTCAATTTAATTGACATCAAAATTACAAAAGAAATTCAAGGATTTTATTGATTTCACTGTCCTCAGTCACAGGCAAATACATTCTACAATCTGTCAATTCAATTTGAATTGATTATTTAAACTCCTATGTACTCTTCTCTTTCTTCTACAATTTATTTACTATAATTGACTCCGTCACAGCCCCATGGCTTCTCTGTTCACTTCTCCCCACTTCTTTCCTCATTATCAGATTACACCATTTTCCTCTCTTGAAACTCTTCAAACTCCCAATCAACATTTACTCTGTACCATCATTATGGTGTGCGGCCTGTACCATGTTCACTCTGCATATCTTCTTTTCCTATACACAACCCATCCTCCTTTTATTTCTATGCATAAACTACCTCTTTCTCTATGAGGCGTGACCTCCTCTTCTCTTATTTTTATCTGCACTGTATCTTTATCTGGCAATAACCACCCATTCCTCCTGTATGGCATTTGTTTTATGTCTCTTCTTTCTTCTTCATACCTGTGCGACCCTTCATTTCATCCCCTTTTTTTCTTTGATTGTGTTATCTCTCCTCTCCTCATGCTGATCCCATTATTTCCATCTGTCTGCCTTAACTCCATTCATCAAGGGCTGTGTGGACTTTTAACATTCATTTGTTTTCACCCTTCCAACTGTGCGACCTCTCCTTTTCTCCATTTCCAATCCGTAGTGGCAATTTTATTTGGTCTCCCCCTTTGTGTGTGACATCTCTTGGTGTTTATTTCTTTCTTTTCTTTGAAGACTTCCTGCTCTCCCCTTTGGTTGGACTCTTCCCATTCTGTTTTTTTTCTTTTTTCCTTTCTTTTTGTATTTCAATAAAGCTGCATGGGGTTTTAATCAATATTCAATTTATTTTTATTGTAAATAGAATCAACAATTAATTCAATTTTATAAATGAAAATACAGAGGAATAACGTCAACATGAAGAAGAATGAATGTTTCTTCTATTGTAATAATCGTCATTCCGAGAAATCAATTGAGATTCATTTCAACAAATAATTGAGACTCAAAAGATATATTGAACATGATATTTTGTCCAATGTCGTGGGTCAACCCACAATATTGTATCCCACTTTCTGGTCAAAGTAAGACATTGAAATCAACATTTGCACCAAATTTTCAAATAGGTTGTTGACATATTCACTAAGGCTCTTCCTAAGGATACTTTTGATTGTTTCCGAGAGAAGTTGGGAGTTATTGCCCCTCCTTTGAACTAGATGCATAAGGAGATGCATTAGTCTAGTGGATCTCAAGATTCATCCTTTGGTCTAAACTAATGTTGGTGGCTACCTCTTAGGGGGAGTAGGGAGTGGCATTTTTGGTTGTTGCAGTAAGGATGAGTGAATGTTGTCATTGTGTAGTGGTTGTTGATTGATGCAATATGGTGTGTGCTCCTAAGGGGGAGTATGCAGAGCAATATAGGAAATGAAGTTGTAGAGCAATGGTGAATAGTATGATTAATGTCAAAGGGGGAGAATGAGTGAGGCAAATATGTTTCCTTTTGTCATTGATGTCAAAGGGGGAGAGATTCATGTGAAAAAGACAAGCCACAAAGAGGGAGATAACAATATGAAAAAGAAAAGTGTCAGTTATCAAAGGGAGAGACTAATGAGGTAGTTGTGCAAGGGGGAGAAAGTAAAAGAAAAAAGAAGAGTTGGTATGGAGCAAGAGTATTGATGATCATAATTGTGTTTGTTGTTGATGGTTTTTCACATCATGTGTTTCCATCAATGACAAAGGGGGAAATTATTGCAAATATGTGTAGTTGGTATTGTCATTGATGTCAACAAGTTTTGGTATTGCTATTGGTGTCAACTGTATGAGCAAGATATTGTTGCAAGAGTGTGAGCAGTTGGTATTGAGTTGATGTTGTCTCTGATGATGCTTTGATTAGTTGTATTATGTTGTCATTAGTAAGCTACTAATGTCAACCTCTAGTGTTGCTTTGATAAGCTTATGTCTATGGATGTATGGTTGAGTTGCTATATTGCAGTTGGCTTGGTGGTGCTAAAGATGTTGAAGATATGTTTTTGGTGCTTGGTTTCCAAGTGCTTTTAAGAAAATTTGAATAAATGCAATGGTATTCTGTGTTGTAGATTAGCGTTCTAGTTTTGCTCCACATTTATACTATGTTGAAGATTTGCTTGTGTGGTTTGGATATATTGATCAAGGATGTTCAGAGGTGTTGCAATCAAAATTTGGTGTGTTGGATCACTGTGTAGAGAAAGTTGTGTTCACCAATGTGTGAAATGTGTATTACAAAGGTGTTTGGGAGAAATGTTTTTGCTTTGTATTTCTTTGCAGAGTGGTTTCAAGTCTTGCGGATCTGGAAGGGTGTTGATAGTGTTTATATCTTTCTTCAGTTGAAGTTGTTTGAGATTTGGCACTTCAAAAGTTGGTTTTTTGAGTTACAGTGTATGACAAAATTGTTTGAGTGTACTGGGTGTGTACATTCTTCAGGTGAAAGTTGTTATGAAGGAATTTGTTGGATTTGAGGATTTTTGTAGAATATTCTAGATTGTGTTCAAGCATAGTGTGTGTTCCATGGCATCTTTTGGATTTGAGAAAGCATGTACTTAAATGTTAATGGTGCTAACATAGGTTTGACTGACCTTGGGTGTTTACACTAATTACGAAGTTGCTTTGATGTTTGTGGAAGTGTGGCATGGTGTGTATGAGTGAATTTAGGTCCTAGCTAAGGTGTGTTGTGGTCTACCTTTATTCATTTCCATTGTTGGAATATTTTTGGTGCCAACCTAATTTGAATTTACACAGTTGAGGTGCATATCCAACCTTGGAGAATGTTTTCAAGGTTGAAGATGGTATAAATGTGTTGAATTGTTGAAGGATGTGAAGATAGATGTGTGTGATGTGAATGATGCGAATTGCAGAGTTGTGAGGTGTGAATTTATGCAGTGAAGTGTGAGCTTTCATGTGTTAGATTACTAGATGTAGTGATTAGAAGGTGTCTACAATCTTTAGTAAGACTACAAAGGTGTTGGTGATGTTGTGGTGGAATTTTTTGTTGCATTGAGATGGATTTCTCATTGTAACATTCTTCTCTATCTTCTTTTCTATTTTGGCAACGAGCATTTGGTAGTGAGCTCTCTGGCAATGAGCCCTTTGTAATTAGTGTTGATATTACTTTATATTGTGAGCTAATCCTCACCGTGGTTTTTCCCATCTTGGGTTTTTCACATAAATCTGAGGTTTCTTTGTGTATGGTGTTGATTTGGTTATGTTTCAGTTATCCGCTTTTATGATTAATCATTCTAATAGATTAAGGGTAAATTGATGTGGATCTAAATGTTTATGAGGGTTTTTGAAGTTTTAAGGTACAACTAATTCAACCGCCCCTCTCAATTGTCTTGTGCATTCAACAATTGGTATCAAATCAAAGGATTGGTGGTGATGAGGAAGTATTGAAGACGTTGAGAATGTGTCACATCAATTTTGATAGCCTAGTAAGAATAATTTTAGTTCAAGTTGTGAGAGATTTTCCAAAGATTACAAAGCCCATCAATGTCATCTGTAAGGAATTTCAATTTGGAAAGCAAGCAAAAAGAAGCTTCAACTTGTCAAAGAACAATCTTCTACCGAACTATGGGAATTGGTGCATACAGATCTTTGTGGTCCTACCAGAATAAGAATTCTTCAAGGTGAGGTATTTCATGCTATTGATTGATGATTATTGTAAGGAAAACTAGATGCGGAATTTTTTTTTCCTAATGTCAATACTTCAGGAAAGAATGCAGAAGTACCTTTAATTTTTCAATTACAGTCAAATTGAGATGCTCTATGAGACAGATTACAGAAACAGAGTATTTAGATAAACACACATGAACACCAGATATACGTGGGAAAACCCTTACGGGAGAAAAACCCACCACACCAAGAGAAATCACTTTGTATTACAGTAATCAAAGTTACATACAATTCCAGACTTATCTTTCTGGTGTCATTAAATAGCAGCATTCATCATGTACATTCTTCGAACATAAAACTTTCAGGTTACAACCTTTACAGATTTTTAATCCTTCACTGATACAGTTGGAATTCTTCACACTTCACTGTTGATCGAACTACTATCCAACATCAAAACATCTACAATTTCCAACTATATCCATGGTGTTCCCTGACTGTCGAGCTCCCTCACAGAACCGTCGCAACGAACAGACTCCCAACGGTTCCAATTCGGCTCTTCTGATTCATCCACGTGATGCCACATCAGAAGTCATACACGGTCAACATAATTTGAATTACATTGGAATCTCGGTGAGACACTAACAGTGTCTCGCCGATGCCACATTGACCTCTTATCGATGTCGCCAAGATATTATATCGAGCTCCAACAGATTTACCGAGTCATCACGTAGTCGTTCTGACTTATTGCTTTCGCCAGAAGGTCATGGCGAAACACTAAGGTTATACCGAAGTTCCCATATCTACCGAGCACCCAACGGAAGTCGGCAAGACTTACTCCTATCGCCAAGAGTTCATAGCGATATTCATATGCTACTCCGAAGTGTTCACCTGTCGCCAAAACATTTGTCCATCGCTAAGACTTCTTATCGATCTCTATGACTTATCCCGAACACCTTTTGTCTATCACTAAGAGTTACCCTGAGAGCCATCAGCTATCGGCAAGACAATAGCTTATCGCTCAAACTCAATAACGAAACCTAAGAGTTATATCGATAACTCCTGAGTAGTCCCTGTCGGCATAGCTTTCTTCTATCGCTAAGACCTTCCCCGATAGCTTTGAGTTATACCGAAGATAACACTTAAGTCTTCCCAATGAAACAAAACAAGCAAACAATGTCGACATAACATTTGCTTTCACGGTGACATCTTACCGAGTGAATATAGGTTATTTTGAAGACCTCAATACATACACTGTTGGCGAGAGATAAACACTTCACTGAGACATCTCTTCGAATGTTGAAGCCACTCCAAAACTCCAGTCGCCAAGAGTCTCGTCGATACACAACAAAAAGACCTTTCGGCCAAGGCTCTCTCAAGTGCTATGAGGTCATAGCGAATAAACCAAGCTACATCGATAGACTCCACAGTGTACCTTTCGGCAAGACAATACCTAGGTCACAACGACTTGTTCAGAATTGGATAAAACAAACTGCTAGTCGGCCAGACAATCAGAATGTCACACTGACATTGCTCTAAAGGAGGTTTCAGCCTGTAATGTTTGAGGCACATATTTCCAACAATCTCCCACTTGACAAAGATCATTCAGGCACCTCCAGAGCATGCAAAAATTACTTTACTGAAAAACATGGGCACTAAGGCCCATTGAACTGGCACACCACCTGAACTTGTCTATGCTCACTGGCTTCGTCAATGCATCTGCAACATTCTCTAGAGTATCAACTTTTTCCAAATTGACCTTTCCATTCTCAACCATATCTCGTACAAAGTGGTACTGTACATCAATATGTTTCGTCCTGGCATGGAAAATTGGATTCTTTGCCAGAAAAATGGCACTCTGACTATCACATAAGATTGCTATTTCCCCTACATCAAAACCAATGTTAGAACACAAACATTTCAACCATACAACTTCTTTACAAGCATGAGTAGCTGCCATGTATTCAACCTCTGTAGTGGACAAAGCGACTACAACCTTCCGCTTGCTCATCCAACTCACTGCACCACCATTCAACATGAAAACATATCCACTAGTGGATCTTCTGCTGTCAATGTCCCCTGCCCAATTAGAGTCTACATAACCACAAATGTTGAGAGTCCTCTGTGATTCAACTGAATTACCATGGCAACAAAATGCAAAATCTGAAGTTCCCTTCAAATACCTAAACACCCTTTCACAAAGATCCCCATGT
>VDFB02270651.1:146170004-146434305 GCA_007258455.2 Sequoia sempervirens | reverse complement strand
CATTTATAAAGAAACATTACGTAATCCAAGTAACGATTTCTATTACATAATCCCATGTAATGATAACATTTTTCCAATTACTATTTCCATTAAGATAGAGATACAAGATTACATATATAGCTTCCAAGAGCTTAATGAAACAAAGTACAAATGGTCCAGATGTCCCTTCCTGGGCATACATCCTCAAATTTTGGCTGCCAATTGTATGAGGGAGAGTATCACTCAAGCATTTTCTACCAACCACGGACTTACTGCGGTCTCCCGCACATCTACCTAACTAGTAAGATGGCCCTACCCTTCGACAAAGAGATTGGTTTGGTAACCTCATAATACTAGCCTTCTTGAGCATGGTGTTGTGTCCAACATAACTAGAGCTACCATACATTGGCTACAACCTACATGCATGACATTCCTAGCCTAGTTATGCAAACCTGGCTCACAGTGAACTAACAAGTGTAATCAGTGGCTACTTACACTACTTTGGCCAAAAATTTCATATATATATGTATACAATTGCTCAGTACTTCGAGAGTGGTTGTATGTTCACCCACCCCTTAGCTCGATTTGGTAAATGACCACACATACTTTTTTCAATCATAACATAATACCAACCCAAAAAGGTAATGTATAATCAAATGATCTAACTGACCAACTAGGCTACTCCCATCCATGCATTATCCTAATCCCAGGAATGACCACATTACCCACATAGCTTCTCATATCATCGGAAATTGACAATTTCAATATAACACTTCAATGCAATATCATTTCCCATACCCCATGATCCATTCCAAAAGTATAATCTCAACATTAAATGACTCCATTTCAAAAGTATGCAACATTAAATGACTCCATTTGGCCATATAGGTTAATCCCAACCCAATATAACTTCAATCAAAATGTAATGCAACAATCAAGTGATCATAACAATTACAAAACCTCTGTTTCAATATGACTCAAATATTCATATGTTTATAATGTTCACTAAATTCATATCTAATCTAAAGGACATTATTAGCTTGAGAGGAGTTTGTGCTTCTGCATCTATAAGTACTCTTCATATTACGGCTTTGGGTTGTCGGATCGTAAGTTCTCTTCTAGAATTTCATGAATAGGAATAGACTCTTAGTGAGGTATAAGACAATAGCATAATCAAAAAATACATTTTTCAACCCTATTATTGAATATCATTATAACAATCAAGTATACAGCCTAACCATAGGGAAAAGACTATTTTCCTACTTTCAAGGAAACAGGAGTAACCATTCAAGGATACACTATTAACATGGCTTGCAAAACATCAAATCCCATCAATGATGACATAATTTGTCTAACCTGTTATCACTCCCATGCATTACTAACATCATCATTCACGTGAGAAAATAGGTAACATGCAATCATCTCGATACAATATACATGTACCTTCTAGATGGTTTATTATAACTATGACATACAATTATGATGAACATAATAATTATATATATTAGTATCATACTAATATAATATCCAAAACAACTTATTTGATATTTCCAATCTAGCCATATTCACAAGCTTGCTCAACAACTATGGTAGGCAACTATAACTTGCTCAAGCACTTGCATTCATTCAATGAAAACATAGATTTTGTAATAGAAAGAATAATAGTAAGAAGACTAGCATGCCTAGAACTATAGCTCCCAACAAAGAAACTACCTTCTAAGCTTAATTCCTATGGTCACGCTTGCTGCTGCTTCTATAATCAGCCTATCTCCGATCATAGCCTCTATCCAATCTCCCAAACTCTCAACAAAACTACAAGCTCTCGAAGAAATCTATTTTTTCTCAAAATTGCACTCAACAATGGCTTGCTCAGAAAAACTACAGCAACAAACTCTAAAGAATAAATGAAAAGAATGAATGCCCAAAAGGCCAAGAGGCTGCCTCATACTAAAAATTGAGAAACTTACTGCTATAAACAAGCTCTACTATCCACCACCTTTTCTCTTCCAATTGCCACCTCTAAACAACATAAACCAACTTCTCCTCTACATGAGTCGACTAAGCAATATTGAGCACGTTTATTTACTTTGCTGGCAGTGAATAAACTCATTAAATTGACACATTACAAACCCAATCAAAAGAAGACTCTATTACCATGGCTGAATCGACTTAATTCGACTTTCTTTTACAAGTCAAAGTCATAGCAAAATGATAGCAAGATACACTATATTGACTTCCTTTTTGCATTATAATTGCTGTTATTTCATGCATTTACTGTTTGCAACTGCTGCGCCTCAACTTGGGCGATTGGGATGCAACCATAACAGCAACTAATATCATGAAATCAAAAGTTTTTGAGTTGTTTTAGAACTCTGATCTATATGCCTTAATGGGCAATGCATCTTTATGCATTCAATGACTCAAACAAGAGTTTGAGTTATTTCAAAACTCATACTCTCCTTGCATTCTTATCGCCACCATGTGGCTTGCCAAGTCAGCCCATATCGGCCTCTCTTTGCATGGCTTAAATGCCATTCCCAACGCATTACTCAAGCTTAGCAATATATGCGATAGCTATTAATTCATTATATATATATACCCATTCAAAATTATAATATATAAATATATATTTTATATATATTTCACATACTATTATTATTCACAATATATTTAGTATAAATAATTATTAATATATAATGCATTTTTCGTTATAAATATAATGATCTATATGCATATGAGTGCTTATGTATATATTTATATTAAATACATATACAAGTATACATATCAATCAATCACACACATATTGTATTTCCACGCATGGGTATATGTAGGCATTTCTATCTACATATGCTCATACGTGCATCTGACCATATGTGTGCGTCATTGACTATATACATACTTGCATATTTAAAATACATATATATATGTACCTATATGCACACCCATTCTCAACCTTAAAGCATTTCAAACTCATCAAAGATATTTAACACCATAACTAAAATTGACAAGACAATCACAGGGGAATCATAAGCAACAATCCCTAACATACCTATCAACGTAAAACCTATATCCAAGGTTTACTTACCGAATCCCAAACTGACTTTGACTCAACCTTAAAGCATTTCAAACTCATCAAAGATATTTAACACCATAACTCAAATTGACAAGACAATCACAGGGGAATCATAAGCAACAATCCCTAACATACCTATCAACGTAAAACCTATATCCAAGGTTTACTTACCAAATCCCAAACTGACTTTGACTCAACTTTCACCAAACTAGGATGTGAGTGTGTGATAGCTCAAATAGGCACATTAGGGGTTACCAAGCCAAACTCATCTCCTGAGTGATACTCCCCCTCTCTTCCCTGAGGGCTTGATTTTTTTTTTTTGCATCCAACTTAGTGCATCACAAAAGAAGTTAGCTGATAACATAGCATCCATATACATCATATGTTATTTTCATCTTCAAATCATTTAAAGTAATCATATTGCAATATATATTCATTCATTGCATTGCACATTCATTCATCACATTTTCCATCAAAATATACAAAACATAATCATGCATTAAAACATTTTGTAACCCCACAATGGGGTGTAACATATCAAGTCATGATTTACATTTAATATCATATTTACTCATAAAGGTAAATGAAATCTGGTAATTGAGAAACGAGGTGTAACACAAACAACCTTTTGTTCTCCAGAACTGTCACACAAGCATTGTGTGAGTACAATGTCCAACAATAAAGGTTTCATAGTCTTCAAGGAGTTACCATGCCACCATTCACAAATCCCATGACCAGCAATACATAACTCCCACGCCTATCACAGGAGGATTGTCTCAATCACAAATGGCGTCCCATTTCAAGACATTCTTTTCTACCATGTAAGCTCCAAAATATGAATATGATCAAGCTGCCAAAATCATCAAACTCTTCTAGGCAAGATTTCCAAACAAGATATTTTATAATATTTCCAATTATGTGCAAATTTGTCTTTGAAAGAGACTCGTGAATTAGAAAACCAAATCCTTGAATGCATTGTGAAATACCTAATCAATTTCTCCAACAAACATTAGCTTGGGTAGATCTTTCAATACCAGAGCCAATTTTCTCCAAGAGGGTTTTCGTCCTCACGAAGGTTGAGATGAACCGAGTCCAATCTCCAAAACCGCAAGGGCTTTCACACAAAAGGATAATAATCTTTAACATCAAATGAGCCCTTTCAAATGCCTTTTATACTTTTTCCCACTACGCTTCCGGAAAGCACCATTTAAAAATTCACTTTTTACTTTTAAACTCCATTTAAGCTCCAAAAAAGACTTTTTCATTAAAATAATGATAATTTGACACACAAGGTCACTATTTAATGCATCCATGATTTAAAATATTTCTCCCCCATTTCAACGAGCTATTATACCAAGGTGCAAATGAAATATTTCAATTAAATTTAAGCAACCTTAGTAAAGTAGTTAAAAATTATTCATTAATGCACTACCAAAATGCATCGGAATTGATTTCTGACTGCACTAGAGTGATCCTGATAATGAATAATGATAAACGAAGCCAACCAGACAACTTACTATAAATAGATGCCCTCTCCAAGATTCTTGGAGAGCACATCGGAAGCCAAAAATCACCCCAAAAAGTGGCATAAGTGTCCTCAAGACTGACTTAGCTCACTGGCAACATCAAATAACTCCTCTGACAATGTTGACACTCACTAAGAAGGTCAGTGTCAACTACAATGCAAGAGAACCCAAAAATGGGGACATTACAGAGAGTATGTTGTGAGGCTTCTCTTGTACATCGATGATCTTATCTTGATTGTTAGATCCGCTCAAGGGTTACAAGTGCACTTATATGCCTTAGACCAATAACGCAAGGAAGTTGGTATGCAATTCAACACCAAAAGATGAAGATCATGATCTTCTCCAATGGGAGGAAGAAAAAGTAGCTCAACTGGGATACTTACAGCAAGAAGAGAACTTTGGGAGGATGAAGAGTGCCATATGCTTTGCAAAATAGAAGCAGGGAGGAATTATGGAACTAGAAAACTATGTGGATTCCTTTCCTTTTGGGCTTTTAGTTATTCCAGTATTTGTTTATGAATGTGAATTATGGGCTAGCAGCACTTAGCATTGAAATGGAAGAAAATAGAGAAAAATTCAAAAAAACATGATTACAAGCAGATTCAAACTGAAAACTTCAGTTTCTTATGAGATTCTTCTTGCTGAAATGGGTACCTTCCCTTTTGAGGCCATTGCTATGGTGCATCTCATACATTGTTTTAAAAAATCTGAATAGATGGAGACAAATAGATGGCCTAAGGTTGTCATCAAGAAGTCTTGAATGAGAGAAAGAATTCCTGAATGAAACAATTTGTCAAGTGGGTGAGCAAATGGGGCATTCACCTAAGCATGTGCCCAAATAATAAAAACGAAATAAAGGCCTTTGTTATAGATAAATTTCACAAGTCCATGTTGGAAAAACCATTAAAGAGAAAGAAACATTATCTTGACAAATTTAACCCCACTTATGATCATCAACAAAAGGCTTACATATGAAGAATCTTATAGCCCAATTGAGCTCACACCATCTTCAAAATGAGACAGATAGGTGGAAAAGGCCTAAAGAAGAGTGGGACGAAAGGGTTTGTATCTTTTGCACAGCAGGGGCTGTAGAATCAGAGCACTTAATTCTTTAGTGTGAAGCTTACTCTGATATTTGGGTACATGCAAACGCCTTAGCGGCTACTTTGCTGCAAGATTTGTTCGAAAAGGATAAGGTTGGCAAAACTGGAGAGCACATCATCAAAACTTCTTAGTAGTTGTTTTGCTAATCTGAAAGCTAGAAAGTCACGGTCTGTTGTTCCATAGGTTATCCTTGGCCTCATGGATGCTAAAAGTCTTCTATTTAACAAAAAATTTTCGGGTTCATATTTAGCCAAATGGAATTTGACACCCTTGCATAATGTTATATAAAAGACACTATTTTAACAAGGTCATTTGAAGCTACAGTTACAAAGTTATGGCTCTTGAGAAGGTGACCTACTAATTTTATTGATTACAATCTCAAAATGGACTCCCACTTGGATCAACTATGCAAAGCTCTTTCATAACTGAAAACGCAATTCCTTGATCTCAAAAACACAGTTGGTGAAGAATCAACTACAACAGACTCTTAAGGGTGAACAAAAACATGATAAAACCATCAATTTGATTGATTAGGCCATACTCCATTTGGAGGAACTTAGGATGAAGTACTATAGTAGGTTACCTTCATTGACAGATGGTGAGTAAGATATCTTTTCCCCGTTTCTTAACACTTTTATTAGTAGCATGAAATTAAAAATCTGTCATGTCCCTTCTCAAAACTGAAAAATTAATTTAGATTTTGTTTTTGACAGCAATCTGAATGAGACATTATAAGGCCTTTGTATTTCTTTCTCTTTTAGAAGTACTTTTTAATTCATTTAGAGAGAAAAATAAAAAATAAAATAATAAAGGGCCCAATTCTGTAGGCACCTAAATATGAGAGGCTAGCACCTAAATTGAAGCATCCATCTTTGTCATTTTTGAATTCAAAATTTCAAATTGTGAACTCTCGAGGACAAAAACCCTTGTTTGTAAAATTTAGAGGATGAAAAATCTCTTGGTTTTGATTTGGATTTGAGGATGAAAACCCTCCAATCCAATTGGTGGTGATTTCATTCCAAAATTGCAATTGAACTTATTGTAATGCTTATTTTCGGCTGGAACAATTTATGATTGCAAAGAAATCAACATTTTGTCAATTTTGTGGGGTTTGTACATGTGCTACTGCTGTGCCAACTTTTAGTGATATTTTGCAATTTAGATCTCAGTTTTTATTACAAATTTGTACAAGGCACCTCCCATCAGCCCTCATACCAGGCCATTCCATCATCCTTTTGAAGGTTAGCCTGCCACCATACAGGCTGTACAGCTACCTAAAAGTATGGATATTCATTATTAATTTTAAATCAGGTTATTTACTGCTATTTTCTCCCTCACACACTGGTTAAAACATTGTTGATTTAGCTGCGTAGCTCTGATAATTTATGTATAGACTAACCTTTTACACATTGAGTTGGGACAAACCTTCAAGGATTTAATTATAATCAGAATCTGATTTGCTAATGTTGTTTAAAGGCGGATCTGCACTCTAATGCCAATATGATTGTTGCTGGTTAAGGATTTGAGCCTGATTATTTTATCAAGGGATTCAATTGAATATCGATTGCTGTCTTTTAAAATCAGATCTCATTATTTAGAGTTATTTGACATTATCTAAGAACAATACTACAAACATCAATTTCTTAGACATTCTTGAATTCTGATTACAACAATATTGTTGTCCCTAATAAGTGCAATAAAGAGATACGGATTCCATGCCATCACAAGTAATACGAAAACCATTCATCAATTACATTCTATAAAACAAGGGGTTTTGTTTTGTAACTGAAGAAACAAGTTTCACATTCATGGTCAAATGTATGCAGACTGATGCATTTGGTTGCTAAACTAAACATAGAAAAGATCCCTTGACATGTCAAGTATCTGAATATAATATGGTGCATTGACACCACCAGGCAACCAAAATTTATCAAGACACATGCATAGCAGCCAATGACACACTTTGAAAATTTGCATCTAATAAATGCTTGCTTCCACACGTTTCTTTTCTGACATTTCTCCAGAATCTATAATCAGCCAATTTAGTTATAAAGAGACTAAAGAAAATTCCATCTTCTGTGCAGGGGGGATAATCTCTTACATCAACATGATTATATTCTCATATATGAAGAGTTCTACCTTAAACTCGTCATCTGACATTGCATGAAGTTTACTTTCAAACATCTTAAGAAATTCTTCCACTCTAATATCCAGCTGTGCAGGGTCCTGTTAGGTGGGGAAAAAATCAAGACAGAAATTTGAGAAAAATGATATTGTCTGGAAATAAGCCATATGCTAGAAAAAGCATTCAAGAAACTTAAAACAAAAAGATTATGACTCAGACACCCCAAATCATTGAAGTCACTGGCAATACCTTCACTGTGGATTGAATAATGAATTGTACTCCTCGAATTCCAGAATCATTTCTGCATCAGAAGCACATAATAAGAAAATATGGTTATGTTAAAAACATAATTGCTTGCTAAAAAATTGTAAAACCACCATTGTGTATAAATTGACAACTGTGGTGAAACAAGTTTCCTAAAATAAATTTGTAGTAAATATTGGAGAAACACATGTACTCAATTACCGCGTCATAAGTACAACAATATATCCAAGTTGCTCAACTGATCGAAGTTGATAAAAGGCCGGTTGCTTTGCACTAAGAACAAAAAGCTCTAGTTCAACATTCATCTTGAGATTGTCTTGTTCAAGCTTTACATGTTTCAAGAACCACAGCTTTAGTATATTAGATAATAAATAGCATCATTTTCCTCATTCAAAAGTCCACAACAGATAAAAACTGAAGCATATAGGAAGTTGTAAATGTATTCTTGTATATTTCTATATTATAGGAAACCGTCTTAAGAAATTGAACTACATAAAACATAACAAAATAAATACAGGAAAAGAAATAATAAAACATGATATAGTTTATCTAATTTATAATTTTATATCCTAAATAAGTAGTGTCCAAGTGTAAGTCCCATTCATTTCTGCAGTTATTTTCTCACTCATTGTATCTCAAGATTGCCTTGTTCAAGCTTTTGCATGTCTCAAGAACCATAGTTTTAGTATAGTAGATGATAAATAGCATCATTTTCCTCATGCAAAAGTCCACAATAGGTAAAAACCGAAGTAAATAGTAAGTTATAGATGTATTCTTGTATATTCCTATATTATAGGAAATCATTAAGAAAAAATGAACTCAACAAAATGTAACAAAAGTAAGACAGAGGCAAAGAAAAAGCTAAAAGATTATATGCTTTGTCCAATTTATATCCCAAATAAGTAGTGTCTAAGTGTAAGGCCCCTTCATTTCTGCATTTCTTATCTCCCTCATTGTACCTCATTTTGATAATTTAATACAGTTTTGGATTCATATAAGTTTTTCTTGATAGATGTTGATATTGGGCGATTATCATTTTCATATATGCTAGTTAATAATGTTAGTTAATCTTTAGTTCATTATTTTTCGTGCTTCAATTTTCCAGGGCATCATTCTTCAGAAGAAGGGGGTCATCTTTTTCAATTTCCATCAATCTGGGTCAGCTTGGTTTTTGATTCTCTACAACTTTGGTAAATTAAATTTTCAAGAACCTACTTTTTTAGCGCTTTTTCGGAAAACCCTTAGTTTTTCCAAAATTTTGATCAACTGGGTCTCTCTGAAACATGATTTTACACAATACCTAACTTTCAGCTTTTTTCGGGAAAATCCTAAAATTTTAGGGTTTCTACTTTTTCAATCAGCCATCAACATTTTCAAAATCGGACGATCTAGGTCTCTTCACAACGAGATTGTTCACAAAACCCATATCTCAGATTTCTTTGGGAAAAATCTGCCTTTCAAAGAAGAAAAATCAGCAAGCTATTTTTAGCTTTTGTGCAAAACTTGTCCGAGCATAGTCAAGTTTACAGTCAAAATTCAAGTTTTTTAGCATGTAATATTCTCCCATGATAATCAGAACCAAGCAACAGATGAGCGGATTGTTTGCAGCCTCAAGCCGAACGATGTTGAGAAGTGCTTTTCAACACCACCATGCATAGAAAACATCATTTCAATCAAAGAACGTGAAAAGGTGTGGTATGAGCAAAATGACAAGTATTGGAAAAGAGTTGTATAATACTCTTCCATTGAAAAATTAGGATAAGTGTCAGAAGTATAAAAGCTGCAAAAGAAACGAAGGAATGTTAGCAGATGGTCAACACAAGGTAAAAAGATATGTTGAAGCAAGATGAAATATTTCGAGCCAATTTTTTCGTTTTTTTCAATTTACAAATTACAATCAATGCACCCGTTAAGGTTAGAAGATAAACCAAAACGTGCTGAAGCAACTCTAACCAGAATGTACACCAGGATCCCGATGTGGGCAAGGTGTGAGCATTGGTCAGAGGATCTAAATCAAATTGCTTATGCAGGAACTCTAACCAAGAATGGCGCCGATGATGGCGAGCATATGGTCAGAGGATCTTCTATACTAAATGCTGAAATGGAACTCGACACCAAGTATGTGCTACCCAATCCAGAATGGAGTGAGGGGCGACCATATGGCGGAGTGTTACAAAGTACAATACTGGAAAGAAATACTGAGAAGCTGAAAGTACTCAACACCCAGAATGTGCTTTCTAACCCAGAATGGGATAGTAGCTACCATAGGGCGGAGATAAATTAAATGCAATTGCAAATACTGGAATTAGAATTGAGCATTACAATTTGATAAGCAAGATTATAACTGTTGTCAGTACTACTGCCAGCTTACAAAATATTAGACACTACCTTGCTATCAATACAATCGAGAGACATAGAGTTGCAACAATATTAATAGAATTCCTTTCAATAAACAATGAAGATTAACTCAGAAACTGCAATATTATGGCCAACCTGATAATCTGATTTTGACAGTCCAGATCTTCATATGCACAAACAGCAACCCTGCAACTCACCAATTTGCTCACAACTCTCTCAAAACTCACTCAAATCCCACAAAATAAGATGCATAATAACCCTAGAAGGATGGCGACCTAAATAGCACACAGAAAAACTGATCAACAATCTCTATTTAATTAATGCACAGAAATCAATGCAAGGGCAAGTGGTACGGCCCAGCAAGGAGTTCAACTTCTTCTTAAAAATCCAAGGCTTCTCTAAAAAATCTATAAACTGGAGAAAAGAGACGCCCCTTACAAACTCAGAGATTGATGCAATACCCAGAACAATTATTTTTGTATTTTTTTGAGATATGAATAAAAATATAAATCTGCTGTAACTAAAATGCAATTTTGGAATACCTCTAATATGCAAAAATCAGAAACTAAAGAGTTACAATGCTGAATACAATGCACTAATTCCAATGAACTCACAAATCTATCCTAAATCACCACTAGTCGCTGTGTTGCAAGCAAGAAGCGATGCCCGAGCTAGGAGGCCTTCATTCCTCGAAGCAATTCCAGAGCCAAACCGGCAGCATAACAATACTGTAGACCAAAGATGCTGAAATGAGGATTCAAGTCTTCCTTTTATAAATTCCTATTGACTTCTCGTAACCCTAAACTCCTCTTCAAAGTCAAAACCCTAATCCATTTCAAAAGATGGCGTCCTTTTCCTTCAAAGCTCAATATTGACATTTTAAATAAATTCAATACTTTGATAAATGCGCCCACTTTAAGCTTGATTTGACTTTGGTAAATAATAAAATAATCTTTAATGAAGGCGCCACCCTCAAAAGACCACTTTTCAAAACAACATGAAGTCAATAGACTAGGCCAAGGGGTCAACGTTAAAATATAATATTTAAAACGTGACTTTTAATTAAATGACTCAACTTATCTCTCCAAATGTGCCCTAAAGCCATTAATGAGCAAGTCAACTAACCACACTGAAGTAGGAAGTCAACCACGCTGAACCCGACTGTAAAACTGCCAAAAATAGAATTTACTAAAAATAGTAAATTCCTGAAAATGCTCAGAATGCCAAGACGAACATACCATTGCGAAGCTCTCTGAAAACCCAGAAAGAATCCGCAAATGAAACAAACAACTCCGAGCCAGAACATCCTTCAAAATAGGAAACCCTAATTTTACCTTCCGACTAGCCTACGGGTCTCAGGAATAGGCCAACGGTCACTGAAAAGATCAGGCTTGAGACGGGGACATTACAGTCCGCCCTCCCCAAGATTGCTTGTCCTCAAGCAATTGCAAACCTGGATACTGCAGGACCTCCTCATTCTCCCAAGTTGCATCCTCCAAAGGCAAATTTTTCCACTTCACCAAGTATTCTCTGATTGTTCTTTTCCTCAAAGAACGTTCTCTGAAATCAAGTATCTCCTCTGGAATTAGAACCAACTGTCCTTCTTCATCCAAAGGTGGCAACTGTGATGAAGCAACCACATTATGTCCAAGTGCCTTCTTGAGGTGAGACACGTGGAAGACATTGTGTACTCTGCTGTCAGAAGGTAGCTCCAACTCATAAGCTATTGCCCCAACTTTTCTGATGACCCTGAATGGCCCATAGAAGCGAGGTTTGAGCTTCTCAGCTCCACTCTTCTTGAGAGTAGACTGTCTGTAAGGCTGTAATCGGAGATAAACCATATCCCCAACCTCGAAAGAACACTCAACACGCCTCTGATCAGCATACATCTTCTGCTGATTTTGTGCAATCTGTAGATTATTCTTCAAGGATTTCATAATGTCTTGACTTTGCTGCAACAAGTCCTTGGCTTGAGGTGCTTTACTATCACCAAACACCAGATCGGCAAAGCTAGGTGCTTCATACCCATAGAGAGCCAAGAAAGGAGACATCTTAATTGACATATGAAATGAAGAATTGTAACAGTACTCGCCTATGTGCAGCCACTTAACCCATGCTCTTTGCTGCTCCGACACATAGTTTCTCAAGTAGCCTTCCAACCACTTGTTTACTATCTCTGTTTGCCCATCTGTTTGGGGATGGTAACTAGTGCTTGGAGTGAGCATAGTACCACTCATTCTGAAGACCTCTTGCCAAAAAGTACTTAGGAACTTGCTGTTCCTATCACTCACAATGTTTTTCGGCAACCCATGCAACCTAAACACCTCATAAAAAAACAGATCTGCAACTTGGGCTGCGGAAAAAGAGCTGGTAATGGCGAAGAAATGAGCAAATTTGGTTAGTCTATCCACTACCACATAGATGCAATCCTTCCCTTGGGCCTTGGGCAACCCTGTGATGAAATCCATCGAGATGCTTTCCCATTTTTGCTTGGGAATAGGGAGTGGTTGCAGCAAACCGGCTGGTAATGTATGCTCATTCTTATTCACTTGACAAATAGGACACTCCTGAATGTAGCGTTGTACTTCTCCTTTCAATCCTTTCCAAGAAAACCTTTCTCGGATCTGTCTATAAGTCTTGAAAAAACCTTGGTGACCAGCAACCGGAATATCATGAAATGTCAAAAGAATCTTCTTAAGCTTAGAATCAGCCACCAGATAGATTCTTCCCTTATAGTGTATCAACCCCTCAATCACCTTGTACCTTTCATCCTGAAAAGTACCCTCAATAATGCTGGTTGCAAACTGATTTTTGGCATAATCAGCCAGCAACATGTCCCTCCAAACTGTAGTAAGCTCACACAATGAGCTAAGATGGGGTCTCCTAGATAGAGCATCCGCCACAATATTATTTTTCCCTTTGACATATTCAATGTCAAAGTTGTAAGCTTGAAGCTTACTCACCCACTTCTGTTGCCTCTCGTTCAGATCCTTCTGATGCATGAAATGTTTGAGGCTATTGTGATCAGTCTTGACCACGAACTTGTTTCCCACCAGGTACTGCCTGAACTTGGCTAATGCATGCATAATGGCAAGCATTTCCTTGTCATAGATAGAGTATGTTCTCTCCACACCCCTCGGTTTTCTGCTTTCAAATACAATAGGATGTTTGTCTTGCATCAAGACAGCCCCAACTCCTTCACCCGATGCATCACATTGCAGCTCGAAAGGCTTGGAGAAATCCGGAATAGCCAGAACCGGACATGAGCTCATGATCCTCTTAAATTTGTCAAAAACAGTTTGAGCTTTTTCAGACCAACAAAAAGCTCCCTTTTTGGTGAGATCAGTAAGAGGAGCAGCATTCTGTGAGTAGCCCTTTACAAATCTCCGATAAAATCCACAAAGACCCAGAAAACCTTTCAACTGAGTCAAGTTCTCAGGAGGTGGCCAATCAACTACTGCTTTGATCTTTTCAGGATCCACCTTAACTCCCTCAGCACTGATTATGTGGCCAAGGTACAGTAACTCCTCCATTCCAAATTCACATTTGGATGCTTTTGCGAACAAACTCTCAGATTCCAGGATACTAAGCACTTCCTCCAAGTGCTTGAGATGATCTTCCCAAGTCTTGCTGTAAATCAAAATGTCATAAAAAATATTAACACAAACCTCCTTAACTGATTCTGGAAAACTCTGTTCATGCAAGACTGGAAGGTAGCAGGAGCGTTAGTCAACCCAAAGGGCATGACTAAAAATTCGAAATGGCCATAATGACATCTGAAAGCTGTCTTCTCCACATCAGATCCTCTCATTCGAATCTGATGATAACCCGATCTCAAATCGATCTTCGAGAAAAACTTGGCCCCATGTAGCTCATCAATGAGCTCATCTATCCTGAGAATGGGGTATCTGTTTTTGATGGTGCTTTGATTCAAAGCACGATAGTCCACACACATGTGCATGGTACCATCCTTCTTCTTCACAAGAACCACTGCAGATGCAAAGGGGCTCTTGCTTGGGCGAATGAAACCCATCTCCAAGAGTTCTTGAATGTTCTTCTCAATCTCATCCTTTTGCCTCTTGGGGTACCGATATGGAGTGGTAATCACCGGTTTAGCTCCTTCTTTGAGCTCTATGATATGTTCTGAACCCCGTTCAGGTGGAGGTCCAGGAGGCAAATCAGCAAAGACTTTGTTCTTTTCTGTGAGTAGAGACTGAACATCAGGAGGGTAGTCTCTCTTAGTCTCAACCGGACTAGCAGGAAGGATCATGCACTCTGCAACCCACTCAGCTTGATCGTGACGGATCAGCCTTGCCATTCTTTTGAATGACACAACCCGAGGGCCCCCATTGGACATTCCTCTTAGAACTATCTTCTTCCCATCGGATTGGAACTTGAGCTCCATAGTCTGCAGATTCAAGGAGATCTCCCCAAGAGAACGCAACCATTGAATGCCTAGAACGACATCAGTGTCTCCAATGTGGACTACATAAAAGTCATCCTTGACTTCGTAGTTTCCCAATTGCATTGTCATGTTCGAGATTTTCTTGGTGCATGAAATATGAAATCCATCGGCAACCATGACCTTGAAACCTTGAAACTCCTCTGTTTGCAACCCCTTCTTTGCTACCACAACTTCATCAATGAAGTTATGTGTTGCTCCAGTATCGATCAAGGCAACGATTCGCTGCCCTTTGATCATCCCTCGAACCTTGAATGATTCGTTTCTTTGGAAGCTCGAAAGTTGAGCCAAGACTCCTCCACTTTCCTTCTCATCTCCGGACTCTTCTGGAGCTCTTTCTACTTCACTTTCTTCAAAATCAGATTGTTGGTCGGAAAAATCAGAACTACTTTCACCAGCAGAATAGTACTCAATCTGATTAAATTTAACCCCCTTAGGGCAAACATGATCTTGAGACCATTTTTCCCTACATCGGAAACACAACCCCTTTCTTTTGAGTTCATTCAGGGTCTCTGGATCCAATCTTGTGACATGGGGATTATGATGTTTGAACTCCTTATGCTGAGGTCTCAAAGGAGGTCTATGCTAAGGTCTTTTCCCTTTATCCCTTTTCTGAAAGGGGGAATTGGATTGAAACTTCGCCTTAGGAGCAGCCCACTCCATGTTTCTTGCCTTCTTCATGGCCTCCTGTAGGGTTGGTAGATCAAAGGCTTTAATCCAACCTTTGAGTGGTTCTGTCAAACCTTCACTGAAAAGGATCACCAATCTCCTCTCCGTGATTCCAGTAACCATGACTGAGAGTCTCTGAAACTCAGCTATGTAGGCATCAACTGAGCCATACTGCCTCAACTGTGCAAGTTCTCTGAAATGAATTTCAGGATCCTTTTTCTCAAACCTCTCGATGAGCCTAGTGGTGAACTCATCATAAGTTGTGATAGACCGATGACCCAGAGTAACTAGGCCATGGTACCACCACTCGTGCGCCACCCCATCAAGGTGTAGCATAGCGAACTTGATCGCCTCTTCTTCTGCCATGGGTCTGAGAGCTAGATAGTTATCCAACTTCTGTATCCAAGCTCGAGCTGAACTGGTATCACTCCCGTCAAAGTGTGGAAGTGTAACCTTGTTGACAGCTTGGTACAAGTCTCCTTGAGTTGATGGTCTTCTTTGATCATAATGTCTCCCTTGTCCTTTGTTTTTCCTTTTATGATCCATAAAGTCATTGTAGGACATATCCATCTTGATGTCGCTAGGGAGAGAATCATACTCTACACGGCCAAGTCTCAACTGCTCCACGAATGAAGCATTCTCTTCAGGATCTGGCTGAGTGTTAACAGGTGCCAGAAAGGTGGGTTTGAATGGCCTGGCTGAGACATAAGTGTTGTTTGAAGTATGATGAGCAGCATGTCCATCATGCTGGTTGGAAGCACTATGCTCTCCTCTATGCCCAGTGTTGTTCTGTGGTATCAGAGCCAAGATCTTGCCATCCTGTGATCAATCTGCCTATGAGTGACAGAGAAAAGAGGTACATTGCAAGGGAAGACAAAAAGGTTGGAAGATAAACCAAAACGTGCTGAAGCAACTCTAACCAGAATGTACACCAGGATCCCGATGTGGGCAAGGTGTGAGCATTGGTCAGAGGATCTAAATCAAATTGCTTATGCAGGAACTCTAACCAAGAATGGCGCCGATGATGGCGAGCATATGGTCAGAGGATCTTCTATACTAAATGCTGAAATGGAACTCGACACCAAGTATGTGCTACCCAATCCAGAATGGAGTGAGGGGCGACCATATGGCGGAGTGTTACAAAGTACAATACTGGAAAGAAATACTGAGAAGCTGAAAGTACTCAACACCCAGAATGTGCTTTCTAACCCAGAATGGGATAGTAGCTACCATAGGGCGGAGATAAATTAAAATCAATTGCAAATACTAGAATTAGAATTGAGCATTACAATTTGATAAGCAAGATTATAACTGCTGTCAGTACTACTGCCAGCTTACAAAATATTAGACACTACCTTGCTATCAATACAATCGAGAGACATAGAGTTGCAACAATATTAATAGAATTCCTTTCAATAAACAATGAAGATTAACTCAGAAACTGCAATATTATGGCCAACCTGATAATCTGATTTTGACAGTCCAGATCTTCATATGCACAAACAGCAACCCTGCAACTCACCAATTTGCTCACAACTCTCTCAAAACTCACTCAAATCCCACAAAATAAGATGCAGAATAACCCTAGAAGGATGGCGACCTAAATAGCACACAGAAAAACTGATCAACAATCTCTATTTAATTAATGCACGGAAATCAATGCAAGGGCAAGTGGTACGGCCCAGCAAGGAGTTCGACTTCTTAAAAATCCAAGGCTTCTCTAAAAAATCTATAAACTGGAGAAAAGAGACGCCCCTTACAAACTCAGAGATTGATGCAATACCCAGAACAATTATTTTTGTATTTTTTTGAGATATGAATAAAAATATAAATCTGCTGTAACTAAAATGCAATTTTGGAATACCTCTAATATGCAAAAATCAGAAACTAAAGAGTTACAATGCTGAATACAATGCACTAATTCCAATGAACTCACAAATCTATCCTAAATCACCACTAGTCGCTGTGTTGCAAGCAAGAAGCGATGCCCGAGCTAGGAGGCCTTCATTCCTCGAAGCAATTCCAGAGCCAAACCGACAGCATAACAATACTGTAGACCAAAGATGCTGAAATGAGGATTCAAGTCTTCCTTTTATAAATTCCTGTTGACTTCTCGTAACCCTAAACTCCTCTTCAAAGTCAAAACCCTAATCCATTTTAAAAGATGGCGTCCTTTTCCTTCAAAGCTCAATATTGACATTTTAAATAAATTCAATACTTTGATAAATGCGCCCACTTTAAGCTTGATTTGACTTCGGTAAATAATAAAATAATCTTTAATGAAGGCGCCACCCTCAAAAGACCACTTTTCAAAACAACATGAAGTCAATAGACTAGGCCAAGGGGTCAACGTTAAAATATAATATTTAAAACGTGACTTTTAATTAAATGACTCAACTTATCTCTCCAAATGTGCCCTGAAGCCATTAATGAGCAAGTCAACTGACCACACTGAAGTAGGAAGTCAACCACGCTGATCCCAACTGTAAAACTGCCAGAAATAGAATTTACTAAAAATAGTAAATTCCTAAAAATGCTCAGAATGCCAAGACGAACATACCATTGCGAAGCTCTCTGAAAACCCAGAAAGAATCCGCAAATGAAACAAACAACTCCGAGCCAGAACATCCTTCAAAATAGGAAACCCTAATTTTACCTTTCGACTAGCCTACGGGTCTCAGGAATAGGCCAACGGTCACTAAAAAGATCAGGCTTGAGACGGGGACATTACACAAGATGATATATTTATAAAAGGTCATCACTCTAATTGCAGAGCTTTCAAAATTAGCAAGATTTGATAAAGCTATTGAAGATGTCAGATTTTCTAAGTTTGATTACAGAAGGCGAAGAAATCCTGGAAAAGCGGAATATTGCCTTAGATAGTCTCAATGCTCCTAACAATGAGGCAGTTACCAACTTTTTGGCTGATATACTTTCCCAAAATATCAATGGATGAGTTATCTTATCAAGACAGCAAAGATCTCCAAAGATAGATTAAAGCAACAGTTAACTTGATGTTTTTTTCGAGTTTTTTTGCTATTCTTGTCTCATGCTTATCTATTCTTTGTGAGAGAAAAGAATCAAGTTGTAATAGTTGACACTTTCCCTTTTTTCTTTTGCTTTCAACAGGTTGTTAGATAGTTATCTTGTTTTAGTTTTAGAAATAAAGCTTGCATGTTCGCAAGTCTTGTTGTAAAAGCAAGGAGATTTTAGGATTCCCTACTGCTCGCTTGTGTATAAATAAGGGCAGTCTTGCCCATTTTTCTTTAACCATTATTGTGATAGCAAATTGCTGAGCCTACTTTGCTTGCAAGTTGTTATTCAGTGTTTGTTCACTTAGTGTAAGAGCAAGCTTGTATGCCTGCCTTTTGCCACAAGATATTGTTCAATTTATGTGTAATTTGTGTCAAGTGTTTTCTAGTTGATCGCAAAACTGTAAGTTTGTTATTGCTACAATCCTGTTGTTCTAGAAGTGTAATCGTTTCAAAAATTTGATAAAAGGAAATCTTATGCCTCTGCTTTGATCTCCTATTTCAAGTTTTGTTTTATATGTTCTACTTGTTGTTTTTAATGATCAGATTAGAGCACAGAATTTTAATTCAAAATCAACACAATGACATAGCAGATACCCTGGGAAAACCCTCCACTTGAGGGAGAAAACCCCAACAACAATATATCACTTATATATTGAATCACAAAGAGAGTCTCCTTTACAATAGAGGCCGATAATGAGGCCAAGAGTATGCACCACAATCTGATGCAATTCACAGTAACACAATGATGTAAATTCACCAATGATAGACTCAGCCTTCAATAATATCGATCTGCACTTAAAGATGGATTCCCACTTTGATAAACTTGAACTTGTGGCGGATATGAATGAATGAATAATTGATAATGGAACAATGAAAGACATCAAATATATATACAATGTGGAGTGGAGAGGATGTGACCCTTCATAACAAGTCGGCCACCAAAGAAGAATGTATCCCTTCAATAAATCACATCCCAATGAAGGAGTATGTCCCTTGAAGATCACGTCCAAGGAAGATGTCGGCCTTCTCAATAATTAAATATTATTTGATACAAATTGTGCTTCTTCATAAAATTCGATTCTCTAAATAATAAATAATTATTATTTAAATAAATGAAGTGCCTCTTCAATAATATCGCTCCTATAAATTTGATAGCCGTTTTAGGCTCCATCAAATTTATCCATTATATCATGGCTGGAAGAATTCGCCCAATGCTGCTATGAACATCAACACTACTTATATAATCTTTATTTCAGCTTGCATTGAACAGTACAATGAGTCTTAAGGTGTACATTGAGAGTGAGGTTATGTGAGCTTTGTGTTAAAGAATCATTCCTTGTTTACTTCTAACTCTCATGCTCTAAGTTTACTTGAGTTGTTAGAAGCGTCATTAGAGTAGGCTTAGTTGTAGTTGCAATTTGAAAAGAAAAAATCTCAGCTACGGCACTAGAGTTTTATAACCTTGTGCTCTTAACTAAGAACAAAAAAATTGGCAAATAGTTTAGTTTACTTTCTTTAAGCATCATCAGCAAAGAGGGAGCTTCCCCTCCTAATTGAAGAGCAGTTTATCTATGCATAGCTGTTTGTTTCCAATCCACATTCCAGAGCTACGAACTGAACAAAAACACACCTTATCCACATAATTACCTTGAATATTAGCAAAAGAATCATGCAACCAAAAAAACAATCAAGAGAATGAAAAAAATGTAAGGCCAAAGGCAATGCATTCACCACCATCATCAATTCTGCTTTAGATACTAATTAGGTTCTAGTATACTCTAGTAGATACCTTTTAATAAGTTTTTAATGACTTGGCATGGATACATGGAACATAAAAAGGTAACATATAGTAATGATTTTCTTTTATTAAAGCCATAGGTGATGTGCATATTACATTCAAATATGGGGAAGACTAGCATGCCGGTGGTGTACTTCATATCCCTCAACATCAAGATTTGCTTTCCATATGTTTAAGTTTTAGGAATGGCTATAGAGTTCAATCTTGGCATGGAATGTACTCACTGTATCTTATTCCAAGAGAGATATTTGACCAACAATTATAGCATATGCACACGTACCAATATAAATCCACAAGCAAAACTCAGGATCTCATATGAATAGAGACTATAGCAAAATCATTTCTGGCTCATGGACATCCCTTGACATCCATTGTCCTATAGATGTCTCAGATGTATATTTCAGTCCCTTTGACCTATTCCTTGTGATTCTTAGAAATTAACATTATTTATTTATTTCAGACCAATTCTGTCTCCATCACCCAAACAAATCAAAATAGCAACAAAAAATATCTAAATTCTTACAGAGTATGTTTATTTTATCTATTCATTCATTCTCCTTCATTTCATCACAATTCATTTGATTTTTGGCTATTACCTTCAACAGGACAATTAGCTGCCCAATAGCAAGATATATGTGTGAGAAAAGGCCTTGCTACTGAGCTACAATTTTGTTTCTTATGCCTTGAACTTTTTGATTGGTCCCTAAGCTTCATTGTCAAAAGGCTCTGATTCAGATCCATTAATAGAAAGTAATGCAAGTCAGATGAGGGTGATGTCAGATTTTATGGTAAAGCATGGTTGAATGAGATGATTTCTGAGAATTCCGGGTAGGTCAGATTTAAGGAAAACAGAGACTTTTGGCCCAGCGTAGACGAAGAGTTTTGACTTTTTTGATGATGTCCTAATTAATACTTCTAAAAAAAATTCAAATGAGAAAATAAATGGTGAACTAAAAAATAAATGTGCAATGTAGTTGACGTCATTGTCTTCTGTTTTTTGAGTTGAATATCCTCCGGCTTGTGCTCTCAAACTACCTTCTGGCACTTTTGAAGATATACTAGAGGTCTTCACTGTTAAATGCAGGCCTTTCTCAACCCATGCAAAGCAAAATAATGCAAAAGAAAATTTAAGCACAAAAGGTAGAAGAAAACTATTCTAAAAATGTCATTTTCATCCAAGCACTTACAATTGACTATATAATGGAAACTGACATCTATGACTTGAACTTAGCAAGAAATAAAAACCTAGTCAATTCTGGATATAATAAACCAACAGGCAAAATGAAAAACAAAGCATTTAATGATCACATATGAGCTAATGAAAAATGATGCCAAACATATTGATGCATAAAAGAAAGATATACTTGAATGTAATGATGCAGTGCAGAATTCTCATCCTGTTCATTTAGTCCCTCAACAGGATAGTAGAAATTTGTTCCTGAATCAAGTTTGACAATTCTCCTTTCCAAATGTTGAGATGGAAAAAGTGGCTTGCATGGAGACATATGACCATTAAACAAAGAGTCTTCAATATGCTCAATCAGGGACTCTGATTCCTTTGATGTCATATTACCTGAAATTGGATCAAGTATAATCATGCATTGTATTAAGTTCATGTTTCTTGTTTCAGGTTTCAACACAAACAGACCTACATAGAAAGGATAAGAAACCAAACCTGCAACATAACATTCAAAAAATGTTCGTGAGATTATGCGGGAAACAAATTTCACTAGGTCATCTGCTTCAATTTGAGGAATAATCTCGAGGAATTCAGTCCTTTGCCACATGCGATGCTCTAATAGTAAGGAACAATAATAGAAAGCCTGTTGATATGGCTGATGAAACTTGTAATTCAGATATTTCTTTAAGACCATTTCCTGTTATCAAACAGAAATAAAACCACAATAAATAGTGTGCACATGCATGAATAAAAGCTCAGATGAAGAACCAGGATTTTACTATCAGTGGAATTATGGTCTTTGATGGGAACAAACAGAAAAGAAAATGCAAATCGGTATGGGGCTGAACGGATACATTAACCAATTAACTACAGAAACACATTTGTCATGATATGGTAATACATGGGGGGTTTGCCAATATTTGATGTCAAACACAATACACAGTCATGTGAATAAGCAGATTATCCTTCCTTACTAGTTAAGAATATAATGAATGTTGTTCTTCATAATCTCTCACAATGTCAATATGAGAAACAAATTGGAAATCATGCTAGATGGTCAAGCTCTCAAGTTTGCTTCCTTTTCAAATCCTTATAAGAGGTTAGACACATAATGTAGCAAATAGGTACAGAGCAGAGGTATTAATGTATAAATACATGAAGTTCATCAACGACAAAGAGAAATCATCTAGCAATGTGAGCATTGTTTGTATGGTAACATGAGAGCAAAGGGGCTCATCCTCTTGAGTTGGGGCAGAAGAGTTAGCCTCAAAACCAGTCCCCACATTAGATGGCCAAGCCATCTCACCAATGGCTCAAGCCAGTTGTTAGTGCAAACATTTTCTCCCCCTCTTTCAAACAATTCTATAGTTATATTTATGGTTAATAGAATTATCAAATTTTTTTATCACAATCAACTATGTTTTCAGTTTTGTATATTTATGTGCATATATGTATAGATATGCATACATATCTATAGATAAATATATATGTATACATATCTATATATCTATAGCCTAAGTCACAAGGTTTGAATTCGAATTTTAGTTCGGCAACATTGAAATTCGGATGAAATTCCACAAGGAAAAAATTCAAAAAAGTAAAAGAATTCAAATTAAATTCGCCTTTATATAATTTTGGTTTTTTTAAAAATTTAAGTCATAAACTTAAAATAAGTAAAAAAAATAATATTAATATACTAATATGTTTAAATATATTAATAAAGCTAAACACAAAACAAAATAAATAATAAATATGTTTAAAAATATAATTTAAATTTTAAATAGTATTAATATATAAATAATAAATAAATTAAATTATATTAAATAATAAATGTATTATAATAAAAGTTTAATTTATTTATTTTAAAATATTAAATTTAACATTATGAATTAAAAAAAAATTAAATAACAAATTGTAGACAGCCATGTTAATAAATAATTATATTGTAATCGACCGTACTAATTAATTAAATAAATGTTGTAGTCGGTTGTAATGGGAATAGATAATAATAGTTTAAATAATACATGCACAGTTTAAAGTAAAAGTTGGATTAGTTGTCGGGTAGGTAGTTAGGAAGAGTTGCCAACGGTTGATATCTCAACCAACCTCGGCCATCTATATATGTATCTTGTCATTTGTAGTCCAGGGGACAATTGCTATGTATTGTGGAGATACTTCATGAAATCAATCAATCCATTGTGCTGTGCAATTACTCTTACAATTGTTCTGTGATTCAAATGTGATTCATATTCTAGTACGTGCATTATGTTTGTGAGTAAACATTTGGCGCCGTTGCCTGAGCGGACTAGGGAATCATTCATTATGGCAGTGTAATGGGTCTCCCGGCAGACGAATCCGTGAATAGCAATGAGGAAAGGGAAGACCTATTGACTGAAGATTTTATCAATTTGTGGAAGATATCTTTACGAGATCACGTACGTAGGGAATCCCGCAGACGGGAGATCCCTGAGGAAGTTATTTGGGATAGGTTGGAAGTGAACGACGAGGTGAATCACCCCCTGAACCGTATGCCCAAATTGCTGGCCCATCATTTCATTATCCTGCAAGACCTGCGAGAAGAAGAGGATTGAGAACGCCAAAGGCAGCAAATACTGCAGCAATACGAAGAGAGAACCAAACGAGAAGAAGAGGAACGAGACACTAGCCGGAGACGTACATCCGCTAGTCAACAATGATCACCTGAATAATTTTTAATGCCCGTACGACCGAACAAAGAGAAGAATTGAGTACCTGGCGGGCACGAGACTCAAGAGGAGAAGGTTCGGCGATCCCTCAGGCTGCAGGAACAAGAAAACTGGCGAAGAAGACTAAAGCAAGTTGGTAAGGAATTTGATGAGGATCTAATTGAAATAAACTAGAGTATTAAAAGAACACATGAGAATCTGAAGAGAATAGACACATCTATTGGAAGAGCACATCGAAGTCTGATTGAAGGGAGGGACGGAGGATCCTTTGGCACTCCATACATAGGAAGGTATAAAATCTGTGAAAACAAAGATGAATTAAGTGAAGAACTTGATTGTAGCATCAGACACTTTCGGGAGTTGTCCTTATTGGACGACGACAAACGGTTGACAAGTGGAAGATCTGAGCCCAGTACCCCAAGGCGGAGAGAGTACCGAAGGGAACCCTAGGAGACTCAAGGTGTCGAGGACGCTGACGGAAGACGTGGGAGTGACTCGTACGTGGCCGAGAGTGCAAGTGACGCACCGAAATGTAGCGGGGAAACCAGTCTAATTGGGTCCAATACACAAGGAGGACAGCTGGGAAAAATGGTGACTCCCGAGCGGCAGAAGCTGTCGAAGTTTATGGGGAATGGATCAGAAGATCCAATACAACATTGTAAAACATGTGAAACCATCTAGATAGCAAGCGAACAGGATGATCCGGATCAGTGGCTCAAAGCATTTCCAGCGACACTCAGAGATAGTGCCATTGACTAGTACTCTGAATTAGATCAAGCACACAAAGCTACATGGAGATTATTGAAGCAAGCATTTCAAGAAGAGTTCAAACTCCTACGGGATGATAGCAAGATTGTTGCGGAGATATACAATACCAAGCAAGGAAAGCACGAGAGTGTGTGGACCTATAACCGAAGACTCAAAGATTTGTTGGGGAAATTGGAGGCACAACCGGCTGACAGGTTGAAGAAAAGATGGTTCATCGAGGGCTTGCTTCCGTCATTAAGAAAGAAAATGAAAGTGGTACCTCCATCCTCGTACATTGAAGCATATAAACGGGCGATGGATATAGAAAGTGAAAACAAAACATCCTCCTGAGGGAAAAAGAAGACAGACGACGGTGAATCCAAGACTGTACAAGCACTTAGGAAAGATATGATGTGAATGATGAAAGAATTGAAGGCCGACAAGGAGAGTACAAGAGAAGCCAGAGAACTGTGGTGTACGAATTGCAATGGGGAAGGTCACACGAAGGCAAACTGTCCCAAGAACTTATTCTTAGATATCTGCCAAGTGATGGGACATTCCGTCAAGGAATGCCCATACAACTTAAAACCCAGAAGTGCACAAGTACTCTTCGCGCAAGGAGAACTGTCGACACCGCCGAACACACCACCAAAGCCCCAATACAATAGCAATGCATCCCCTGGAGGTTACCAAAGCAACAGAAGTCCGAGAAACATGATACAGTACGATGCAAAAGGAAGGCCCATGATCCAATGCAGGAAGTGCAACGAATGGGGCCACTTTTCTAGGGACTGCCAGAACGGTCAAGGTTCGGGGGGGAGATTGTGTAAGTGGTGTGGACCAGGCGATCATGAAGATAACGAATGCCCTAAGCAAAAGGGTATCCACATGCTGGAAGTAGAAGAACAAGAGGTACTGGCGATCACCAGAGCACAAGCAAAAAAGGCCACTTACCCAGATCCATGTACAGAGAAACAAAGGACGAAGGAAGCAAAAACCAAAGTGGAACTGGCAATGGCGAAGGAAAACAAAGTACCTCTACAGAAGCCAGGAACCTCTCGGCGGTTGGAGGCGGAAACCAACATCGTACGACAAGTACTGCAAACCACCATATCGATCAAAGTAACTGACCTTCTCCAGACTATGCCGCAATTGGGACTGGCGATCACAAACGTCGTCGGGGATGGCAAGCAACCGCGATTGGAGGAACGAAGGCAAGAATTGATACCAGAACCGCCACCGTACGGTGAACAAACAATCGACCTAGTACTGCTCATAGCGAACATTGGGAAGATGCCAACAGTTGTGCATATGGAGATCAGAGGGAATATCTTGACAAATACTATCGTCGACGGAGGATTGGGAGTCAACGTACTACCCGAAGACACATGGAAGAGTCTTGGGAAGCCTACACTCTGGCCGCCAACATTCCAACTGGTTGGCGCTAATCAACATGGTATCAAGCCATTGGGGACGCTGATGGCGTAGAAGGTGATGATCGGGACACAACAGTTTTTGCTAAATTTTATCGTCATCCCATTACAGAGGAAAGCGTACGATGCACTACTTGGGAGAGGATGGCTAATAGCAGCGAAGACAAATCATAATTGGAAGAGGAACACACTCTTGATTGAGAACAACAGGCGGAAGTACGTCATCGACTTGAAGAACTAGGCTGTGAGTGAAGAATTGGCTTCCTCCGAATCTGAATCGGATGGAGGTGAGTCGGATGTGGACGAAGGAAGGAAAGCTATGGAACCAAACACCGAAGGCGTACTTGAACTCGAGAGTTATTCAGAGGACGAGACAAGCTCGTTGAATGGCTTATTTCATTGGCAGATGGAAGACTATGAAGTGTTCCACCGAGAGTGTAACATGCTACAAATCGGGGAAATCAAGGAAGAAGAGAAATAGGGAACGCCCAACTAGACACTTCCGACCGAGTATGAAGAGTACAAAGAGAAAGTATTGGATGATACACCAGCTGACAAGTTGGAATATGACAAAGTACGAGGTAGTGAGAGAAAGTCAGAAGAAAGGAAGAGAGGAGAAAGAAAATGAAAAGGAGAGAAAGCGCAAAAAGCAAAAACTAAAAAAAGAGGAAAATAAAAAGGAGCAAGTGGAGATAATGAAAAAATGGAGCAAAATAAAAAGAAAGAGTTCAAAAAATTTAAAATTGAGGGAGCAAAAATACAAAAAGGGAGGAATAAAAGAATTAGAAAGGCAGAAGTCTTAAATGAAGTTGAAAAAATCAAAGGAAGTGAAAAAATTAAAAAATTAAAAGTGACCAAGGGAAGGAAAATTAAAGTAAAAACTATTAAAGTATCAAAGTTAGTAAAGGGTGTACGACCTAAGGAGAACACCAAATACATAGCAGAAGAAGCGTTATTATTCAGCACTCAAAGAGCACCAAGGAGAAATCGACAAAAACATAAGGGGATAATTCAGAGGGTCGTACGAGTGAAGGTGGAAGCCGTACGCAGTATGTTGTACCCCAAAATTAAAATTTTTGTTACACTTAGACATTTTGAAGAAATGAGTAAAAGTCTTGTTAAAACAGTCAAAAAGCCTAAAAGGTCAAAATTTGGGTGTGTGTGTCTTGCATAAGGGGTTAAAATGCAAAATTTTCAAAATATGACGATCTGGGTCTGCTAAGAGCAGCTTAATCTACAAAACCTAGATCTCAATTTTTCATCCCTCCTTTTTAGGAAAACTGCTATTTTAGAAATTTTCTAAAAATAGTAACTTTTTCTAGGTTTTTATGCATTTCTTTGGAAATGGATACTGGCAAAACTTTCTAAAAATAGAAAGTTGGTCTGTTAGGGTTCAAACTGAATTTGATTGGCTCAAAATACTTCCATATTAGGCTGGTGCAGTCAGAATCTCAAAATAATCAGTTTTGCCCTAGTGGGTCTATTTTGCTTTTTCAGAAGCATAATAGGAGCTCCGAGGTCATCAATGGAGGTCAGTCGACTGCCAGGCGTCAGATTCAACATTCAAAGCATTCAACAGAAGGCAAGTTGGTGAGCAAGCACGAAGAACAGAGAAAAAAGTGAAAAATGTGAATTTTCTAACACTGGTTGACTTGGGCGCCCCAGGTGAAGATAGGCGCCCATCTTTTTAGGGCATTAAATGATAAAATTAGGGTTTACTTCTCCAACCAAAGTTGCTCAGTTCTCTGCCAACTCTGCAACGAATCTAACGGTGTAGTCATCAAATTATCCAGTCATCCGGGATTCGAGGCTGAACAGGGAGGATTCACACAGAAGTCAGAATGAAGAACATGAAAATTTATCAAAATTTTACCAAGTGTGAGAACTTTGGGCGCCCCTGGTGAAGAAGGGCGCCCAGCTTTTTGAAGCACCTAACTCAGCAGTTAGGGTTTGAGAATATGCTCGATCTCTTCGGTATTCAGCCAGCTTCACAACACCTGTCTCCGTCAGATCATCTGATTGTCCAATCTCCAGTAGATTCAAATCAAAGTGGAACATACGGAATGAAGGTTTCAAACTTGAAGATGAAAATCAGATAAAATTGAATAAGTCTGGAAGGTTTTGGGCGCCCCTGGTGAAGAAGGGCGCCCAAGATTTCAAGGAGCTAAACAGATGATTTTGCAGAAGTGGCTCTAACGTGATTTCTTCACAATTGATCTGGCTTTCCAACGAGATACTCAGTGAGTCAGTCGAAGGTTGCAGTCGCCAGATACAAGGAGCTGAACGGAGGGTCTGACGAGAGCTAAGGAACTGAAATTCAGAAGCCAACAGGAAAAAGTGAAAAATAAACCAACTCTAGTGAGTTTGGGCGCCCCAGCTTACCAGGGGCGCCGAAGCTTTTGAAGGCTCAAATTCAGCAGTTTAATGCAGTCTCTCCCAGGAGACCCCTCTTAATATCTCATCAGCTTCGTAACGAGCATAACCGTCTGTCAATCCGATGCCCGGATCACCAGGTTCGACATGATCATCTGTAGAAGAGGAGTCAATGAAGAAGTTGAAGATCATCAAAAATGGCTAACTCTGGACAAAACGGGCGCCCCTGGAGGAAAAAGGCTCCCATGAATTCGAAGGTCGAAATGAAGTTTTTAGCCAGAGACGCCTCCAGAACAATCTTCTCAAAACGGGTCTGGCTCTGCGATGAATCATTCAGCTCGTCCATCAGATTAATTTGCAAACCGAAAATCGAAGGTGAAGTAGGGGGTCAAAATGGAGAAAAGTAGAAAATATCAAAAAAATGGCTAACACTGCTTGAAGTGGGCGCCCCTAGCCAAGAAGGGCGCCCAACTTCTCATGCCTTAGAGAAATTCTCAAGATTTTCAAAATTTTCAAAATTGCAAAGAGGAAGAAGGCGTCCAAGTTCAATGAGCTGAGATTTTAGGGTTTTGAAAATAAAAGCAAAAGAAAGCAAACCTAAAACAAAACCCTAAGTCTATTTAACACCTCTCTTCAATGTAATTTTCATTATTTTTGCAGGTAGCATTCAAAAGAGAAAGTTGGAGCTGCAAATTTGAAGAAATTTTTCAAGATTCAAGAGCTTAGTTTGCTGGTTTTTCATCAAAATTTTCAGACCAGCAACTTAAACCCTTGCTTTTTCATGCTTTTTCATCCAAAAGATCAAATTTTTCAAGAAGAAGGCCAAGGTTTTCAAAATTTCAGCCATCTGGGTCTTTTCACTTCATTCTTCTGAAGAAATTTTCAAGAACTTCATCAAGTTGCAGCAGCTGCTTTTTATTTGCATGTCAGTGAAATCCTCAGTGCATTCAGTTTTCAACTATCTAGGTCCTCTCAAATCAGTCTTTTGAAGAAAACCCATATCACAGTTTTTTTCAAGAAAGTTTCAAATTCTAGGGTTGGCTGCTTTTTCGATCAACCATCAGTGTTTTGCAAATCTAATCAACTGGGTCCATTTCTAATCATATTTTGAACAAAACCCAAGTGCCACCTTTTTTCGTGAAAAATTGAAGAAATTAGGGTTTGATGTTTTTTCAGTATAAGGTCAAAATTTTCAAAAACGGACGATCTGGGTTGTCTTGCAACGAAATTCTGAGAAAAACCCATATCTCAAAAACTATTTCAAAAAATTTTCCCATTGGAGCAAGAAAATCAGCATTCTAAAAATAGAAGTTGCTCAAAGCTTGTCTGAACCTAGGCAAGTTTACAGTCATTCTTCAAGTTTTCCAAAATGGAGTACACTCCTAATTTTTTCAAGACTGAATCAGCTCTCTATCATGATTTCATCAAAACGGCTGAGACAGACTTGCATCACATCAAGCCGGTGTTTGATTTACACGCTTTGGAGAGCGCAGGCAACACCTCAATCAGGAACCTGGGACATTCTGGACTCCTCGCAGCAGCATCTATTCCTATAGCAGTTAAGAGTCTTGAGTTTGTAATCGCTTGCATCAAGCCTTACAACCAGGCTACTAGGAAGATCCAATCAGCTGATGGTAGATTAATTTGCAGTCTGAAACCTGATATGATCGAGAAGTGTTTTTCCATTCCCCCATGGCTTGAAAGTGTTACTATCTCAAAGGGTGAATGTGAAAGGATATGGGACATGCATAAAAACAAATATAGTAAGAAGATTGCACAGAGGTGGATGAAAGAAACGCAGAGGAGCCACCTTTAACACATGTCTCAGTACCTTTGACAAAACCAATTCACATCGATCTTGATATCGAAGATGATGAAGAAGTTGCAGTAGTACCTCCTAAGGAAGTTAGTAAAGATACTACTGTGTCTTGGCTTGTGATCTCCTTAGGAAGGGTAAGAAGAAGGCCTTCATATCATGTGAGTGTTGATGATCTCAATAACATCTATCAGGAACCTCCTAAGAAGAAAGCAAAGAAGCAAGTTCACTTTGATAGGAATCCTGATAACGAGATAATCATGGAGACTGCATTGCCCCCAGCAGACACGAACAGGGATGAGGTGAATATGGATGACTTCATCATGATGAAGGCTAATCTTGGTAGAAATACCAGGCATGCGGATGTGAGTCTATTCAGAGTTGTGTCCGAAAACCTTTAGGAAAGAGTGCTCAAGGATGGAGAAGACAAGGCAGCCCTCAAGGCTGAAAATCAGCAGCTTAGGCTTTATATTTCTAACCTTGTCCATGGCTCTTCACAGGCAACCCAGTTGCTGCCCCAGATTTTAGAGACACTAGCAGATCATCATCAGTTGAGACAGCTGGTCATTTGTGGGAAAGAAACTCAGGAATGGATCGAGAGTTTCATTGTCAGAGGAAAGGAGATTTTGGCACGGATGTTCTAGTTAAGAGAAAACGCTCATGAGCTACGTCAAGGTATCCAAGGGTTTGAACAAACACTGGCTGAAGTAAGACCAAGGCATGAGATCATCATTGCTGATTTAGACACAGCCTACGGTTCAGCAGTTTCAAAAGAACACAAGAAACAAATCCTTGCTTGGAGAGAGCGTCATGTTTTCAAAGTTAAAACCTATGAGAGGATATCCGAAGAATTTATCGCCTACAGACAAAGGGTGATTGAAGCGCTTCTTTTCATCAGTGAGTTTATCACAGAGATTCCTTCTCAGTACAGTCTTGAAGATGGTTCCTAAGTTGGGCTTGATGAAGTGCAAGATCAATTTCAGAGTGTTGTTCGTAGTTGCAATCCAGTTGGCGGAAGGATAGGTCATATTTTGATGATGTCAGCAAAGTTTGAGAAAGCGGCCAATGAGGTCGAAGATTTCCTGAGATCTGTTGCAGATGCTGAAGATATTCTAGAAAAGTGGTGTTTTGCTATTGAGGGCATAGATGCACCAATCCGGGACACAGTTTCTAATTTTCTAACGGATGTGATCGAGCTTTAAAGCAGCTTTCTTCTAGAAACTTTATTTTCCACTTTCTTTCTATTCTTGGAATAATTCTTATCCATTCTTTGAGAAGAGAAAGAAGATAAATGTAATAGTTGGCGTTTCCCGCTTTTTCTGCTTTCTATGTTATCTTTTTTTTCTAGATTTAGTAATAAAGTTTGCTTGTTGAGCAAGCCCTAGATTGTGAAAGCAAGGAGATTTTAGGGTTCCCTACTCCTTTGCTTGTTTATAAATAAGAGCCTTTGCTCATTAGTTTCTTTAACCATGCTAGTGATAACAAAACGCTAAGCCTATAGTGCCTTCTATTTGTTACTCAAGTGTTGTTCAATTGTCTTATGATAGCCAATTGTTGAGTCTCTTTTAGCCAACAAGAAGTTATTGTAATTGTTGTTCGTATTGTGTAAGAACAAGATTGCAAGCCTCTTTAGCTGCAATTTCTTGTTCGAGGCATGTTAGAAGTAGATTTTGTTCCAGAAGTTTGAGTAATAAAATCATGAGCCTCCTTTGCCTTGATATAACATCTCAGATTTCCGTTATTTGTGTTCTACTTTTATGATCTTGATTTTAGCTTACATTGAAGTGTGTAGATGTTTGTTGAGAGAGAGTTTATTGAAGTATTTTGTCAGAGAATCCACCTTGTTCATTTCTAGTTTCTCTTGCTCTGCTTGTTACTTGAGAAGTTAGAAACGTCTTTAGTTTAAGTTAGTCGTAGTTGAAGTTCTTAAATCAGAAAATCTCAACTGCGGCGTTTGTGTTTAATAAACCTTGTGCTCTAAGCTGATCAAAAAGATAGGCAACTTAGTTCTTAGTTTACTTTCTTTCAACACCATCAGCAAGAGGGAGCTTCCCCTCCTAATTTGAAGAGCAGTTTATCTGTGCATAGTTGTCCATTTCAAATACGCATTCCAGAGGTGCAAATTTAAACGCCAACACAGTAGGAAGAAGAAATCCGTACGCTGGAAAGAGAAGGCCGTATGGTGGAGAGATAAGAAGGCTATACAGGTCAAGAGATTGAAAAACACACGAGCCATCCACATCAACAGGGCCGTACAATGGCAAACTAGATGCATCCAGAAGTCCGTACGGGAAAACTTGCAAAGGGCCGTACAGTGGAAAATTAGAAGAATTCCAAAGTACGTACGACAAAACTTGAAGAGTGTTGTACGCAATTGCTATTTGAAGGCTGTACGGACTTTCCACCTGAAGGGCGAAGGCTTGGAAAAGAAATATGTACGATTAAGAGCATCAGTCATACGAAGCAAGGGGGACGAACAACTAGAAAATAATGAAAAGCCCGTATGCACTGGAGATTTAAGACTCACAAGGAACAGAGGTCACAACTCCGTACAGAAGAAAACACATGCCGTACGTTTAAGGAGAAGAGTTGCCATACGGAAGGTTGTACACCACAAACAGAATAAGAAGTCAGTACGCATAAGGGAAAGTGAATCCATATGCATCAAGAAGAAGGCCGTACACACAAGAGAGAGTGAAGCCGTACGAACGACTGTACCTCGCGAGGGGCGCTGCCTCTTGACCTCGCTAGGGGCGTTGGCCCCAAAACCCCATCAAATTTATTGGAATTGCCAAATTGCAATACAACTAATCATCATAGTACAGTTACAAGAGCAGTTGGCAGCCGAGCAAACGAGAGTGGCAGCTCTTGAGGAGAAGTTGGCAGAGAGGGGCAGAGTATTGGGTCAGTTGATAGAGAAGGATACCCAGGTGGCCGATGCACAACGACTTTCAACACAAAGGCAGAATCAATTACAGGAAAACTATGAGGAGTTGGCATTTTTTGTTTTCAGTCGTCTGGAAGACGACTACTTTGTAGGGGGGGATGATGTAGATGGCCATGTTAATAAATAATTATATTGTAATCAACCGTAATAATTAATTAAATAAATGTTGTAGTCGGTCGTAATGGGAATAGATAATAATAGTTTAAATAATACATGCACAGTTTAAAGTAAAAGTTGGATTAGTTGTCAGGCAAGTAGTTAGGTAGAGTTGCCAACGGTTGATATCTCAACCAACCTCGGCCATCTATATATGTATCTTGTCATTTGTAGTCTAGGGGACAATTGCTATGCATTGTGGAGATACTTCATGAAATCAATCAATCCATTGTGCTGTGCAATTACTCTTACAATTGTTCTATGATTCAAATCTGATTCATATTCTAGTACGTGCATTGTGTTTGTGAATTATTCTCGTTTACTCCCGTAGTACGTTGAACACTACCCAGTGAGTAAACACAAATGAACATGATTTAAAACATAAAATATAAATAAATTAAATTTTATTTGAAAAAGCAAAATATTAAATAAAAAACAAAACTTAAAAATTAAAAGACCTTTGGTGAAAAAGCCCTAAAATCAATGCAATCATCTTGTATATTTTTCTAAAAACGTCAACCATTGATTTTGAAAATTAACTAAACTTGTTCAAATACTTATTACACCTAACCAAAAGAATATAGACTTGAAGAAAGGTATAATTTTTCAATTTCTATTGCACAATTTTTTTTTAAACAAAATCGCCTTAATAAGAGTAGGGTATATGGTAATGGATTGCATTTGGTTTGAGGATGTTTGACATGAGATATTAGTTACACGATATTTGTTTCTTGCATTATATTTATTATTTGATAAATATTGCTGCCACTTGGTGATTTGGAGGGAAAGTGAGTATGTTGATTGCCATTCAAATTTGAAGATATTAGGGTTGCAGTATGCCATTTCCAATTTTCAATGGATGGAAAGTTTAGGGCAACAAGCATTAATATATCTGGTCATTCGAGCATTGGAAGAGCCAGGAAACACAAACTGTGTGCTAGATTTACAGAAATCACGACTAAAAAACCCTAATCATGGCAAAAATCAAGGAAATCGTGGTAGAAATTGAGGAAATCGCAGCAATCACGTTTTATTAAAAAAGCACTACAAAACCCTATAAATGCTTTTAAATAACCCTAAAAAATTGACGCATTTTTTTGTACAAATAAATGGTCTATTAGTGTTGTAGCGGCGGGAGATATTTTCTCCTAAATAAATTGTTCACCAGGCTGGTCGGCCTTTACTTTATAAATAAAATTATATTTCTTGTCGGTCGGCCCTAGAGAGGAGGCCGCCTAGGTTGGTATATAAAGAGGATAGAGTCCTCTCATTCAATCAACAATTCATTAACTCCAATTCAAATATCTTCAGCAGCAGTTCGCCTCCAAGCAGTAGCAGACGCGATTTTTGTAAGAAGTGATATCATCTAGAGCATTTAAGGTTCGCTTCAAGGAGAAGTGATATTTCTCATTGTATGTGGCTCGGCCTATTCTAGGGCTTGAAGTTGTATGCAGTTTCTGCACTTATTATTCTGATATATAATAGAATATTCTTTGCTGGGTTTTTCTTCCTCGAGTAGGAGGGTTTTCCCAGGGTAATCACTGTGTTCATTGTTCATTGTGTTGTATTTTCTGCTTGTTGACATTTCTGATCTAAAAATTAACATGGTCTCAGAGCAGATTTAAGCAAAGATCCGATCAGATTTGTTTAAGCAGTCAAGACAACTCTTTATCTAGGGCAGTCTCTCAAAGAATTGAAGATGGTGAACGGTGTGAAGGAGAAGGAGAAGGAGCAGAGTGCCTCTACTCAAACTGAAAATGGTTGATTGCTTATTGGCGTTTGTGTTGGTGGAGATGATACTGGAGACGACTTGAAGCTTTGAGTGTCTGGCGTCAATGCAATTTCAAACAAAAACACGGGAATATCATAATCATTGTTTCCTTCATCTCTAGCATACATTCTCAGAGACGGCTCATCTTTGGCGCCATATTTAGTCTGTTATTTAGTGGTTGGATCATTCGTATCACCTCATTTGTGCAGTTCGGTGGATGCAGATGATGACATCCACTAACTTTAGCTTGCATTCAAATATGGAGAGTGTTGTTTTGCTTGGCATCAATGTTTCTCTTACTCGTGTGTGATGGTAGTGGGCAGCTTAGATTTGATGAATGCAAAGTAATTCAATGCTTTGTGTGGTATCGGAAAGACATTTCTTTTAGGAGTCGATGAAGTTAATACCGTATTGGTGAATTCATGATATTTGTTGAATATTATATCGGTGCATAATACTCATTGTGGAAAAGAAACTGCCGCACCCTCTTTATATTCTTCCTGTTGCATTTCAAGGAGCTGAAGCATATTTTTGAGTATATACACAGACGCGACATGGTGTATGGGTGAAGTCGTGCCAATTCTTTTAATGGGAGATGTGATTCTGATCATTATGGATATTGTGTTATTTTTATTTTCAGTCCGAACAGAATGCAAATGCTCTTAGTCTATGTTTCCCGCCCGATGAAATTTTGTTAGGCGCTTTCTCTGATTTTCATGCAATCCAGAGGTCGGAGTTCCGTATCCTATAGTTTTCTTTTTAGAACAGTTGTCTTGTGAGTATTTTGCAGTTCGTAAGTATGCTTAAGTGCAGAGTTTGTTTTTAATATTGGAGGCAGCATGTTGAAGGATTCAATGGTATTTTTTTTAATGCTTGAATCGTATTTCTGAAGGTGTCGTGTATGGCACTAAATGTGGTATTTGTCGTTGAGTCTTTGGCTGGTCTTTGAAGCATAGAACTTTCAATGCATTTTCTCCCTTGTTAGTTTTGAGTGCAGATTGTGGTGATCCCCGATAATCCTTTGCTATCACCTATTATCTGCATAGGTAGGAAATGGACATCACCTAGAGTCATGCGAATCATCCTTGGCTTTATCAACTTTGTCTTTAAGGTGGAGTTGTATTGAATTAGAAGCTTGTCTAATTCTGTTCTGAGTAGGGCAGTCTGTTAAAAACAGTGTGTGCATGAGTTTATGAGAATATATGTAAGGTCGCGTATCTTGAGTAATCTGAGCAGTCTGAATTCAAGTTCAAACTTCTCTCAGTCTTTGGTATATACTTCTAGTTTTAAATAGTTCTTTGACTTTCCAGTTAAGAATCAATGCATTGATGTATTGATATAAGTTTCCATTGTTTTGAGAAGTTTGGTTTTGCAAGGAGTCATTTGTTTGTTGATGTGACATATGATTAAGAGAAGTTTGACTCTTTATCCCTCCGGATATTAATAAGTTTTGAAGAATGTTGAGAAAACGTGAAAGGCTACAGATTCTATTGACCAGGCTTCTTCTGGAGTCACCTACTCATTATTTCCAGGCTATCTCATGACTGCTGAGCTAATACCTGCGAGGGTGTATTATTTCCTAAGATAGCTTTAGAAATATTATAATTGAATGGTCAAAATTAAGAGGCACTGCAATAATCCAGATGCTGTGGAAGAAGAATATGAATGCAAATCAGGAAGCTTGGAGGGTGTATTTGTTTCTGGCTTTTGTCCAATTGATCAGATAAAGCTGCCAGTTGGTTGCAATGATAATAACTTATATGCCCTTTTTTAATGCGATATAATTTAGTTCTACCAGATGCACCTGTGTCTGAAGTAAATTCATCCCTTGAAGGCAGAAAGAGATAAGTATTTTATGTTTGTACTTTTGAATAAAATGAAATTGCATTCTTCTAGGCTGAAATTCAGTTTGTTGAGTTGTGCAGAGAAGATTTGACATCAATTATTTGGATCGTGTAATTTTTAGCAGAGATCATGGTTGCTTTCGAGTGGTGATCGCTAGCATAAAATCTTTTCGAGATACCATTCATTCATTGTGAGTTGTTTCATGCTAGTTGTGAAGATTTCTAAGTGTGGCTTTGACATGAAAGGAGAACTGCAATTTCGGTTGTGATTGGTTGGTCACATAGATACCATTCTCTATGAGCATGGACTGTGATGGTGCCTTGATTCATTGAGAGGCCTTGTTCTATATTGAATATGTTGGCTGCATAATGTGTCTAAGAAATCTGAGTTGAGCAGATTGTCTTTGTAATCTGTAGTGTTGTAATTAGCATTTCCAAGAGCAGAAATTGAGTAAAGATGAAAGAAAGATATATTATAATCGACAAAGATAAGTTCTATTATTCCTTCAATTGATCTATCTAATGATATTTGCCATATGACTACATGCTTCATTTGTAGTTTGATTTTATGAACTATTATTAATCTCCTTAAAATGAAGGATGGATTGAGGAGCAAAAGGATGATGGATTAATTATCAGAGATTGCATAAGGAATTCAAAGGAGGAAGAGGGTGAGGCATCCGGTGAGGATGTCATGCCGGCTAGACAAATGAACAAACATGAAGACTTAGCTTGCAGCCATGAGGCTGAGTTGGTGGCACATAACTTCACTGGAGACATCTCTCGAGGGCACAAGGTTGGGTCAGCCTTGGATGGAGAGTTTGCATCAGCAAAGAAGATTGAGAAGGATAAAGACACTAAACATCGGTACAACAGAAATCCTGTCCTCCTAATTTGGAACAGTAGTCTATGGTTCTTGCATGGTCAACTATTGGCAGCCCTAGAAAGAATTATGGAAAACAGTGAGGCTCCTATCGAAGATCATTGGAGAAGTCATGCTAATGGCTATTGGATTGAGAGTTGTGAAAGCGAGTTGGGTAAACCAATGACATGTTCGGGAAGAGGACTAAGGTTTTGAGATCCATCAATGGAGGGGAGTTCACTTCCAAAGGATTTTTGTAATCTCTGTGTTGAGGCAGGGATCAAGAGGGAGTTCTTTATTTAGCAAAATGGAGTCCTATGTCTCGAGGAACTAGAGTGACTCACTGAGAAGAAGTGAAGGTGTCAGCTAAGTGGGTTGCAGTGTTGCAAGGCCAAGTGCTAAGTCCTTGGAAGACCTCTTCAGCTGCAGAGAACAGAATTGCACAAGACAATCAATCTGGATTTGACATTGGTAGCTCCGCAAACCTATTCAAAATAGGGTGATCGGGGATGAGGTCGAGAAGGACAGTCCTGTTGTGACCTTTTTCACACATCGCCCCATTGCAAATGGGGACCCCCTAATTTTGGCTTTGCTTTTGGTTTGTTTTGTCGTTGTCTCTCTTTTCTGCTGTTTGTTTTTCCGGGGATATGCCCTCCTTTAAGCTTGAACGTAAATTTTGGCCAAATCTGTAGAATTAGGGTTTACACTTTCTCTGGTCACTCTGAAGTCAAATGAAGTGAATAAATTGAAATTTGAGACTAACATTACAGTCAGTTTGCTCCCAGTGGACTCTCAGCTAAATTTCATCAAATTCTGAGTACTTACTATTTTTAGTAAGTGTGCAATTACAGGCAATCCTTCAGCATTCTTGAAATTTCGACGGTCACACTACATTCAGAACACATCAAGCTGCTCACCTACAAAATTTGAGCTGAAACAGACAACTTACTATTTTTAGCAATTCAACTTCCAAGGCAAATTTCAAGGTTTATATGCAGAGTTTTTCAATGCATGTTTGAGGATTCCTTCTGGGTTTTCAGAGACCTTCGCGATGATGTAACATGCAAAGTGAGATAACGACTTTTAGAGTTCAGCCTTCGGAGACTATTTTTAGGGTTTGCATGTCAGGTGATTCCTTGTGGGTTTTTCGAGACCTACGCAGTGGTGTGACATGCCAAGCGAGATAATCACTTATTCAGGAACTTACTATTTTTAGCAGATGCATCCCGGCAGCTGCTTCCCAGCACTTCAGCATCACGAACTAATCGCAATGCAACAGAAACGAGAACAAACGAAGATCATTTAATATGCATGCAAGTCCAATTAGGGTTTCCAGCATCGGGACCCGAAAAGAGGGGTAAAAAGTCAGAATTTTCAAAAACCGGTGTATACCACTGCGATTAGAATCTTTCAAGGTATTCACCAGTAAAATTTGAGGGCAAATGGAGCACTTACTATTTATAGTAAGTCATTTCAAAAACTAGCTAAAAATAGAAAGTCAACAACAGGCGCCAGTGTCAACAAGCAAGTCACGTGGTGAGGAGCACGTCATTTGAATTTCAAATCAAACGGAGTTGTGGAGGTATCAGAAACAAGCAGTTACTATAAATAGCAAACCACCTTCAGAAACATGCTATTTTTAGCAGGCCAGCCCAGGATAGCAGTGTCAATAGGCTGACGGAGTCATGAAGATCCAGTGTTCAAAATTTCAAAGCAATCTGAGCTTCTGAGATATGAAAATTCAAAGACTTACTATTTATAGTAAGTTGTGAGTTGACTGGTGAAGATGAGAAAAACGCCTAAGTGTTGAAAATATCCTGCTCCACCTTGAATATGCGCCCTCTTCACAGACATGATGCATGAAAATATTCTAAGGAAAAGTTCATCCTCCTCCTGTGATAAAATGCACCCATGCTTGGAGGGGTCTAAGAAGTCAATGCTTGGCGTTGAAAATATTGATCCTCCTCATGCCTTCATTTGCGCCCTCAAGTGGATGAGTTCAAAAAAATTTCTAAGTATGAAATGGATATCCTCCCCCTATGGCAATATGCGCCCATGTTAAGAAGGTCAATGGTTAACAAAACAAGCTTGGCGTTGAAAATGTTTATCCTCCACACATATCCAAATGCGCCCTCAAGGTGATGACATGCAAAATATTTTCTAAGTATAACTTCCATCCTCCTAGAGGCATCAAATGCGCCCATCTTAAGAGGGGGGTCAAAGATTCAAAGAGGAAGTCAAGATGTTCATCCATCTCCCATGTTCAAATGCGCCCAAGTAAGGGCATGTGAGGACAAAAAGAAAGAAGCTCAAAGGTCAAAACAAGTCAAGGGCGTTGGAAGTTATATCCTCCACACATGCTAGAATGCGCTCAAGCAAGGAAGTCAAAAGAAGAAAGTCAAAGATACTCATCCTCCTCTACATGCCATATGCGCCCATGCATTAAACATTATCCACTTCACTATATGAAATGCGCCATCCTCTTCAAGTGCTAAATGCACCATGTAAAGGGTAAATGAAGTAAGTAAAAAGGTGGTGATGGTAAAAATAAAGAGTTGCTTAGGCGTTGGGAGTAAAGATGGTAAATAATGCTAAGCGTTGAAAGTTTAATAGCCTTCATGATAAGGAAAATGCGCCCAATATGCAAAGAGGAGAGATGATAATTGCTAAGGCGTGGGAATTTAAATATGCTAGGCGTTGGAAGTTTAAAAGGAAAATGTTCTCCATGGCATATAATATGCGCCCAAGGCATTTTAAAAGAAATTTCTCCAAGGCAAGGGACGTTAAGTTGTCTAAGTGAATTTCTTCACCACTGGAATAATGAGTGAAGATGAAATTAAAAAAAAATCCCCAAGGCGAAATTTTCAAAATGCTAAATGATTTAAAAAAATTTCTAAGGCACAATATTTTCTTCCTTAGGAAATTACGACTAGACATGAAGGATGATGAAATTTTCTTGGAGATGATAAATTACCAGTGATGAAGTCAGAGGATGTTGGCATTGCAGGGTTGGTAAGAAAAATTTCAAGTCAGAGCAACAAGATGTTCACGACGATGAAGGAACGGGATTAAATTTCATGAGAAATTATTTTTCTAAGGTTCGAAATTCAAGTAAATTAAATGAACCCATTCGTTGTATACCCATGAATTCGACACATTCTGAAGAAAATTTTCTTCTGGGTATTTAAGATCTTCGATAAAAAGTTGATTTCCAAGTCTTCTACACTTCGCCAAGGCCTTCAGGATGAAGAATTTAATTGGCACTTGAATTGTGAAATTTTCCTAGGGAAAATTTTTTAAAAAATTTCTAAGGCAAAATGGATAAAATGTGTTTTCGAAAGGAAAAATGCTTCGGATGATGAATTTGAAGTTGACTGCCTAGGTGAATTTGCTCAAACTCTTCGTGATGATAATCTTCTTGAGCCAGAGTTGAATAAAATCAAAGTCGTCAACGACCCAGCCGATGAAATGAATTATGATACACCCTTGAGGAAGATGAAATTTGGCTAAGGCATGAAGAATTTGAACGCAAAGTTGGCTAGTGAAGACGATGAACCATGAAAATCCGTGTAAGTAATAGTATCCGGAGCTTGGTGACGTGGTGAATTTGCGCATTTGGCATGTAATGGGAGCTTAAATTATTGATCATCATCACTTATGTCACTTTCTCAGGCTTAGGGACCATGTGTCTATATTTTAATGGGGTCACTTTCTATTTTTCAGTTACTATTCATGGCTAAAGTGAAAAAAGAAACAACTTAAGTGAATAGTGTTTTTTTAATGAATAGTGTTTCAATGTCAAATTATAAAAGAGCAAGAGAAAGTTCGACCTCTTCATGCTTGATGATATTTTGCTGATTGAAGTTTGGAAGTGTGGAGTTTGGGAGAGAAGGAAACTAGGGTTTCCGGATTTCTGCAGTGGGTAAGCCTGGTTTGGGGCTTGTAGTTAGGATTTGGCATCTTGAAGGTGTGAAAGACCACCCTAAAGTGCTGGTTTATTCTTGTTGCTGCTTTTTGGAGCTCGAATCTGCTGGTTACAAGCTGTTGGAGGCATCTTTTGGAAGGGTTTTTGCTGCCAGCATCTCCATTCGCCATCTTGAGGTAGTTTCTTGCATTTTGGAAGATTTTGAAAGCTGATTTCTTCATCTACAGCCAGCCGCACCTTCTTGAGGGTTTGATCAGCTTGGAGGAAATAAAACGCCTTCATATTGTTGCTGCTTTCTTTCCTAAAAGGGGCGCCATCTTATTTAGAAGCTTTTCCATCAAGAAATCGGTAGGGAAAGTTTGTATTTGATTTTGTATGAGCATTTGCTTGGGCGCGGGTACTGTAGCAGTCACTATTCACAGTGAAGTTTGGCTGTAAGTGGAATTAAGACTTAAGATGTATTGCCTCTTGGATTTGATGCTAATTATATATGCCATGTAAGCTGTTATATCATGTAGAATGCATCTTAGAGGTTTTTTGAATCTTGCTCAAGTATCTCTTGAATTGTATGCAAGCAGCCCATTAATGTATTCTCTTGTAATGAAGAAGGTCTCTTAATTATGAAATTGAGTTCATTGCTTGAATATCATTGGCGTTTAGTTTATTTGTGAGTTCATATTGCATGTATATGCTGGTTACATTCATGAGTATCATTGGCATCAACCACAAAAACACAAAAACAAGAAACAACAGATTACAAACCAAAAATCAGTCCTTTAAACGAAGTGAAATCAAATCAGCAGTGAGCACGGTACATCACAGTGGTATCAGAGCGGTTTCCTGCCATCCTGTTGGGTAGGTTTCAACTGCAGTTCAGAGGTTTCAGTAAACATGGCCACTTCCCAGAAGCAGTGGGACAGGAACATAGAGATGCTTAAACAAAGATTGAAAAGGTTGGATGAAAGTCGGAATGGGATGAAAAAGTTGTGTTCTTATTGCAGAGAGCCGTACGATTTAAACCATGATTGTCCCTTGAGACCTAAGGGCAAGGCGCATAGAATAATGTGGGTTCCCTATGAGGATTCAGAACCAAAGAAAACGGACCCTGCAAAACTAGATAGAGTAGCGCGGCATATAGCTTCCATGTTTAAAAGGTCTACATCACGGAACGAAGAGGGGAAGAAACAAGAGGTCACTACAGTATCTAGGAGCCTGTACAATGAATTCTTAGCAGTTAATGACCAGCATACAGCTGATCCTTTGGAGAGCAAAAATCAGACCTTAGAAGATCCACTAGCTGATGATGAAGTTGAAATTTCTAAGGCAGTTGTAGAGGAAAAACACTTGAGTCCTCTTGAAAAAGAAGAAGAGTCAGAACACGAGGGTGAGGGTCCTGAACAAGATGTTGTAAGGTTACAGGATGATCATGTTGAGAGAGATGCACATGAAGAAAAGGGTCCATATGAAACCAATGAGGGTTTTGAGCTCCCTACATCTTGTGTATCAGCAATTGCTGACGAAATTTTTGATCATTTTGAAGATACCAATTCAGAGTATGAGCAAGAATTGTCAATTCATGATTCACGCAGGCCAGATTTACAGGATCCTTTGGCGGAGAAGGATGATAAAATTGATCAACCATTGACACGAGTGGACTCTACATCGTCTTGTGAGACATCCTATGAGACATATAGCAGCAGTGCTTTAGATGATGATGTGTGCGTTGATGATAGCATACATGATGCTGCTGATCATGATGTGAATGAGGTGGACTCAGCCTCGTACTATAGTGCAGATTGGGATGAAGAGCAGGAGGCGGATCAGGAGATGGAGTGTGAGATGATCGACAATCCATTGTTCGAGATAGATGCTTCTTGGACATATGATAACCCACTCTTCGAGATAGATGATGTTCACCCACTTGAACCGAGTCTTGAGATGAGCACTAATTGTGGATCGGGACTTCAGACAGGGTCCACAGTGGAATTTACTGAGGCGAGCATTGTGAGGAGTGTTCAACACTTCTCTTCTAGTCCACATACAGAGGATTTGTTGGCGTGTCAGTGTGGATTGGTGCAGGACGTATACCATCCCTTCTTGGATGGAGAGTTACCATCTTCGGTAGATGGAACCAGTGGTTGCAGATACCCGACTCAGTTGTTGGCGGGTGAGTGCTTGCAAGATCAGTATTTAGTCTTCCATCAGGCTGATGTGTATCCTACAAGGTTTGTTGCTTCTTTGTTTCAGAGACTACTGGTGGACACAGGGTTACAGAGGGATTATAATGTCAACAGGCTTGATGGCACAGATGGATATCACATCCATGAGAGTTTAGCGGAGGTTATAAAGAGATGTTACGTAGCAGATGTTGTCAGTTATCCTTACCTCCTCATGATGGATGGACATGAGTTCAGTTTATATTGGGATCCAGGCGGAGACAGAGTTGGCATGATCGTTTGGGTGGGTCCCAGTGCATTACTTCACCACTTCTGGTATGGTGGAGTTACGATCAATGCTGAGAGAATCTTGAATGATATTCACAGCATTCAAGAAGTTATTACCAGCACCCATAACAGCCTTGATCTTTATGACAGCAGTGATGAAACTGGGCATCAACATGAGAGGAAAATGATTACCCCAGGAAGTGATGTTTCTACAGAGTTGTCACACATTGGTACTCGAGATTCGGGTACTAATAATGCAATTCATGATGTCGGATCAGGCCACAGTAAGTCTGATTTTTCATATCAGACCGTAGAAAACCAATCAGAAAGGTTAATCAGGGGCAATGAATTTCGAGATTGTGAGTTAGGTGGAGGTGCAGATACCTTGGAAGAGGAAGAGTGCGAGGACACCGACAAAACGACAGCTTCAACAATATCGGTTGAGCCATCCTACAAGGTACATAGCCGTAGTACCCCTGTTGAAATGGTGTGTGAAGTTGATAGCACACACGAGACTGCTTATCAGTTGGGGAGCGATGATGATTTGGCTTCATATCTTAGTACAGCTTCCAAATTAGAGAATTCGTATGGGAGTGATGAGTCCCAGGGTCCTCATGGTGTGTTAGGACAACTGAAGGCTAATGATAGTATGATTGCCACAGCCATAGAGCATTTTGATGCTGCTTGTCAGATGTTGGCTACGTTGGATGGGAACACTCCTATGTCAGATTGGCACAATGATAGTAGTCTCTCCTTTCCAGAGTTGCACGCACTTCGAGAGGCAGTTGGAATTATGAAACAACATTACCTACAGCTCCTTGCGGACAGAGATTTCCTTCTCGAGTGGGGTTGCATCTGTCACAAAGCATGGAAGGGGAAGGAAGAGGAGTTTGATGAGCTCACTTATGAGCTTGAGATGACCATGGATTTCTTGAAGAGCACTCAATTGGCCCTTCAGGAGTCACACTCACGGTTGGAGGAGCTTACCGTGGTCTCGAGTTTGGCACAGTCTTCACCAGCTTCCGATACAGTTCAGGTTTCCATGGCAGCAGTTGGTGAAGAACATATATCCACGGATGGTGGTTGTGAGCAGGTCAAGGATGTGGATACTACATCCATCACAATTTCAGGTGTTGTGGATACAGATGGGATGAGAGCCTTGGTTGAGAGTTGCGGAGAACCATGTGTTGCACCTGGTTCCCTTAAGTTTAGTCCCATGACAGGTGATGCAGAACAGGTTAACGATAGCTCTTGTGACTTGGCGGTTGACTCACCAGGGAGTTATATGTCAACTCACGATGGTACTACATCCACTTCACAGGAGATATGCAGAGCAACATCAAGTGGGGAGATTGGTCCTTATGTCGATTTGTTTCCCTCCCCTAGAAGCAAATCAGTTTTTATACCCCATACAGTTGATTATGGTTGGCAGTTTGTTGAGCCGATTCAGGAGCACAATCCCAGGGACTCAGAGTTGGATGGTTCAGACCAGCATGGAGTGATTGCGCAGTTTGTGAATAATCCCTCAATTGAGTTTGATGGTGGTTTGATCTATGGAAATCCACTCTTCGAGCTAGAAGCTGATCATACTCATGACACTAGTTCCAGGTTGAGTGACAGTTGCAGAGTTTTGGATCGTCCTAGTGCATCGGGATTCCAAACAGGGCTCACGGAGGAGTTTAATAGTGTGTACTGGGTGAGGAGTGCTTATAGTTTTGCTTTTGATTCACCCGTACATGATTCATACTTGATGCACAATTCTTGGGCACAGGGTGATTCTCTTGGAGCAGTCAAGGGGAGTGCCTCTTATTTGTGTCCAGAGTTACCATCTTCAAAAGATGGCACTAAAGGCTGCCAGTACACGATTCAGTTGCCTGCAGGGAATTACTGGCAGGGACAACAGTCCGTGATCCATCATGTTGATAGGTATCCAACAGCGTTTGTTACTTTAATGTCACAGGGATTTCACTTGGATACAGGGTTACAAGGTGATTACGATGTCAGCGGACATGATGGTTTGATTGGTTATCACTTCCAGGGGTGTTCTGGAGAGACTGTAGAGGGATATTGTGTTGCGGATGTTTCTGGATATTTTTATCTCTTCATGACAGATGGAGGTGACTTCAAGTTGCTTTGGGATCCGGGTGGTGTCAGTTCTAGCACTACAGTTTGGTTGGGTTCCGACAGGTTGCTTCACCATTTTCAGCATGGTGAAGTTGTGATCAGATCTGCGCAGCAGAAGTCAGAGGTTATCAGACATGGCAGACTTCCATTCTGGGTTCGGGATCCAGGGATATTTTGCGCAGTTGTGTTTATGCTGGCGCTTCAGGAGTTAGTTAACGACGCATGGGACATTCCGCAGTTCTTCTTTCGAGCCTTCCGAGGAGTGAGGTTTCTTCGCAGTAATGATTGCTTGGGGACAAGCAATTTCAGGGAGGGCGGACTGTAATGTCCCCATTATTTCGCGAGCATCAGAGTCATTGGATTAGCCTATTATGTCGATCCTCGTAGGCTAGTGGTTCTGGACAGAGGGTCACTTGATCGGGCACTTGGTCGGTAAAATGCAGTAATAGTATCCGGAGCTTGGTGACGTGGTGAATTTGCGCATTTGGCATGTAATGGGAGCTTAAATTATTGATCATCATCACTTATGTCACTTTCTCAGGCTTAGGGACCATGTGTCTATATTTTAATGGGGTCACTTTCTATTTTTCAGTTACTATTCATGGCTAAAGTGAAAAAAGAAACAACTTAAGTGAATAGTGTTTTTTTTTAATGAATAGTGTTTCAATGTCAAATTATAAAAGAGCAAGAGAAAGTTCGACCTCTTCATGCTTGATGATATTTTGCTGATTGAAGTTTGGAAGTGTGGAGTTTGGGAGAGAAGGAAACTAGGGTTTCCGGATTTCTGCAGTGGGTAAGCCTGGTTTGGGGCTTGTAGTTAGGATTTGGCATCTTGAAGGTGTGAAAGACCACCCTAAAGTGCTGGTTTATTCTTGTTGCTGCTTTTTGGAGCTCGAATCTGCTGGTTACAAGCTGTTGGAGGCATCTTTTGGAAGGGTTTTTGCTGCCAGCATCTCCATTCGCCATCTTGAGGTAGTTTCTTGCATTTTGGAAGATTTTGAAAGCTGATTTCTTCATCTACAGCCAGCCGCACCTTCTTGAGGGTTTGATCAGCTTGGAGGAAATAAAACGCCTTCATATTGTTGCTGCTTTCTTTCCTAAAAGGGGCGCCATCTTATTTAGAAGCTTTTCCATCAAGAAATCGGTAGGGAAAGTTTGTATTTGATTTTGTATGAGCATTTGCTTGGGCGCGGGTACTGTAGCAGTCACTATTCACAGTGAAGTTTGGCTGTAAGTGGAATTAAGACTTAAGATGTATTGCCTCTTGGATTTGATGCTAATTATATATGCCATGTAAGCTGTTATATCATGTAGAATGCATCTTAGAGGTTTTTTGAATCTTGCTCAAGTATCTCTTGAATTGTATGCAAGCAGCCCATTAATGTATTCTCTTGTAATGAAGAAGGTCTCTTAATTATGAAATTGAGTTCATTGCTTGAATATCATTGGCGTTTAGTTTATTTGTGAGTTCATATTGCATGTATATGCTGGTTACATTCATGAGTATCATTGGCATCAACCACAAAAACACAAAAACAAGAAACAACAGATTACAAACCAAAAATCAGTCCTTTAAACGAAGTGAAATCAAATCAGCAGTAAGCACGGTGTCACGAAAAACACATCAACAAGTCCTAAACTCTCGCAAGTCAGTAGTACCGGAGATGTGCGTTGGAAACCATTCCTCTAAGGCAAGCATTGCAAGCAATCTTGGACAAGGAGGTTAGGAGGTTGATGCAAGTACTTGGAGTTTTAGAGGGAGTCACATCATCATGAAGATTTGTTGTAATGTACATTTCTTTGAGACGGAGAAATATGAGGTGAGAGCCCTTGTAGTGTATATTTCTCTGAGACGGAGAAATATGAGGTCCAAGCCCTTGTTCATCTATGAGACTGAGATGTGTTTCTTTCCACACATGGGATTAGCCATTGTGGACGTCATGTTGAGAGACTCCGTGATGACATCACGTTGAGAGACTTTGTGATGAACCCTTGTACATCTCTGAGACTAAGATGTGTTTCTTTCCACACATGGGAGTAGCCACTGTGGACGTCATGTTGAAAGACTCCATGATGACATCACGTTGAGAGACTACGTGATGAACCCTTGTACATCTCTGAGACTGAGATGTGTTTTCCACAAATGGGTGTAGCCATTGTGGACATCATGTTGAGAGACTCCATGATGAACTCTTGTACATCTCTGAGACTGAGATGTGGTTTCCACAAATAGGTGTAGCCATTGTGGGCGTCATGTTGAAAGACTCCATGATGAGGATATCTGAAAAATACCTCCCTAGCTAAGAGGGAGTGTTAGTGTTGTAGCAGCGGGAGATATTTTCTCCTAAATAAATTGTTCACTAGGCTGGTCGGCCTTTACTTTATAAATAAAATTATATTTCTTCTCAGTTGGCCCTAGAGAGGAGGCCGCCTAGGTTGGTATATAAAGAGGATAGAATCCTCTCATTCAATCAACAATTCATTAACTCCAATTCAAATATCTTCAGCAGCAGTTTGCCTCCTAGCAGCAACAGATTCAATTTTTGTAAGAATTGATATCATCTAGAGCATTTAAGGTTCGCTTCAAGTAGAAGTGATATTTCTCATTGTATGTGGCTAGGCCTATTCTAGGGCCTGATGTTGTATGCAGTTTCTGCACTTATTATTCTGATGTATAAGAGAATATTCTTTGATGGGTTTTTCTCCCTCAAGTAGGAGGGTTTTCCAAGGATAATCACTGTTTCATTGTTCATTGTGTTGTATTTTCTGCTTGTTGACATTTCTGATCTAAAAATTAACATGGTCAAATTTGAACGAATTTTAAATAAATATTTCAAGTTCGAAAAAAATCGAATTCCATGCTTCAAGTTCGCCGAATTTTGTGACTTATTCTATGGCCATACCATGCTACGGGAAAAAATTGCCATACCAGTGTACCTGAATTGGCAACTTAGGTTTTGACTAGAATTAAGTTTTATGCAGATGAATAATTTTCAAACATCATGGTTTTATGCGGATGAATACTTTTCAAACATCATGGTTTTATGCATGAAAATGGATTTTGGAAGTTGATAAGTTGTGTTGGAGTTGAAGAGAAATTGGATAGGAATTTTTGGAAAAGTAAGGCTACCTCAGCTACCCTTTTAGGCTACCTCAGCTACCCTTTTTGCTTCATGAGGACCCATGCATTCAATGCAGCCTTGAGCTTGTCTTCTATTGATTTTCTTAGCAATGGATTATTCATTTGCACTTTAATTAGGTATTCATCTTCTGCCCAAAAAATTCTTGGTTGATTATGGAAATTGTGAGTTTGGTTTGTGACTTTTATGATTTGAAAGAGATCCTAAGATTGTGCATGAAGAGTTGTTGGCCATTGTTTTTGGATGCTATTGTTGGTTTGATTTTTGAATCTCAAGAGCTTGAAGGGTCTTGAAGGGTATTATTTGAGCATGCTATTGTTGGTTTCTCTCTTACTAATTACGAACTTTATTATATTTGAGTCCATTATATGAGAAAAAACACCTTGTCAGGTTTATGTTGTTGTGGTAGCATATTTTTTGAGAAGGTGTGTATGAGTTACTTAGGCTGCTTTGTGTATTTTGAAATCAAAAAGCTTTGAGTTGTTTTGTTGATGGTTAGCTTGTGTTGGGGACTGCCAAGCCTTCTTTTGGTTGCTTCAAACAAGCTTTATCTTGAGTAAGAACAATAAATATTTGTGTGAATAGGGTTTCAAAATAAGTCATTCAGATACCAACTTATACATCAAAAGCATAGATAGTGATCTAGTGATTTTGGTGATTTATGTAGATGACATCATCATCACAATTAGCAAGGCTGGATCAATTGCAAAGGTAAAATAAAATCTATGTTTAGCTTTTGGCACAATAGATTTAGACCCACATGTTAATGATATTGCAGCTTCAGGTTCGTCCTTCCAGCCACAAGTGAAGACATATTTATTTATATGTGTCATTTAATAAATGGGCGCATCTCTTGGCAATAATATAATTCTTATTCTGGGCCGACTTTCATTGTAAATTATATTTATTGAAATTATATTATCTTGGCCGACTTTGTAAGATGAAGAGGTGCGACCTCTCTCATTTGTATATATACAAGGTTTCACTCCTCCATTCATCATTCATTTTTTGAGCAAATTCGATTCATTCCATTCAAGTGTGAATTCATTCAAGTGCGAATTCTATCAAGTGCGAATATTATCAAGTGCGAATTCTATCAAGTGCGAATATTATCAAGGGCGAATTCTATCAAGTGCGAATTCTTCAATAGCAGATTGCGAATTACTCAAGGGCAGATTGCGAATTCTTCTAAGGCAGAATTGAACCTTAAGGAGTGACAGTAATTATCTGTTCTTGTATTTACAGTTGGTACTGAATATTGGCCTTGTGATTGGCCTCATTGTAAAGAGATTTGTTGCCATTGTTTATATATATAAGAGAGATCTTTGTTGCTGGGTTTTTCTCCCTCAAGAGGAGGGTTTTCCCAGGGTATCTGCTGTGTCATTGTGTCTGATTTTGAATTATTTTTCTGTGCTTATAATCTGTTCACTAAAATTTACATGGTATCAGAGCGGGTTTGAGAGGATCGTGATCAAATTATTGCTAATCAGCATACCCTATTGTTCACTTAATCAAGATGGTGAATGGTTTGAAGGTTGAAGATAGACTCGAAGGTGCATCGAACTTCACATCATGGAGATTCAGGATCATGCTTACCTTGCGTGAAAATGACTTGGGTGAGTTCGTGGAGTCTAGCGCTTCTAAACCTGAGGAGGAAGAAGAAAAGTTGCAGTGGCTGAAGAAAGACATTAAAGCAATGAAGATATTGGTTGATTCCGTAAAGGATCACATTGTTCCTATCATCTCTAAGTTGAAGACAGCAAGAGATATGCTCAAGACCTTGGAAGAGATGTACGAAATCAACAATACCAGTCGGGCACTTGCACTGAAGCAACAACTTCATCATGTGAAGATGGCGAAAGGTGAATCAGTGATTGCATACTTTATGAGGATTGCAGATTTGAGAGATCAGCTCTCTACAATTGGGCATATGGTTGATGACAAGGATCTGACTATGCTCGCTCTCAATGGGCTGCCTTTGTCTTGGGAATCATACATTCAGGGAATCAGTGCAAGGTCAAAATTGCCTAAGTTTGATCGCCTAAGATCTGATTGCATTCAAGAGGAATCAAGGTTGATGGCAAGAGGCGTTGGTCAAAGTTCAAAGAATGAAGATATTCATGTTCTCGCCTCCCATACTTCAAAGAAGAAAGGAAAAGATGGAAGGAAAGGATTCTTCAAGAGGAATCGGGACAAGGGAAATGATGATGCACCTCCATCTAAGAAGAAGAGGGATATGTCCAAGATTCAATGTTTTAGGTGTGATAAGTTTGGGCACTTCGCCAAGTATTGTCCAACTAGACCTAAGCAACAGGTCACCGTTGCGGATGTTGATGATGCCTCTCCTCAAAAGGATTCAAGTGAATATTTGTTCTATTCAGCATTATCAAGCAGTGTACCTTCCGACACCAACACTTGGATAATCGACAGTGGTGCTTCACGACACATCACCGGTTTCAAGGAGCACTTATCAAGTTTGGTGGAGAAGGAGTCTTCTGAACAAGTCATCATTGGAGATGATGCTAGCTACTCTGTGAAAGGAATTGGGACCTCTACACTTCATTTGGATTCCGGCATATCACTTCAATTGGGTAATGTTCTTTATGTTCCTGGAATCAAGCGCAATCTTATTTCTATATCAGCTTTGGAAGATAAAGGATATCAAGTTGCCTTCTCCAAAGGCAAAGTTCTAGTATGGATGGAGAACTCTAGCTTCAAGGATGCTCAAGTAATTGGAGTTAGACATGAAAACCTTTACAAGGTCTGCACACGTTCATTACAAGCTTTGGTTCACGACTCTTCAAGTCTATGCGATCTTTGGCATCGGAGATTGGCTCATCTACACTTCTGAGCTTTACCTATCATGGAGAAGATGGTGACGGGCCTTCCTAAGTTCACTCAAGAGCACGAAGGTACTTGCAAGGGCTGTGCATTGGGTAAGAATATAAAAGCCCCCTTTCATAGTAGAGAAAATAGATCTAAGTGTATTTTAGATCTTATTCATTCTGATTTATGTGGTCCTCTGTTCCTTCTTCGAGTGGTTTCTTGTATTATGTTCTTTTCATTGATGATCACTCTAGGAAGACTTGGATTTATTTTTTGAAATCTAAAGAGTCTGAGGAAGTGTTGGATAGGTTTAAAGAGTTTAAAGCCTTGGTAGAAAATATTTCTGGTAAGAGAATTAAGGTCCTCAGATCTGACAATGGTGGAGAATACACCTCTGGTAGTTTTTGGAATTTTTGTATTGATGCAAGGATTAAGAGGGAGTTTTGTGTTCCCTATAATCCTCAACAAAACGGTGTTGCAGAAAGAAAGAAAAGAACGATTGTGGAAGCAACGGCCATGATCCATGATCAAGATTTGCAAACCTTCCTATGGTAAGCTTCCAGACAGTGTGTATGTTCGTAACAGAAGTCCTCATAAGATCTTGGAGAATATGACTCGAAGAAGCCTTTGAAGTCAGTCACTTGAGGATCTTTGGATGTCCTGCCTATGTTCATGTTCCCAAGGAAAAGAGAACCAAGTTGGAGCCTTCTGGCAAGAAGGGAATATTTGTGGGCTACAGTGAGACCTCAAAAGCCTACAGAATTTACATTCCAGGTCAGAAGTTGATCGAGATCAGTAGGGATGTCACATTCGAGGAAGATGTTGCATTTAGGAGATCCAGGGGGATTCATATGGAGATTGATAATGAAGAGTCTCCTCAGGATATGGAAGTTGACCATACTCTTGAGATTCAGAGGGAAACTTCAGAACCAAAAGAAGATATTGATCCTGTTGAACCCTTGGAACCTACTGATGGGCCTACTGACATTGTTATTGGGAGAAAGAGACCTCTATGGGCCAGTCGCACTATGCAAGAGGCTGAAAGCTTTGCAGCTCCTAGAGGCACATTCAGAGAAAGCAAAAGGCCACATAAGTTCTCCAGTTATGTTGCCTTGATGAGTCAGATTATAGAATCCGAGCCTACCTGTGTTGAGGAAGCATCTAGTCATCAAGTTTGGAGAGATGCTATGGCAGAGGAGTATCAGTCAATTCTTAAAAATGATGTTTGGGATATTGTTCCTAGACCCGAAGGCAAGTCTGTGGTATCTTCTAAATGGCTATTCAAGATTAAGCATGCTGCAGATGGAAGCATTGAGAAGTACAAGGCAAGATTTGTGGCTTGTGGGTTCTCTCAGAAAGAGGGAGTTGATTATGATGAGACATTTGCTCCTGTTGCTCACTACACTTGAGTCAGAACCATCATTGCTATTGCTACATTTAGAGGATGGAAGATTCACCAGATGGATGTGAAGACAGCTTTTCTCAATGGAGTAATTGAGGAGGAGGTTTATATAAAGCAACCTGATGGATTTGAGGTTCATGGGAAGGAGTCACATGTTTGCAAGCTGAAGAAGGCCTTGTATGGTCTTAAACAGGCTCCTCGTGCATGGTACGAAAGGATTGATCGGTACCTCTCAAGTTTGGGCTTCTTGAAGAATGATGCTGATTCAAATCTCTACTTCAAGGTAATCAACGGTGATGCATTAATTTTGGTCTTATATGTTGACGATCTGATCCTTACTGGAGAAGATCACTTGATTCTTGAATGTAAGAAGGAATTGACTTTTGAATTTGAGATGAAGGACCTTGGGCTCATGCATTACTTCCTTGGCTTAGAAGTCTGGCAGAAACCAGATGGAATGATTCTAAGTCAAGGGAAGTACACCATTGATATACTTAAGAGATTTGGCATGATGGATTGCAAATCCATGTCTACACCTATGGAGACCAACCTACATAAATTGAAGGAGGCTGTAGCTAGTTCAGATTTGGTGGATCCTACATTGTACAGACAGCTAATTGGATCCTTGATGTATCTAGTTAACACTAGCCCTGATATTTGCTATGCAGTGAGTGCACTTAGCCAGTTTATGTGTGATCCGAGATAGATACATCTTGTTGCAGCTAAACATATCCTGAGATACTTGCGTGGCACAGTTGGATATGGATTGAGGTATACTTCAGATGCAGACTTGGAGTTACATGGTTTCACTGATTCTGATTGGGCAGGTTGTGTCACAGATCGGAAGAGCACCTCTAGTTGTTGCTTCAGTTTGGGTTCTGCTATGATTTCCTAGTGCAGCAGGAAGCAGTCATCTGTAGCATTGAGTACAGCAGAGGCCGAGTACATTGCAGTTTGTATGGCAACTCGGGAAGCAGTGTGGCTTCGTAAGCTCCTTGCAGGATTGTTTGGACAATCAATGGAGCCTACTATCACTCATTGTGATAATCAGAGTTGTGTGAAGCTTTCTGTCAATCCTGTGTTTCATGACAGAACCAAGCATGTTGAGATCAAGTACCACTATATTAGAGATATGGTAATCGCTGGGTACAATTGAGGTACATCAGCATCGATGAGCAGACGGCAGATATTCTCACCAAGCCTCTCGCCAGATAAAGTTTGTGTACTTTCGAGATAAGCTTGGTATGGTGGAGAATCCAGCCTTGATCAAGTAAGAGCCTCAAAGATCGGAGCCTTGTTAATGCATTTTCTTCGAGACGGAAGAATTTGAGGTGCAAGCCCTTGTTAATGCATTTTTTGTTAATGCATGAGATGGAAGAATTTGAGGTGCAAGCCCTTGTTAATGCATTTTCTTCTGAGACGGAAGAATTTGAGGTGCAAGCCCTTGTTAATGCATTTTCCTCTAAGACGGAGGAATTTGAGGTGAAAGCCCTTGTTCCCACCCTCTGAGCTGAGTCATGGTGGATGTCATGTGTGAGACTCCATGACATATGTTGTACTTGTGTTTCACCCTCTGAGAGAGTCATGGTGAAAGTCACGTTGAGGTGACAATATCACGCAAGTGATGAACACTTGTACTTACCATATTATGGTTGATATCGTGTTGAGGCGATATCTAATATCACGTTGAGGTGATATTCTTTTTTTTTACATCTGGTTGTAGCCAATGTGATGGGCATCATGTTGAGATGATTTGTCTTGAGCAGTTGAAAGTTCTCTCCCTAGCTGAGAGGGAGTGTTAATGATATTGCAGCTTCAGGTTCGTCCTTCCAGCCACAAGTGAAGACATATTTATTTATATGTGTCATTTAATAAATGGGCGCATCTCTTGGCAATAATATAATTCTTATTCTGCGCCGACTTTCATTGTAAATTATATTTATTGAAATTATATTATCTTGGCCGACTTTGTAAGATGAAGAGGTGCGGCCTCTCTCATTTGTATATATACAAGGTTTCACTCCTCCATTCATCATTCATTTTTTGAGCAAGTTCGATTCATTCCATTCAAGTGCGAATTCTATCAAGTGCGAATATTATCAAGGGCGAATTCTATCAAGTGCGAATTCTTCAATAGCAGATTGCGAATTACTCAAGGGCAGATTGCGAATTCTTCTAAGGCAGAATTGAACCTTAAGGAGTGACAGTAATTATCTGTTCTTGTATTTACAGTTGGTACTGAATATTGGCCTTGTGATTGGCCTCATTGTAAAGAGATTTGTTGCCATTGTTTATATATATAAGAGAGATCTTTGTTGCTGGGTTTTTCTCCCTCAAGAGGAGGGTTTTCCCAGGGTATCTGCTGTGTCATTGTGTCTGATTTTGAATTATTTTTCTGTGCTAATAATCTATTCACTAAAATTTACACCACATCATTGCTTAGGTGTCAAAGTTTGGCAAAAAAATAAAAAACATACTTTTGTTTCACAAACGAAGTATGCCAAGAGATTTTTAAACAAGTTTAGGATACTAGATTGCAAAACATCATCTACATCCATGGAAACAGGGCAGAAACTTTCAGCCAAGACTGATTCAAAAATAGTGAACAAATCGGTTAACAAGTAGCTAGTTGAAACTTTGATTTATCTTATAGGAACAAGACCTAAATTTTGCTATGCAATCAGCTATATCACCCAATTTATGACAACTGCAAATGTATAATATTGGACTGCAGGAAAGTGGGTGCTAAGATATGTGAAGGCAACAACAGACTTTAGTATTCTATATGGTAAAAATAAGGAGATTTGGCTTTGGCTATGTGGATATTCAGACTCGGATTGGGTATTGCTTTGATGTCTATTTAAGACTTAATCATGAAAGTATATTGTATCAACATCTCTTGTTTGGACCCAGACCTCTTTTGCCCTCTGCTTTGACTAGTTATTCTCCCTCTTTGGAGAAACTATCAGAGCTGCCATTATCAATTACTCTTGAATAGATAGGGTTTCTGTAAGACCTTAGTTTAAAAATGATTTCTGACTATCTATACATTGGTCTGTTTCTGTGACATTAAGTCATTTGAAATTCGAGTTATGTTTTGTTCCTAATTCACTTTCATTAGCTTATGTAAAGCGACTAACACTAAAATTACTTAACCTACAAAAAATGTTATTTCCTTCATAGTCACTGTAAAACAATCTTATAAAGGCTTTGGAGATTATTTGGAAAAATCGAGGAATCTCCCAGATAGAAGCAATTCTGAATTTCATTTTGAATAAGTATTTTTTTGTGCCAAATTTTCGAAGTTGAACTTTCAAAAGGACAAACATACTAGGTAGGCTGGTTAAATCTATTACTTCCAACTATCAGGCTTAACCAACTTTATGGTATAGTGGTTTCCATTAGCTCAAAATTGTTCAATGATTTAACATTGTTGGTGACTACATAACTATCACTTTATTGGTATTTGAGTGATTTAGACTCCTGGACTATGCTATCCTACAATGATAGCACTATTCTGTCAATGCATGTTGCATGATGAATAGCATGCAATTTATTTAATTGTGAATTATCAAACAGATTGAAATAATGATGAGTTAGGCTCATTTCAAAGAGATTTTCTCTGATTGGTCTCTCTTGTTTTCTGATTTCTTTTTTGATTCAATTAGTGTAATTTTTTATTGTGTATGTGTTGGCACATTTCTTTGTTCAAATTTAATACTTTATTCAGTGTAATTCTGCTTTCCTCTTTAGTAGATGCATAGTTCAAAACTGTTTTTTGTTTTGGTTTAGTTCTTTTATGTCTAGTCTAACTCTTTCATTCAATTCATTTAATAATTTATTAATTTGTAATTTTTCACATTCGCTCAATCAATTATGACTTAATTAATTTTGATTCTAGCATAAGTCCTAGTGTGATTGCTTAAAGTATATAGGTTAGTAGCAAATTTATAAACATCAAACAACAGTTAATTATAATTTTAAAGCTCATTTGCATATGCTTGTTTATTTTCTCTATTGTGGAATATGAACTTTAAGCTTGAGCAAACCCTAGGACGAAATCCCTAAGGATATCAGTTTCGGTAGTGAAAAATCTACCCTAGCTGATTGCAGGTGGAATCACACAGGTTTCACGCATGTGGATTGCGATTGCATAATTTGTGAAGTTTGCAGGCAAGACAAATTATATTAAATATTCACAGGTGGAAGAATTGAAGAAGTGGAAAGTTTCAGGAAACTGCAGATTGGAATAAATAAAATAATATATATTTTTTTATTGCTGCTTATACACCCAGCCCTACCGTCGATCAGCCCCAAAAGGAGCCATGCCTCATAATGTTTGGTGGAGGGAGATCAATGCAAATCTTAAATAGGTTTATGAGCTCGGAACATTCCAACACAGCCCTCCTAAGTTGAATTTATACTAGGCACTGACCATAGGGGAATCGTGGCATGTGGTAAGGCTGTTTGGGCGCATTTATAAGCATTGTACCTTGCTAAAGGGAGCCGTACAACTCTAAGGAGGTACAGGGAGATTTCTTTTGGAGCATTGACTTGGGCCAAGTTCAGATCAGCACTATTATATTTAAATATTGCACTTTAGATAGTGGTATTCTGCTGTGTGTAAATGTTTTGAAATATATTTCTATAACAACAATACTCCAAGCTATAAGACATTGTTTCTATTGGGTTCAAATGCAATATTTTGTGTAAATGAAGTTGATTTTAATATGTAACATCCGGAAATTAATGCTATGTTGATTATTCAAAATATCCATTCAAAACAAGCTCACAAACCAACTCAAACTTGCAGCTAAAATCTGTTTGACAAAATGCTTGTGTAAAAAACTTTGTGAAATTCGCAAAAACTTTGTGTTAAGGCGTGGGACATGGCGATCAATTCTCACAGACTTCAACCAGGCTCCGCTTTGCCTCACTTCGGACAGCTTCCACAGAACTGGTGCAATCTTTAGAGGAGTAGCTCGAGGTATTCAGATCACAACTTAGTATGAAAATACCATCACAACGACGCATATAAACATACAGATCATGATCAAAGTTAAGCACACGATATTCCAATTGACAACGCAAGGCTCATTCACCATCAGCGAGCACACTAGTGGTATGGATAGACGAAGTTTGCTCAAATTGAAGACCACATTCCACAATTACTAACTACTTGCATGAAATGAAATTTATTCTACTTTAAGATCCTACTCGAATCAGAAGGATGAAGAAACCTTGCTAGCTACTCACAACAAAAGACAAGATCATCATCAACGAAAATTCTTTTTATTGAGAGAGTGTTCACAACAATTTCTTACAAAGTTTTCAAAGGAAAAACTTTCCTTATTCAAACTACACTATCAATCTACGCTATGCTACTTCTAAGTTGTCTCTCTATCTTCCTATCTCTACTCTAATCTCTACTGTCTAATGATGTACAAATGAGGGGGGATGCCCCTTTTATAGTTGGCCAAATCTAGTGGACGGCTCAGATTCAATTACAATGAAGGGCTCAGATCGAGCCACATAAACCCTAACCCTAAAAACCGCCACCAAGAAGAGGGGTAATAAATGATGTAAATACCCATCTGCAACTAGCAATTTTGATGGTGACCATTAACTTGGTTTCCATTTTTTCCATCCCTAGCTTTTGAAAACATTTCTTCTTTGCCACCTGAGTTGGGCACATACTAGGTCTCAACACTTAGCCATTTTCTCCAAGCATTCGCTTCATCTCCCCAAGTCATCATGCCTTGGCCTCGGTGTTCACCCTGTAAAACAAGCAAGGAGAAGAGCATTAGAACACTTCATCATATAAACTCACCTTACTTACCTGAATTTCATGCTTTAACTTCCAAGGGTTCATTGTTTTTCTCTAGCCAACCTTGCTTTCTTCATGATTTTTCAACATCTATAGGCTGGGGCATATAACACCTATGCATCATATTTCAATGCCTTAGACAAATTTCATCTTCCTCAAGGGCATATTTAAGGGATGCATTTTTAAAATCATCTTTTGAAAGTGTTAGCTTCAACTGCATCTTCTTCAAGAAATTCACTTTTTTGGTTGAGGCGTTGACAACCTTGATTATTCATCTCTGACTCGAGAAAATTATTTCCACGAAGAATTCGATCAATTTTACCTAGGCCATCAACTCCAAATTCATCCGCCAAGGCATTTTATTTCAACAACATATTTTATCCTTCCTGCCTTAGAAAATTTATTATTCAAGTGCCCATCAAAATCCTCACCCTGAAATCCTTGGCGAGCTGTGGAAGACATTAAAATCAATTCCTCATTGAAGACGTCCAGTACCCAAAAGAAAATTTCCTTCGAAAAGCATCAAATTCATGTGTCCATGAACGAAGGGGTTCATTTAATTTTTTGATTTTTTAGACCTTAGGAAAATATTTTGCCACCAAATTTATTCTTATTCTGGGCGTATTTTCTTGCTTGGCCTTGAAATTTTTTATCATCTTTGTAAAGTTGGCACCTTCTGACATATCTAAGCCAATTTTATCCATGCCTATGAAAATTTTATCTCCTCCATCAACTTGGGCATATTTTCCTCTAGAGGAAGGTGGAATTTTAATACTTGGAAAATTTTTAGACAATATCATCAGCATGGGCGCATATTAGGGGTCAGGCAAGAAATTTGAATTTTTGCCTTAGAAAATTTTCTCCATTTATCTTTCACATGGCGCATTTCACCTAGGGTGAAGAAATTTCATCAACACTTAGCACATCACCCTCAATACCTTGGGCGCATTTCGCATATTGAGGAGGACTTAACACCAACGCCTTAGCCATTTTCTTTTAGAAGCTACCACTTCCAACATCCTTGGGCGCATTTAACATGCCAAGGTGGACTTAACACTTTTCAACGCCCTTTTCAAATTTCATCTCTAACTCACTTTGGGCGCAATTTACATGTGGAGGAGGATTTAAGTCTAAACGCCTTGAAATATTTTTGACCCCACTTCCAACATGGGCGCATTCAAAGGGGGGAAGAGGAAGTCAACTGTTTTTGTCTTCTTTCTAGCCCATATGGGCACATTTAGCACATGGAGAAGAAATTATCTCCAACGGCTTTGACCTCTTTGACTCTTCTTCAAGCATGTGCACATTTGGGGTATGGAGGTGGACAAACATCATGCCTTAGAAATTTTTCATGGCTTCTTCCTTCCTTGGGCGCATTTTGATGGTGGAGGTGGACTTAAGTCCAACACTTAAAACTTTTTTCAACATCTTGACTTTGCATGGGCGCATTCAAAGGGTGGAGAAGAAAGTCAACATTTTGCTTTGACCCCACTTTACTTGGGCGCATTTAGCATGCTAAGGAGGACTTAAGTCTAGACTTAGGCGTTTTCTCATCTCCTTGACTTGAAGTGGACGCATTTTCAGGGTGGTGAAGGACGAACTCCAGACTTAGACAATTTTTCACTTCATGCCTCTTGTAGTTCATGCCTTACTATATATAGTAAGTTCTAGGTTTTCATACTTTTGAAGCTTGGACGGATTTAAAATTTTAACCACAGGATCCTCGTAACCCAATTAGTCTGTTCACACTCCCATCTCGAGCTGACCTACTATTTATGGCATGTTTCTGAAGGTGGTTTACTATTTATAGCAACTGCTTAGTTTCATGACTTCCACAACTCCGTTTGACTTGAAATTTGAATGCCGTGACCCTCATTGGTAGACTTGCCCGTTCACACTGGCGCCTGATGCTAACTCACTATTTATAGCCTGTTTTTGGAACGCCTTACTATAAATAGTAAGTGCTCTGATTGCCTTCAAATTTTACCGATGAATAGTTTGAAAGATACTGAAAACAGTGGGATACATTGGTTTTCGAGAATTCTGGCATTTTACCCCTCATTTTGGGTCCACAAGCTGGAAACCCTAATTTCACTTGCATGTCGATCAAACGACCTCCGTTTGACTCTGTTTCTATTGCACTTTGTTCTATTCATGTTCTTGATGTGCTGGGAGGGGGTTGCCAGAGTGGATCTGCTAAAAATAGTAAGTTCCCAGAAAAGTGATCATCTCGCTTTGCATGTCACATCATTGCATAGCTCTCGAAAAACCCATAAGGAATCACCTGACATGCGCTGAAAACTCTGACATGCAAACCCTAAAAATAGCCTCGAAAGACGGCTGAATACTGAAAGTCATCCTCTCATTTTGCATGTTATATCACTGCGTAGGTTTTAGAAAACCCAGAAAGAATCTCCAAACATGCATTGAAGAACTGTTGATGTGTTTTTCGTGACCGCACCAACGCAGAATAAAGTCGCCAACGGCTACCCTATTCTCTCTTGATCAAAGTATTCCGCACGCTAAGATTGCGAGAGAGTTCGTGCGTTCAACTCCAAGGTTCTTTCAGTGCGAATAGGCTCAGTTGGCTCGATGTGATTTGCTTGGTATTTCAAGGGGACTTACGGAATTGTTCGGCAACGGAGAAAGGAATTCAAATGCTCGAAAGATTTGTCTATGAAGTGCGAGTTACCTATACTAACCAAAAAGTACTGAATTTAAAGTGGTTGCAGGGTTTAGAGAATCTAAATCTATTCTAAGTGTGGGATATGGAGCTCGACTTCAGCAAACTTCTAACCGGACTTCGCTTCGCCTCGCATCGGACAGCTTCCACAGAGTCGGTGCAATCTTCAAAGAAGATGACTAAAGATGTTCAAACCACCACTTGACCTAAAGATACCATCACAACGACGCATTCCATCATTCAAACTGTGATTGAAGTTAGTACATGATATCCCAGTTGACCACACAAGGCGCATTCACCATCAGCAAATACACTAGTGGTATGGATAGACGAAGTTGCTTAGATCAAACACCACATTCCACAGCTAACATCTACTTGCATGGTGTTGTACCCAAACCAATTTTTTTTTGCTTCATCAAGGCATTTTGCATAAAAGAGTCTAAACCTTGCTAAAATGATGTAAAATACAGTTTTTGGGCAATATTAAGCATGGAGTTTTTGTCAATATTTTGTCAGTCAAAGTCAGTTTTATTCATCAGAACCTGAAGCAGAGACTCAGAATGGAGCTCTTCAGAATTGGTCTGGCTATCCGATGAGCTATCCAGCAAAGCTTTCCGAGATCCGCAGCTCCGGCAATCAGCGACAGAAGTTGAAATTCCCAAAGTTCCAGACGTGAGAAATTTGTCTTTTTCAGGCAAAAGCGCAACTATAGCCTGAGGGCGCCCATCTTAAAGGGGGGGTAAATTTTGGTATTTCTGGTAGCGAATATAGTCAATCTGTTCTCAACTAGTCTGCTTATCTGACGAGATATCAAACGTAGTCATCCGAGTCTCAGAATTTTGGCAGCAGTCATCTGAAGATGAGCTTATAATGGAGTTTTCACATCACAGAGCTTCTTCATTGCATTTCCAGTGCAACTACAGCTCAGGGGCGCTGGTTAAAATGGCCCTTGAAATGGTCAAATTTGCAGATGAGGTCTTCCTGACATCAGTACTACTCTAGCCTAGCTCCGCAATGCATCATCCTGCCTGTCGATGCGACGTTCCAAGTGATCGTGGCGGAGGTTCTACCAAGCACGTAATTTCACGGGAGGACCAACATAAAATTTGCAGTGTATTTCTACAGTCCAGAGGCGCCTAGCCTTTAGACCTGTAAGATGAGGTCGTTTGCGTTCGAAGTCTTCACGGCTTTTGAGCATAATCATTTTATCTATTCAACGAGCCTAGCCGTCAACCTTTGGGATTGGCAAACACTCGTATGTGCGAGGTCTTTGGCGAAATGCTAAAGAGTGAGGACTTCCGGAAAATGGCCGAGGCTGGAGCAGTTATTTTAAATAAAATACGCACTGGAGTTTTTGAGGTCTTAGAAGAAGTTTTCTTGCTTCGTCACCTCCAGAGACTTCTCTTGTGGGCCCTTTTGGCTGTCCGTTAAAACAGATAATGTTCGAATCGGGTTACCCCAGCTTTAGATATCAGAGGTCAAAGTAGGGCATTTGGTTGAAAGTTCGACTTTCGTCAAAATGGTGTCAGTGCAACTAAGAGCCAGGGGTGCTTTTACTTTTGAGACCCTTAACACAGCTTTCAGATGTCATGCGTATATCCGTTGGATGCAGAATGTCTCCAGGCACGCAGTGAGCTTCGTTTCTTGCCAACAGGGTTCACCGTTCGCCGTCAGCAGCTATTTGAAGTGTCGATGGCAGTTTAGGAAAATGGTTTAAGTCTGGAACCTGTAAATGAATTTAATCAGGGGCGCCTAATTTTTCAGGGTATTAAATGATGGATTTTGCAGTAGTGTCTCCCAGCAGACATTTCTTCCTTGTTCAGTAGGCTTTCCGATGAATTCTCCAGCTCAGTCCCAGCATCTCCCAGTCACTCAGAAATCAATGTTGAAGTTGACCAGTCATGACTTTTCCGTCAACTACAAAATAGGAAGTTAATAAAAAGTGGAATATCTTGAGCAAATGGACGCCTATGAGCTCAAACAATGACTTTTCAGAATCAGTGAAGTTCGCCGATGAATCTCAAAGCTTCATCCAAATTGTCAACTGAAGTTTGATAATATTTAATATTTATTATTGCATTTTAGCATTAAATGGCGATTTTCTTAAGATTGGCGCCCTCTTTATGCTAAGTTCTCAAATTGCATCATGATGAATATTTTATTATTATTTATTTTTGAACTCCGAGTCAGTGGCAGTTCAACTGAAGGGCAACCAATTGGAAGGCTTCTATTTCAGTCAGGGTTTTGAAATCTTGCAGTTCACAAGTTGGTGCGAATTTCTTCTTGTTTAAACATGGCGCCTTCATTTATTATTCACCAAGCTTCCAGAGAAATTCGTATTTTTAAGAGAAATTCATATTTTCAAGCAAAATTCGTTTTTCTTCAAGGCAAAGGCGTATTTTCAAGCAAAATTCATTTTTCTTCATTCACAAGGCGTATTTTCAAGGGAGATTCGTATTTCTCAAACAAAGGCAGATTTCTCATCTATTTCCAAAGGCGATTTCTCCAATCACATTCTTTTGCAAGTTAAAAGTTCACGATTGTCAACAATTTGAAGAATTCAAGGGCGATTTTCATTGAAGAAGAGCATACAAAAAACGTTTTTTTTTCCTCCTTGGTTCTCAGATTTCTCTCAGTTTTCAATTCGCATGTTCCTGAAATTGGCAAAATTCAACAAGTCTCAGCATCTGGATCATTTCTATATAGCTTCCTCGAATTAAAATCGTGCGTTTGATTTTTCAGGAATTTTTAACTCCAGAGCATTCGTTCTTGAGTTTCTAATTTTCTCAACTGAAAACTCTTTGCATGGTCGAGTAGAAGTCAGATTTTCACATTTCTAACGTTCTGGGTTGTCTTAGAATCTTTTTCTGGACAAAACCCATATCTCAGATTTTTCGCTGAAAATTGGCCTTCGATAGGCTATTTTTACCCTCAGCAGGGTATTTTTAGCTTTCCATAAATCTTGTCAGAACATAGTCAAGTTCACAGTCAACAGGCAAGTTTTTCAAAGTACAGTACACACAGACTGAATTCAAGACCAAATCGGTCTTAATTCATGATTTTTTAGAAAAGCTGAGACCGATTTGTATCAAGCTGCAGAGGAGATGTTGGCCATCACTTCAGTTATGGAGCCGCCAAAGTTACCAATCAGTGAATTGCTAGTTTGAGTGTGCAAAGATTGCCTAGATTGCTCAAGTTGCTGACATTCAGATGCTAATACAGTGAACAATCTCGTTGAGGGATTGCTTACTCGAGATCACGGCTAGTAGACTTCAGTTCCGACCTCTTAGGATAGACATTACACACAGGAGTTAAACTTGGCATTACCTTTTCAAGTTAACTCGCTGTCTCATCTCATGCATATCTATTCTGGGATTAGCTTTATTCACTTGGAGTTGTATTTAGGTTTTACGTTAACTGATGGTAGTGTTCCAGTTAACTTGCTTTCAATAAGGACGTGCATGCTTGCACAGTTGTCCATTTTTAGATTAGGTGTTTCGGTTAACTGATGGTAGTTTTCCAGTTAACTGTATAGTTTACTTTATTAGGGCTTGGCAGTAAATCTTGCATGCATTGCAAGATGTAGATGACTCAAGGTGATTTTAGGGTTCCCTACACCTTGATGTATATAAATAAGAGTTTTTGCTCATTTGTAAATAACTTTTGCACGAGAGAAATATATGTTGCCTACCTTGCCCTCAATATTGCTCTTTTTGTATCTGTTCATGTGTCTTTACTATTATGATGAATTGTTATGCCACATAGGGTTTCATGCAATTATAATGGTGAATTCTTTTTGTTTTGTGCATCTTTACCATTATGATCAATTGTTATGCCACATAGGGTTTCATGCGATTGTAATGATAAATCTGTTTTGTGAGTCTTTACTATTATGATCAATTGTTATGCCACATAGGGTTTCATGCGATTGTCATGGTAAATTCTTCCCATAGTTTAGATAAATCTGTTTTGTGCCTAATAAACTTGTTCAGATTGAGATAATAGTCGCGCCACTTGCCTTCAAGTAGAGAATCCTTATCCATTTATCGTGTGATGTTGTTACCAATAAACTTGTCTAGATTGAGCTGATAGATGCGCCACCTTGCCTTCAAGTTGAGAATCTATATACGTTTATCGTCTAATAGTCAAACCCTGCTCCATTTCCTCATGCTCTGTTTTGAGGAAATTGGATAGATTTAAAGTAGATAGCTTAGTTGTAGTTAATGATCTGCGAAAACCAGAAAATCCTTAGCTGCAACGTTCTTGGTTTTCTTAACCTTGTGCCTCTTCCAAGAACAAAACATAGGACTTAGATTACTTTTCTTTTCCATGCATTCCAGCACTACGAGGAGCTTCCCTCCTAATTTGAAGAGCACTCATTACGCGGTGTGCATAGTCCGTACAAACCTGCACTCCAGAGGTGTTAGTTTTGACGCCAACACATGGAATGAAAATTATACTACTTTGAACTATTTTATGCTACCATTTGAATCAGAAGGACGAAGAAACCTTGCTAGCTACTCACAACAAAGACGAAATTCACCATCAATGAAAAACTCTTTTATTGAGAGAGTGTTCACAACAATTTCTTACAAAGTTTTCAAAGGGAAAACTTTCCCTCTTCTTCAAACTACACTATCAATCTATACTAAGTTACTCCTAAGTTGTCCCTCTACTCTATGTCTACTATCTAACTTAATGTCTATTCTAATTTCTAATGAGATACAAATGAGGGGGACTCCCCCTTTTATAGATGGCCAAGTTCAACGGACGGCTTAGATTACAATCGGCTGGATGGCCCAAAATCGCGCCACCTCAGCCCTAAACAAGATTCGCCCTAAAAACCACCACCAAGAGGAGTGGGGTAATAAATGAGCCATTAATGTCCACCATCCTTCTAGAAGATTCCATCCTTGAAATGTGTTCACACTGCTCTTGATCTTCTTCTTGACGTTTGTTCTTCAACTTCTTCTTTGTCACTTGAGCTGGGCACATACGAAGTTTCAACACTTAGCCATTATCTTGCAACTTTCTTCCTTCGAGGCTAAGATGTCATCTTGAATCACTTGCTTCATCACTCTAAATCATCACCGCTTGGTCTCGACGTTCCTCCTGCAAACAAAGCAAGGAGAAGAGCATTAGAACACTTCATAATATAAATTCAACTTACTTACCTGATTTTCACGCTTTGATCTCCAAGGGCTCATTGTTTTTCCTTAGCCAACTTCGCGTTCAAATTCTTCATGCCTTAGCCAAATTTTCAACCTATCTTGCATTCTGCCTGGGCATACTTCACTCTGATATTTCATCCGACTCACGCTCAAGAAAGAAAAGCTTTCATCAGGAACTCGATCAAAATCATCTAGGCACCAATTTCAAATTCATCACCCAAGGCAAATTTATCTTGAAAGCATTTCTTTCCTTGTCTTAGAAAATTTTTAAATTTTCCTTAGGAAATTCATCAACCTGGTGCCCATCTGAAATCTTTATCTCAGAATCCTTGGCAAGCTGTGAAAGACCCTAAAATCCATTCCTCATCGATAATCTTCAATACCCAGAAGAAAATTTCCTTCAAAATGTGTCGAACTCATGGGTGCACAACGAACGGGTTCATTTAAATTTTCTAAAATTTGAACCTTAGAAAAAATATTATTCCACCAATTTAAATCCGTTCTTCATCTGTTATTGTATTGCGTTGCTCAGACTCGAAGAATTTTTAAATTCATCCTGCATTGTCAACCTTCTCAAATTTCATCACTGGAAAATTTTCTCGTGCTTCAGGAAAATTCACCACCTTCAATGTCTAGGCGTATTTTATAAGGAAGAAAATATCTTGGCTTAGAAAAATTTGAATCACTTTGAAAATTTTGCCTTAGAAAATTTTATTCAACTTCATCCATCTTGCCTGCGAGAAAAATTATCAACTTCGCTTGGAAAATTTTCATGAGGCGCCTAGCATATTTGATTTTTATTCATATCACCTTGCACTTGGCGCATTTAGCACTTAGAAGAGGAACATTTTCAATTCTACCTTTGACTTGTGTCTTTATGTGCTTTCAATGCCTTGTCTTCTTCCTTCTCCTTGCATGAATACTTTGTCTTTTTCCTCCTCTGCATGAATTCGAATTTCTTTAACTCATTTTGCCTGTACATAACGCCTTGAATACTTTTGACCTTTTCCTCTTTTGCATGAATACCAACTTTGCATGGGTGTTTGTCTTTACATGCCCTTACTTGGGTGCATTTTGCTATGTGTGGAGGATGAAAATCTTTGACTCCTTTGACTTCTTTCTTGTTAACTCCTCTTGGGCGCATTTTGGGCATGGTGGAGGATGAAAATTGTTGACCCTTTTGACTTTCTCCTTAGGCGCATTTTACCATAGGAGGAGGATATTGCTTGATACTTAGAAAATTTTCATGCTTGGCTCTTGCAGCTGGGCGCATTTTGCCATGTGAGGTGGATGAGAGTTATACTTAGCCACTTTTCTTGCCCTCGCCTTAGATTTTCTTCTTGGGCGCATTTGGCATAGGGAGGTGGATGAAATTTTAACTTAGAATATTTTCTTCACATTCCCAAGGCAAGTTGGGTGCATATGGAGGCACAAGCAGGATACCACTTAGAAAATTTTCAATTATGCCTGTGAGGAGGGCGCATTTTGGGGTAGCTGCAGGACGAAGCTCCAGACTTAGTCACTTTTTCTTCGTTTTCGCCAGCTTCTCTGTGCCCTACTATTTATAGTAAGTCCTTCAATTCTTGCATCTCTGAAGCTCAGAATGATTTGAAATTTTGAACGCTGGATCCTCACAACCTTGTTGGCCTGTTGACACTACTATTTTTAGTTGGCCTGCTATTTTTAGCCCATTTCTGAAGGCGGTTTGCTATTTATAGTAACTGCTTGCTTCTGATACCTCCGCAGCTCCAATTGACTTGAAATTTGAATGACATGCTCCTCACCACGTGACCTGCCCGCCGACATCGGCGCATGCAACTGATTTGCTATTTTTAGCCTGTTTCCAAAATGACTTACTATAAATAGTAAGTGCTTCGTTTGTCTTCAAATTTTACCAACAGATAGCTTGAAAGATGCTGATTGCGGTGGTTTACACCGGTTTTCGAAAATTCTGACTTTTTGCCCTTCTTTTTAGGTCCCGAAGCTGGAAACCCTAATTTGCTCTACATGCGTATCAAACGATCTCCATTTGTTCTCGTTTCTGTTGCATTGCGATCAGCTCTGAAATGCTGGGAACCAGATGCCTCTTAAAAAAAAGTAAGTTCCTGAGTGACCATCTGCATTTGCATGTCACATCACTGCGAAGCTCTCGAAAAACCCATAAAGAATATGCCGACATGCAAAGAAAACTCGACATGCAAACCCTAAAAATAGCCTCGGAAGACTGAATTCTGAAAGTTGTTATCTCGCTTTGCATGTTACACCATCGCGAAGGTCTCAAAACCCAGAAGGAATATGTATGCGTTGAAAATTCTTCGTTTAAGCCTTGAAATCTGCTCCGGAAGCTGGACTGCTAAAAATAGTAAGTTGTCTGTTTCAGCTCAAATTTTGCATGCGAGCAACTTGATGTATTCTGAATGTAGTGTGACTGTTGGAATTTCAAAAATGCTAACGGAATGCCCTGAATTGCATACTTACTAAAAATAGTAAGTTACCGGAATCTGATGAAGCTCACAGACGGGCACATCCCAGAAAGATAGACAGCAGAAAGAGAGACAACAACAAAACAAACCAAAATCAAGCCAAAAGTTCGAAACGAAGCAAAAATTAGGGGGTCCCCATTTGCAATGGGGCGATGTGTGAAAAAGGTCACAACATTAGCCCCAACCTGAATAAATGTTCCTAAACATTTCAAAGACAAAACCCATTCCATACTCAAAACCTTTGGATAATTCTTTCCAACCCATCAACTGACTAGGGGATACACTTAAAAGGGAAGACGAATCCTAAATTGGATCAAGGTACCTCATCTTTTGATTACAAGTGTGTGCATATGCGTTTGTTCCAACTCAAAAGACCATTGAAGCTCCTAGAATCCGTCCCAGCAAGCTAAGTAAATATCTAAACTTCAAAAGCATCTGGGACATTGCCTTGCTGCCAGTCAGGCGTCTATAGCCCCGACGAGGTTGTCGCTACAATTCTCACGAATATTGCTCCACTGTCGGCCGGGCGTCCATAGCCCCGGTGGAGTTACTCATACGTTCCCAAAACCAATATTTCATAATATTTCTTTCATTTCTCATTTTCTTATTTCTTGTTTTTCAGATATTTCTTTTGAGCATATTTTCTTTTCTTCTTTTGATTTTCCGTCAATTCCTCAATTGGCTGGCAGGCATTGAAGCCTCCAAAGGGTTTGAGAATTGTAGTGGCGCTGAAGCAAGATGCAAGATTTTCACTCGCCAAGACTTCTCCTAAGAAACCTCAATGACTTAGAGCAATTAATCATTTGTGTAAAATATAGCAATCGTGAGACTTGGTGTCAAGACACAATAGATGATTCCCTTCCGAGTCAAGTACAGATCCTAATCAAATGATAAGACTTGAAAGAACAACCTCTGATTCTAAAGCACTTCTTGGATGATTATCCGAGAAATGGACTAACATTGTGTCAACATTGTACTGGAGTGTGGCGAGAATAACACAACACCCCCCCTCACAAAAATGGGATCCCCTTTTATTGAAAGCGAACTAAACTACGAAAGCAAGACAACTAATCTAAACAAAAACAAAAACTTTAAGCGAACAACAATCAAAGGACCCAAGTACATACAACTCCTAGAATGATTTCTCAGGATGTGGAGTAATAGCAAAGTAGTTGTCATAGTACGAAGTTTTGCAAACTTGTCTTTAAACTCAGAAAAATATTCTCTCAAAGGACAAATCTGAAATTCAGGCAAAACTTCAGGAAAGATTACTAACTGGAGCAACTCATCTGGACCATGATTAATCCATAAACAAGTTTTCTTTCCTAAATCTCCATAATCAAAATGATATTCCTTGTAATCAACAACGGGGAAAGATACAACCTGGTGGTCTTCATTTGCTGGCATGAATTCTTGCCCGTTGTCCATTGCTTCATCAGGAGGTCGAAGTTGATGGTGAACCATACCACTTGCATCTAAAACGTGTGGACGATCCAAACTGGGAGGAGTGGGCCGGGAAATCAATTCAAGAGAGCATTTGGAAAGTTGGATCATTTCATTCACTGGCTCCTTTTGAATACCTAACAACGGCTCAAGCCCCAACCTGAATTGCTCTTCATTTTCTATCTCTTGATTAGGCAGCATTTCATTTGTCTCAATCTCATCAAGCAATTCGTCCATGATTGTGAATAATGGATCAAGTGCTGACGAGAAGTGCATTTCATATTCTGCCTCCATCTTGGTAGCCCATTGATCATCAAACACATCATCTTGCCTTAAGCTGCTTACCATTTCTTCCATCTTGTTCATGCATGATTGAACCTTTTCATCAAGGAGCATTCCTTCCTGAAGTGTACTGGAATTGCTTCCCTCTTCACGTTCTCCTCCTCGAGTGAATAAATCTTTCACATCATCTCTACTTTGAGCTAAGTCCTTTGTTCTTGGTTCTTGATGATCTCCAATAACTCGCAATCTAGTACATTCATTCACTTCTATATGCTGACAGTCTCCTTGGGTGGTTTCTCTTCCTTGGATATATCTCACGGCTTCTTTGATCTTTGCTCCAATAGCCTCTTGTTCTAATGTGATGTAGGACCAATCTTCATCTGCTTGCTCCCTAAGCTCAATCACATCCTCCTGTTGTGACTTATTCTCCTTGTTGTTAGACGATGTTGAGGTACCCTCTTCATTTGGTGCTGAAAACGTTTGTGCGGCATATTCAATCCATCCTTTGTCTTTGAAGAATCCATATGGTAGCACTGGTAATCCGAGGCGACACCTGGCGAAGTTGATGGCTCCTTCACATGTTGTGCAAGTGAACTCTGGATGAGGTGCGTTGTGAATCCGACACCAACGAGGGAGCAAAACACCTTTCAAGCAAACATTGCCTAGCTCCATCTGACCTTGGATCCTAAGTATGAATCTCATGAAGGCTTCCTCCACAACTTCTGGAATGCTATAATCATCAAGTTCTACGTCCAATACTCCTGGCTTGGGGACATCCCAAAAGAAAATTTTCCCTTGGAGAACAAGCTCTATCCTTGAGAGGAATGTTAAGCAACTGATTTCTTCGTGTTGGGAGGTCTCATGAATTCGACATTGTCCTGGCAAAGCAAACTTAGACAAATTCTCAGGCCACAGCTGTGCATTCAATCTTTCATGAATCCGAGCAATATCCGCGAGACTATCTTGAGGGCAAGAAAAGTGCCCATCCATTGAGAAATCTCTTTATTGATTTTCCATTTTTTTATTTTTTTGAATTTTTTAACTTTTCACTTTTTTTGGATTTTTTGACATAAGAGAGATCTAACATATCTCCGATTTGGAACTTCAAAGCTCATACTAGTTCTTTCTAGCCTCTGGAACAATTCAATGCTCGCCCTCCTTCTAGCACCAATTCTGTTGAGCGCTTGGAGGAGGGTAAAAGAGTCTATAAGATTGCCTCCTCATTTAATAAAATTTGATAGAATCTGAAGTTCAACTGCTCTGTTGTTCGTGTTCAGCCCTCCTAGCGCCAATTCTGTTGATGTGTTTTTCATGACCGCACCAACGCAGAATAAAGTCGCCAACGGCTACCCTATTCTCTCTTGATCAAAGTATTTCGCACACTAAGATTGCGAGAGAGTTCGTGCGTTCAACTCCAAGGTTCTTTCAGTGTGAATAGGCTTAGTTGGCTCGATGTGATTTGCTGGTATTTCAAGGGGACTTACGGAATTGTTCGGCAGCGGAGAAAGGAATTCAAATGCTCGAAAGATTTGTCTATGAAGTGCGAGTTACCTATTCTAACCAAAAAGTACTGAATTTAAAGTGGTTGCAGGGTTTAGAGAGTCTAAATCTATTCTAAGTGTGGGATATGAAGCTCGACTTCAGCAAACTTCTAACCGGATTTCGCTTTGCCTCGCATCGGACAGCTTCCACGGAGTCAGTGCAATCTTCAAAGGAGATGACTAAAGATGTTCAAACCACCACTTGACATAAAGATACCATCACAACGACGCATACCATCATTCAAACTGTGATTGAAGTTAGTACATGATATTCCAGTTGACCACACAAGGCGCATTCACCATCAACAAATACACTAGTGGTATGGATAGACAAAGTTGCTTAGATCAAACACCACATTCCACAGCTAACATCTACTTGCATGGAATGAAAATTATACTACTTTGAACTATTTTATGCTACCATTTGAATCGGAAGGACGAAGAAACCTTGCTAGCTACTCACAACAAAGACGAAATTCACCATCAATGAAAAACTCTTTTATTGAGAGAGTGTTCACAACAATTTCTTACAAAGTTTTCAAAGGGAAAACTTTCCCTCTTCTTCAAACTACACTATCAATCTATACTAAGTTACTCCTAAGTTGTTCCTCTACTCTATGTCTACTATCTAACTTAATGTCTATTCTAATTTCTAATGAGATACAAATGAGGGGGACTCCCCCTTTTATAGATGGCCAAGTTCAACGGACGGCTTAGATTACAATCGGCTGGATGGCCCAAAATCGCGCCACCTCAGCCCTAAACAAGATTTGCCCTAAAAACCGCCACCAAGAGGAGTGGGGTAATAAATGAGCCATTAATGTCCACCATCCTTCTAGAAGATTCCAGCCTTGAAACGCGTTCACACTGCTCTTGATCTTCTTCTTGACGTTTGTTCTTCAACTTCTTCTTTGTCACTTAAGCTGGGCACATACGAAGTTTCAACACTTAGCCATTATCTTGCAACTTTCTTCCTTTGAGGTTGAGATGTCATCTTGAATCACTTGCTTCATCACTCTAAATCATCACCGCTTGGTCTCGACGTTCCTCCTGCAAAACAAGCAAGGAGAAGAGCATTAGAACACTTCATAATATAAATTCAACTTACTTACCTGATTTTCATGCTTTGATCTCCAAGGGCTCATCGTTTTTCCTTAGCCAACTTCGCGTTCAAATTCTTCATGCCTTAGCCAAATTTTCAACCTATCTTGCTTTCTGCCTGGGCATACTTCACTCTGATATTTCATCCGACTCACATTCCCAAGGCAAGTTGGGCGCATATGGAGGCATGAGCAGGATACCACTTAGAAAATTTTCAATTATGCCTGTGAGGAGGGCGCATTTTGGGGTAGCTGCAGGACGAAGCTCCAGGTCACTTTTTCTTCGTTTTCGCCAGCTTCTCTGTGCCCTGCTATTTATAGTAAGTCCTTCAATTCTTGCATCTCTGAAGCTCAGAATGATTTGAAATTTTGAGCGCTGGATCCTCACAACCTTGTTGGCCTGTTGACACTGCTATTTTTAGTTGGCCTGCTATTTTTAGCCCATTTCTGAAGGTGGTTTGCTATTTATAGTAACTGCTTGCTTTTGATACCTCCGCAGCTCCAATTGACTTGAAATTTGAATGACGTGCTCCTCACCACGTGACCTGCCTGCCGACATCGGCGCATGCAACTGATTTGCTATTTTTAGCCTATTTCCAAAATGACTTACTATAAATAGTAAGTGCTTTGTTTGTCTTCAAATTTTACCAGCAAATAGCTTGAAGGATGCTGATCGCGGTGGTTTACACCGGTTTTCGAAAATTCTGACTTTTTGCCCTTCTTTTTAGGTCCCGAAGCTGGAAACCCTAATTTGCTCTACATGCGTATCAAACGATCTCCGTTTGTTCTCGTTTCTGCTGCATTGCGATCAGGTCGTGATTCTGAAATGTTGGGAAGCGGCTGCCAGGATACACCTGCTAAAAATAGTAAGTTCCTTACTGAGTGACCATCTCCATTTGCATGTGACATCACTGCAAAGCTCTCGAAAAACCCATAAAGAATATGCCGACATGCAAACCCTAAAAATAGCCTCGGAAGACTGAATTCTGAAAGTTGTTATCTCGCTTTGCATGTTACACCATCGCGAAGGTCTCTGAAACCCAGAAAGAATATGCAGACATGCGTTGAAAAATTCTTTGTTTAAGCCTTGAAATCTGCTCTGGAAGCTGGACTGCTAAAAATAGTAAGTTGTCTGTTTCAGCTCAAATTTTGCACGCAAGCAGCTTGATGTATTCTGAATGTAGTGTGACTATTGGAATTTCAAAAATGCTAACGGAATGCCCTGAATTGCATACTTACTAAAAATAGTAAGTTACCGGAATCTGATGAAAATTTGCTGAGAGCCTGCTAGAAGCATACTGACAGCAATGTTAAGCTCAATTTTCAATTTATTCACCTTGACCTCGGATTGGCTGAAAAGTTCAAAACCCTAATTCTATGGATTTGGCCAAATTTCACGTTTAAGCTCACAGACGAGCACATCCCGAAAAGATAGACAACAGAAAGAGAGACAACAACAAAACAAACCAAAATCAAGCCAAAAGTTCGAAATGAAGCAAAAATTAGGGGGTCCCCATTTGCAATGGGGCGATGTGTGAAAAAGGTCACAACAAGAACTTCGCATATAAACCCTAAAATCTGCTTCTGAAGGTGGACTTGCTAAAAATAGAAAGTTGTCTGTTTTGGCTCAAATTTTGCAGACAAGTAGCCTGACATATTCTGGAAGCAGTGTGACTGAGAGAACTTCAGTAGTGCTGAGAAAATGCCCCAAATCTGGTACTTACTAAAAATAGTAAGTTGTGAAATTCACTAAAATTCTGCTGGGGACTTGTTGGAATTATGTTCATTGCAATGCCAAGCTCAAATTTCAACTTGTTCATTCCATTTGACCTCAAATTGACCAGAAAAGTACAAACCCTAATTCTCAGACTTAGCCAAAATTTTACGTTTAAGCTCAAAGATGGGCACATCCCTGGAAAGCAGACAGAACAAGAGAGAGACAACAGGAAAACCAACCAAAATCAAGCCAAAAGACCCAAACGAAGTAAAAATTAGGGGGTCCCCATTTTCAATGGGGCGATGTGTGAAAAGGTCACAATAGAAAGTACTAGCAAAAATTTCAAACCATGGAGCTGAAGTTTAGAGTGGATGGGAAGAAGTTGGTCCTAAGGGGTATGTCCAATGGTGCACCCAGGGTTGTGACAACTAAAAGGATGGATAGTATACTTAGACATGGTGATGTTGCTTGTGTAGCCCAGTGTTTGATTTCTACTATAACCCCTTTTGTTGGTGATGGACAGTATCATGTGGATATCCAATCTGTTTTGAATAAGCACAACGTGGCTTTTAAAGACATTCCTCTTGGGAGACCTCCCAAAAAGGGTTTTGAGCATGTGATCGAGCTAGAGGAGGGCTCTAAGGCCATTATTACCATTCCTTATCACCATTTGAATAGATTTATAGAGGAGATTGAGAAAATTATTGAGTTATTAGATATGGAGCACATCAAGTCTAGCTCGAGTCCCTTTGCTTCTTCAATTGTCCTAGTGAAGAAAAAAGACAGGACTATGCGAATGTGCACTTATTATCGTGCACTCAATAAAAAGACTATTAAAAATAGGTATTTGATTCCCAAGATCGATCAACTTTTGGATGAGTTGCATGGTGCAGTATATTATGGAATATTGTTCTTCATTCGAGATACCAACAAATCAAAGTTCAAGAGCGAGACATTCACAAGACAACATTTAGGTGTCATTATGGCCACTATGAGTTTTTGGTCATGTCCTTTGGGTTGACCAATGCTCCCGCTAACTTTTAGTCTTTCATGAACCACATTTTCAATAGGTAGTTGCAGAAGTTTTTACTGGCATTTTTTATGACACTCTTATTTACAACAAGACTTGGGAGGATCATCTCAAGCACCTTGATGAGGGGTTTGGCATCATGGAGGCACAATCTTTATTTTCCAAAACTTCCAAATGTGAACTTTGAATGACAAAGATACTTTACTTGGGGCAAGTAATTGATGCGGATGGAATGAAGGTCCATCAAGAGAAAACTTGGGCTATAGTGGATTGGCCACCAATGATGACACTAACAAAGTTGAGGGGATTCTTTAGCCTTTGCAGTTAAAATAGGAGGTTTGTGAAAGGGTTCTCTCAACTTGGTGCACCTCTTACAAATCTCACTAAGAAGGGAGTTTTCAAATGGACTGTGGAGGCTCAACACACATTCAACAAACTTAAGGAGGTAATGAACACTTGTCCTATTCTGGCATTACTCAATTTCTCCTAGCCTTTTGCGTTGGAGTGTGATGCTTCTGGTGAGGGGATTGGAGCAGTACTTATGTAGAACAGGCACCTCATTGCTTATGAGAGTAGGAAGATCCATGATGCAGAGAAATTATATTCCATCAACGATAAGAAGATGCTTTCCATCATGGATGTGTTGGCAAAGTTTAGGCAGTACTTGGTAGAAAATTTGTTGCTAGAATAGACCGTACCAATTTGAAATACTTTTTGGAGCAAAAGGACTTAGATGAACGACAACAAAAGTGGGTTAGCAAAATTCAGGCATATGACTTTGACATCGAGTCTGTGAAAGGGAAGAGGAATATTGTAGCAAATGCTCTTTCCAAGAAACCCACCATATGTTCCTTGACAGACATTTTAGCTGATCGGACGGCTCATCTTTTAGTTGAGTATTCCAAAAACACTTTTGCATGCGAGTTGATGGATGGCAAGATTCAAGATGACGGGTACAAGGTGGTAGATGCGGTCATCTACTACAAGGACAAAATTTATTTAGTGCTTGAATCAAAGTTAAAAGAGAAAATTTTGAGGGCCATTCATGATACTCCCCTTGTAGGACATTTGGGTTATTTCAAAACCTACTAGAAGATTAGAGAGAGATTCTCTTGGAAGGGACTCAAAGATGATGTCTAGCATCATGTTTGTGAATGCATGACTTGTCAGTAGAACAAGTCGGAGCATACTTTCTCAATGTGTTTATTGCAGCCTTTACCTATCCCTGAGCAAAAGTGGTTGAGTATATCTATGAACTTTATCATAGGTCTTCCTAGAGTATAGGGCTGAGATTGTATCTATGTGGTAGTTGATAGGTTGACTAAATATGCACATTTTTTTGCCATATCTTCTGAATTCAAGGCACTGCAGGTTGCAGAATTGCTTTTTAGAGAACTATTCAAACTTCGTGGACTACTAAAAAACATAGTCAATGATTGGAATAGCAGATTTCTCAGTGTCTTTTGGCAAGAGCTATTTAGGTTGGCTTGCAAAGAGTTGACCATGAGCACCAATTACTACCCTCAAACTAATGGTTAGATGGAGATTCTTAATGAATGGGTGGAAGGATACTTGCCCAATTATGTTGCAAGGCAGCAGAAGGCTTGGATTGGCTGATTGCATTTGGGTGAGCATTGCTATAATACCACCTACCATATGTCAATTGGGATGACTCCTTTCTGAGCATTGTATGGATATGATGCTATATCTTTTGTAGATTTAGCGTTTGGGGACAGTAAAGCTCCTAAAGGCGAAGGATTGGATACAAGAGAGTCAGGACATGCTTAAGTCTCTTAAGAATCCTTCAAAGTGCACAAAACCAGTAGAAGATCTATGAGGACAAGCACATAGTTGGGAGAAGTTTTGAGGTGGAAGATTTAGCTTTCCTATCTATGCCTACAGCCTTATAGACAATCTTCTCTAAAGAAGAGTGGTGCTGAGAAGTTGAAGCCTCACTTCCATGGCCTTTACAGGATTGCACAGAGAGCTGGTGAAGTAGCTTATGAATTGGAATTGCACGAAAATAGCAGAATTCATATTCTGCTTTATGTTTCTTGCCTCAAAATATTTTTAATCTACAAAATATTATTGATCTACAAAAGGACGGTTGAAAGATCTTAGGCACGGACTTATGAATTGGCAATAATTATCAATTGGGATATAGATCTAGCTCTTCTACAACTAGTAATCATATATATCCAAGTTCAAAAGCTGAAAATTTGCCTTTAAAGTTGTCCCTTGACCATGATTTGTTTCTCTCCATTTTCCTTTCTATTGTGGGGGATTGTTGGTAGTGGTACCGTAGAAGGGTGCTTCATTGGCCTAACCTTTGGATCAATTTACACTAGGAGATGGGCAACAAGGGATGAATCTAGTTGAGGCCACACCCAGTTGCTACTGCCACCCAACTACACTAGGTTGGCACCTATCAAAATTCTCCACCTTTTCATCTCCTCCTCAATTTCATCTTTGATCCTAATTTCATTAGAGTGAAGAAATCATCTAGTTGAATGCTTTGTAATGTCCCCTTCCATGGAGTAGCTGAAAATGACCAATTTAGCCTATTTAATTCCCATAGGCTAATTTTGAGTTTTAATAGGGAATAAATTAATTAATTAAATAAAGTTATCCAGTTAAGTGAATTTTTGGATGACTATTTTTATTAATTCAATAAAGTGACTTAAGTGTTTTAAAAGAGAAATATTATCAAGTCACTTTATTAGAAGTGCATTAAATGTTATATTTTGAGTGGGAAATTAAAAAGTGACTTTGGGTGAGCTCTATGGGAAAATATGAAAGGAGATTTAAAAGCTAATTTTCATATGCTTCTTTATTTTCTCTATTGTGGAATTTGAGCTTTCAGTTTGAGCAAACCCTAGGATGAAATCCCTAAGGGTATCGATTTCGATAGTGAAACATCTAACCTAGCTGATTGCAGGTGGAATCACACAGGTTTCACGCAGGTGAATAGCAATTGCATAATTATGTTAAATATTCACAAGTAGAAGAATTGGAGAAATTATCAAAGTGGAAAGTTTGAGGAAACTGCAGATTGGAATAAATAAAATAATTCTTTTTTTTTTGTTGTTTTGCTGCTTATACACCCAGCCATAACATCAATCAGCCCCAAAAGGAATTGTAACTCATAATGTTTGGTGGAGGGAGGTCGATGCAAATTTCAAATAGGTTTATGAGCTGGGAACATTCCAACGCAGTCCTCCTAAGTTGAATTTATACTAGGCGCTGACCATAGGGGAATCGTGGCATGTGTTGAGGCTGTTTGGGCACATTTATGAGCATCGTACCTTGCTGAAGGAGTCGTACAGCTCTAAGGAGGTACAAGGAAATTTCTATTGGAGCATTGACTTGGGCCAAGTTTAGGTCAGCACTATTATATTTAAATATTTCACTTTAAATAGTGGTATTCTGCAGTGTGTAAGTGTCTGGAAATATATTTCTATAACAGCAATACTACATGCTATAAAACATTGTTTCTATTGGGTTCAATTGCAATATTTTGTGTAAATGAAGTTGGTTTTAATATGTGACATCTGGAGATTAATGCTATGTTGATTTTTCAAAATACACATTCAAAACAAGCTCAAAACCAACTCAGACCTCCAGCATACAAACTGTTTGACAAAATGGCTATGTACAAAACTTTGTGAAAATTGCAAAAAGTTGGTTCATAAATTAGCCCGGCATATTACTTTCTTCTCATTTCCAATCTTTCTACACCCACTGCCTGCACTTTCTTTTTCCATTGTTAAATTGTTTGATGCTTCAATTATTCCACACCGGTTGTATAATATCTCATCTAATTAATCTACTCCATCTGCCCTTCCTGCTCATTGCACACACTGCATTTTCCCATTGATATTATTGGTTTATTTGGTTTTCATGCCTTACCATGTTACACCGAGATTTTATCATAATGCTTTCCCACACTTCCATAATGGCAATTAAGTAATTTCTTACCTTGATCACAGCAAATCTTTCCTGCTTGACTTCAAAGTGTACTATCTTTTCAAAAATCTTCTCGAGCAAAATTCTCATCTTGTGATTGTATCCACTAACAGTCACCTGAAAATATCCATAAGCAATTATTAATTAGAAGCACTGCTAGAGATTCATGAGGCATGTGTTAATACTAATTTTGAAGTATTTTACTTAAAATTTATAGTGAGACATATGTAGTGGCATGAATAGATGAAATAAAAGCTTGAAATGGAAACTCAAAAAACAATCAATAGATTTCCAGCAATAGAAAAGTTGCATTTTGAGACCTGCAATCCAGCAGGAAAAGAATAATATCAAAAATCTCTAAGATATGAAATAGATGATATAATTGTCATTGACTTCCCTTCAGATACAAGCCCAGGTACTAGACAGATTCTATACAAGTTTAGCACAAGAGTTTCCAGAGAGGTATGAAACTCTTTGGAAGAAGTGTAATAACTATTGTATTGTTAAGTCAAGCATAAATATTCACTCACCCTCACACCTTATTTCAATTAGTTAGAGAGATTTATTTCTGATTTAATGGACATGGGAGAATTTCATGAATTTGGAGCTGTTGTAATTAATCCTTTTTCTGTCATACTCTAGATCTCAAACACAACTGCAGGCCTTCAACAAAACCTTGGGGTTGTAGCAGAGTAAGGAGCCAATGGGTACTTAGTAAACTAATATAGGGTGTTAATACCAATCATGGAATTCATCCAAGTGAATGGCTATTATCAAATATTACAACAATTTGAAGATAACTTTCAATAGTTCTTCAAGCTTAGTCAAATTGGTCCGAAGTACTTCTAATAGAGTGAACTCCAAAGCAAAAAATTTTATAAATGCTATTCTATGACTTTCTACTCTGGTATTCTACGAATACATGAATTCTGACCACTAAGAATACACATTTAAGACCCTATTTAGGTTTCCGTTGGTGAATTGGATGTATGATAAGTCACATCAAAGATTAAGAAGTTCAGATGTTGTTTAATAAGTACAAGTTATGCAGCCACTGCATTCTATAGGATTATTTTCACAAGCATTTGTCCACCATGCATAACTAAAAGTTTAAAACACAAGTCTTTTTCACTAATAACTTAGGAATACTTCTCAAAACTAATAACTAACAACAAGTTCCAGTTTCTCATTTCTTCCTTACTGTTTCTTTCCCCTTCCCTAATAACAAAAGACAACAATAGTCAAGTGTCCGTTCTCATGATTGTTAGATTAATCTTATAATACCTGCTTTGTTCTAGAAAAATTCTTAATAAATTTTACAATAGAGAAACCTTATAGGCATTGAAATCATCATGGGAATCATAAAAGCTCTACAGCTGACTATACAGTGGTAAAACAATATCATTCAGGATTCAACCAATCAATTTTCAACTGCTCCATCCAACAGAGATTAATATAGCTCTATCATTAAAAATTCCTATGATTCCCCATAAAGAACATGTATACCAAACAGGGAGCTCTAGAATTAAGAAACTTCGAGTGCAAACCAACCAAGAAAGAATACTCTCTACCATGATTTCTATAAGGCTTTCCAATCACAATTTGAATGCATTTCAGCATAATTTATAGTAAAATAGACATTTGCTCCATAATGTATCCTTTCTGAAGCAATTTGAGCAAGTGACCAAAATCTCTGCATTGAAAGTTGTTTTCCTTAGTCCTTCTCTACACCAGAGCACAAACATTGATGACATATATCAAAATCTCTACTTCATTCTGTTAAAAATTTCCTCACTAAACAAAAATGTAAACATGTTTATACCATAATGCATCTCAACCTGTCACAATTTCTTCTCTATTTCACATTATTGTTGTTGATGCCACCTTCCTCATATCATGTAATAATATGCATAAGATGAAATCATTAAATTTTACAAGCCTCAGTCTCAATGACATTATTTCCTTTGTCCCCATCTTTTATTTATTAAATAGTGAATATATCCAATGCAATACAAAATATAGAGAGATAGGTTATCCAATCAATACACAATATTGATTCAATTCACATAAGTGTTTGTGTCCTTGTGTTTAAACCTATTCAATCCTTGTGTCTTATTCACATATTTTCAGTTTCTACTTTTAGCTAGAAAGAGTGAGTATCTAAAAACTATTTAGGTTGTATACTCAAAACAGTATAAAAACATCTCCTTGAGCATGTTGTACCCATACCAAAATTTTCATGCTAAGTCAAGCTGTAACGTCCCCATTTTACACATTATCGTTCCGTGAGCTTTTGGACAGTCTCCAAGTTTTCTCGTAAGCTTCTAGGTGTGCTGGGGAGATCTCCAAATTTCTTGGAGGATGCAGATTCAGCATTTCAAGATTTTTTGTTGGTGGCATTGAGCTCAATTGGCATTAGGGATCAATCTGACAGTTTTAGAAGCATTTTCGAGCTCTTGGTGTGTTCTCCAAACTTCTTGGATAGCACGTCTATTTTTAGTAAGTCACCCAATAGGCTCCGATCATTGTCCTACATCTTCAATATCATCCCAGTGTGATCAAAGTTTAATTCCAATTCAATTTTGGTGGTTTCTGCAACTTAGGTAAATTATTGAATAATTAATTAATATTTCACTAATTTTGTCTATTGTCAAGAAATAATAAAAGGAACACTTAGTGTAATAGCTCGTCAGAAAGGTAATAAAGTGTTTTAAAAGTTGGACACCTAGTTAAGAGGGCCTTTACATATTAAATATTATTATTATTTCAAAAAGGTCAATTTTGAGGTAAAAAAGAATTATTATAGTTTCAAATTGTTTATTTTCCCTCCAAAAGCTATAAAAGGAGGTTGAGGGGGCTCGTTTGCACATGCTGATGATTACACATACCATTAAGCTGTCAGATTGAACCTACGTCCTTTAATCTTTTGAGGACGAAAACTCATGGGATTTCTAGTTTCGAATTTGGAAGACAATCGCTAGCTAGATTGGAGTTGTTCTATTTAGGAATCACCATTGTTCTTCAACAGAGTTTTCAGTTTTAGGGATTCAATATGGAAGTTTTCGATGTTTCCTAACATTGTTGTTTGTTTGAGAGTTTGGTGAAGATTGCAAAGGATTTTGGAGGGTATTTCAGACTTGCTCAAGTCTGATATTTGTTTCCATTTTGACATCACATGCTTCCAGTGAGGTTGGTGTGTGCGGGAGTTGCTTTCATGGTGTTGATTGAGCTTGTGAACCTTCTGGGTGTGTTGAACATGAGTTTGGGGCTTGCTAAGCGAGTATCTCTATTGTTGGGCATGGTACAGCTTGTTTACAATCCATTGCAGACCTAGAGATGACTGAAAATGATGATGTTCAGACCTGCAAACAGTTGTTCCTTATCATCTTAAAGCTATTTGTTAGAGCTGGGAGTGTGTGAAGTTGATTAGAGACCATTGGAGATGTATCTTGTTGTCGTAGGCATGATTTTGGAAATAACTTTGAGGCTGGGCATAGCACAACAGAGCTACAGTTCTGATATCAGACCTGCACAGTTCATTAGATGACATCTTGTGTGCTATTGAGTGAAGAATATGGTGTAGAGGGCTACTAAACAAAGTTTATAAACAACATTGGAGACTCAGGAATGCATTAATCTTGTTTTCTAAGTCATTATATTGTTGTACCTATTAGAGTATAAGGTATCTCCTAATTAATTAATTATTTAATTATTAGGTTCCTTTTCCTCTAATTGCTTAAGCTTGCTTAGGTCATGTTAATTTTATGTCGCATGTCATAGGATGAGGACACATGTCATGATCTTGTTTTATCCTCACCTAGGGTTTCTAGCTTAATTATCCTTTTATAGGGATTCTCTATTGTATAATGATTAGAAGATGCACACTAATCAATGATTCATGCCTTTTTGGCTCAATAGCTCTTGGCCTCCATAGCTTTGATATTCTCTCTTTTTGTGACAAGTGTTTGATTGCAAGTGATCTTTGGGAACTATGGAGTTGCTTTTTCCCAACTTCAACATGGTATCAAAGCTCAAAACCTATAATCCCCTCTCCTCTTCTTGAGAGATTTCCTGCCTTGAGCTATCATTTGGTGCATCCTGGACCAGATCAGTGATTTCCATTGGATTCAAAACTATTGGGAAAGTCAGTTTTGCATTTTGTTTGGCCTGATTTGAACTCCAGATGTCAAATTTGCAAGAGTAGATACAATTTCAGTGCATTTTGTGCCAAATCAGATATTGCCATTGTGCTCAGAAGGCCCAAAAAACTTAAGATTGCTTGTCAAATTGCTAAAATCCGTGTCAGGAGCATTTGAGGCAAAAAAAAAATTGCCAAGGAGGTCGTATGGCCTCCCCAGCATGCAGATCAAGGTATTTTTTATTTAAAAAAATACACTTATTTTTCTTGCAAAATTTTTAAAAAAAATCAAATCAAAAAACAAAATTTAACCTTTTTAAAAGGGTGAGCGCAAGTGCATTTGTGTATTTTAAAATGTTATATTAAAAAAAAAATTGGGAAGGTACCCGAGGGGTACATACACCCTTGCTGTGGCAGGCGTGGTAGGACCTCGAGCCCCGCCCCTCACGTGGGGAGGAGGTACCACAAGGGGTACCACCCCCTACCCTTTTGGTAGGGTGGCAACCCCCTCGTGCCCCCCACTCAAGGGTGGCATGGGGTGGGCTACACCCCTGCCACCCCTTTAATTTTTTTTTCATATAATTTCTTTAAAATAATTTTTTTTATATATAATTGGTTTTTTTCAAATTGTTTTTTTTAACGTCAAAATAAAAGCAGTTGAATTTTTTTGCATTAAAACAAACTATTATTGTACCTGGAGGACTTTTTTCTTAGCACCTCTAAAATTGGTGGACCTCTAAATTTGGAGGTACTTTTGCTAAATTTGGCAGAGTTATTTTTTGCCCAACTCAGCCCCTCTCCATTGGGCTTTTCATTTTCGCACCCTATCTTCTAGAGGCCTTATCTCGGCCATACGGTGGTCTTTTTCAGTGCAATTTTTTTTGGAACGAGGTAGAATTTCATGCTCTTCACAGTGGTGTAGGTGGTTTCTTGTTTGGACTGCTGTTCTTTTTCCAAAATTCTGTTTTCTAAACACTATTGTTGTTCAACTCTAGTTTTGAAGAGTTTGACGAGCCATATCTTCTGCCTCTGAACTCCTTCTTAGGTGTCGTTTTTTTTTTAAAGTGCATGTTTTCTCGTGTACTTCGTTATGGTGCTATCAGTTTCCTCTTTCTGTCAAAAAATTATATTTTCAGAATGTAGTCCTTTTTTTGGAAATTATGGGCTTCCATTGTAAGCATTTCTCTTATGTAAATGCACTGAAATAAAGTGCCTCTGTATTGCACATGTATTATTGGAATCTTGCACATCATTTTGTGCCTTATTGTACTTGCACTGTGATATAAAGTGCCATGGGGGTTGATGTTTGCCTTTGTTTTCCATCATACATTTGTCAAGTGAGTGTCCCCTTCCACAACAACAGTGAATCACATTGATTTTTGCCTCATGCGTGTGTGCCTTTTATTTGCACACCCTTTATATTTGTTGGTACTTTCATGTTTGCACGTTCAAATGTTTTTGGTTCTTCTACATGCAGTTCCTTTTGGCATTTAGTTTCAGTAGATCTATCTTGGCTCTCCCTTGTTAGCATTATAGGGGTGGCTTTCTACTGTTGGTGCTAATACTTCATTAGGTTTGCATTGGAGTGAGCTATGTATCTAGTATGTGTTCCTATGTACCAGGAAAATGTAGTGCTCAGTGGTTGGTTACATGCATTTCGATAAGGAGCATTTACCATATGTACACTCTTGCATTACTATTTTTGGAGGCAACCTTCCATTTTAACTTGATCAGTTCTTCAAACCTTTGGTACTTGTTCCATCTGTATCTTTGAGTTCCAAATGTTTTTCCTTTATTTTCCATCTGATTTGAGTAGTGTCATTTGGGGCACTCATGCAGATTCTTGTCTTCTTCATTCTGATCATCATTTGTTTCAACGGAGGTTCTTCTTTCAGCACTATCGCAGTCATTCTTCGACAATGTTTGCAGCTTCTTCATGATTCAGTGGTGTCCTTCATGTTCATCCTTTGTTCCTATCATTTTGTACAATAAGTAGTAACCCACCCTAATCTAGGTTATTTGAATTTCGCCAACAATACAGACAATAAAGATTTTTTGCAAAATGACAGTTCTAAACAGATGCAAGAGATAAATAACCAGATTTAATTAATGATTCAGGGGTTACATATGATTCATACCCGGAACTTGCCAGGTAGGGCTTGTACAACTGCTGAAAGTGACCTCTATATTATTCTAATCTGCTAATATAAACTGAAAATGTTGAATGAAACTTCAAAGTAAATTTTTGAATGCTCAGATGATGATCTTTGTGTGAAACCTTCCAAACAAGAGACTTTGGGTGATCTTCCACACCTATAGACTCTGTCCTAATCAAGGGTTTTCAAAGGAGCTGGAAATTGAGAGTATTATTAAAGAGACAGATAACATTGAGGAGCCCGATAACATCTGTTAGAGATAAGACAATTTTTATCTTATGCAAGGAGTCCTACGTGGAGAAGAAGACAAAATTAATAGTTAGTCGCTACTTCCAAACCACCCAGTGTTGGAGTCAAATCTGGTCAAGACATTTGACTTGATCAAGCTTGAGAGATCTGTCGTGTTTAATTTGGAGAAAGGAGTTCAATTGATTCTGCTGTTTGTATTCATGCTCAGAAGGCTTATAAGGGAATTAGAGCCTGTGCTCAAAACATAACATTCCTATAGTAATAAACTGTGCAATTAATTGTGATTGAATAGTCTATGATCTACAATCCTGTGCACATTTGTTGTTGCTCTTTACACTCAGAAAAGTTATTGCCTTGAGCGCTTCCAATGTATTGAATGATATACCATAATGCATCACATGAATTTACTTATTTGGCACTATTGTTACATATCATTTGCAAACTGAAACTCATTGGAGTATTCAGTCAATAGTATACAATAAGTTTGACAAAAACGTCTATATCTATCAAACTGTGATCAGAAAGTTCGCTCAGAACAAAGGAGAATATCAATGGTAATGGCGGGAAAATATTGCTTGGTGAGTGATCAGCACTCAGTAGCTCTATAACTATTTACATCAGCTTCTGCAATTGTTGAAGTAAGGGTAAAGATGACTAGAATTGATAGGTTGATCTGTGAGTTGATGCGAGAATTGTTTAATCTGATGAAGGACCCAAACTTTAAAAGGGAATATCTAAGGATGGGTGCAAAAACAAAACATTCAGATAAGGAAGAAAGAGCCACGGTTTGTGACACAAATAAAACAAGAAACCAAACATCTATTGCAGCCACATCTAAGGAACAATCTACAGCTGGAAATGCTTTTTTCAGTCATAAGGAAGACATTGCAACAGGCAACAAGGTTCGTTTCCAGAATGATACACTTCATGGGTCAACACCTATTGATGGGCAAATGGTGAGCAGTTGTGTTAGAGCTTACGATTTAGTTGACGTTGATGGTTATATATTCCCTTCCAATGATGATGTTACAAGTGAAGGTTGTACTAGTCTCCATGTTGGGAGTCTAGAGATTGTGGTGCCTTCCAATGTGACTACTGAGATTGATTGTTCTACGGATGATTCTAATACTGTTTTGTTTCTTCTACATGGAGAAAGCATGGCATCATCCAATGAAACAGTTAAGCGGGATGATGGTGATGATTTTGGTTTTGGAACTAATGCTGCCATGGTTCCAAATCAGCTAGTAAGCAATGAGGTTGCCATAGAAGAGGACTTTGGGAAGAGTCAGATTCTTCAAGAACAATCAGCGACTTCATCAAATGAATCCAATATTGTTCATAAGCATAGTTTGGAGAACCAACTGAAGGTTAGTGAGAAACAAATTGTAGCAGCATTAACACATTTTGATAGCTCTCACAAGTTGATGGAAAATCACCTTTGGAAAGTTCAACATGAGGGAAGGCAAAAGGGTTTCGAAGAGGAATCCTCTCCTACTGATTTACAGGGAATCAAAACAGCTATGGAGCCAATGAAATCAGATTACTTAAATCTGCTTTCAGATAAAGATCTTCTCCTTGAATTAGCTGCTACCTATTTGGATGCATGGAGTAGGAAAGAAGATGAAGTTGACAATCTTACTTCCAAGCTTATGAAAACTAAGGATTCCTTGGAGGCTGCTCAAGCAGCCCTTCAAGAAACAAGAAATCAGATTAAGGAGACTTGTTTAGAACTGAGTTTGACACATTCTACATCAGCTCTTAAGGATGACTATTCAACAAGAAAAGAGGTTGAACAGGTGATGGAGGAGCAAAACCGCTTTTAGGAGATGTTTGATTTAGTCCATTACCCCAAAAACTCAACAAACAGTGACTTAGACCAGCAAGAAGATAGTTTGCAATTTGTTAATAATCCATTGTTTGGGGTTAATGCTGATTTGCTTTATGATAATCCACTCTTTGAGTTGGATAATGGTGCCCTTTCTAATTTCTCTATGGCATTTGGCAATATTCGTAGGACTTGGGATCCTAGTAGTGGATCGGGAATTCCAAAAGGACTTATTGATGTGTTTGACAACGTGCATAATGTGTCGTGTGCATATCGCGTTACTTTCAGCCCTTTCACATTTGATTTGACTATGAGGCAGAGGACACACACGCGTGAGATGGATGGTAGGTATGAGGTGTTCCCTTTTGTGGATGAAGAGGACAAATCTTACAGGTGTTCTAAGCTGCTTCTAACGCATATGCATATTGTTGGGATACAAAATATAGGAGCAGATTTCGAGAAGCTTGGCACTACAGGTATAGTTGGCATGGGGCAACAAAAGTCACCAAAAGACAGGAAGGACAAATTTCAAATTTGTCCATGGGATCCAGGTGGAGTTTATTACAATGGGTTGCTTCACCATCTTTAGTTTGGTGGAGAATATATCAAAGTCGTGCAACGGAGGTCAACAGATGATGAGTATGACAAGCTTCCAGTTGGATTGTGGACTTTGGGATCCTCTATGTTTGGCAGGATGCTTCTTTTGCAGATAGTGTTTCACAGAGTTGTCGAGTTTGGTTCTATCTTACTTCAGTGGTTGTTGAGGATTTTCATTGGGGCATGGTACCATCTAGTTTGGGGTCCCAACATTCAGGACATGCTTGAGTATGCAAGTGATGATTGCTTGAGGACACGCAATCTTGGGGAGGGCGGACTATATTGTCCCCTTTTTCGAGCATCAACATCTTTGCAGTGGTCAACCTATCAGTGGGGTTCCCATAGGCTAATACAGTGGTTAGGGAGCCCATTCGGGAATTTGGTGACCCTTTGGGAAGGTTTGTGTGGTGTTTCAGGAGCTTTAAGCCGGTTTCCTACTTTCAGGAGTAGTTCATATTTTTTAGGGGGGATTGGCAATTCACCTAATGACCACCCAAAGCTTGTGGAGCCTTGCAGGGGGCCTTATGGGTCATTTCAAATAATCAAAGACAGTCTCCTATTTTTTAGGGGAATCCCTATTTTTAGGGGGAGACTGGCAGTTGGCCTGTTGCAACATGAGTTTTCAATTGGAGGAGTCAAGTGATGGTCTCAGAATGAAAATTGAAATATTAAACTATTAACTTTAATGTTCTAATTTAATAAAGTGATTATTTCACTTTATAATACATTAATAAAATAATAAAGTGATTTTATTAAAAGAATGTATTTTAAGTCACTTTATTAATATTTCATTATTGAAAAAGGCAAAACCCTAACTTGGGGGTGGGATTTGGAGAAGGCATAAAGAGAGAAAAGAATATCATTTTCGAGATCCAAGTTTATTATACACAAACAGAAAGGTGAGCAACAAGGGTTTGCAGGTATGGAGTCCTAAGCTGATCTGAGGATGAAAACCCTCGATTAGGATAGAGTCTACGAGTGTGGAAGATCACCCAAGATCTCTTGTTTGGATGGTTTCACACAGAGATCATCATCTGAGCATTCATAGATTTACTTTTAAGTTTCATTCAACATTTTCAGTTTATATCAGCAGATTAGAATAATATAGAGGTCACTTCCGACAGTTGCACGAGCCCTACATGGCACATTCTAGGTATGAATCATATGTAATGTTGGCATTACAATCCGTGCCTCTGGAGTGCGTATTGGCAACGGCCAACTATGCACAGTGCGTAATGACTGCTCTTCAAATTAGGAGGGGAAGCTCCCTCTTTTGTTGATATGCATGAAAAAGTAAATTAATATAAATCCTATCTTTTTTACTCAGCTGGAAGAGGCACAAGGTTAAGCAAACCAATACATTGTAGTTAAGGATTTTCTCTGGTTTTGCAGATCTTAACTACAACTAACTTAATGCTTTAAACTATCCTATTTCCTCAAGAGGAAAAGAGCATGAGGATTTAGGAGCAGGGAATTGATACATGATAAACTTTAAGTCAGGGTTTCCAAGGAGGCGGGACACCTATCTGTGGCATAGGCTGAAAGAAAGGTTATTGGAAACAACACTTAAACGACAATCTCTATCTCTAAATTCTTGAGGAGGGACTCCTATCCGAGGTGTAGCTATGAAACAAAGATTATTAATCACAACATCACACGATAAACTTTATTCCCAAATTCCCAAGGAGGAGGGACTTCTATCCGACGTGTAGATATGAAACAAGCTTATTAATCACAATAAGAATAATAACTGGGACAGCAAATTGTATAAACGAGACACACACACAATGAACAATCAAACCAGCAATTGTATTTAACTAAGTGAACAGAAACAAAATAATAGTATTGCACAGCAAGGCGGCTCAACAATTTATTATCACAATAAAAGTTCTTGAACTGATACTAAATAGCAATACTACAAGCAAATTGGGCTCAGCATGTATGCTATCACGCGCAAAAGTTAAAGTAAAAATGAGCAAAGGTGCTCTTATTTATAGAAGCTCGAAGGTGTAGGGAACCCTAAAATCACCTTGAGTTAACATAAGTCTTGCAAGCATGCAAGATTTATTCTAAAACCTAAATGTATGCAACTTAACAATTAACTCAAAAAACTGCATCAGTTAACTGAACTAAAACTAAACTAAATGGATGTTGCAACACACAAGTCCTTATTGATATGAGAGCTAACTGATAATAGACATCAATTAACTAAAACTAACTAAATGTGAACTCAATATTGTCGGCGTAACAACTAACACCTCTAGAGTGCAAGTTGGTACAGACCGCTATGCACACTGTGTAATGAGCGCTCTTCAAATTAGGAGGGGAAGCTCCCTCGTATTGCTGAAATGCGTGGAAAAGAAAAGTAATCTAAATCCTATCTTTTTGTTCTCAGCTGGAAGAGGCACAAGGTTAAGAAAAACCACGAATGTTGCAGCTAAGGATTTTTTGGTTTCGCAGATCACTAACTACAATTAAACTAAAGCTTTTAATCTATCCAATCTCCTCAAGTAAATAGAGCATGAGGAAATGGAGCAGGAATGTTCTATACGATAAACTTCAAGTACAGATTCACAACGTGAAGGCAAGGTGACACAACCATTTGCTTAGCTGGGAAGAAGTTTATTAACACACACATCAAACGATAAGCTTTAGGTACAAATTCACAACATGAAGGCAAGGTGGCACATCTATTTGTATCATCTGAATAGGCTTATAAGAAACAAAACATAGAATAGCCAACTAGGACAACAAATTGCATAGGCAAAACACGCATACAATAAACGATCAAACTAGCCACTATATTTAACTAAGATAAGCAAATACCATAACAATAACATGAAGGCAAGGTGGCACAACAATTCATCATCATAGTAAAAACTCGTGAACAAATACAAAATCAGCAATATTATAGGCAAGGTGGGCACAACATATATTACTATCTCGTGCAAAAGTTAATTACAAATGAGCAAAGAGCTCTTATTTTAAGACATCAAAAGGTGAAGGGAACCCTAAAATCACCTTGAGTCAACTACAGTCTTGCAAGCATGCAAGATTTTATTGTTAAACCCTAAATAAAGCAAACTATACGGTTAACTGGAAAGCTACCATCAGTTAACCAAAACAGGACTCAACTGAACTGGACAAGTGCGAGCATGCACGTCCTTATTTGAAATAAAAGTAACTGATAACTAACATCAGTTAACTACTCCTAACTAAAAGTCTAAACTCCTGCGAAGATAATTCCAAGGAAGAGATGTGCGTGCATGAAATCAGCAATAAGAACTCAAGACTGGATGTCGAGTTAACTGCTGCTCTTGACTCTATCCTTGAAAATAACTGCAGGTTCCAACTGGCGGATTACTTCAGGTCATCACAGTCTAACATCTCATCTAGAAATTGATCGATTGCCTTATCCTCTAGGACTTTGACACTATCCACAATGATAATCTGCCTACTCAACTCTCTGTCGCCATCCCTGATTGCTCCCATGCATACTTTGACCTCTTCAATTGCCTTTCTAAAACTAGTTGCCATCACTCAGATGTGATCCAACTTGGCTGCCACAGGATCTCCCTCGAGATTATCATGAACTAGCCCCTCAAACTCAGCTTGTACTACATATAGTTCAACATATGTACCATCCTCAAGATGATAATGGCAAGGGATCTAAGTGACAAAGTTGCTGATGAGTTTGAGAGCGCCAGTAACGCTCTCCTTGAGTGTGTTCAACTTGGCAGAGATCCTCTCGCATGTCTCCATCATGAAAAGGTGTTGCTCTCTCCAAGCAAAGATCTTTTTCTCTTCTTCTATCTCCAGAGTATCATATGCAACTGCCAATTAAGAGATGAGAACACGATCCTTCGCCATGCCTTCTACTACTGTAATCTCGAGCTGTTGGATCCCTTGACAAAGTCCTTGAGCATCACTCCTCAACTAATATAACTCTGCAAGAAGATGCCGACTTATAACAATGAAGTTTTCAACCCAATTGTCCAAAAGTTTACCATGTTTGACTAACTGATCCAACTTCTATTGTTCTGCAGGTATGCCTTGTGGAAGAACAAATGCTCTACTTAGATTTCCATGAACAAGACCAAAGATATACTATCGAAGTTGCCCGATTTCAGCCTTAAGAAGTGCTTTATCTTCTCTATCCCTTATGACGCGCTCTTCAAGATTCGTTGTGACAATCTTGAGAAGGCTCACATTTGTCTCTCGAGTGGTCCTGCCAAGGTTCGCTTTGACGAAGGTGAAATCACCAACCTCAACTTCGTCCAGGCTCTTGCCCTCTAGTGGCGTAGCAACCTCTATAATGATCTCTGATTCTAGAGTCTTCTCAATGTGCACTTGCTTCTTGATTTTCTTGTTCGACCTCCCTTGATAAGGGTTGCCAAACTCAAACAAATCAAGGTGATATGAAGGCTCTCGCCTTTGTCTTCCCAAAGATCTCTCCAACCAACATGAATGAGCAATATTATCAGCTTGAGGAGAGACTGTTGCTGATGTATCAACCTATGGTGGATCAACTATCTCTGATGCTCCTCAAACTGGTGTCTCTGGCTCTGAATCTATATCAGTAGGATGCGAATGTGGTGAACATGGCAAACTAGGAGGTGAAAGATGTGGCTTAGCCTGTATGACTGTCTCTACTGGAACTCAAGCGCCCTTTAGACCTATTTCTACTTTCATTTCCCAATACTCCTCCCCTTTGTGTTTCCGCTGAGTCTAACCCCTTCAGGCAGCTTCAAGATAACCTTAACCCGAGGCCTTGACCTCGAAGTAGAAGGTAACGAAGAAAACCCTATTGTCGGCTCTGTGACTGGCATTGTCTTGCGCTTTCTCTTACTCTCCAAGAACTGCTTGTTGATCTTGAAAACTGATTGGGACACGTCCTCAATGGAAGTACACTCCCTGGCGTACCAATCTGGTGAGCGAAGTGGCTGGCGAGCAACTTGATCTTTGACATATGAACTAAGTAGAACTTCTTCATCATCATCTAACAGACCCTCAACATCCTCTGATAGGTAATCAACAATTTGAGCAGTAGTAAGTTTGCAGTAAAGACGTTGACCCTCAAATTCATCCTCGCAATTAGCCCAAAATCCTCAAGTTTTGGCTCGTGTGCAATCCCTCACTCTAATCTGGCTCCATAATGACCCATAGGATCATAAGAACGCCTCTCAACATGGTACTTGAGGTTGACTTTCTCAAGCTCGGTCGTCATAAACTTGCAATCAGCCGCAGTCCCACATGTTTAAATACCCCATCCAAAAGGAAAGGAAACTGCTGACTTATGGCGACTACGAAGAAAAGAGTGAACATGTTGAGCTTGTCTGAGAAACTCCATGAAAAGAACTTTATCTGATGGGTACCTTGGTAACATCAGAGGCTCTCTGATGTAACCATAGACTCAGATATATGTGAAAGTGGGGAATTGAATGAACCAATCCGCCCAACTCTCCATTGCTGATCTTGCCTCTGGTGAAATCCAGATGTGCATTTCACTGTCGAGATCCCTAACTGTCTTCATAAAAAAGTGATCATTCACCGCCCAGAAATCCTATTCAGCTTTAGAAAACTCTAACTGAGAGTAATACTTGTGAATATGCTGAACACCAAGAGTCTCGTTAGTCTTCAGGTGTCTAAAACAGCCTTGCGATGCAACCAAGTAGACCAAGTAAGACACCATGTGAAACTCATGGATTTTGAGGAATCCAGTAATTTGCTGGTGAAGGCACTCGCTGATCAACATGGCCCAGTCAAAGTGCTCTTTACCATCTAGGATCCTAGAAATGATGCAGAACATCCATGGTTGAAATATATTAGCCTCCTCCTAACCTGTAACCCGATTAAGTAAAGTTATCAAAACAGCAACTTCATCCTTTAATTCAATGTGACCAACCTTTTTAGGCATGTTAGTCTTCTATATTTTCAACCATCTCTGAGTAACTTTCCTCTATGAACGCTCTTGGTCTTCATACTATATCTTCACACAAGCCTCAATGACTACAGTGAAATTGTCTGAACGAGAAGGAATAGCGAAGCATTTTTCCACTTCCCTCGGCTTAAGGCTGCAGATGACTCTCTCATCAGCTGATCTGATTTGTCGTGTAGACAAATCGTAGTGCTTGATGCAAGCAAGAACAAACTTGAGATCGAAATGTGATGAGCCCTGCTGGCTCACAACTCAAACCCCTATATTTTTCTTTATCTTTTTGTGTTTTTTATGTTTTTTAGAGAAATTTTCTAGACAAAAGAGAAGGGGCGTACAGCATAAAATGCTTATAAAATGTAAATCTGAGATATTTTTGGTGAATCGAAATTACAGAAAGTAATAAACAACCTCAACAATGAATTTACAACTCATGAACATACCCGAAATGCTCCAAATTATTTTATTAAGAAAATAAGTCAACTCGCCAGCCCAGAATGGTGAAAACTGGCAAATATGGATGCGTGGCCTCCAGAAATGACTTCTCCCACTCTGAAACAGGATACAAAGGGCTAATAGGAGTAGCTGCCAAGAATGAAGCACAAATAGGAACAAAAAAGAAGGTGTTTTAGCTACAAACTTCACACGCCAAACCTCCAAGAAGGCACAAATCCCAAGGCAAATGGTACAGCCAAAGGAAGAAACTAAAGGAACAAAGCTGAAAGCTACAGATCTGCTGAAGATGACGTCTCTAGTGAAGAAACCCCCTTCCTTATTACAAACAAGTAAAAAATGAATAATAAAACTCTGATTGTAGCATGTAGAACCTCTAAATGAAGCCCTCACAGTTGCACTAATTTGACTGGTCTCTCACAGTCTCAAAAATGCTCAACACTGAAGAGATCTCATTCTCTAATGGAAGATTTGCTCAAACCCTGATCACAGAGGATAGCACAGAAGAAAACCAAAGGAAAAGTCAAAATAATCAAGAATAGAGTTTCTCATTGCCAAAATGCCTTATATCCCAAAAGGCACGAATTCCAAGAAGATGACGCCTCTTTCCATCATTTAAATCTTTTAAAATATAATTAAGTCCCTTTCAATAGTTTGGACTTAAATACTTGGGCGCCAACTTTTATGTTTAAGTGATTTAATTTTAAAATCACTTTTTTATGAATATTTAAGTGATATAAAAAAGTATAAAGTCAATTTGACTTTATAATAAAGTATTAAGTTAATTAATAACTTAAATCACTTAAATAATCATAACTTTCTCAAAACTCCATATATTTCTATGTCATTAGAAGTTGTCAACTCCTGAACTGCCAAGGCCTCCAGTGAGCCAATCACTGAACTCTGAAAATGAGAAGGACCAACTCCTCCAAAAAATACCACTGACCCTCTAACCAATCCAATTAGCCCACAAGGGTCCAAGAAATAGGCTAACACACTGCACCTGGTAACTGACTAGAGCGGGGACATCACAGTCCGCCCTCCCCGAATTTGCTTGTCCACAAGCAAACTCAAAGCTGGATGCTATAAAATACTATCACCCTCCCAAGTTGCATCCTCTGCTGGTAGATCTTTCCATTTTACCAGATATTCCCTGATAACCCTCCTCCGAAGATGACGCTCTCTGGAATCCAGAATGGCCTCAGGTATCAAAATCAATTTCCCCTCATCATCTAGGGGTGGTAAATCAATAGGAGTCACCTGTTGTCCCAACGCCTTTTTGAGGTGCGACACATGGAACACATTGTGAACCTTACTGTCCACCCGTAGATCCAACTCATAAGCCACTTCACCGACACGTCTGACAACTCTGAATGGTCCATAGTATCGTGGCTTGAGTTTCTCAACGCCCTTCTTACGAAGGGTGGACTACCTATAAGGCTGTAGCATTAGATACACCAAATCATCGATCTCAAAAGATCGCTCCACTCGCCTCTGATCAGCATATTGCTTTTGCTGACTTTGAGCTTTTTGAATATTCTCCCTGAGTGCTCTCATGATGTCCTAGTTCTCCTGTAATAGATCACCAGCACTAGGTACTCTGTTGTCACTCAGCAATAAATCCAAAAGACTCAGAGCATCATATTCATATAGTGCTCGGTATGGTGTCATCTAAATACTCATGTGATGAGTGGTATTGTAGCAATACTCACAAAGGTATAACCACTTCACCCATGCCTTCTGCTGCCTTGAATTGTAATTCCTCAAGTATCCCTCCACCCATTTATTGACTATCTCAGTTTGCCCATCTGTCTGTGGGTGGTAGCTGGTGCTCTGAGTGAGTTCTGTCTCGCAAAGTTTGAATAACTCCTGCCAGAAGTTACTCATAAACCTGCTATCTCTGTCACTGACTATGCTCTGAGGCAAACCGTGCAACCTAAATACCTCTAGGAAAAACAAGTCTGCCACCTGTATAGCTGTGTCAGTAGTAGTGATTGGGAAGAAATGAGCATACTTCGTCAATCTATCTACTACCACAAAAATGTTGTCCTTCCCTTGAGCTTTCGGCAAGCCCGAAATGAAGTCCATCGACAAGCATTCCCACTTCCTCTCAGGAATAGGAAGCGGCTGAAGTAATCCTGCAGGGTATGTATGTTCTTGCTTGTTCTGCTGACAAACAAGGCATTCCCTGACATACTGAAGAACAAATGACTTGAGACCTTTCCAAGAGAATCTCTCCCGTACCTGCCTGTAGGTCTTAAAGTAACCGGGATGTCCTGCCATAGGTGAATCGTGAAATGATCTCAATACCCTGTCCCTCATCTCAGAACCTGGGACTAGAAATATCCTCCCTTTGTAAATGATAAGATCATCTGCAAGTGAGTACCTGCCATCCTGTATTGTCCCATCCACTATGCTAGAAGCCCACGGGTTCTTAGCATACTCCGCAACTATCATGTGTCTCTAGTCCTCTGCAATCTCTGTAATGGAGCTCAAGTGTGGGCGGCGAGATAATGCGTCAGCAACCACATTTTGTGTAACCTTGACATAGGAGATGTCAAAATCATAGGACTGAAGTTTGCTGACCCATTTTTGTTGTCTTTCATTCAAATCTTGTTGTCCTAGGAAATGATTCAGACTATTGTGATCAGTTTTAACACAAAATTTACTACCAACCAAATACTGCCTGAACTTGGCCATGGCATGCATGATGGCCAACATTTCCTTATCATAAATGCTAAAGCTCCTCTCAGGACCTCTCAGCTTCCTGCTCTCAAAAGCTATAGGGTGTCGGTCCTGCATGATGACTGCCCCAATACCCTCATCACTAGCATCACAATGTAGCTCAAACAGCTTGGTGAAATCTGGTAATGCCAAAACTGGACATGTAGTCATGAGAAGTTTAAACTTCTCAAAGCACCCCTGTGCCAATGGTGTCCACACAAAGGCTCCCTTCTTAGTCAAATTTGTCAGTGGCGCTGCATAACGCGAGAATCCACTAACAAACCGATGGTAGAAGGCGCATAATCCTACAAACCCCTTGAGCTGTGTCAATGTCTCAGGTGTAGGTCAATCAATGATAGCACGAACTTTCTCTGCATCCATGCTGACTCCCTCTCCACTGATAATGTGACCCAAGTACAAAAGCTCTGCCATGCCTAAAGCAAACTTGGACTCCTTGGCGTACAAGGACTCCCTGTCAAGTATGCTCAAAACCTCATCCAGGTGGACCATGTGTTCCTCCCAAGATTTGCTATAAACTAGAATGTCGTCAAAGAACACCAATACAAATTTCCTCAAGTGAGTATGGAAAACCCTGTTCATAGTAGATTGAAAAGTGGCTGGAGCATTGGTTAAACCAAATGGCATAACCAAGAAGTTGTAATGTCCATAGTGACATCTAAAAGCGGTTTTCTCAATATCCTCCTCTTGGACTTTGATCTGATGGTAACCTGTCCTCAAATCAATCTTCGAGAAATAGCAAGCTCCATGAAGCTCGTCTATCAACTCATCTATCCGTGGAATAGGATACCTGTTCTTTATAGTCTTCCTATTGAGCATCCTGTAGTCAATACACATTCTAAGTGTACCATCTTTTTTCTTCACGAAAACAACTGATGAAGCAAAAGGTGACTTACTTGGCCTAATGCGCCCCATAGCTAAAAGTTCTTTGATGGTCTTTTCAATTTCATCTTTTAATCGCTTGGAGTGCCGATAAGGTGTGATCATGATTGGTTTCGTGCCCTCGTCCAACTCTATAATATGCTCAATACCTCTATCAGGAGGTCTACCAGGTGGAATAGCACTGAAAATCTTTGCATGTTTGATTCGGAGTTCCTGCACATCTGGATGATAAGGAGATTCTTGCTGCTCCTTTTGTGAAGGCATTACCTTGCACTTTGCTGCCCAATCCACCATGTCATGCCGAATCAAAGTTACATTCTCCGGAGTGAAATTTCTTTTACATTGCTGTCCTTGATGGCTTTAAGAACATGATTTGTGCCATCAACTCTGAATTTCATCTCCATGTCATGCAAATTAAGTGTGAACTCTCCTATCGCATGAAGCCACTTCATGCTGAGAACTATATCTGTTCCTCCCATGTTCACAACATAAAAATCTGCCTTAAACTCAAAATTATTGAGTTTCATTGGCAAATCTGGAATCATCCTCTCGCAATTGAGAGTGTATCCATCTGCAACCTTCACTTGAATGCCTTCAAACTGTTGAGTTTGAATTCCCCTTTTCTCCACTAACCGTGAATCAATAAAGTTGTGGGTTGCACCTGTATCCAAAAGAGATATGACTCTTTGACCCGCTAAGATCCCACGGAGTCTGAAAGATCCCTCTCTCTGCATGCTGGACATATGAGCCTCCCGTAGCTTACTCTTTAGCACAATTTCTGCCTCATTTTCTGATTTTTCCTCATCTGTGTCATAGATTGCAGCTTGTTGGTCTGAAAAATCAGTCAACGTTACTCCCTCAGAGAACCACTCCATGTGCCTGAGGGCAGTCATGATTGAGGTCATATGGGCCCTTGCAGTAAAAGCAGAGCTTCCTTCTACATAGATCATTCATTGTTTCACGATCTAAAGGTGCTGCATATTTTTTGTTTTGATCAGCATTATCAGCCTTCTTTGGATCAAATTTGTTATCAGTGTAGGAAGTAGATGGTTTCAAGCCAAATTGTTTACGAGGTGTAGTAAGCTCCATACTGCGAGCTTTCCTCATGGCCTCCTGTAAAGTAGGTGGATCAAATGCCTTGATCCAACCTTTCATGGGCTCAAAAAGACCCTCAATAAACAATATGATCAGCCTTCTCTCTGAGATGCTTGTCACCATCACAGATAGTCTCTGGAACTCTCCAATGTAAGATTCCAAGCTACCCAACTGTTTTAACTGTGCAAGATCCCTGAATAATAGTTCGGGATCACGTCTATCAAACCTCTCTACCAGTCAATCACTAAACTCCTCGCACGAGGTAATTCTATCATGGTGAAGTGTTGCCATGCCATGAATCCACCAATCATGTGCTACGCCATCAAGGTGGAGAGCTGCAAATCGTATGGCATCCTCCTCTGGCATCTCTCTCCTCATTATCAAGACGATTCCTGGAAGGACCTTCCTCATCCCTGTTAGCCATATTATCAAAGCCAAAATCTTCCTCTTGTTCGTCAAACGGAAATGCTAGAAATGGTTCAAAAGTACTTCTCTGATAGCCAAGACCCCTGCGTGAGTAGTACCTGTCAAACCTGTTCTGATGAGACCGCATAGAAACTGCTAACCCTCCAGGTTGGCAGGATCAGAGCTTTGATACCACTGTGATGAGCCCTACTGGCTCACAACTCAAACCCCTGTATTTTTCTTTATCTTTTTGTGTTTTTTTGTTTTTTAGAGAAATTTTCTAGATAGAAGAGAAGGGGCATACAACATAAAATGCTTATAAAATGTAAATCTGAGCTATTTTTGGTGAATTGAAATTACAGAAAGTAATAAACAACCTCAACAATGAATTTACAACTCATAGACGTACCCGAAATGCTCCAAATTATTTTATTAAGAAAATAAGTCAACTCGCCAGCCAAGAATGGTGAAAACTAGCAAATATGGACACCTGGCCTCCAGAAATGACTTCTCCCACTCTGAAACAGGATAAAAAGGGCTAATAGGAGTAGCCGCCAAGAATGAAGCACAAACAGGAACAAAAAAGAAGGCGTTTTAGCTACAAGCTTCACACGCCAAACCTCCAGGAAGGCACAAATCCCAAGGCAAATGGTACAGCCAAAGGAAGAAACTAAAAGAACAAAGTTCAAAGCTACAGATTTGCTAAAGATGACGTCTCTGGTGAAGAAACCCCCTTCCTTATTACAAACAAGTAAAAACTGAATAATAAAACTCTGATTGTAGCATGTAGAACCTCTGAATGAAGCCCTCACAGTTGCACTAATTCGACTGGTCTCTCACAGTCTCAAAAATGCTCAACACTGAAGAGATCTCGTTCTCCAATGGAAGATTTGCTCAAACCCTGATCACAGAGGATAGCACAGAAGAAAACCAAAGGCAAAGTCAAAATAATCAAGAATAGAGTTTCTCATTGCCAAAATGCTTTATATCCCAAAAGGCACAAATTCCAAGAAGATGACGCCTCTTTCCATCATTTAAATCGTTTAAAATATAATTAAGTCCCTTTCAATAGTTTGGACTTAAATACTTGGGGGCCAACTTTTACATTTAAGTGATTTAATTTTAAAATCACTTTTTTATGAATATTTAAGTAATATAAAAAAGTATAAAGTCAATTTGACTTTATAATAAAGTATTAAGTTAATTAATAACTTAAATCACTTAAATAATCATAACTTTCTCAAAACTCCATATATTTTTGTGCCGTCGGAAGCTGTCAACTCCTGAACTGCCAAGGCCTCCAGTGAGCCAATCATTGAACTCTGGAAATGAGAACAACCAACTCCTCCATAAAATACCACTAACCCTCTAACCAATCCAATTAGCCCACAAGGGTCCAAGAAATAGGCTAACACACTACACCTGGTAACTAACTAGAGCGGTGACATCATAGGAAAGTTGTGATGGGAATAGATGCCATTGCCAACAACCCGGAACGCTCAAGATTCTTCAAAACATTGTTGCTAATGCCCTCCAAAGTGCTCAAATTTACCACTGGATAGACACAACCCAAGTCTGTGTCTGAAGTTTTCAAAAAGTCATGCATCAAGACCGATTTGGTCTTATAATCTATGGGATTGAACTGCATTTTGAAAATGAGGACTTTTGACTGTGAAGTTGGGTATATTCGGACAACTTTCCAAAAAGGCTGAAAAAACTCTGGACAAGGCTAAAAATAGCTTGTGGCAGGAAAAAAATTTGGAATTTTTCTGAAACGTGAGTTTTGTGCAAAATTGAATTCTAAACAAACCCAGATCAACAAAAATTTGACAAAGTGAGTTTTAGCTAGGCATGTGGAGGTTTTTTTCAGTCGAGAAAAGTAGGGGTTCTAGACCTCACTCGAGGCAATTTTTCCCGAGAAAATCTGGAACATGGGTTTTGTAGACAATGGAATTCTAAGGCAACCCAGATAGCTCGATTTTGAAAAAGATGTGTTTCTGACCCACATGCAAAAGAATTCTCGGAAAAAAGCAAAGAGCTTTAGAATAAAAGCTACGGGGCAATTTTCTCGAAAAAATCTAAGACATGGGTTTTGTTGCTGTCGCTGAAGTATGTGAACCCAGATGATTTGATTCTAAAAATTTTGCCGTTTTCTTTGACATGCGAAGAATACCTAAGACGAGAATAGAAGAAATTAGACAGAAGATCAAAGTTTATTTTTTGTTTATTCTGCTTCTATAGAAAATTGCCTATGCTTGACTGAGATTCAATGAAACCTGCATGCACTGAAAAATCTAACTCTGGAAAATTAATCTTCTGAACAATCTTGGACTTGGCACTGAGAAATTGAACTCAAAGCACCCTCAAATCTTCAATTGCTCAAGAAATTCACCTTTGCTCTGAACTTTGTATGAGAAAAATGGCAAATTTATGACTCAAATAAAGAAAATTAAGTCTAAAATCGTCCATCCTTCATGCAATAAGTGCACCTCATAAAAATATTCAATTAAATCCTGATTGCATCTCAAAACAATTCGACTTCATCTGATTGGGGCTTAAAAAAAAGGTAATTGAATGTTAAATAACCCTAAAAAGAGTGCCACCTTTAATTAATCCAGTTAACTAAACATGCATGCATAAAATCGCCCTTTTTTGCAATTAAAATAACCCCTTTAACTCGAATTATTTAAATATTTAAATAATATTTAAATCCCACCTTTCATGGTCGCCTAGTCATCTTTAGTTCAAAAAGTCAACCTTTGTCTTTAGCCGTTTTTCCAGACTGTCTTTTTAATGAAAATTTGGATTTTCAACGCTCGCCGGAGCCTCTGTTTAATCACTGATTCTGGTTGACTAACATCACCAATTGACTGGCTGACAATTGCGTTAAAGAGCAAGATGAAATCTAACAAAAACACTCCTTGAGATTGCATTCCATAAAACTAAGATCTAAGGCTTCAAAATCCCAACTGCCCTTAGCAAAAGTTCTGCATTTGACCCTAGACTTGGACAAATTTTAATCATTCTCATCACTTACGAAGGTAAACTTGACCTCTTCGCATCTCGTGTTTGGCAAAACTTCGGGACTGAATAACTGGCTCACTACGGAGCTGACTTGTTTTGCACAACAGCTTCAAGAGAACACTTTATCAAATTTGAACATTTGATGTCTCAAAATCAAGGATGCCCCTGGCCTTCAGGGGCGCTTTTTGTTCCAGAGAGCCATTTTTCCAATTGGCTAAAATACCACTAAATCTCTAGTTGCAAGCTGCCAACTCATCTTCTGATCTGACAAAGATATGCAACGGAAAGTTGGATGTAACACAAACAGGATAAACACATGAGATCACCAAAAAGAAGACATTCAAGGCTCCAAAACCTTGGGGGCCCCTGGCTAACAGGGGTGCTTTTGCTTTTTCTTTGTCATTTCAACCAAGATTTAACCTCGTGTTTGACCTCTGATTGTGGCAGTTCAGCAACTCAGAATCACCCGCTGACGGATGCATTGCGAAGCCTAATCAAATGTGAGACAAACATCCTAGTTTTCATTTGGTTGGAATCCTTCATCTAATCCCTCAAAAAGATGGGCGCCTTTTGCAAATGTTGCATTTTTCCTTCTAGTGTTCATTTTTCAAACTTCCCCATTTCTCGCTGAATCCCCTGTATCTAGTGCTAGACATATCTTTCAAGCTGGCTTGATAGCTCATCGTGAAACTGACAGTATTCCTGACAAGTCTTCTTGGAAGTGACAAACCTCAAAACTGAAATCTGGGCCTTCAAAATCTAGGGCGCCCCTGGCTAAGAGGAGCTCTGGTGCACCAGAGTTAGAAAAATTTTGATGATTTTCATCCCAGCGAAAAATCTCCTCCAAGAAGAAGAGCATTATTTTGCACTTATCTCGCCATAGATTCTTCATTTGAGCATGTTAGGTTTAGATTTCAACACCTGGCCTCTGGCCATCTGCCATTAACGACTTCAAAAATTCCATTTCTCCATCTGAAAAAGTGAAAACTACCCACCAAACTTAAATTGAGTTTTAACTGAAACTAACTTCACCATTGTGATTGTGAAGCAAAATAAGCCAATCAAAACATTTTTTAGTCAATTCTGACAAGTTTCAAATTTTAGGGTTTCATGCCCTGAAACAGGGGTGCCTGAAAACCCTAATTTTTAATTTTTCAAATTTCACCAGTATCCTCCTAACATTAAACTAATACAAAGTCCATACTTGATTTTCCCAAAAACTATGTTTTGACATCATTTTAACAAGGTTTAGACTCTTTTAAGCAAAATGCCTTAGTGAAGCAAAAAATTTGGTTTGGGTACAACACATATATATTCAAAGATGACTCCAAAATAGACATGCAATGAGATGTGGATCAGTGAGTTAACTTGGAAAGAAGCATCAAGTTAACCACTATGTCTGATGTTTATCCTGAAAGGTGGGACGTCTTGATTTGAAGTTCACTGGCCACGATCTTGAGCAAGTAACTCCTCCACGAGGTTGTTGACTACATCACCATCTAGAGGTTGTCACATGCCTCAACTGTCAATTCACTGCTTGTTAGCAATTCAAGCAGTCCTGGAAATCTTTGCACACTTAAACTGGCATTTCACTGACTGGTAACTCTAGTGGCTCCGTAACTGGAGTGACAAACTCTGTTCCTTCTGTACCTTTACGCTTCTGACGCTTTTCACGTTTTTCAAAATGGAAAAGTATTTCATGGCAAAATCATGAAGTCTAACCGCAAACACTCTGGTTGTGAGAAATGTACACGAACTCGCCGCACACGCAAAATTCCAACGATATCAATCCTCTAAAGTGGCCTTGAAAAGCTATACGAGGCATGAGACTGTTGGTGTTTGAGTGACTACGCCTGTCAAATTGTCTAAATCAACCATCGGGTGTACTTGATGTAAGTCAATGTCAACTGTTTCGATGAAATCATGAATTAAGACCGATTTTGTCTTGAATTTAATCTGAGTGAACTGCATTCTGAAAAACTCACCTGTTGAATGTAAACACGGCTATGTTCTGACAACTTTTTCCGGAGAGCAAAAATAGCTCTTGATGAGGCTAAAAGTACCCAGTTGAGGGGCAATTTTTGCGAAAAATTTCGAGACGTGGGTTTTGTAGAGAAAATGTTTCTAAGCAAACTCACAATGTCAAAAATTCGAAAAAACACCTTTTGCCTTGGCATGCAAAAGCTTTTCGGTTGAGAAGCAGTAGGGGCTATAGGGGCACCAGGGGCAACTTTTCTCGAGAAAAACTGACATGTGGGTTTTGTTGCCGCTTCAGAGCTGATCAAACCCAAATTCTTCATTTTTCAAAATATTGACTTTTTCTCAACCATGCAAAGGAATTTCTGAAAAAAAGCAAAGCTTTGAAAATGTAAGCTACGAGGCAATTTTTCCTGGAAAATTTGTCACACATGGGTTTTGTAGAGAATGTCGTGTTGAATAAACCCAGATGATTAGAACTGCAAAAATTCGCTAATTACTTGGACATGCAAGAGAAAACCTATGACAAAGATAGAAGAAATAAGAGATAGAAAATAGACGTTATATTTTGTCTCTGCAAATCGCCTCCTTGTCTCAATCTGATGAAATCTGCCAAGAATCTGCTGGAAAAAAAAGAAGCATGCAAACTATCCTGCTGAGCAATCTAGACCTGTAACTACAAAGAACACTGAAAAAATCCTCCTGTAGCGCCATTAGATCTTGCTTGCACAAGGAAAAATGTGTTTGCCTTCAACCTGTGATGAAGGAAATGGATGCCCAAATGGATATTTAAAGAACTCTTGAGGGTTAAGGTGTCACAAGCATGCAAAACCCTATTTTTAGAATGAAGCATTCTAATTGGACCTCATTCAATTAACAAAAATGGAGATTGACCCTTCAAGTAGGTGCCACTTCAACATGCAAAGAGAAACACATCACATGTAAAGAAAAATGAAGTGTTTTATTTTATTTTATTCAGTTCAAAAATCCCTCCATTATAGGGCGTCCAATGCACTTTAGTTCAAAAAGTCAAAATTTTAACTTTAGGCACCATTATTTGTAGACTTAGAAATTTTCTTGAAATTTCCAACTTTTAGCTTTTGAAAACGTCACCATAGCCTCTGTTTGACCCTAAATTTCGGATGCCCAGTTGATCCTGGAGCTGAGCTGACACATTCATCACGTAGCTAGAACAAGTCTGACGAAATGTTTGTTGGGAGTTGTGAGAGCTAAAAACTTCATCTGATGCCTCAAAAACTAGGGCACCTTTTTCCAAAAGGGTGCATATGACACCAGACTTTTAGCCATTTTTTGGATTGTGTGTCTCTATGCTTCAATCTTCCATTGCCAGTGATTGACGAGTCTCGTCGACTAGATGTTGTATCCATTGCGTAGCTAGAAGAATTTCACAAAGGATGACTGTATGTGCAACATCTAAAAGCTGGATTAAGTATCTTAAATGCAAGGGTGCACCTAGCTTACAAGGGCTATTTTAGCTTCTGAGAATGATTTTGCAATTTGTAACTTTCAACAGAACGCTCCACTTTGACCCTTGCTGCTAGGTGTTGGATTGCTCTAATGTGCATGTCGATGATCTCATCGGCGGAGATAGAACAACTTGGAAGAGATGTTCATGGGAGTGATGAAGCCAGAAAACTGCTTCTAAGACCTCCAGTAGAAGGGCGCTTTTCTCAAGAAAGGTGCAATTTTCCATACTTAGCCATTTTTCTACTTGTCGTTATCCTTCAATACTTTTCACTGATTCTTCATCTACGGGAGTTTGATGGATCCCAAGGGCTGACAGTTGGATTCACTACGTAGCTAGGAGGATTCTGCACAGATCTCATGAAGACAATAGCTGCCGAAAACCTCAACTAGCTGGCCAAAAGAGTAGGTGCCCCTAGCCTGTAAAGGTACAGTTTGATATTTTTATTTTTATTTTCCCTCCATTTTACCTATTCGCGGGATCACCTGCCACGGTTGCTCAACATGTCTTACGGACTTTCAAACAGATTCATCGCAGCGCTAGGCTGAATTTGAAGAGATCCCCTGGAAACAGTTCTGCAAATTCTATCATCTGATAGACCTAATTCAAGGGCGCCCCTGGGCTATAGGGGCGCAGATTCTAAAATTTATTTGTATTTTCTGACATGTAAAACCTCTGTGATTTCCGCTTCTGCCTTCAATTTCCAGAGTTTCGCAAATCAGATGGATTCACTTGATGGCTTGCTGGAAAGCGGACAAAATCCTAGAGAGAATGAATGTATTTGCAACCACTGATAACTGCATTTGGGCCTTCAAATTGAAGAGTGCCCCTGGCCTACAAGGGTGCAAATGTCACCAAACTTGGTAATTTCTGGATGATTTTCATCATTTTCATGCCTTGCAATCACTTTGTTGAAGCATCATTGCCGTCAATGGGAGTGTGCGACTACATTTCACCATTTTCACATGTACAGACACTGCAAAGTTGACTTGCACGTTGATTGCACAAGTATCTCCCACGTTACAAAGTGAAGTGTTTACAGACTTGGGATATTTTTTGCAATTTTCACCATTTGAAATATCCCCTCCGTCAACAAGCATCATTTTTAGCATCTTTCACCACAGAATCTTCTATGATGAGTTTCAGACTTAGATTTCAATACCCAGTACTGGTCAACTGCCATTGACGACCTCAAAGGTCCTAACTTTTCTCCTGAAAAAGTGAAAACTACCCACCAGGCTTAAACTGACTTTTAACTAAATTTGACTTCACCACTGTGATCGTGGAGTGAAATATGCCAATCAAAATAATTTTCAGCCAATTCTAACAAGTTTCAATTTTTAGGGTTTTTTGCCTAAAAACAAGGGTCCAAAAACCCTAATTTTAAAAAATTTCAAATTTTGCCAATATCTTGTAGACATCACACTTACTAAAAGCCCATACTTGATTTTCCCAAAAACTGAGTTTTGACAACACTTTTATGAGATTTAGACCATTTTAAGCAAAATGCCTTAATGAACCAAAAAAATTGGTTTGGGTACAACATGTAAACTCTGAATCATTAATTAAATTTGGTTATTTATCTCTTGCATCTATTGTTGGCAAAATTCAAATAACCCAGATTAGGGTGGGTTACTACATACCTGCAAACCCTTGTTGCTCAACTTTTTGTTTGTGTATAAAAAACTTGGATCCTGAAAATGATATTCTTTTCTCTCTTTATGCCTTCTCCAAATCCCATGCCCAAGTTAGGGTTTTTCCTTTTTCAATAATAAAATATTAATAAAGTGACTTAAAATACATTCTTTTAATAAAGTCACTTTATTATTTTATTAATGTATTATAAAGTGAAATAATCACTTTATTAAATTAAAACATTTAAGTTAATACTTTAATATTTCAATTTTCATTCCGAGACCATCACCTGACTCCTCCAATTGGAAACTCATGTTGCAACGGGTCCCGGGGTGATGTCTGAACAAAGCAGGCCAACTGCCAGTCTCCCCCTAAAAATAGGGATTCCCCTAAAAAATAGGAGATTGTCTTTGATCATCTGAAATGGCCCATAAGGCCCCCTACAAGGCTCCACAAGCTTCGGGTTGTCATCAAGTGAACTGCCAGTCCCCCCTAAAAAATAGGAACTACTCCTAAAAGTAGGAAACCGGCTCAAAGTTCTTGAAACACCACAAACCTTCCCAAAGGGTCACCAAACCCCCAGATGGGCTCCCTAACCACTATATTAGCCTAGGAGAACCCCACTAATAGGCTAACCATTGCAAAGATGTTGATGCTGGAAAAAGGGGATATTACACAATTCTTGGTTGGACGCTTCTTCATCCTTCACTTTGTTTTGGAGGCTTTTCGTCCTTCACTCTTGTTTGGAGGTTTCTTCAATCCTTCACTTGTATTTTTGTCTTTTGGAGAGGAGTTTTCTCTCATAGGGTTTTTTACCTTTTTCTCCTATTTTGAGAGATCTTTTGTTTGTACATGGGTACCTCACCAAGTCTTGTTTGTCGGAACCCATCATGCATTCATCTTTAGAGGTTTGAGCTTCTCCCTAAGTTTCACTTAAGGGGGGTGTTAGAATAAAAGGTATTTCCTAATTAATTATTTATTTAAATATTAGGCTCTATTCCTCTAATTACTTAAGCTTACTTAGGTCATGTTGTTTTTATGTCTCATGTCATAGGATGAGGATACATGTCATGATCTTGTTTTATCCTCACCTAGGGTTTCTAGGTTAATTATCCTTTAATAAGGATTCTCTATTGTATAATGATTAGAAGTTGCACATTAATCAATGATTCATGCCTTTTTGGATCAATAGCTCTTGGCCTCCATAGCTTTGCTATTCTTTCTTTCTATAACAGGTGTTTGATTGTAGATGATCCTTGTGAGATGTGGAGTTGATTTTTCCGAACTTCTACAGTACCAGCTGCAAACTAGCATTTGCAGACTTGGAGGTGACTGTTTACTTAGCACAGCAATTGAATATCCATTCTATAGCAGAGTTTGAGAGTGTTGGTGGTGTGTCCATGTGAAGAAGTTGATGAAACTAGCCTTGCAAGTGATGGACATGAAGGTGTGAATACTTTTGGACTGTTTGGACAATGCTCAGACTTGTTGCATGACATATTGTTGTCATTTCAGACCCTACAGCCCTGTTTCCTATAGGAAAGCAAGTGTTGCAGACCTGCAACAACATCTCATTTGTTAATCCCAAGTACGCTTGTGTTGGGTACTTGACTATGTTAGTCATCCATATGATTGGGTTTATTGGTAATGGCACATCTTTCCTAATTTGACTGTCAGTTTTAACGTACTCGATAATTGGAAATGACTCTACCAATGCAAATTTGTACTAGCACTGTTTATTGTAATTGACCTTTTGGGATAGCAAAGATTTCATTGTTGTGTGTTGAAGTTGAGTCTTCATATTGCTACAAATCAAAAAAAAAAATCTAGGGGGGTTATTAGAGCGGTATCAGGGCTAGTGATCTTGCTAGCTAGTTCTGAAATTAACCCTTGTTGCAGACTCTTCAAGTGCATAACATTGGTTCAATAGTTGTGTATCAAAATTTTGTGGCTTTGAGTTTCAACGGGACTCAGAATTCAAGGTATTGACAAAGAATTGTAAATCATGGCCTCACGTAATGAAGAAGAGTTGGGGAAGAAACTTTATAAAGCAGGAAAAAGACTTAAAACACTTCCCATTATCTACAGATGATCTACTATGCATTCTGGATACAATTGAGAGTTGCTTTTTAGAGATAAATCAATTTGATTCCATGGAGATAAAGATTGTTGTGATTCCTGCAATGAAATGTTTGGTTAAGTCAAAACTCTTGAGACGTCCAGAAGAGGAGGTAAGACTTGCAGTTGCTTCCTATGTCAATGAAATTATGAGAATAACAGCTCCTCAAGTTCCTTATGAAAGCAGTATCATGAAGGTTGTTTTCCAGCTAGTTCTGATAAGTTTTCAAAGTTTAGGTGGCAAAGGGAATCTTTCTTTTGCTAAGAGGGTGAAAATTTTGGACATCGTTGCAAAAATCAGATCTTGTGATATAATGTTAGACCTTGGCTGTGAGGATCTTATTCTCAAAATGTTTTATCTTTTCATGGGTGTTGTTAACAAGAATCATGCAGGAAAAGTCATATCTTCCATGCATTGATTGTGAATGAGAGTGATGAAATCTACCAACCACTCTTATCTACTTTGTTGGTGGGATTGGGGCAAGAACAAAATACCTCTACAATTGCACATGGTTTGGTTAAGGGGGTTGTCAACCAATATGAAGAAAAATTGAAACCTTATTTGCCAATTGAGGTGGAGAAAGAAATTATCTCTATAGAGCATGAAAGGAAAGAAGAGCTTGAAAGTGAGAAAAAAGAACCTTCGGAAATTTCTTCTGAAGAAGATAAAAGATTATTTCAAGAGGTATGTATTGCTGATCTCCAAAATGATCTCTTTGAAAGACTTGACTCCCTTGATGACACCATTGGAAAAGTAGTTGAAGAAGAAAAGAAAAGACAAAATTAGAAATCTTTGACAATAGGTCAAACTTTGAGGGAGAGCTCCAAGATGATTCAGATGAAAGGCATACCAATGACATGAAGTTGAAGTCACTAATCATGAAATTTGGTTTGCAGCAAATTCCAAATTAACAGATAATGATGAGCATTGTTATCAAGCCAGTGAAGTATATTTTGAAATCGAAGGAGAGGTGGATGAGAGCTTTGGCAGCCATAATAACACCATTGGAAGGTATGAAGAAGATTTTGATTTTTGTATTTCTTCTAACAGCAATTCATCATCCTTGCAGGACTCTGACATTCATGAAGAAGATTGGATGTAATGTCCCTTTCCGATGCCTAGGCAGGAGTGACTTAATTAGCCTATTTTATTCCCGAAGGCTAATGTCGAAGTTAAGGGAATATTTTAATTAATTATTTACTATTTTCCATTTCCAGCATATTTTAAGGATAATATTATTTAATTAATTTAATTGAGTTTATAAAGTGACTTGATGATTATTTATGAAATATAAAAGAAAAAGGTCACTTTATTTTCTTGGGTTAAATTAAAATATCAAAAATGGGGAAAATAAAAAGGTCATCTTGTGAGATAACTATAAAAGTGAAAAAGTGAGCTCATTTGCATTATGCTCAGATATTATTTCACTTTGTGATCTTGGAGAGCTTTTGGAGTTCTAGCCCTAGATGGAAACCCTAAGGGTGATTGGTTTCAGTGCTGCAACAAATCTACCCTAGCCAATTTGTTGAAGAAATTATTCAGATTTTCTCACACTAGATTTTGCAAGCAAAAAAAGAAAAAATTTGTAAAGTCTCTATCAGAGACAAATTTTATAATTGCTTGGTCTATGAAGTCAAGGTTTGAATTGAATGTTTTAATTTGATATCAGTGTAGTTCAAGCCATGACTTTATATTTTCTGTGAGAGGTTATTTAGTAATATTCATGGTTGCAAGGAAAAGGGGTTGGGCTTTAATTAGAAGGCTTTAATAGCCTTAATATTCCAATGCAGGGTCTTGTATTGGATGGTATGCTCTTAGAGGATTACCGTATATGTTTCACAGGGACATGTGAGCAGCTGGAAGGTCAAACCAAGGGAATAAGAATAGTCTACACCAATCTCAGCTTTCATTCTCACTGCCACTTCCTTAAAGAATCGCAGCCCTTATCTGAAGCGATGTGATTTATTGTGCAAGTCGCCCTTTCCATTGTGGCTTATGTGGAGTGTGTGGGCCCCTTAGGGTGACTCGGCAGCCACTTACATATGGGCATACACGGTGGGAGACAAGCTGAAGCTGAGTTCACATTTTGAGTAATAATCATACCAAGCAAAAACGCTGTGAATGGAGCTATCTTTCCAGGTTAGAATATTTTATTACTACCTCACTGTACCTGTATTGAGTATTTAATCATTTCTGAATATAATTTGTAACATCTGGGAATCATATAATTGGATATTGTAAATTATCTGCAATGTATTCTGTTATGAAGGAAATATTGTGAGAAATGTGTTGTATGACTTGTAAACAATATTCAATGTACTAAAAGAAAACAACAGAAACTTACTCAACACAGTATTATCAAAACTATTTGACAAAATATCTACCCAACTGCATCGGTAAATTTCTGAGTTTTAATGAGAAAATAAAAGAGAGTTTGTCAATTGATCATATTTGGTAAAAGCATATCCATTTGGTGTATTATTTAGGAGAGATTTAGTTTAAGCAATGGAAAATTGTGGGAGGCCCATGAAATGATAAATTGCAAACTGGAAACAAACTAAGAACCTCAGCATTGTCACTGTTATGAAATGCCTGGTCAACTACAATCTTGAAATTGGAAAAAAAGATGCACTCAAAATTGCCTGGGGACATTACATTGAAATAACAATTATTGGTGACAGCTGAAAGTGAGGTGCAAGTGTTGTCCAAGTCAGATGACAAGAAAAGGTTCATTGAAAAATTAATGCAAAAAAAGCAACAAAAAATCAGCTTGAACAAATTATAACATTTGTAGATTTACTGGTAAAGAGTACATTGCAAGAAATGAAATCAGCATATTTAGAGATATGGCTACCAAATTTGCAAATGAGGCTTTATCTATATCCAGTAAAACAAAGGAAAAAGTTAATGAGCTCACCTTTGAGCTTAAATCAACTAAAGACTCTTTGGAAACCACTCAAATAGTATTACTTGAGGCGGGATAACAGCTTGCTGCTGTCACAAAATTCAGGTAGCAAGAGAATAAAGAGATGACTAAAGAAATCAAGCAGGTTATTGAAGAACTTGATAGCATCTAGGAGGATTTTGATCTAGAACATTTTTCCAAGAAACCGAAAAATGAAGGTTTAGAACATCAGGAAGATTGGATTGAGCTAGAGGATGAAGATAATCTTCAACTTGTTGATAACCTGCTGTTTAAGATGGATGCAGAATCATCTATTGACAATCCACTCTTTGAGTTGGATGATGGGGCATTTCTTGATTCTGATAACACAGGTGATGGCAGTAATAAAATATGGGATCCAGGTGTGGTGTTCAGTCATGAGGTGGAATTGGTTGACTTGCTTAAGGGACCACCCAAGTTCGTTGATGGTTTGCTCCCTATGGTGGATCATTATGGCATGATGGTTCACCTTGTGGGTTCACCACAAGGAGAGGAGAACTACTGTGACTTCAAGGTAGATAGGGTGAAGAGCCTTAGTGTTGGAACTCCAAGCATCATCAAATGCACACTAGATGGAGTCCACATGAAGATCAGAGCAGCGCAGCATCAACATGGTGAAGCCACTTTTTGGGTGAGTATCCAGGCCCAAGATCATCAACATGGTTTATTGGTGACTACTGATGATGGGAGAAGTACATGGGAAGTTATAGACCAAAAATGCAAAAATAATGCTGTTTTTACCTTTTCATACAGCCATCTTATGAGTCCATTTTGTTCCTACAAGTGGATTGGAGGGAGATTTTGAGCAAGATTTGGAGATCTACTAAGTTGGTGATTCTTGGACAAGTCATTTCAGCTAAGGAAATGATCAGATTCATCATTTTAGTTGAGGATTTCCAGTTTTGCTGCAATTGTTCTTTCAGGGTGCTGATTTTTCAAAAATCAAACCATAAATTGCTCATAACAAAGTTGAAGAGCTGCAAGTACACTCTTATTCAGACCATTCAGCCACTTCAAAAGGTTAGTTTATGGTTTTAGGTGAAGGGGATGTGTAATGTCCCACCCCAGTTGAAACAATCTCTATTGAGATTTTTGCTAGATTAATTTTCAGTTTGACACATGTGACATCTTGTCAAATATATGTCATGAAATTCAGAGTCTTTTATCTCAGAAATGATTTCAGATTATGGCAACTTTAATTCATATGACGAAAGAAGTTTGCACATTAAACCACAGTTGCATTCATAGTGTAGCAATGGAATAATAGACTGAATTCACAACTGATTACTCTTCATTAGCATAGAATCCTTTACAATAGTATTGCTGATCAAAATCAGAAACAGAGAAATATACTTGTTGACCCCAAGAGATGGAACTCATTAATCATTCACAATTATTTCTAGGTATAGACAGTGATAATTATATATCCCAGACTTAACACACAGCAGATATGATAATATTTGTGTACCCGTTTGAAAGGAAAACTGCAGAAAGAATGAGAGAATGGTGTTTGAGGTCTGCACTCAGCTAACTCCTGAAAGTCATGCCCATCATCAACTCCAATGCACAGCACTGTCCACGGCTTCCCTCAAGAACACTATACAACAGCAAAATAGTGGGCGATCTGCCTGGAGACAACCCCACGCCCCTTCTCAACCCTCACGGCTCCTGAACAATGCACCACGAGCCCTTCTGAATGTATGCACCCATCTCAGATGTGGGCAGCAATACCCTTCATAACACAACGCCCAAACAGAAATGTATATATATAGCGATTACAAGGTGAATGGGGAACATATGCTCACACCCAACAACACTTCACTTAACATTACCAATCACCATCAGCTCAAATACTTTAGTAATATCTTCAAAATGAACTACCTTGCCTATCAAAGATTAAATAATATGCTTGCAATTCCTCTGGTAGTCAATCAAACCCTGATTATTGAGTCTCTCCTGCAAATCGACGAAGCACAAGCACAATCCCGACAATGGAATTGTCTGCACACTGGTTTGGGAGATCTTTCACTCTTGTACCAAGTTGTTCTTCCTAAGGGATTTCGTCCTCAAAAAGCCAAGTGTTTCCAGACTCTTCAATCTCCTACAAAAACCCTTAACAAATAATCTTCTTAACAATGAATGTCCAAAATAAGCTTTCATTGCCCTTTTATATTTCCATGCTCAATTTGCATTTGATTTTTAATTCATTTAATTTACTTTCATTTCCCACCTTTCATTCTTTTAATTTTGATGCACAACTTAATAAAATAACATCCCTTTAAAAAGACACTTATATCTTGTAGTGTGCCACCACTCTGCTGCGTTCTCTCACAGTGTTTGTAGGTCTGATTTTTTTTGTTTGTTTTTGTATTTTGTCTTTGGTGTTTTGAATTTACTTGATAATAATGCCAAATAAGAGCTAAAGAACATGTACATGAAGTAAAAACTTCGAATAAACTAATCTACTAAGATACATTGAATAAAATACTCAATATTCGAAGCCAAATATGAGTTCTTCATTACATTATAGATTGCATAAAATAGATGACTTACATAGGATTCAAAACTAGATACATCATATGCAATAATTCAACTTACAGCCATACAGCACTGTGAATAGTGTTTTGCTATAGTAACAAACCCCAATGGAATGCTTACAACTTTGGTTAGACGCAATTCTCCCACCAAAAACCGAATTGGACAGCTCCCTAGGGCTGAGGCGCCCCTTTTACAAGTGATTGCAGCCTCTATAAGGAGGCGTTTCTTTTTCTTAGGCTCCTACAAACCCTCATGAAAGGGCGGCTGGCTATAGATGCACAAAACAGCCCCAAAACCCCACTAAAATGCGAGCAACTCCTTCATAGATGCAAATGGAGTCAATGGCAGCAAAATCCCTTCCAAAAGATAGCTCTAATCACTTGCAAACAGCAATATATGGCTCCAAATGAAGCAACCAAACTCAGATCAGCAACCTTAAGGTGGTATTTCACACCCTCAAGCAACTCACAAATGAACAACAAGCCCCCTCCAGGCTCACCCACTGCAGAAATCAGGAAACCCTAGTCTCCCTCTTCCTCAAACTCCAACTCACAAGCTCAAGAAAGCAAAAAATAACTCATAACATGAGGGGGTCGAACTTCTCTCTTTGCCTTTTACAAATTTTCATTGAAAAACACTATTCATAAAGTGGGCACTATTCACTTAAGTTATGCTCTTTTTCCACTTTATGAATGAATAGTAACTGACAAATATAAAGTGACCCCTTAAATTAAAAGACACATGGTCCCTAGGCCAAAGAAGGTGAAATAAATGGTGAGGATCATAATTTTAAGCACAAATATCACGCCAAACGCACAAATTCACCACGTCACCATACTCCGGATATCAACACTGCAATTTAATGACCAAGTGCCCGTTTAGGTGACCCTCTATCCAAAACCATTAGCCTACGAGGGTCAACATGATAGGCTAATCCCTTGATTCTCGGAAGATTAATTAGAAGGGGACATTACAGTCCGCCCTCCCTGAAATTGCTTGTCCCCAAGCAATCTCAACTCCGGATCTTGTAGAATGTCCTTGCTCTCCCATGTAGCATCTTCTACCGGCAAGTCCTTCCATTTAATTAGGTATTCCCTAATGACACTTCTCCACAACTGTCTCTCTCTGACATCCAAGATGGCTTCAGGAACCAAAATCAATTTCCCCTCATCATCTAGGGGTGGTAAAGTTGTCGAAGGAACAACGCAATGTCCTAACGCCTTCTTGAGGCGCGATACATGGAATACGTTGTGCACCTTGCTATCTACCGGTAGATCCAACTCATAGGCCACTTCACCTATCCGCCTAACGATTCTAAAGGGTCCATAGTACCGGGGCTTCAGTTTCTCTGCACCACTCTTCCTGAGAGTGGACTGACAATAGGGCTGCAACATCAAATACACCATGTCCCCAACCTCAAAAGAACGCTCCACTCTCCTCTATTCCACAAATTGTTTTTGTTGATTCTATGCCTTCTGAATGTTCTCACGAAGAGCTCTCATAATGTCCTAGTTCTCCTATAAAAGATCCCTAGCACTAGGCACTCTGTTGTCACTAAACAATTAATCAAGAAAGTTTGGCGCCTAGTACCCATATAATGCCATGAATGGGGACATCTGAATTGACATGTGGTGAGTGGCATTATAACAGTACTCACAAAGATGAATCCACTTCACCCAACCCCTTTGTTGGCCTGCTATATAGTTTCGAAGGTATCCTTCCACCCATTTATTTACTATTTCCATCTAACCGTCTGTCTACGGGTGGTAGCTAGTGCTCAGAGTAAGCTCGGTCCCACAGAGCCTGAATAGTTCCTGCCATAAGTGACTCAAGAACCGACTATGCCTATCGCTGACAATGCTCCAAGGTAGCCCATGCAACCTGAATACATCACGGAAAAACAACTCTACAACCTGTGTAGCTGAATATGTAGCTACTATCGGAAAAAAGTGAGCATATTTTGTGAGGCGATCAACAACTACATAAATACAATCTCTCCCCTAGGCTTTCGGCAAGCCCGTAATGAAATCCATCAACAAGCATTCCCACTTCTTGTCTGGAATCGGGAGTGGATGAAGTAACCCAGCCGGATAGTTGTGTTCCTGTTTGTTCTGCTGACAAACCGGACACTCTCTGACATATTAGAGGACGTCTGATTTGAGTCCTTTCCAAGTGAAACACTCCCGAACCTGCTTGTAAGTTTTGAAATATCCGGGATGTCCAACCATAGGTACATCATGAAAGGCCCTTAATATCATGTTCTTCATCTCTGATCTTGGGGGCAAAAAGATCCTACCTTTGTAAATGATAAGATCATTTACAACTGAATATCTATTGTCCTGCACTGAACCCTCAACGATGTCGGAAGCCCATGAGTCTTTGGCATATTCCGCTATAATCAGGTGTTTCCAATTCTTTGAAATCTCGATCATAGAGTTCAAATGTGGTCGGTGTGATAAGGCATTAGCCACAACGTTCTGGGTCCCTTTGACATAAGCGATGTCAAAGTCATATGATTGCAACTTACTAACCCACTTTTGCTTACGATCATTGAGATCTCGCTGTCCGAGGAAATGCTTCTATCTGTTATGATTGGTCTTAACACAAAATTTGCTACCTACGAGGTACTGCCTGAATTTGGCCAACGATTGCATGATGGCCAGCATTTCCTTGTCATAAATGTTGTAGCTCCTCTCTAGTCCTCTTCACTTTCGGCTCTCGAAAGCTATCGGATGCTTGTCTTGCATGAGGACTGCACCAATCCCTTCACCCGAGGCATCACACTAAAGCTCAAAGGGTCTAGTGAAATCTGGTAATGCAAGGACAGGGCAAGAAGTCATCAATTGCTTAAACTTCTCAAAACACTCCTGTGCCTCAGAAGTCCAAACGAATGCCCCTTTCTTTGTCAGATCCGTAAGTGGTGCTGCATGACGTGAATACCCACTCACAAATCGGCGGTAGAAACCACACAAGCCCAAAAATCCTCAAAGCTGAGTAAGATTCTCGGGAGTCGGCCACTCAATAATAGCTTTGACCTTGTCGGGATCCATACACACACCCTCTGCGCTGATAATATGGCCCAAGTACAGCAACTCAGTCATACCCAGGTCACATTTTGATTCCTTGGCATACAAGGACTCGCTATCTAGAATACCCAATACCGTGTCTAGATGTGCAATATGCTCATCCCAAGCCTTGCTGTATACCAAGATGTCATCAAAGAAGACAAGTACGAACCTCCTCAATTGTGACTGGAAGATCCTATTCATAGTGGACTGGAGCGTAGTGGGTGCATTGGTCAACCCAAATGGCATAACCACAAACTCAAAGTGTCCACAATGGCAATAGAAGGTTGTTTTCTCAATGTCCTGTTCCCTCACACGAATCTGATGATACCCCAACCTCGAGTCTATTTTTGAGAAGCAATGGGCACCATGTAGCTCATCTATCAACTCATCAATCCGGGGAATGGGATACCTATTTTTGATTGTTCTTTTATTCAGCAATCTATAATCAATGCACATCCACAAGGTACCATCATTTTTCTTCACTAACACCACGGATGAGGTGAATGGTGACTTACTAAGCCTGTTATGTCCCATAGCGAGCAGCTCCTTAATAGTTTTTTCTATTTCATCCTTAATCCGCTTAGGATGCCTGTAAGATGTGACAATCATGGGCTTAGCGCCCTCCTCCAACTCAATGATGTGCTCAATGCCACGATCTGGTGGTCTACCAGGTGGAATCTCATTGAACACCTTAGCGTGTTTAATCCTCAACTCTTGTATGTCTGGATGATAAATTGGGTATTGTTGCTCCTCTTGTGATGGCATCAACATACACTCAGCTGCCCACTCGATCATGTCGTGTCGCATGAGTCTCTCCATTCTACTGAGAGATATCATTCTGAAATTGCTATCTCGGATGGCTTTCAGCACATGATTCCTTCCGTCCACCCTAAATCTCATCTCCATATCACGAACGTTAAGGGTAAACTCTCCAATATCATGAAGCCATTTCATCCCCAGAACCATATCAGTGTCTCCCATGTTCACCACGTAGCAATCTTCCTTAAAGTTGTAATTGTTTAGTCGCATGGGAAGATCTGGAATCATTCTGTCACAGTTAAGAGTGTAGCCATTAGCAACCTTCACTCTTATTCCATCAAATTCTTCTATTTGAATTCCCTGCCTTTCAACCAGCCTTGCATCAATGAAATTATGCATGGCACTTGTATCCAATAAGGTAATGATCTTTTTCCCAGCTAAGACCCCTCGCATTCTGAAAGAGCCCTCTCGTTGTATGCTTGTGAGACGTGCTTCTTGAAGTTTTACTTCCTCTTTCGTTTCAGCATCATTTTCAATCTCATTCTCGGACTTTTCCACCTCGGATTCGTCATGCTCAGTGTGCTGGTCTAATTTTTCAGATTCAGAATCCTCATAGTATGCCCACATTATTCGGTTCGCCTTCCCCTTAGGCCTCAGAGGACAGTCATGGTTTGCATCATAGGGTCCTTTACAATAGAAGCACAACTTCTTCTTGCGCAAGTCATCGATAGTTTCTTTGTCGAATGGGATTGTTGATTTCCCTTTAGAATTTGATTTCTCATTCTTCTTGGAGAATGATTTGTCGTCCTTATATGAAGAGGATGCTTTAGATGAGGACTTGCTTTGTGGGGTTGCAAGTTCCATGCTTCTCGCTTTTCTCATAGCCTCCTATAGGGTCGAGGGATCAGAAGCTTTGATCCAACCTCTCAATGGTTCCAAGAGTCCTTCGATGAATAACACCACCAATCTTCTTTCAGATATGTTGGGAACCATAACTGACAACCGCTAGAAATCACCTATATATCCCTCCAAACTCCCAACCTGCTTGAATCAAGCTAGGTCTCTTAAATATGTTTCCGGATCTTTCCTATCAAAGCGTTCAATCAACCGGTCAACAAACTCTTGATAAGAAGTAATACGATCATGCTGCAGGGTCACCAACCCGTGGTACCACCAATCGTGTGCTGCTCCCTCTAGATGCAGTGTAGCATACTTAATTGCATCTGCCTCTGCCATAGGTCGAAGGTTCAAGAAGGTATCCAACTTATGGACCCAAGACTGAGCTATAACCGTCCCACTGCCATCAAATGTGAGTAATGTGAGTTTGTTGGTGGCATGCTTGAGATCACTATGTTGATCTCTGTTTTGTCCTCTTGGTCTCCGGGTTCGTATGTCTCTGTAATGCTCTCTTCTTTGACTCAAAAATCTGTCAAAGCTTAGGCGTTCTCTCACCTGAGGTGTCAACAATTCCCATTCGTCATTAGCGGCCATGAGAGTATCTACAAATATTTCCTCTCTTTCTTCTTCTGCGTTACCATCTTCTGATTCATCCCTCAAAAAGGTAGGACGAGTGGGTCTATTTGCAGTTCGTGAAGGGGCATGATATGCCCTAGCTGTCCCAGCCACACTCCTGTTATCCTCTGCAACCCGGTTTTGTTGTATCCGCAGAACAAACTGTTGCATCGTTGTTGTGAACCCTTCAAAAGCCCGAGTCATCCGTTCAAAAAGCTCTCTACCATCTCTATCTTCATTGTTTTCCTCATTTCTCCTTTCGTTTGTCAGTGGACCCTCTTCTTCCTTGTCACCCATTTCTACTACTAGTATATCTTCAAACGGGTTATCCTCTGGCCAATTGTCAACTTGCTCTACCCTTCTGCGAGTGTAGTACCTAGTATGACCTCTCATCTGAAACCTTGACCCTCCAGGATGGCAGGATCAAGGCTATGATACCACTGTAGTTTGCCACCACTCTGCTGCGTTGTCTCACGGTGTTTGTAGGTCTGATTTTTTTTGTTTGTTTTTGTATTTTGTCTTTGGTGTTTTGAATTTACTTGATAATAATGCCAAATAAGAGCTAAAGAACATGTACATGAAGTAAAAACTTCGAATAAACTAATCTACTAAGATACATCGGATAAAATACTCAATTTTCGAAGCCAAATATGAGTTCTTCATTACATTATAGATTGCATAAAATAGATGACTTACATAGGATTCAAAACTAGATACATCATATGCAATAATTCAACTTACAGCCACACAGCACTGTGAATAGTGTTTTGCTACAGTAACAAACCCCAATGGAATGCTTACAACTTTGGTTAGACACAATTCTCCCACCAAAAACCGAATTGGACAGCTCCCTAGGGCTGAGGTGCCCCTTTTACAAGTGATTGCAGCCTCTATAAGGAGGCGTTTCTTTTTCTTAGGCTGCTACAAACCCTCATGAAAGGGCGGCTGGCTGTAGATGCACAAAACAGCCCCAAAACCCCACTAAAATGCGAACAGCTCCTTCATAGATGCAAATGGAGTCAATGGCAACAAAATCCCTTCCAGAAGATAGCTCTAATCACTTGCAAACAGCAATATATGGCTCCAAATAAAGCAACCAAACTCAGATCAGCAACCTTAAGGTGGTGTTTCACACCCTCAAGCAGCTCACAAACGAACAACAAGCCCTCTCCAGGCTCACCCACTGCAGAAATCAGGAAACCCTAGTCTCCCTCTTCCTCAAACTCCAACTCACAAGCTCAAGCAAGCAAAAAAATAACTCATAACACGAGGGGGTCAAACTTCTCTCTTTGCCTTTTATAAATTTTCATTAAAAAACACTATTCATAAAGTGGGCACTATTCACTTAAGTTATGATCTTTTTTCACTTTATGAATGAATAGTAACTGAAAAATATAAAGTGACCCCTTTAATTAAAGACACATGGTCCCTAGGCCAAAGAAGGTGAAATAAATGGTGAGGATCATAATTTGAAGCACAAATATCACGCCAAATGCACATATTCACCCCGTCACCATACTCTGGATATCAACACTACAATTTAACGACCAAGTACCCGTTCAGGTGACCCTCTATCCAAAACCATTAGCCTACGAGGGTCGACATGATAGGGTAATCCTTTGATTCTCGAAAGATTAATCAAAAGGGGACATTACATATCTCAATTTTAAATTGGCAATTAACTTTATATTATAAAGTGCACGTTAAAATCACTGATATCCTTTTAAATATAAAGTCCCCTTTAAATATATTTTAATAACGCATAAAGTTAAATTACTTATATCCTTTTAAATATAAAGTCCCCTTTAAATATATTTTAATAATGCATAAAGTTAAATTATTTAATTTAACTTTATTATTTGATGTTATTAATATTAAATGCATAGGACCAATATTAACCAAAATAACTCCAAGATGGGCGGTGGGCCTAGCTCGATTGGCTAAAGCATCTTGTTGCAGGCAAGAGGTCTCGAGGTCTAGTCTCCCCACCATCCTCATGGTACCGAAGGGCGTGTCGCACCCGCGCCATCAGTCACGTAAAAAATGTTTACCAAGTGCACTGCAATTTATAGGGGGACGGATACCCGATCAATTCTTGTAGTCTAAGAAAAATAAATAAATAAATAACTCTAGGATATAATTACACCATCATGCCAAAAGTAGTAACTCTTCCAGTTGACCATACCCATGACTTACTATAAATAGTAAGTATGAGCAACTCATCCAAGTGACTTACTAAAAATAGTAAGTGTGCGTCAAAGTGTCCAGAATGACCTCCGGAAGGCACACCACAAATAAACTGGGACACTAAGCTGAAGAGTACTGAAATAAACACCAAAAGGCCTACTGCAAAATCAAAGATCACCCTCTAAGAGGTCCCCTGAACACCCTATTGGCCTACGAGGACCAATTGGTAGACTGACCATTACATCTGACCATTGCCTAGGTTAGGGGACATTACAGGATGTCTATTCCAACTAACCAAGTTCTGTGTGGATGGGTTTTTAAGCACCAAACAGTTGTCATTTCTTGTTTTTAGCTTCCACTTGTGGTTGGGATAGATACAGTTACAACCATTATGCTGGAGTGCAAGAAGCTAAAAATGAGGAAGCTAACATTAAATTTCTCGAATTTACCCCAATGGTGCCATGGAATTATGATAATGGAGGGAAAAATTCCAAGGAGGTGACTCAAATCTTGCAAAGTTTGGTTGCTCTTTTTACAAGAAGAGTGGAGTTTTCTTTGCAGGTGCATGGAAGTATAATGCTTCAAACAGAAGAGTGCACAAACATCCTCAGTTGGTTTGGGATCTTGGAATCTCATTGATGATTCAAAATTGATTGGTTGATCAAGACTGGCAATTGCTTGAGGGAAAGCAATTCTGGGGATAGAGGACCATAATGTCCCTATTTTATGCATTATTGTTCTGTGAGCTTTTGGCCAATTTATCAGTTTTCCCCTAAGCTTCTAGGTGTGCTAGGGAGAACCCCAAACTTATTAGAAGATGCAGGTTCAACATTTCAAGATTTTTGGTTGGTGGCATTGAGCTCAATTGGAATTAGGGATCATTGTGACGCTTTCAAAACCATTCTCAAGCTCCTAGAGTGTTCTCCAAACTTCTTGGAGAGCACGTCTATTTTCAATAAGTCGTCTGGTTGGCTCTAATCCTAATCCTACATCTTTAGTATCATCTTAGTGTGATCACAGTTTAATTCCAATTCAGTTTCAGTGGTTTCTGCAACTTAAGTGAATTATTGAATAATTAACTAATATTTCACTAATGTTGTCTAATGTCAAGAAATAATAAAAGAACTTAGCATAATAGCTCATTGGAAAGGTAATAAAATGTTTTAAAAGTTGGATGCCTAGCTAAGGGGACCTTTCCACATGAAATATTATTATTATTTCAAAAAGGTCAATTTTGAGGGAAAAGTAATTATTATAATTTCAAATTGTTTATTTTCCCTCCAAAAGCTATAAAAGGAGGTTGAGGGAGCTCATTTGCATATGTTGAAGATTACACATACTGTTATACTGTCGAATTAAACTTTCGTATTCTTCCTTGAATCTTGTGAGGAAAATTCTTGTGGGATTTTGTAATGTCCCCTTTTTGAGCGAGCATCAGAGTTTGGAGGTTTAGCCTATCATCGAATTCCCGTAGGCTAATATTGGTGATTTGAGGACCCTGTTTGGAGATACCGAGTATCTCAATTGGCAGTTTGCAGCATTGGGCATCTCCAAATCCTTGGCTTATTCAAAGGTTATGTTATTCAGGGGTTTATTGCTTCACTTATATATACTTACTATTTATAGTAAGTCCATGAGTTGTCAAAGGCCAACCTTACTATTTATAGTAAAGCATCCTGATGGGCAGAGTGAGTAGTGGGTTAGCCGGTGGCGAAGTCAGAATTGATAAATGAGGTTTATTAATGGAGTTAAGGTATTTAATTATTATTAAAGTTATATTTTAATAATAAATGATTAATTATAAAAGTGCACATCATTAAATGTTTAATTGACTTTATTATTAAAGGGGTATTTAATATTATAAAGTCAAATTATAAAAGCACTTGATTTGGGTGCTCTCTTTGAGGAATATTATAAGTGCAAAACCAAATGAGTTATATTATATTTAATGATTGAATATACATGGGAAATTGTGCCTTTTGGTGAAGGAGGTATATAAAGGCATTTTGAAAAGCATTTCATTATTGATCATATTCTACACTTATGCATTTTGAGAGCTCTTGCTTGGAGAAGGAAAACCAGGGTTTTTTCTGCAATTTGGGTCTTGGAGAGTTTAGCATCTCTTTGATTCTGCTTCCTAAGGGTGTGAAAGATCATCTAAGGGCTGCATACACCATGTGGCTACATCCAGTGGTCACATATGAGCAAATTAAAGAGTTTATTTGTAGGGTTTGAAGAGACTATCGACAGAAAACAGAAGTATTTTTGCTGCTGTTAGTATTAATTGCTGTTAACATTATTCTGGGCCGTACTTTTGCATCAGCCAGGCCGTACAATGCATTAATTGCCAGGCCGTACAGTCTTGAGGGGTGGTGTTTTATTCTTAGGCTGAAATGCCTAAGTTCTTTACCCTTTCTCACTCCTATTGTGGGCGGCCAGTCTAAGGGAATATATTGGACGCATTTTGGTGGTGGAGAATACATTCATTCAAGCTAGGTGTCCACTTCAGGGGTTTGCCAGGTGGCTGATGAACATTTCCAGATTTACAAATTGTTTAACTAAGGCTTCTGGGTATGATTAAAAAATGATCTTTTAGCATTGTATGAAAATCTGATATGAAGACTTTGTATTTGCAATGAAGATAATTAATCTGGTTCAAGCTCTTATTGCAATTGCCCCAATGTTTATCATGCTTGCATCTGTATATGCTTTCCTTTATTATTTCCTGGCATATATCTTCTAAAATTTGTAAAAGTCATTCAAAAACCAAACAAGCAAAAACTTTGAAAGAACAAACATCAAGCAACCACAGGCAGATTTTCAGAGTTGTAAATATCTTAACAAGGGGAGGGATATTTCAGATTTCTATTTTCAGATTTGGAAGACAATCCCTAGCTAGATTGGAGTGGTTCTATGCAAGAATCACCATTGTTCTTCAACAGAGTTTTCAGTTTTAGGGTCTCAACATGGAAATCTTTTATGTTTCCTAACATTGTTGTTCGATTGAGAATTTGGTGAAGATTGTAGAGGATTTTGGAGGGTATTTCAGACCTGCTCAAGTCTGATATTCATTTCCAGTTTGACATCACACGCCTCCAGTGAGTTTGGTGTGCATGGGAGTTGCATTTCATGGTGTTGATTGAGCTTGTGAACTTTCTGGGCGTGTTGAATGTGAGTTTGGGGCTTGATGGGTGAGTATCTCTGCTGCTAGGTATGCTACAGCTTGTTTACAGTCCATTGCAGACCTGGGTCTGACTGAAAATGATGATGTTCAGACCTGCAAACAGTTGTTCATTGTCATCTTAAAGCTATTTGTTAGAGCTGGAAGTGTGTGAAGTCGATTAGAGACCATTGGATATGTATCATGTTGTCTTAGGCATGATTTTGGACATGATTTTGAAGCTGGTCATAGCACAACAGAGCTACAGTTCTCATATCAGACCTGCACAATTCATTACATGACATCTGGGGTGTTATTGAGTGAAGAATATGGTATATAGGGCTGCTAAACACAGTTTATAAACAACATTGGAGACCTGAGAATGCATTAATCTTGTTTTCTAGGTCATTGTATTGCTCTACCAGCAGCAAACTAGCATTTGCAGAGTTGGAGGTGACTGTTTACTTAGCACAGCAATTGAATATCCATTCTATTGTAGAGTTTGAGAGTGTTGGTGGTGTGTCCAAGCGAAGAAATTGATGAAACTAGCCTTGGGAGTGCTGGACATAAAGGGGTGAAGATTTCTGGGCTGTTTGAATGCTGCTCTGACTTGTTGCATTGCATATTTCTGTCATTTCAAACTCTACAACCCTGTTTCCTGCAGAAAAGCAAGTTGGAGACCTGCAACAACATCTAATGTGTTAATCCCAGGTACACTCATGTTGGGTACTTGACTATGTTAGTCATCCATATGATTGGGTTCATTGGTAATGGCCCATCTTTCCTAATTTGAATATGTTGGTTTTAATCTACTGGATAATTGGAAATGACTCTATCAACGTAAATTTGTACCAGCACTGTTTATTGTAATTGATCTTTTCGGATAGCAGAGATTTTATTGTTGTGTGTTGATGTTGAGTCTTCATGTTGCTACAAATCAAAAAAAAATCTAGGGTGGTTATTAGACAAGCTTTTAGCTAAGTCAGTTAATTTCCTGAGTTCCAAACATGTTTCAAACCTCATCTAGTTTGGCTTTTTCTTTCGTCCTTTGTCCTTCTCTAATCTTGGGAGTCTTCAGTCACCCATCACAATAGATGAAAGAAGTTCTCAGAAGAAAAGTTTGTTGAGGCTGAGATCAAGAATGTACCTAGATGCTAGGGAATTGAAATTGAAAATAGCATTCAAAGGCATCCATCTCATATAGAAGGGCACACTTGAATGAGGAGTTTTGTAAATTTCATCGTCACATGCAGAGGTGTGCACCTACAAGGTTGCTGCACACCTAAGAGAAGGGAAATTTGTAAAGATATGTCAATATCAATATACGGGTGCACACCTAGGGGATAGGAATGCACCTCATCAAAGAGTAATTTGAGTCCAAATCATATGGCCAAGCTTAGAGGTGCCCACCTAATAGAAGAAAAATACTATTTTTCACTAAGCCACCTTGTATGCCAATGCATCCCAAGGGTGTCAAGGTGCACCTATGCAAAGGAAATTCAAATTTCCAGTTAACAGGTGCCAATGACAGAGGTAGACATGCACTCATATGCAGAGAATAAAAGTCTAAAATCCAAACACCTTTGACAAGCATGTGTGTGAGGCAGGGACACACACTTGTATAAAGTTCAAGAGTTTAAAAGAAAAAACTTATATGTAATGGCATGTGGGAAAAGTATCAGGCAAAATTCATCAAAACAGAAGCAATTCAAAACAAACTTTGAAACCTATGTACAAGCACATGCAAGGGATATAGGTGCGTGCCTCTTAAAGAAGGTAATTTGCTTTGAGAAAGATAAGTCTTTGTACAGGCACACCTCTGCATACAAAGGAGTCGAACTGTTTTCAGAAGGGAGCAAGAGACAGCATACAGGGGCACACCTGGGTGGTTGGCACACACATAACAAAGGAAAAAAATTCATTGCTAAATTCAACTTCCAATTGTATATATTAAGGTGCAATTCACAGAGGTAGATGGGTGCATTTCTTGAGGAGGTCGTCAAGTTACAGAGAGACATGTCATATGACTTTGTACAAACACACTGGAGGGGTAGTGGCATGTACCTATACAAAAAGCCATTATTCAAGATTGAAAATTTGCTGCATATACAGGTATGCATCAGGTAGAGAGGCACACACCTCACAAAGAGTGAATTTTTGGTATAAATCATAGACAAAAATGGTTTGTGAAAGGTTGCATCTGAAAACAACCAACCAGCTTTGTCCAAAATAGATTTTCTGTTTATGGTGGGAGGTGCCTTTTCTAAAAGGAGATGATTGATAGGAAAAAAAACAATGAAGAAAGGGTGGGATAGAGTGACAAACCATGTGAGGAGAAGTATCAGCGGAAGCCTTCTAGAGAGCATTAGAGGGAAACTCATACATGCAGCAGAATTTATTTTTGATTTCCTCTATTGTCATTGCTTGCATCATCTGTTGTTGTCTGATTCCCTGACAGCTTTGGGATATTCTTTGTTACTACTTTTTGAGCTCTTACTCGTTTTGGGCTGGTTTGTTATTCCTGAAATAGTTCACTAAAAAGTCCGTGGCATACTGCAATAACTCTGGCTCTTTCTATAGATAAGTACCATTGTGCTGATTGTTCAGAAGTGATTTATGGAAGCAGCGCACACCATGTTTAAAGCTTATTTGTCCTACTCTACACAAGAAAATAGTTGAAAGAACTCTTTTTCTTATTTTTTATGAAATGCATCTTATATTACTTCAGCAATGAAATAATTACATTAATTTGATAATAGGGATACAAAAGAAGTCTCTGAAGAAAGAAAGCTAGAAAACTCAACAGTCTCAAAAGATCCTTATAACATGTGACTTTGATTTTGACCAACACATCTAATATCTGGCTGAAAAACCTTAGCTACCCCAGACTAGGGGGAAAGGATCATCACAAAAGTTATCCTCCAAAATAGATTTCCACAAGAATTATCAACTTTCAATCGGAGACATTGACAGTTTTTAAATCATAAAAAAGAACCCAAAAATAAATTTACAATTCAAAAATACCTAATTAGGTACTAATAGTCACTCTGTCACTTAGCTCAATTATTTTAGGTCACTGGTTGAAAGGTTTTGGAATTTTTCAATTGACTGTAAAAAAAATGGTTCAAAGATTTTATCTAAATCTTACTTTCATTGCATGTGGCAACAAATTAAAACACAATCTTACATAACTGATAACACATACCAATATTACATTACTGGCTGAACTAATGGTTGAAAGATTTTAAGTTTTTACAAACAAATGAAAAACAACACCGAAGCATTTCTAACAATTCATTATACTTAATTAGATGTTATTCATTCTTTCAAACATCATTTTGGACATCGGTTGGAAGATTTTGGTATTGTTCAGTTTGACTGTAAAACAAGTATAGTTGAACCATTTTTTTCAAAATCTTGTTATCATTTCATGTATCTGTTAAAACATAGTCTGCTGTTACAAAATAGTTCTCTTACATTGCAAAATACTCATCTCGTATAACAATATAATAGATTGTTACAAAATGGTTCTTGATATCGTGTTACAACACAACCCACTTGATCAAAGAAAGATTACAACACTGTTTCTGCAATTGTGTTATGGCACAGTATAATGTTCCGATGATTGAAAGGCTTTTTTCATCACCTATAACTTGGAAAGCAGTCACAAACTACAAATCTTTCAAGCCAACCTAGCAACTGCATATTGGCTAGTTGACGAAGTATGTCACTTGCCAAAATCTAATCAATTTGATGGGCAACAGATTTTACAACCATTTGTTTGTGGTAATTCTTCCTACCAAGCAGTCACAAATGTTATCATATTACCAAAATATTGGTCTCATAATTACAATTTTTTCTCTACCATATTCTTTCATACATCATCCCTAGAGTAATAAATGTTAGCCTTCAAGGAACTAACAAAATTTTCATGTTAAATGCCTTCCAAATTTGATATTTAAATTTTTTATTAGACTTCATTGACATGATTTTCTTAAGTTTCCCCTCTATCCAACTTTAAACAACATTTCAAAATCAACATCTTAGATTTCAACTCTATCTTCATCAAAAGCTTATTAGACCATTTGAGAATTTTGAACGATGGATTTTGTTTTAAAGTATATATTAGTTAGTGAATGCATTGCATTTAAAATATTGTGGAATGTATGTATTATAGGTAAAAATGCGGAATTTTATGTAAATTCTTGGCTAATTTTTTTAATCCGATTTTTTTTTCTTTGAAGAAATACATCTTATACCATGTTGATGAACAAAAGGTTAATATTAGCCGAAGAACAGGATTACAAGGAAAATCCATCCCTTATGGATAACAAGTCAATATCTTTACAGAAGTACTCAACTACAATAATCCAACTGTTAGTCTGTTTCTTAAAAAACATCAACTCTACCCAGCTAAGCAAGTAGGTATTCTCTTGAAAGGTTGCTTGAGATCTTTCCTTCTACAAGAATTCAATGGCAGAGACCTGAACTTTTTATCATAAATTTTATATCTCATCCAAGGATACCGTAGAGTCTCTCCAAGAGAAGGTAACAAAAAGGAAATTGAATTTGTTCTGTAACCACACCCAAAAACTCTTGGCTGCAGTACATCTGCAGACTGAATCCTCTCTCTCACAGATAATACAAGGCAAATCTGAAATACAAACTTCGTATAATATTGATGTCTATGATGGTCCTAGGATTTGGTCTTAGAGTTCAAATCAAATCAAACAACTGCTGTCCAATAATTATTAGAAACCCTAGCATATGATAATTGAAAAACAACAGATAAAAACAAATTCAGATCTGGCAAGAATTAGATTATGTTATTCATCAAATCACTCCCAGAAATACAACTGTAGTACAAATAGGGGTTACCAGCAATTAGTTTACTGGTCTTTAGTCCACTCACTGCAGCAAAAACTGACTGGAAGTGATGGAAATGGCAGGTTTCTCTGTACAGAAATGGATAGAATCTTTAGATCAGGCAAGTGATTGGATCTGTGGTGCGCCTGGATGATGCCCTAGGGTTGCATCTGGAGTGAAATGCACTTCTAGGATGCTGGAATGCTCAGCCCTGCAGACTAATGGTTGTTGTTAGATACTCTTGGAAGGCGATTTGGATGGCTTATGGCCTGTAGATCTGATCATGGAACCCTCGCTGGTTACCAGACCTGTGATTTGCTGCTTGGAGATTATTGCAACCAGATTTGCTAATTAAGCATGTCTGCAACTTCACTAGAAGATATGAGATAATTAGCCCAATAGCCTGTATTTGATGAATTTGACCAGTTAACTCACTTCTGACAGAGGCTGGGTACTGGGGGGAGTTGTTCCTCCAATGAGCGCCACCTAAATTGCTGATGAAGATCCTCAAATTTAGATTATCCAGACGTCCAGCAAGGATCTCTCTTGGTTTAGATGTGTGCAGTAGTATGTCTCAGAGCTCAGCTCCTTGTATGGTGTCGGTTGTGGCTCTCCTCAAACCTGAGAATAATGAAATAATACTGTTTAAGCACAGAACACGAATTCTGGGTTAATTCGTCCTAATAAACCAGAGATGGGGGTTTGTGTCCTCACCAATGGTGCTGCTAATGAGGGATTTTGTCCCCACAGGCAGTGGCGAATTGGAAAAACTGTAAAATGACATCAAAACTTCACATGCCTCCAAAAGAATATTCAACCTCCTCTTATACATGTTTGGAATTTGAGCGGTGGCCAGCCAGCTTGAAATAGGACTTATTTTGGTGCTGACCAACAGGGATTTATTTTATTTTATTTTTATATTGTATATTATTATTATTATTAATTAGTGTTTAAAATCACTTTTTATTAATTTAAAATAAAGACTTCATGCTGCTAGAATGGGGGGGACATGACAATGTTATTCTAAATCCTTGATAAAGCACTAGATGTCCAGAATTTTTGTGTCAAAAGAAGGCCCTTGATTTCCAAATGGTTTGGCAACATCTTTGCCATTCTTCAGGTTGTTTCATCCTCCATCATTTATTCAAACAATAGGCTATAGCAGAATTGTGCCTCAGTTGACCATACAATTCTTTTGAAACTGTAAAAATTCTCCCTGTTTTTGCACTCCCAATCCCTACAATGAGGCTCTAAGCTTTGTGATTGCAGTTTGAAAAGACAATTTTCAGGGATTACCTTCCAAGACTTTCCAAAGGTAGCATTTAAGTCAGCAATTGGGCTCTGTTTAGGCCTTCCCATGTATGCAACTGCTACAGTTCATAAATTCCAAAGATCTCCCCAACATAAAAGATCTTTTCTTGATGATCTTTTAAAATTTTGCTAAAATAGCTAATATACATACAAAAAAAAAATCTGTGAAGAAATAGCCATTTAGCACAAAATAAATCATAAATGTAAATGTTTCCTTCCTAGCTGGGATATTTATGCATTCCATCAAGCCATAAAGTAATTCTATTGTAACTAGCCTAACCAAATGGATTGGAAAATTCTATTGTCCATGTAATGTCCCCCATTTTCCGCCCGCTACCATGGAAATTAATTTAATTGATTTATTTAATTATTTGATATTGCAAAAAAGCATGTTTAAATAGGTAATATTAAATAATTAGATTAAAGGGTTGTTATAAAGTGACATTGAGGAAATATTTAAAGATATTTTATAATGTCACTTTATTAAAAGGAGTTTAATGTTTTTGCAGAAAATTTAGAATGGGTTTCTTGAAGCGTCTTCAAAAGGTTATAAAATGGATGCAAGAGCTCATTTTGGGTATGCTGGTTTATTATTCTATTTGGTATTTTGGAGGAACTCTTCGGAGTCTAAAACCCTAGGTTAGAATTCCTATGGGTGAGCCAATTTCGATAGTGAAACTATCTGCCCTTGCTGGATACAAGGGGAATCACACAGGTTTCGCGTTTACGCTTCAAAGTTCGATAGCCCGATTTGGAAATTTGTGAAGTCTTGTGCCAAGACAAATTTCAGAAGTTATATGGTAATGTAAGCAGAGAGTTTCAAATAAAATTAATAATATTTTCCAGAGTAGTTGGATACGCCCCTACCCCTCCCCAGGCACACGTATCCCCGTATCTGATACAAATACTTGTGTGATACGCCATGGATACACATTGGATACCGTACCACACGTGCCCAAAAAACCTTGATTTTCCAGCCGTGCCAGATACGATGTGATTTGATTTTCAAAAACACTGGCGTGAATCTTCCAAAATATTATCTTAAAAAACTTCAATCATGCAAATTTGTGTTTTGTTTCGTATAAATAAAACCTACAACAAATGAGGAATACAAATGAAATGTTTTTATATTTCAGCAACCCATTTTTCTAAGTCTTCTTCCAATACAACTCTACTATGTTTTGGGTGTTTTAATTTTTACAAATTTAAAAAAGTTAATTGTTTATAATTTTATATTTATATTATATTGTTTAAATGTTAGAGATTTAAAAAAAAAAAAACTTATTCTTTAAATATAAATAAAATTTATTAATATATATTTAACTATTTATTGTTTACTATATTATTAATATTTAAATTTTAATATTATTTTAATTTATATTTTCTTATTTGCTTTTAAAGTAATGAAAATCTCCTCTAATAACTTAGAAAATATATGTGTATGTTTTTTCATGAATGTCGTATCCAGCCATATCCATATTGAGGGTCTTAAAAAATGGCTGTATCCGTATCCGATACTGTATCCATATCTGTATTTGTATCTGTGTCCATGCAACTTTGATATTTTTAGTGTTTGCTCTTGACTTGACTACCACATCATTTCTCTAATATTGTAAGTCAGGTTTATGGTATACCATGGCATTTCATTTGGTATCTGCTGAAGATAAATATTATTATTAATATCATCCAAATCATTTTATTGCTGTCGGCTTGTATAAAGGAAGCCACAGGAGTTTGAATGCTCATCGGAAAAATTAAAGGAGAGGCATGAGTTTCCAAAGCTCCTATTCAACCACCACCATACCATTTCAATAATATTGGAGGGACATGTTGCTGGAGGGAGTCGATTCCTGATTTTCAGAGGCATCAAATATTCTCCCCTTGACTACTGAAATCCCTTTTGGGAAGTATGCTGCAGCCTTTATCTATATCACAGCCTTCCTAAGTATGAGCCATACACTACTAGGAGACCAAAAACGGGGACGTGGACCAATCAAATAGTCAAAGGAAGGTGCAGACAGGTCATAAGACCATTTAATAGTTGGCATTGCTTCTGTTTGAGGAATCGCATAAGGAGGGCGACGTATGCTTTGGAGAGGTCGTGGGACATATAAAATGAGCCGTGGAGATCTATAAGGTGTCATAGCTTCACCAAAGGGGCTGGGATATAATACATACATGTGGGACCGAACAAGTATTGGAAGAACTACGCTTCAGAAAGGACCAAATTCAGGTCAGCCATAGCCTATGTAATGATATTACAGATCTGATATGTTTATATGTACTCATCTGCACTATAATATCAGACATATGATTTGATATAAGGTTCTTTACATGTTGATAAGTTGCATTGTTTGTAATTCTGAAAGTATAAATCTGTGGGTAAAATGCTGTTATGAACTTATTGTACAAACATTGTCAACTTCTTGAGAGCCATTTGGAATCTAGCTCAATATAGTGTTCTGGCAAACTGTTTGCCAAAATGCCTGATTGTTGAAAGTGGGAAAAATCGGGATAATGATAAAAATGATAACAGCAGATTCATAGTTACTGAGTTAAGTGTAAATTCCTGAATTCATGAGAATAGTCGAATGTTAATATTATTGGACATGATATGGCAACATCATACATGAATTTGGGCAATGAAATTACCATGCTAAATTAGTGTTGTTCACAAATAAACTCAGTTCAATCTTCCATCAATTGTTTGATGAAATTCTCATTGGTACAAGTTGGTGAAAGTAGAAAAATTTGATATGCAAATTGGGTTCGGGACCTTACAGTCCATCATTAGTAAGGCTTAGACAAAAGTCCATTTTAGAACACTTTGTATCTCCTAAAGGAAGGAAACCATAGTTTCCTCTTAGAAGTATCTGCTTATGTACTGTACAAAGGAACAATTCTCTGATAACTTCATCATGAATCATAGTCACCAAAAACAAATACAACTGCAAAAGCTGTGGAATGTTGCACAAGCAAACCATAAACAAAAAGGCACGTGAGAACATTAGATTCACAAAGAAGGAAGCACAAAATAAGATTGTTTTTATCTCATATCTGTCTCAATGTTTAAAGAGATCCCTTAAAAAGGAAGAAGTGGTAAGCACAGCAGTTGCTACACCAATCCATTATTTAACAGTCTTATGTAGTGTCTAACACATGTGACAAAATCCTGCTTAATACATCACATTACAATATAAGACAGCTTGATTTAGTCCAACAAAAACTGCAACTGCAAAAACTATAGTTTATCATGCAAGCAAACAATAAACAAAACAAGCATCAGAATGTGAAGATTGGGAAGAAGGAAATACCAAACAATGTTCTATTATATCTCAAATGGTACACCCATCTGATAAGATATAGAGATACCCATAGATAGGGATAAGTGGTAGGTGCAGCAGTGGCTACGCCTATCCAATAATTAATAGTCTTATGCTTAATGTATGTGACAATATCATATTTAATACATCACATGCCAATATATGACTCCATTTTATCACTTCAACAGAAGCTGATTCTTTTGAATTTTAATATCATGGAGTTCCTTCCAAATTTTGTTCTCCTTTCCTTCTGACCTGGATAATGCTACTTCCTTTCGTTCACAATCAAGTGCAAGAATCTAAATGTCTCCATTTGTTGAGTAGACATTTAATCAAAAGATTTAGGATAGGTTTATAAAGTACCTGAAACCCTGTACCAGTATGATCAATACTGTAAGCAAGTCCAGCAACTTCTGCATAATAAGCTGAAGAAAAGATATACGCAAGAAAAGTCAATGGAAAAATCTAAACAAGTAACTGATACATGTTAAAAACACATCAAATAAGAAAAGATTATTTGACTAGAAAATTTTAAAAACCAAATACTCTTATTTTCCCTGAGAGGAATACAAAAATTCTTCAGAAGTTCAAAATAGTTCAATGATATTATATTTTTCTGCTTACCCAAAGCATCAAACTAGCAACTTCAATATGTGTAGTTAAGTTTACTTTTTAAGTGTGAATAATTGGCGATTTCCCAAGTTATTTAACTTCTAGTTCTCAGCTATTTCTAAACTAGTGAACATTGACACTATGGCCCACTGTGAAGCTCTCTATTATCAATGGGCCATGATTTTCAATGCATAATGGACTGTAAATAAATTCAGATTAACCAGAAGAAGAGTGATCTTTATATGCAGATAAGCATACAGAATTCCAATAAAGGAACTCTTTCTATTCGGAGAGTTCAGCCTGAACTAGTGATGACTTCATATGGTTAGCCTAGATAAAATCAGAGTTTTGCATGCAACAAATAAAATATATCATACTGATTTCTTGGTTGTATTATTAGTTAAGCATAGAAAACATGACTTCACTATTCCTCTTTTGTCATGGAAGATTCCTCATCAGAACCTATGTAAATGTCCTTTAAACCTACATTAAACTGCCACCTTCCAAAGACCGCTACTTTACAATACAACATTCAGTCACAAATGCAAATCCTTCCTCTGAAATACAGCCAACAAAAAGCAAAGAATGAAGGTTCTCAAAAACATTTAAGTACAGTAATACTTACCATACTCATTCAAATAATCCACCAATAACTTTGTAAAAATATCTGTTAGAATCTCTGCTTCTGGTGAGCTGGTTGATTCAGGACAGTTAAAATCCAGCTTGACGTAAGCCTTCGGAGTAAAGAACATTGTATCTGGTTTGTACCACAGCCTTGAAAATCTAGATTTTCGCAACAATATGGGATGCCTGACCTGTTTGTTAAATAGACTATTAAGCATATGCAATTAAGGTATGCCTAATGGACAGATGTTTGATAAAACATGAAGTGTCATTAAATTATTTTACATAACCTTTTCCTCCTCTTGTTTGAGAGACAAGTCAGTAGGTATAAACATATTGGGTGAAGGTAATCCCAATCTTGGGTCTGGTTCTGAGTTTTCCCATTGCTGCATCAAGTAGACAATCAAGATCTACATAAAGAAATATAACTGAAAACAACATTATCCATCAGTAGTGGATTTGATTTATTTTCAATTCAAAAGACAAATGATGAGGAACAACCACCAACTGAATTTGTCTTCTTTAGTCATATCATTAATGAGCTAGGAGAGAACTAAAAATGGAAAACCAATAGGCCACACTTTTTCCGATTTCAAGACCGACAAAACATAAAGCATTCAAAATTGGGCTAGTTATTGACTCTTTCTATAAACATAGAACAAACCCTTATCACTCTTACGAAAACAGATAAGGACAACATTTAATTGTATTAGCAATGTTCATAACTCCATATGATTTTGCGCACCTTTACTAATTCATCCTTGATTTTCTCAAGGGAGAATGCAGTTCCATACCAGGGTTCAGTTTCATTTGTGCAACCTTCAAACTGTTTTGAAGCCCAGATTATTCTGTTACAGAAGCAAATCATTTTTGCCATGTTATGTATTATTTTAGAAGCTATTTCAAAAAGAAAAGACAAAACTGAAAAACACTAATATGTTTCTCAATAGAAAAGAAAGTTCAGAGAGTAAAGCAAATGCACTGATTCCCAGGCATAGCATAACAATTATAAAAATACATATCCCATAATTAAACATAAAGAAAGTCATTGGCAATTCTAAAATGTTCCACAAGGATAAAACATAAACCAATATGCTATTTCCAATGTAATTTTATCCTAGAAATTTATCTTCTAGATGATTGCTTCCAGTGATTCCTCCATAAGACAAATACTTTTCAATGGGTCAATTGCCTTAGTTAGTCATCATAAGAAAAATCATTCTGCTAAACAATATAGATCAGTTTGAGGTGCTTTCTTCCTCTAATTCCAACTAAACCTCAAGTATAGACATACTGAGAAATCTGAACCCCATCCCAAATAGGGATTAGCGACATCCAGGTAAGAAATAATGCAATGGGTGCAGTTTTAAACAATATAACATGATTTGCTTCACCTTCACTATTTTCATGAGCTAGAAATTATTTAACAACATTATGGGAAACATCAAGTCAAAAGGACTACCAAGTGAATCTTCAATGTGTATGAATTATCTTAAAAAATAACATATAACACTTGAAATATGACATCATCAGTTACAGTGAACTAATTTTAAATTAAAATATAATTAATTTATTCATTATAAATTAAATTTTTAAATCATACAAAGAAACTCATTATAATTAATTTAACCATTCTCATATCATTCATGATCTAATATATATTTTAACTCTAAACAGAAGGCTCTAACTTATGAGGTAGAAAGCAAATGGAACTAAAAAATTAATTTCATAACAACAATTGTAATTAAAACCACAACATTTATTTATAAGACTTAGAAACTGTTTCAACTTTTAAGATAGAGAGCAACATGAAGCTAAATAACAAAAGCTTTAGTGAAGTTAAAAAGTGATTATAATAAAAATTCTATGTTTTACTTGAAAGCGATATATTAGAAATTATATAAATCTTTGGGATATAATGCAACATGAAACAAAAAAACAGAATCTTAGCTAGAATCAAATGTTTTCTTTAAAACTAGAAATTAGAAAAATTGCAAATAAGTATACGTAGCTACAATCTAATGTTTACTTTAAAACTAGAAATTAGAAAGAATAGAAATTAAGTAAAAAGAGTATAAGTTCAAATTTCATATAAACAAAACCAAAAAATATATATAAAGTGTCAAGAAATATTGTGTTTAGAAATTTTTGTATTTTCAAACAGGTCCACTAAGTAACTTGTGTAGCTAACTTTTTTTATTTTTTATTTTATTACTTCAATCCAAAAATAGAAGACAACCTCCATATTTAATTTTTATTCTGAGATTTCTTAGGTGGCCTTTTTCAACCCAGATTTATTCTAATGACAATAGATTTTAAACAGCAACTTGCCACTTTAGCTTGTACAGAGAGTCTTACACAACTTGCTGAAGCACTACATAATATCTTCACCAATAGGCCAGTTAGATTGGAAGTTCTTCAATGCATTGGTGCTAAGCTTGCCACCCCTAGTTATTTGACTAGTGCATCAACCATCCCCACTCCTTCCATGGCATTATCTTCTTCCACCATTGTCCCATCTCATGGTGTACCTCCCTGCCCATCTCCCCATTATTTTGCTCCTCAATATGGCATTCCTCCTAACTTTATTCCTACCGCCATACCTTCATCTCATATGCAGTTTTTCATAAACCTCTCCTCCTTCTCAGTCCACTACTGCTCCACTTACTATTTCCATAGCTCCTACCACATCAATTGTTTCTAGTTTTCTACTATTCCTTTTTCTGCCATGGCTACTTCCCATTCCATTCCTATGTACACACCTCACTTCATCTCCTCCTCTATGCCTATGCCTCATTCCATTCCTTGTTCTCCCTCTCTTTATATCCCTCTCACTCATCCTCATTCCATGTCTTATCCAATGGCATCGACCTACATCCATCCTATTTCCCAAGCCTCTTGCGTAGTTATTGCTTCCTCTACCCTAGATGTAGATATTCAAAAGGTAGAAAAGTTTAGAAAAAAGTTAATACAATGTATACATGTGGGCCAGATGCTAATGATTCTATCAAAACTAGGCATACCCAATTGTTATTTGAGATTTTTACATTTTCTTTACCTGTTTGTCGCACCTTGCTTTGAGATGTATAATGGAAAAGGTGACTTGTTGTGACCTTTTCACACATCACCCCATTCAAAATGGGGACCCCCTAATTTTTGCTTCATTCAAGTCTTTTGGCTTTGGTTTTGGTTGGTTTTCCAGCTGTCTCTCTCGATTCCTTCTATCTTTCCAGGGATGTACCTATCTTTTGGCCTAAGTTGAAATTCTGGCTAAGTCTGGGGTGCATTTTCATCAGATCAGGGTTTTCATTCTTCAAGCTTAGTTTGGGATTAAATCAAGTTGCAAACTGAAATTTGAGCTTGGCACTACGTTCAGAAAGCTTCGGGAAGGTTCCCATTAAATTTTCACTGAATTCTAACAACTTACTATTTTTAGTAAGTACTCAATTTGGGACCCTTTTCTTAGGACTTTTGAAATTCTGACTGCTACACCTTGTTTGAAGCACTTCGAAGTACTTGCCTACAAAATTTGAGCAAATTCTGACAACTTTCTATTTTTAGCAATTCTGGATTCGAGAGCAATTTTTAGGGTTTGCATGTATGATTTTTCAATGCATGTCAGGATAGTCTTTCTGGGTTTTTCAAGAGCTTCAAGATGGTATAACATGCAGGTCAAGTTGATGACTTACTTCTTTTAGCAGGTACCCGCATGTAGACTAGTTTTGTGGGTTTTTTTGGGTTATTTGAGATCTCTCGAGCAATATGACATGCAAACACGTCCGACAGTCGGTTGGTCACTTTTCAGGCACTTACTATTTTTAGCAGGTTCACTCCAGCAACCCCCAGATCTTCAGTTTCATGAGCAAAGCAGTCCAGAATAGAAACGGAGTCAAACGAAGGTCATTTGAGGCACATGCAAGTCAATTAGGGTTTCCAACTTTGGTGCCTAAAATGAGGGGTAAAACTCGAGAAAAATGGAAAACTGATGTATCCCATCACGATTAGCATCTTTCAAGCAGTCTACTGGTAAAATTTGAGCGCAATCTACCTACTTACTATTTATAGTAAGTCACCTCCAATAGGGCTAAAAGTAGCAGGTCAGCACGAAAGGCAAGTGTGAACAGATCAAACAGGTCATGAGGATCACGTTGAGAAAATTTCAAGTCAAGAGGAGTTGCAAAAGTTTGAAAATCAAGCAGTTACTAAAAATAGAAAGTGAGGGCAAACCAGTCAAAATTGGCTAAGTATTCGAGAGTCGCCCTTAGGGGTTTCCTCAACACTCCATATGCAAAAACGCCTGAGGCATGCAAGATGAAAATCACCAAGGGTAAAATGCGCCCAAGATGAGTAGGTTGGGGTAAGAAAAATTCTAAGTCATGGAAATGGAAGCACCAGCTCTAGAAGGCGCCCTCAAGATGGAAGCATCACCTCTGAAATGTGCCCTTGGCAGGGAGGAGTTGGATGGAGAAAAATTCTAAGTCATGGGAAATGGAAACACCACCCCTCATATGCGCCCAAGGTGTAAGATGGCATATAAATTTTCTAAGGCATTGAAAGTGGAAGTAGACCCCTCCAAATGCGCCCAAGGAAGAACATGTTGGCTAAGAAATTGTCTAAGGCAAGAAAATGGAGCAACAAGGTGGTAAATGCGCCCAAGGTAGTGTGAGGGTATGAAGATTCTCTAAGGTTGGAAAATGAAACTACAAACCTCTCAAATGCGCCCTAGGATGCTCAAGTGGAAATATTTTCTAAGGCATAAACAAAAGCACAAGGGGTCATATGCGCCCTAGAAGAGGAAGAAGATGTGAAAATTTTCAAAGGCAATAGAAATGGAAGGACCACCCCTCATATGCGCCCATCATGAGCAGAAGGTTTAAAAAAAATCTCTAAGTCATAAGAAGTGGAAGAAGACACTCCTAAATGCGCCCTCAAGAGGTGAAAAGAATATTCTAAGGCAAAAATGAAGCAACACCTTCTAAATGCGTCCTAGAACAACAACCTCCAAATGCGCCCTAAGGTGAACAAAGTAGTTGAAAATTTGTCTAAGGCAGAAAAATGGAAGAAGACCCTTCAAAATGAGCACCAAGGAGGATACATGAAGAATGTGCCCAAAATAAGAAGAGTGAAATGCGCCCTAGAATGAATAAGATAAGTAAAAAAAATTCTAAGGCACGAAACAAGAGAACAAGGGATGAAATGTGCCCTACGAGGAAGAGATTAGATGAAATTTTTCTAAGGCAAAGAAAATAAGAGTAGACTCCTAAAAGTGTGCCCAAGGGGGAATGGATGAAGATATGAAAATTTTCTAAGGCAAGTAATGAAGCAAGATCCTTCATATGCGCTCAAGATGAAGTGAAACTCAAACATCAAGCTACTAAGAGAAGAAGGGCAAGGTAGGTGAATGAAATTGCTAAGGAAAGAAGATGAAAACATCAAGATGATATATGCCCTAGCACACAGATGTTAAAGGCACCCATGATGAAAAGTTATGAAGAAAGCAAAGTTTGCTAGAGAAAAATGATAAACTCTATCAGATCGAGAGGTCAATCAGACCTTGGAAATCAGAGCATGGAAATTAGGTAAGTGAAGTGGATTTATATTATAAAGTGTTTTGATGCTCTTCTCTTTTTGTTTTGCAGGATGAACACCGGGACCAAAGCATGATGACTTGAGGTGATGGAGCAAATACTCCAGGATAACATTACAACCTTGGAAGGAGAAAAGTTACATATTTGAAATTCCTCCATGATGTCTCATTTACGCCCAAACCATGAAGGGAGATGTTGGAAAAAATGGCTAAGTGTTGGAATTTCTCCACAAAGACCTAATATGCGCCTAACTCAGGGAGACAGGTGGCAAGGAAGAAATGGTCGAGTCCAAGGCAAGAAAATCCTTCAAGATCAGGATGAAGGAAAAGATGAAGGCCCAAGCGTTAAAGATCATCCTCAAGCACTAAAACGTTCTCGAGGCTAAGGAGGGGGAATGAACAAAAACTTCAGTATTAAAGAGTGACAGCGGAATGGATTGAAGAACAAAGTAGAGGAATTCTTCTCAAGTGTAAAGTCTTCCAATGACCCAGAAAATGTTCTCCAGCATACTTCGCACAACCCAAGATGCAGTGGCAGCAAGGAGGAAAATCACCATCAAACAGGAGAAAGAAGTAGCCGTATTGGAAGTTTAGATTGAGAACGTGCCTGCCATATCAGTTCAAGAAGTAGAGGTTGAGATGATTAGATTGATCGAGTTTGCAGTCAAAGAGAAGGACAATGGGAATGCATTTCTAGATGAGAATCTTCTTGAGGATAGTGGGAATTAAATGCTCATAGTGGTCAAAGGGAAAGAGTGGACATTTTGTGCTCATTTATTATGCCACTCCTCCACTTTCTGGCATTTTTAGGGCAGAATCTTGATTAGGGCTTATGTGGCTCAATTTGAGCCTTTCATTGTAATTCAATCTGAGCCGTTGTTGGCATAACAACTAACACCTCTGGAGTATAAATTGGTACGGACAGCTATGCACACTATGCAATGAGTGCTCTTCAAATTAGGAGGGGAAGCTCCCTCGTTGTGCTTAACAAAATTGCTTGGAAAGGGAAAAGTAATCTAAACTATCTCCTGTCTTTTTGTTTCAGCTGTAGAGGTACAAGGCTTTCACGAAAACTCTATACGTTGCAGCTAAGTATTTTCTGGTTTCACAGATCACTAACTACAACACACAAAACTAAGTAACTTAAACTATCCAATCCCCTCAAGAATTCAGAGCATGAGGAAACGGAGCGGTAATGATTATCTGACAATAAGCCGGGTATAGACTCACAACGTGAAGGCAAGGTGGCACAACTATCTGCTTGTCTGAATAGGCTTATTGGAAACAACAATATACGATAAACTAAGTACAGATTCTCAGCTTGAAGGCAAGGTGGCACAACTATCGGCTCAATTTGAATAAGTTTATTCCACACACATCACACGATAACCAAGAACAGATTCTCAACTTGAAGGCAAGGTGGCACATCTATTAGCTCAATCTATATGAGTTTATTGAACACATAACATCAAGGATAGCCAACTAGGATAATAAATTGCATTGGCGAGACACGCATACAATCTATGATCGTCTAGCCACTATATCTAACTAAAGCAAGAATTCACCATCATAATTGCATGAAACCCAAGTGGCATAACAATTCATCACAATAGTAAATACTCATGAACAGATACAGAACGAGCAATATTACAGGCAAGGTAGGCACAACATATATTTCTCTCTCGTGCAAAAGTTATGTACAAATGAGCAAAAGCTCTTATTTATAGACATCAAAAGGTGTAGAGAACCCTAAAATCACCTTGAGTCAACTACAGCCTTGCAATGCATGCAAGATTTATTGCTAAACCCTAATAAAGTAAACTATACAGTTAACTGAAACATCTAATCTAAAAATGGACAATTGTGCAAGCATGCACGTCCTTATTGAAAGCATGTTAACTGGAACACTACCATCAGTTAACGTAAACCCTAAATAAAACTCCAAGTGAATAAAGCTAATCTCATAATAGCTATGCATGAGATGAGACAGCAAGATAACTTGAGAGGGTAACGCCAAGTTTAACTCCTGTGTATAATGTCTATTCTGAGAGGTGGGAACTGAAGTCTACTGGCCGTGAGCTCGAGCAACTAATCCCTCAACGAGATTGTTAACTGCATCACTGTCTGGAGCTCCGATACTTTGTCGAAGAATGCTATGCCTGTGCAGCATGTCCTCACCAGCTGTGATCTGGGATTGAAGTTCACCCCTGCTCCTTGTTGCTTCATCGAACAACGCTGACATGACTGTAAGCTGATTAATCTTACAGCCAATGGTCTCCCCACTGAAAATAGTATGAATGAGTGCTTGGAGCTCTAACTGAACATCAGTAAGCTCAACATAAGCACCACCCTCGATCTAATACCGGCACGGTAAGCGAGATACTAAGGTTCTCACAGACTGGACTGCACTAGTAACGTGCTCTCTTCTCTCAACCAACTCTGACGCCATTGTTTCCTCTATCTTTGCCTTGAAAACCGTGTTTTCCAAGAGTAGATAGCTTCCTTATCTTCTGCATTTGTAACTGATTCATATGCCATACTCAGGTGAGCAATCATAATTTCGTCCCAGGGTCTATTAATTGCCATGTCCTACTCCTCATCTTGGAGATGAAGACGGAGCTCTCGTGCATTGTACCACAACTGATATAACTCTGCAAGCATAGAACGACCTCTAGCAACGAACTCCTCCTCCCATTCCTCCAAACGCTTGCCATATGCAACCAAATGATTAAGTTGGCCCTGTTCTGTTGGAGGCTCAAGCATCGGCGGGAGTGTGGTGTTGAAATCTGACCTGTGTATAAGGCTAGAAATGTACTGACGAAGCTGTCTGATTTCAGCCTTGAGGGCTGCCTTATCTTCTCCATCCTTCAACATTCTATCCCTGGCACTATCTGTAGCAACCTGTAGGAGATCAACCTGAGTCTGGCGTGTGCTACGACCAAGGTTGACTGTAATAACCTCGAAGTCCTGTGATTCCAACTCGTCCAAGCTCTTCCCCTATGGAGGTATGGCAGTCTCGATGACGATCTCCATGTCAGTATTCCTCTCCACGTGGACCATGTTCTTGATCCTCTTGTCTGGCGCATCTTGGTAAACCTATCAAAATCGGAATGATTAAGGACATAGGATGGCTGCCTCCTCTTCCTTCCCAGCTATGCTTCAATCCAAGACTGATCTCGGCTAATGCTACTGGAAGGATCTATACTAGCAACAGGAGGTTGTGACGAGAGTGAATATGTAGAAGAACTACTGCGAGATGGGGAATCTAAATACAATTCAATGCGAATTGGGGTTGGTGACTGCTTCGGAACTAATATAGGAACTTGAGGTTGAACCTCAGGCACTGGCAGACTCTGAACTGGCCTCTGAACTGGCTCTATGATGGGCTGTCTATCAGGCTCTGTGTGTGTATCAATGGCAAGCACCTTACCTTTTGAATTGTTTGGCGCTTGACCTTTCTTAGGAGGGTTACTCCTCTTCTTCCGTTTAGGTTTTGACGAGGAAGGTAGCAAAGGATTCACCACTGGCGGCTTTGCTTTAGGCACACTTACCCTCCTAGTCTTTCTTGCTGTCGAGGTAAAGTATACTGTTCTGAATAACTCTACTTGACCTCTCCTTTATTGTTGCGTACTCCTTGGCGTACCAATCAACTGTTGGCAATGGCTGTGTCAACCTGCTCTTTGAAAAACTAAGGAAGAACCTCCCTCTCATCATCTGATAAACCTCCCACATCTTCTGTCAAGAAAACAGAAATCTGCGAGAGAGAAAAGCGGTCGTAGCTACGTCTGCAAACCTCAAAGTCATCCGCGCAATTTGCCCAATAATCCTCCATAGAAGGCTTATGATATGCGCGTCCAGCAAGGCGAGTTGTGTAATGACCCCAAAGATCATAGGCACGTGCTTCAACAAGATACTTGAGATGATATCTTTCGAGCTCTTGTCCTGCAGTTTTGGCATCAACTGTCGTCTTGCACCAATATATTCCAAACTGAAAAGGAAAAGTGGGAGATGGTCTGTGCTTGCGACGTAAATGACAATGAACACCATGCAACTGCCTCAGGAACTCTATAAAAACTGTCATATCCAAAGGATAACGTGGAAGCATAGCTTGATTTCCTGTAAATCCATATACTCGGATGTAGGTGTATGTCGGGAACTGAATAAACCAATCCGCCCAACCATCCATCGCTGCTCTAGCAACTGTCGAGATATGAACATGCAACTCCCGGTCCAAATTTCTCACTGTATAAGTCAGAAAAGCCTTGTGAACACGCTTGAAATGACGTTCATCCTTAGTGAACTCAAGCTGATCATAATAGTGATAAACTTTCTGAACACTGAGAATGCCCACGGTGTTTAGTCCTCGAAACTGACCCTGATAAGCAATCAAGTACACGAGATAAGAACACGTGAAACTCATGAGCAACCAAGAAACTGGTGATTTGCTTGTGGAGAACATCGCTGATGAAGGATGCCCAATCATAATGCTCCTGCCCAAATATGATGCAACCAATGATGTAATACATCCAAGGCTGGAAAATGTTTGCATGTGATTGACCTGAGACACGATTCAGGAGTGTAATTAGAATCAAGTACTCATCCTTGTACTCACCACGACCCACATTGTTTGGCAATCTATTCTTCACTTGCTTTAACCATCTTTCTGCCGTTTTACTCTGGCACTTGTCCACATCAGCATTAAATGCCTGCTCGCACTGCTCCATAGAAATAACTAGATGTTCGGGTGCTGAGGTATACCAAAACTCCTTTCATTGTCCAAAGGCTTGAGACTGCAAATAACTCGTCCATCTACTGACACTATCTTACGAGTAGCAGAGTTGTAATGCTTAATACAAGCCATCACGAACTCAACACAATGAACGGAGATAGGTATGGAAGCGGCCTCTAATAACCCAGACTGCTAAATGTTTCCAATAATTGAATCTCTGATCTTGATTGGATCTAAGACTGCTTCTGGCAGCACCTTGTGAAGATTCGTCTCAACTGTCCCGATGAAGTCGTGAGTAAGGACTGATTTGGTCCTGTATTCGAGTTGAGTGTACTGCATTTTGAAAAACTCACCCGTTGACTGTGAACTCGACTATGTTCTGACAAGATTTCTGGAAAGCTAAAAATACCCTGCTGAGGCTAAAAATAGCCTATTGAAGAGTTATTTTCGGCAAAAAATCTGAGATATGGGTTTTGTCCAAAAAAAGATTCTAAGACAACCCAGAACGTTAGAAATGCGAAAATCTGACTTCTACTCGACCATGCAAAGAGTTTTCAATTGAGAAAATTAGAAACTCGAGAACAGATGCTCTGAGTTAAAAATTCCTGAAAAATCAAACGCATGAATTTAACTCGAGGAAGCTATATAGAAATGATCCAAATGTTCAGACTTGTCAAATTTGCCAACTTCAGGAACATGCGAATTGTATTTTGACAGAAATTTGAGAATCAAAGAGGAGAAAGACATTTTTTATATGCTCTTTCTTCTGTGAAAATCACTCCTTATTCTCAAACTTGCTGATAAATGTGAACTTTAAACATGCAAAAAGAATTCTTTGATGAAATCGCCCTTGGAAACTGATGATGAATTCGCCCAACTCTGAAGAAAACTCGCTTCTGCTCTAAAGAAATCCTCTGATTGGACATGCAATTTGAAATCCCAGCACAAAGAGGTGCCATTTTTAGAAAATTAGCCCTTTAATGCTTAAATATGCAAAAATAAATATTAATTATTATTTTAAATAAGTTGACAAACCATGTGAAGCTTTAGGATTCACCAGCGAACTTCACTGATTTCAAAAAGTCCTCATTTGACCTCATAGGCGTCCATTTGCTCAAGATATCACGTTTTTTATTAACTTCCTATTTTGTAGCTGACTACAAAGTTATAACTGGCCATCTTCGACACTGATTTCCAGGTGACCAGATGATGCTAAGACTAAACAAGTGTATACATCGCGAAGCCTGCAGAGCAAGGAAGAAATGTCTGCTAGGAGTCATCACTGCAAAATCCATCATTTAACACCTCAAAGAATTAGGCGCCCTTGATTAAATTGATTTTTAGGTATTAGACTTAAACCATTTCTCCAAACTGCCATCTGACGCTTCAAACGGCTGCTGACAACGAACGGTGAACCCTGCTGACAGGCAACAAAGCTCACTGCGTGACTAGGAGTATTCCACATCCAACGAATATACGCGAGGCATCTGAAAGTTGTGTTAAGGACCCCTAAAGTAAGGGCGCGCTTGGCTTGACAAGTCACAAACACCATTTCGACGAAATTACCACTCTCAACCAGATGCCCTACTTTGACCTCTGATATCTGGAATTGGGAAGGCCTGATTCGAGCACCGACAGTCTCAATGCGCAGCCAGAAGGACCTACGAGACACGTCTCTGGAAGCGACGAAGCAAGAAAACTGCTTCTAAGACCTCAAAAGGAAAGGCGCCTTTCCCAAGATGGAATAGATGACCAGACTTGGCCATTTTTTGAGTTGTCTTCGTTTTATCAGTTTTTCACCAAAGACCTTGCACGTACGAGCGTTTGCCAAATCCCGAAGGCTGACGGCTGGGCTTGTTGAATAGATGGAATAATTACGCTCAAGTCCCGTGAAGACTTCGAATGTCAATAACCTCATCTGATAGGCCTAAAGACTAGGCGCCTCTGGCCTACAGAAATACAATGAAATTTATATGCTTCTTCGCCTGTAAAATTACGTGCCTGGTGGAATCTTTGCCACGATCTTTCAGAATGTCGGATTAACAGGCAAGTTGGTGTGTTGCAAAGCCAAACTGGAGTAGCAAAGATGTCAGGAAGACCTCGTCAGCAATTTCAATCATCTTAGAGGTCAATTTGAAGGGCGCCCCTGAGCTACAGGGGCGCAATTCCACCATTTGAGGAAGCTTTGTGATATGAACTCTCCTCGTAATCTCATCTTCTGTCTTCAGCTTCCGAAGCTTTGGGACTCGGATGACCGCATTCAATAGCTCGTCGGACATGCAAACTAGTCGTGAAGAGATCGAATACATCAACCATCAAAAATACCAAGATCTAACACCCTTTTAAGAGGTGTGCCCTTGAGCTACAAGGGCGCAAAAGCTAAAAAGTGACAAGCTTCTGCAAACTGCAACTTTTAGAATCTTCAACTTTTGATGCTAGCTACCGGAGTTACGAGTCTCGGATAGCCTCACAAGACAACTCATCGGATAGGCAGACTAATTCTGAAGAGATTCACTGTATTCATGAGGATTTATCACAAAATTTAGGCCTTCAAAAAGAAGGGCGCCCCTGGGCTACAGGGGCGCAATTTTGCTTTTCCTTGAGAAATCTTCAAAAATTAACCTTTGAAATCTTTGTTTTAGCCACTGAAATGACCATACAAAAGTATAATCGCCGTCGTGAAATGCTCCTCCATCGTGAAATGCTTCATTCTGAGTCTCTGATTCAGGTTCTGATCAATGGATACTGCCTTTGACTGACAAAATACTGACAAAACTCCATGCTTGATATTGCCCAAAAACGATATTTGACATCATTTTAGCAAGGTTTAGACTATTTTACGCAAAATGCCTTGATGAAGCAAAAAAATTGGTTTGGGTACAACAGTCGTCTATTGGATTTGGCTGTCTATAAAAGGGGCATCCCCCCTCATTTGTACATCATTAGAATAGAGGAGCCTAGAGAGATAGCATAGCATAGATTGAAGAGGAAGGAAAGTTTTCAAATTGAATGCTTTGTAAGAAGTTGTTGTGAACAGTCCTATAATAAAAAGAGTTATTATTGCTTGTGGTTTCATCTTTTGTTGTGGGTAGTTAGCAAGTTTTCTTCGTCCTTCCAATTCACTTAGAATCTTAAAGTAGAACTTAGAATAAAATAGATTTTATTTCATGCAAGTAGATGGTAGTTGTGGAATGTGGTGTTTTATTTGAGCAAGCTTCGCTAATCCATACCACTAGCGGGCTCACTGATGGTGAGTTTGCCCTACGTGGTCAACTGGAATATTGTGGACCTAACTTCAATTACGGTTTATATGTTGGTATGCATTGTGGTGATGGTATCTTCATGTTGAATCATGGTCTAAATATCTCTAGCTACTCCTTTGAAGATTGTGCCAGTTCTGTAGAAGCTGTCCAAGGTGAGGCAAAGCAGAGCTTGGTTGAAGTTTGCAAGACTTGATCTCCACGTCCCGCGTTTAGAGTAGATCATAGCATTTCTAATCCCTGCAACCATTCAATTCAGTAATTTCTGGTTAGTTTAGGAAACTTGAACTTCAATGAGAAATCTTCGAAATCTTTAAAAACCCCTTTCTCTGGAGTGAACAATTACATAAGTCCCCCTTGAGATACCAGCAAATCACATCGAGCCAAGTGAGACTACGTCCACTGCATAAAGGAACCTTGGAGTTCAATGCATGATCTTTCTCACAATCTTAGCATGCAAGAGATTTTGTTCAAGAGAGGATAGAGTAGCCGTTGGGAAACTTTATTCTGTGTTGGTGCAGTCATAAAACACCCGTCAACATGACCCAAATACACATTTGCGCTCTTTCATTACAATATAAATTATACCTATACCTAGGGAAATAAAATAATTTTGTACTAGTGTACTCAAACCCCAAACCCATCCCCATCACCATACAAGGACTGGCAACTTAGCAAAAAATAATAAACAAATAATCACAGAAAGTGTACAAATAGCAGTACACAAGTATAATCTTCAATGAATAGATAAGTTAGTTATAGTTCCAAACAAATATGTTGTTGTTCAGGTTAAAGTTAGGTATGATTAAATTTGGTTGTACAGTATATACAAATTAATTTAAAATAAATATTATTTGTACAAAATGTACAAAATTAAATGTAGAACATGGTTGATAATTTATAATTCAATGTCAATTGTCAATGTTAAAGATAAATCAAAAAGGGCTATATTAGAGCCACTGCACATGGAAAACCAATACAGATCATCATATTGCTCTTCATCAAGAGCAACATTTTAAGCTAGTTTGTTGGAGCCGTAAACAAAGCCAATGCCACTCCCACTAGCTACACTATGCAAGTCTTGTGTGGCAGCCATGTGTGGTTCCTCCTTGATCAAGACTAAGGAATTTGTTATTAAAGTTAGACAGAGTATTTTTTAATTGCTTGTTTTCCTTTAAATGACTTTTCTTTCACTCCCACGTGGGTCCAACCAAGGTTCACCCAAGGTCCTTCCCTGTGCCTATGGATTTGGTGTAGATACAGACTATTGTAGCCCAAATTAAAATTTTTGCTACACTTAGGCATTTTGAAGAAATGGTCAAAAGTCTTGTTATAATTGTCAAAAAAGGTCAAAATTGGGAATTTGCATGTCTTGCATGAGCGTCAAAAACTCAAAATTTTCAAAATCTGATGATTTGGGTCTACTCAGAGCGACCTAGTCTACAAAACCCAGATCTCAACTTTTCATCTCTAAATTTTAGAAAAATTTCTATTTTTAGAAACTTTCGAAAAATAGAACTTTTTTCTAAGTTTTTCTGGGTTTTTCTCAAATGGATACTGGCAAAATTTGCTAAAAATAGAAAGTTTGGCTTCTAGGGTTCAAATTGATGTTGATTGGCTTAAAATACTTCCTCACTAGGTTGGTCTAGTCAGAATCGTCAAAAGATCACCTTTTGCCCTGGTGGGTCTTTTCTACTTTTTCAGGAGTTCCAAGGTCATTAATTGAGGTTGCTCAAACTACTAGGTGTCAGATTCGAAGTCTCAAACACTGCACAAATCAAAAAGCTACAACAGATGATCAAGAAACGAAGAACAAAGGAAGGAGGTTGGAGAATCTTGAAAATTGCAAAATTTTAACTAAGTTTGGAAAGTTCAAGCACCCCAGCTCAGTCTAGGCACCTAGGATTTTGTGCCTTAGTCATTTTTCCATCCCAACAGTCGAAGCATGAAGTGGTGAACAAGGGAGAAAGTGAAAAATGCGAAATAAAAATCTAACTCTGGAGGAGTTGGGCGCCCATGATTTCAAGGTATCAAATAATGGAGTTAGGGTTTGTACATTCAAGATGTTTTGTTCACAATTCTTCTGGCTCCACAACGAATCCAACAGCAGGTTCATTGGATCAACCAATCAACCGGAATCTCAGATCGATCAAAGGAGTCTTGACGAAGTGGCAAATTGCAAACCATGAAAGTATCAAAAATAAACTAAGTCTAGGAACTCTAGCGCCCTAGGTAGCCAAGGGCACCCAACCTTTTGGAGGACCTAATGCAGAGATTAGGGTTTGCAAATGTACTCACTATCTTCAGAATTTTGTAAGCTTTCCAGTGTATACCCCAGCTTGATCATCAAACTCGTCAGTTTCCAACAATTGCAAATCAGACAGAGGGCAGAGCATGAGGTACTAATTTGAAAGATGAAAATGCTCAAGAAAATGACAAAGTTTGGAGATGATGGGCGCCCCTGGCAGCCAAGGGCGCCCAAGCTTTTGAGTGCTTAAATGATTGAATTAGGGTTTGACACTTCCAAAAGATTATCTTTAGTTTTGATCAAGCTCTCCAATGAAATCGTCAACAAGCCCATCAAATTTTTCAATCATCAGATATCACAGACTAATTAGAGGGGTAAAATTATGCAGAATAAGGCAAGTCAAAAGAAAGGTTGAAAATCACGGAAAAAATCTAACTATGGAGGAGTTGGGCACACCAGCTAGCCAGGGGTGCCCAAGCTTTTGACCTCCAAAATTCAATTTTTAGAAGATATCACTTCTAGAAGACCCCACTTGGAATTCTCCGAGCTATCCAACGAGTCCGGCCATCAATTCATCGGACCTCTTGATCGTCCAGAAACGAGAATTCATAAAAAGATCAGAAAACATCCAAAATTGAAGAACAACAGAAAAAAGGCTAACACTGGTGATCCTAGGCGCCCCAGCTAGGTAGGGGCACTCAGCATTTTGAGGGACCAAATGATGTTTTTATCCAAAGTTGCCTCCAGGACACTCTCTTCAGATTCAATCAGGCTCCGTAATGAGATCATTCACCAGCTCATAGGATTCACCAAGCTTCCAAGATCGAGGATCAAACGGAGGGAAAAATCAAGCAAAAGGTGTAGATTGTTAGAAAATTGGCTAAGTTTGTAAGGGAAAAGCGCTCCTAGCCAAGAAGGGTGCCCAAGGCTCAATGCCTTGAAGAAATTTTTCATTTTTCATCATGCATCAGTCAAAAAGTGACCACATTCAATGAACCTACTCAAGATTGGCTTCAAAAAGATTTAAAGCTGGAGATAAAGTGTTTTATTTGTTCTCAAAACCTATTTAGGAGAGCTTTATCTTTCATTATTCACAAATTTTTGCAGGTGGCGTCCAGAGCAAGAGAGGAGAAACATAAATTTTTCTTCATTTCAAGATTTGAAGGCTAAAACTTGGTGATTTTTCATAATTCTTCACATTTTCCAGATCAACTCCCACAAAAGCTCGCTTTTTCATGCTTTATTTTTCCAAGGCATCAATTTTCAATAGAAGGGGGTCAATATTTTCCAATTTCAACAATCTGGGTCAGCTTGGTTTTCAATTCTCTACAACTTTGAAGAATTTTTCAACTTTCAAGAAACTGCTTTTTCCTCGCATGTCCAAGAAATTTTTAGTATTTTCAAAAACTAATCGTCTAGGTTCATCTAAAATGTGATTTTGCACAAAACCCAGCTCTCAGTTTTTTTTCAAGAAAAATTCAAAAATTAGGGTTTTTGTTTTTTCAACCAGCCATCAACAATTTTCAAAAACAAACAATCTGGGTCTTCTTACAATGAGATTCTTTATTAAACCCATATCTCATATTTCTTTTGAAAAATTTGCCCATTTGAAGAAGAAAAATCAGCAAGCTATTTTTAGCTTTTGTGCAAAACTTGTCCGAGCATAATCGAGTTTACTGTCAAAAGTCAAGTTTTTCGGCATACAATACTCTTCCATTAAAAAAATCAAGAGAAGTGTCAGGAGTATAAAGGCTGCAGAAGAAACAGAGGAATGTTAGAAGATGGTCACACACAGGGTAAAAAAGATATGTTGACGCAAGATGATATATTTATAAAAGGTCATTTCTCCAATTGCAGAGCCGCCAAACTTAGCAAGATTTGATAAAACAGCTAAAGATGTGAAAGATTCTCTAAGTTCAATTGCAGAAGGTGAAGAGATCCTGGAAAAGCAGAATTTTGCTATAGATAGTATTGATGCTCCTGATAGAGATACAGTTTCCAACTTTTTGGTGGATGTGGTCGAGATTTAAAGCAGTAGTCAACTAGAAGCTTTCTCCAAGCTTTCTTTCTATTCTTGTCTCATTCTTATCCATTCATTGTGAAAGAGAAAGAATCAAATTGTAATAGTTGGCACTTTCCCTGTTTTATGCTTTCATAGGTTGTTAGATGCTTATCTTGTTTTAGTTTTAGAAATAAAGCTTGCATGTTGGCAAGTCTTGGTTGTAAAAGCAAGGAGATTCCAAGGTTCCCTACTCCTCTGTTTGTGTATAAATAAGGGCAGCCTTGCCCATATTTCTTTAATAGTTATTGTGATAGCAAATTACTGAGCCTACTTTGCCTACAAGTTGTTGTTCAGTTTCAGTTCACTTAGTGTAAGAGCAAGCTTGCATGCCTCCTTTAGCTACAAGATATTGTTCAATTCATGTGTTACTTGTGTCAATGTGTTCTAGTTGATCACTAAACTGTAAGCCTATTATTGCTACAATCCTAATATCCCAAAAGTGTAATCTTTGTTACTTGAAATTTGAGAAAATAAAATCTTATGCCTACTTTGCTGCTTTGATCTACCGTCTCAGATTTTCGTTTTTTGTGTTATGCTTTTATAATCTTTATTTCAGCTTGCATTGAAAGTACAGTAGATGTGCGTTGGAAGAAATTTTGTTTAAGTATTTGTGTCAAAGAATCATTCCTTGTTCATTTCTAACTCTCAAGCTCTAAGTTTACTTGAGTAGTTAGAAATGTCATTAGAGTAGGCTTAGTCGTAGTTGAAATTCAAAAGAGAAAATCTCAGCTACTTCATTAGAGTTTTATAACCTTGTGCTCTGAACTGAACAAAAAGATTGGTAAATTAGTTTAGTTTACTTTCTTTAAGCAACATCAGCAAAGAGGGAGCTTCCCCTCCTGATTCGAAGAGCAATTAATTTGTGCATAGTTGTCTGTTTCTAATTCACATACCAAAGGTGCAAATAGAAACGCCAACACAGACTAAAGAAAACAATTATTAAGGTTAGTTAGAGTTTTTAAATTATTTTTTTCATTAAAAGTGACTTCTTTTGGTCTTGTGCAGGTTCTCCCTCAATTCACCCAAGGTCCTGTCTTGGACCTATGCATTTGGCCCAGGTACATCTGAACATACCTAGGTCGAATCCAGAGGCACAAAGCAGAACCCTAGGCAAATCCAAGCTAGACCTAGACAAAGGTCAATACACAGTCCAGACCGGCACTAGTTTGACCAGGGTTCCTGCTAAACCCAGTAATTGCCCAAAAATTAAAAAGCAACAGTAACCAAGATCCCAAAAGAATGGTAATGAAGGTAAAAATAATATTTGAAATTACATGATATGTAACAATTACTGTATTCTCTATTGCAAATAGGGGAAAAAAAGATGCCAACTACCAAAAAATAAATGAGATTTGAGGTTATACTATAGATAGATCATAGAAGCATATAATCCAAAATATACTCACCTGGAACTATTGGGAAGAAGCTGATCCAAAACCATTTGAATTGTAATCGGATTAAACTTGGAAGGCAACGATGATGCCACCAACCAATCTTCAATTGGATACAACTAAGAATTGAACAATTTCAATGAGGAGGATTAGAATGTGTTAGGAATTTAGAAGGCATTATGCTTTTCAAAATATTTAAATCCTAAAGAAATCTAATGCTATTGACAGAAAAGCTTACCTCTAATATGCATTCACTCAAACCTCAATTTTTCCAATTAATGCAATTACAAAGGCATAATATCTACTTTTTTGGGGGTGGCAGAGAGAGGACAATGTGGGGCAGCACAAAACAATAAAGGAAAAATAATCAAATTATGCTAGGAATGGATCGAGAGGGAAACAATCTCTGCAGCCATTTAATAGAGATTTATAGCAGAGGGTGAGCAAGTTGACTCTCCCAACTTTTGATGGCTCAAGTAAGGTCACTGCACGAGCATGGGTTCAAAAACTAAACATATATCTCTCACTCAGCCCTATGATAGAAGATGAAGTTATCGAGTTTGCTATTCTTCGTTTGGATAGCACAGCACATGAGTGGTGGCACCATAGTTTAATCACACAAGGACATCGTAACGTTATGACATACGTTGATTTCAGATAGAGGCTCATAGATAGGTTTGATAGGAAGGATCCCAAGGTGCATTTCAAAGAGTTGACACATTTGAGACCGCATGGTTCAGTGGAGAATTATGTAACAGAGTTTCAACAAGTTTCAATCATGGTGCTTGATGTTATGGAGAGAAGACTTATGTTTTTGTTTATTGAGGGACTATCACAGTCACTCTAAGGCTTGGATAGGGCTTTTCAACCTACATCTACATAGAAGGCTATCAAAGTGCCTTGAGTTTGGAGGATACCACAACCAAGAACAAACCCTATTCTAGGGATGCACCATTCAGACAGCATAGAAGAACTTTCCACAAGGATTTTCCGTAGCCCAAAACACTACTTCCTAAACCAATCAAGATAGAAGAATCTAAGAATGAACTTTGAACAAAGAAGTTGTGTTTCACAAGTAGAGAGCCATGGGAGCCAAGACATAGATGCTCTAGAAAGGGACAGATACACTACATTGAGGTAGTATCCATAGAGGACTCAGAGATTGAGGAGTCTTAGCCCAAGATTGTCTTGGACGAGATTGAACATGAGGAGAAGATAGGAGGAGATGATTCAGGGGCAGACTTGCAGCACTTTCAGGAGCCCCTAGATACCATCCTCTTCAAGTTAGAAGAGTCTTATAGAGACATAGGGTGACTGTTTTGATAGACAGTGGGGCAACCCACAATTTCATTGATGAGGGGTTGATGGCTAAGATGGGTTTGAGGACTGAAGATTTTGAGGGGTTTAATGTTACAATGGCTGATGGGTTTACTATTCCATGCAACTGAAAGATTTAGCAGATGGAGTCGACTCTAGAAGGGCATAAGATGCGAGATGATTTCTATGTGATTGGCATTGGTGAGAAAGATTTGATCTTGGGAGTGCAATGGTTGCACTCACTTGGAAAATACACACAGAATTATCAAACTTTGGAGTTGAAATTCAAATCCGATGGGGAGGAGGTAGTCCTTCATGGCCTCTCCAATGGAGATCTCATGGTTGTTTCAGCTAAAAGGGTGGAGAGGGCCTTTCATAGAGACCAAATAGCTTGGGCAGCAGAGTACTTGAGTTATAATATGACAAAAAGGAAGTACTTGTAGTAGGAACAGGAAAAAAAACTAATTTTGCTATTTTGTGTCAAATATAATGCATAGAGATAAAATTAGACAAATGCCTTAAAAAAGCTAATCATAAAGAATTGCATTCAACTAAGAGGGTTTATATAAAGTAAATGGCTGGTCCTAAAATAGTAGAATGTTATGTCTTGGAATTTGGCCTACTATTTTGGGGGCACCCTTTTTTTTCTTAACCAAACCCTTACAAGAGTATAATATAAAAGAAACCCCTCATTATAGTTTAAGATGTGACTTGTCCAAAACATGTATTCAAAGTAAAATATAAAATAAAACTAAAATATATTAATGCTTAGAGAAAATTGTTTAGTCTACCTATGCTCTATATTTTTCAGTCAAGTGTAAAATGAATCTAGAAAAAGATAGGTATATATAAAAGAATATGATAACCACTTTTTGAAACAATGGGAATAACCTTGGGAAACAGCACAACAAATCTTGCAGGCTGTCATTAATTAGAAAGCTTTCAAGTCTAATGCTACTATGGTCAACCCTACCCCCCTCTAGATTTGACTATGTGACTTCCACTTAAGTGTAATCAAGCCTTCACCATTAGGTCAACTCAATTGTATGATAGTAATACAACTCAACCTTCAGAGCCCCACTTTTCAAACAAATCAAATTAACATAAAGTATTATACCAAACATATATATAAGAGATCCAACTCGAGATCTGATGTTAACTCTTTGGAATTTAAGAAATCATCAAGAAACCTGAAACAAAATTTATAATAGGAAAATCTTGAAGCCATGGACAAATTATCGATGCAAATTAAAATGTTCAGAAGCATACTATGGAAATGAAGCAATATACAAAGAACATCAAACACACAAAACATAAAAACATGGACCCAGTAAACATCTAAGGTACAATAATAACCATAAATGACAGAAGAAAGAAAATGCATAGACAATCACTTACCTCCATGTTTGAAGCAATGTTTGTTACATAGCTGATTGGTGGAATCTTATCTTGATAATGAAACTTTGTCTCACAAATTGCTTGTACCTTGGAATGAAGAGAAACTCACATAAGATTCCTCATAAGAGATAAAATACAGGGTAAAACTTAAAATTAGAATTACTTTTAATCAGAATAATTTTAGTATAGTGTTTTGTTGTCTCAACATGATAAAGAGTGAATTGTATCCTGACATTTATGAATGTGAATTATATCGAGTACTTTTACGGAGAGGAATGTAAAGGGTTACTGATGATGTGACTATTCCAAAATGTGAATGCAGATGATTACAAATCTACAAAATAAAGCAAATGCCTTATTGATTAAGAAAAATATAAAATATTGTAAGCACTTTATCCAAAATCAGACATAAATCACAGAGCATTTATATAACACATTAGAGCCGATCAATTGTGAATTACCATTGAGGTTGGGGCATTAACAATGTTGCTAATTTATTTGACAACTAGAGAAAGTGTTACACCCCGATTGTATAGCTACTACTGCATAGGGAAATGCACTGTAATGATTGAATCTTTTAGATAAATAAAGCATGTTGTTCTTGTTATCGAATGAATGTGTCATATTTAAATGATTGTCTCATTTGTCTGATACTTCTATTGATGTAATTCTTGAATAAATGTTGCATGTAAGTTATGGAATGATATTTATTCTAACTTTTGAGATGTTCTATGTATACTGCTTTGTTTGGAGCATATGACTTCCGTTGTCGTGTCATGATGTGCAGGAAAGAGGATCATTCCTCCAGGCAGAGGAGAGACATCACTCGGGGAGGAGCTTGGTTGGGTAAACAGTAACAGGAACCATCTAAGCATACACACACGTTCCTTAGATTGAGTAAGCTTAGTCAATTTGTGTGGGTAATAGATAAGTCGTCCATAGGCTTATGTGTTTGCGTTAGGAGTCGTGTTTACTTCTATATGCATTAATAAGCGATGTTTATCTATGTATCTATTTGTGGTTTCACGATTATGTGGATATTAATAATATTATATTATTATTGCCTAGTGACTTTACGTAAAAATATATATATTTATTTATATATATCGGGTTGCTAACTGGCTCACGATATATTGATATATTTGTTAAATATATATTTTTATATATGTAATTATATATTAAAGATTATATATAATATTATTATAGTTATATTAAAATATATACATTTAAAATACTCGGGTATTTAAATATTTATATGTTTAATATATTTAAAAGGACTATAATAATATTATATAATAAAGTAAATAAGGGAATTACATTTTAATATTTTAAAACTTACTTGGAGTAATTATATATGATTAAATATTCATAAACTCCAAGTGAAAATATTTGTAAATATTTAAAATAATAAATATTAAACTCAAAGGTGATAAAGTTAAAAGATTTAAATCCTTTAACATGAGCAAGTTTATTGAAGCAGACTATTGAAGAAAATAGCTGCTAGTTTTTGGGGAAAACATAAAAGACTTCAACGAACCTTTTTCTTAACATAAGGAAAGAAAATATGAATCAAATATTTGGTGTAAACATTTGAAAATAGAGCTAAGAGTTTTTCCCGTGAATGGAAGAAAGCTTCAACACAGCAAAAATAATGGAGGAAACTTTCAGCATTGGAGAAGAGGAAACGCCAGCCAGAGATTGTGTGTTGTAGCAAGCTAAAACTTGACAAAATCGCAGCAACATGAGTCATTCGTTTTCATGCGCCAAGCAAGGACGTTTTTCCTGTAGGGGGCGATCTCTAAGTTTTAAGTTGAATTTTTTTGATAATGCTGGCTCCAAGAGGGTCGATTCACTCCTTTTTGAGATGACATAGGGTTTATATGCTTGCCATGTAACATCGGATTGAGTCTGGGCGCCTTGTTGTCATTCTACATGCCCATAAAGAAGGAAACTGTTACAATTTCGGGCCTATAAATACTTGCCTAGCCATTCACTATTGGATATCCCTGTGCAATTTGTTTCTTGCAAATTTGAGAGCTTCCTTGTCCATTATCTAAGCTGCTGTGTTGTTTTCTGTTGCTGCATTTTTTCATTTTGCTGAGAATGTGAGAATTAGAAGCTTTTACCAGCTGTTGTTAATTGACTGTGCTAAATCCCTTTTAGAAGAGTGAATTAACAACTTCTATTAGAGAAGTGGTAATTAAGAAGAGTGACTTGAAGGAGTCATCACCATTGAGAAGAGAGTTTTTGCAAAGCAGCCATCTCCAATTGGAATTCTAGAAGTTGCTGAAGGAGTGTCAAGAGGAACGGTGTTGGAAGAAAGAGCTTAAAATATCAAGCATGATATCTATTTTATAATTCTTGTTTGAAATGTTGTTTTCTCTTATTCTTGTGTTTGATGATTGCAATTAGTTCATGGAGAATTAGAAATGTCTTGATAAACTTTTATTGCGTTTAAGGGAAAATGTGTGAGGAATTTCATTGTATTTTAAGGGAAAATGAATAAGGGTAAATGCATAAGCGAATACAATGCATTTTAATGGTAGAATGAATGAAGGATTTAAGGATAAAAGAAAAGGAATTCAAATGTTTAAGGAGTTTAAGGGTATAGTTTTACTTAATTTGCATTATAGGGAAATAATGGGGAAAGATTTTAAAGAAGAGTTTAGTATGCAATTGATTGAGTTTTGCATTCCTCTATGATCTCCGTATATGGAGAATACATAAAGAAATTAATATCTACTAGGAACAAAATGATGTCAAAACCAAGTATAGTCTCTAGCTTATGTTATTAGGTTAACGGTGACAAGCTATCACTCCTAGGATAAAGATTTCCTAAATAAGGAGTTAGGATAGAAGACGCTTGTTGATTGGCTCATTTCTTAGTAGACTGTTTGAGGTAGGAAGTCTGGGGTAAACTGAACCCATTGAAGGACACAACCTACGTGTAGAGTAAGATAGCCTTAAGTCAAATCGGCCCCAAGTAGTGTTTATGATAGATGACCTTCACTCGAAGTACCGAATAAGAATACTTTGGCCAAAGTAGTGAAAGGTACGACATCCACTTAGGTGTGAGATAGTTGAGACTACACTGTCAGTTCATTGTAATCTGAGTACTAGTTCGAGATTGTGAAATAGCAAGGTTCTAGTTGTGTAGGACACAACACTATGCTCAATTGGTAATCGTTAAAGGATACCCTACCAATCTCTTCTTTGAAGGGAGGGCCATCTATCTAACGATAGGTGTGCGGGGGACCACATTATAAGTCCGTGGTGGGCAGAAAAGCGCCCGAGTGATGTTTCTCCTCCACAGCAAGCGGCCGATGTACCAAGATTTGAAAGGACGGACTCCTAGACCTTCTTACTTCTATTTGTGCAAAAGCTTATGAGCTATGTATGTAACTGTATTACTTTTGAACTCTGATTTATATTTGCAATGAAAATGGAATTCATGTGGAAATATATTGTAATTTGTATACATTTATCAATAAAGAAAGGAAAAATTTTATTGTATTGCCTTTATTACTTGTTATCTTTATATGATTGAAGTGGAATTTGAAAAAATTTAATTTACACAAGAGATAGGTCATTACAAAAAGCAAGCACAGCCTTGAGGATGGAAAGAAAAGAAATCCCACTTTGTGCTACTCCAGTGTGAAATCCACATAAACTTATGGTTAGATTTAGTCTGAAACCCATTTTCAGCAAGAAAGATTAGATATATCAATAACAGTCCAACCCACACAGCACATGGAAAATCCTATGGAACTAGGAAATAAAAAAAATTGGTATGATTGAGCTCTTGCAATCCAGAAAGAAATGCAACCCAACTATCATTAAATTCCCCCTGAAATCATTATGAATTAAACTTAAGGAGTCATTCACATAGAGAAATAAATAAATGGATCTTCCATTTGAAGTAGCATTAGATTATCTAAAGTGTCCCACAAAACTAAATCCATATACGATTTACTTCAAGGATTCCTCCATGTTGTAATAGCCACTAAACAATCACCCTCTCTAGAACCAGAAAATGTTCAGCATAACATTGTTTATATGGAGAATATTCTAGGAAATGTAAAAAGTACCAACTACACCAAGGTTCTTATACAAATATTTGTTAGAATTAAATTCTAGTGAAATATCCCGAACCAATTTTTTTCAAATTTTGCCAAGTACACAACAATGCAGAAGCACCCGTTAGGGTTAGTTCAATCAACCCAGCAGTTACAAATAACTCGTTGCCAAGAATGCGCACTCAATCTCAACAAGGGAGAGGCTGTCATATGGCAAGAGGTTCGTCAGTACATTAATCAAAACTGCAACTGGAAGTAACTCTAACCAAGAATGTGTCCAAGATGGACGAGCATATGGTCAGAGGATCTCTACCACTACAAATGCCGAAAGTAAACTCAACACCCAGAATGTGCTTTCAAACCCGGAGTGGGAATGGAGCTACCATAGGGCGGAGATGCTAAGAACTACCATGCAATTCAAATGTAAATAGGCGGCAAGCCAGCCTCTTCCACTTATCCAGTGGGTATTATAAAGCATGAAGGGAAGATAAGAAGAATGCTGACAGTACTACTGTTCAACTTACTATATGATAGAAAATGCCTGCCAGGAGCATAAGATAAGAAGGTCTAACAATGCTGCAATAAAGTTTAATGTCTTCTCAATGCTCACAGTGACTTCCCTCCCAAACCCAACTCAAATGATGGACTTTAAGCGTACTGATATAACTGATCATGGACTGAAATTACTTAACCAACAAAACATAACCCAATTGAAAAGCTCACAACTCACTCATTTCTTAACCAAAAGACCTCAAATCAAATGCATTACCTCCCTAAGATGAAGGCGTCCAAGTTACATCAAAGAACCCACTCAAAAAGCTTGATATTAATTTTTACACGCATTCCAAAACTGCTCCAGAGATGGTACGGCCCTAAGAGGGGCGACTTGCTGTAGATAAAATCATAGAGACCTCAGAAAAATCTGCAAACTTGTATAAAGGGGCACCCCAAGAGGTTAGACAAATATATACAATACCTAGAACCAAAATATTTTTATTTTCAAATGTATGAATGAAACTACAGATCAGCCATGATATCAGCAACTCCAGATTTTTGATATAATATGCTAGAAACTGAACTAAAATGCAAGCAAATGCTACAAAGCAAACCTCACTACAAAAATCCACTCAACTACAACTATCTCATCACTAGTTGCTATCTTTCAAGCAAGAAGCAATGCCAAAGCTAGGAGGCATACATTCCTCGAAGCAGTCCCAATACCATTTCGGCAACATAACATTAGCATAGACAAAAGATGATAAATGAAGTCCCAAGGCTCCCTTTTATAACTTTGAGAAGGCCCTCCAGAAGCTTCTAGAAAACAAACCCTAATTTCAAATTTGAATTGACTCCTTTTCCCTCCAGTTTGGGCGCCCCCTTTCATAATGTTCAATCTTGCCTTTATTAAAAATCCCCTCTTCATAAAATGGTGTCCCTTTCTCCAAGAAGTATTTTTGACTTTAGAAATATCAAAATAATTCCCCATGAGATGACCACCCTCAAAGTCCCCCTTTTTAAAACAACTTAAAGTCATATTACTAGGACAAGGGGTTATTTTATAAAATAAAACATTATTAACTTTAAATGACTTATTTCTCCAAAATGAACCCCTGAAGCCAAAAATCAGAATTACCCAATGAACTGCAAGTGAAGGAAAGTTGACTGAGCTGGTGCTGACTGGACCACTGCTAAATATAGAATTTACTAAAAATAGTAAATTCAAGAAGTTGCTCAGAATGCAATGCATGCACCACCATTGCGAAGCTCTCTGAAAACCCAGAAAGAATCCGCAATCCAAAATCCCAAACTCCAGGATGTAGCCGTTATAACTTACTAAAAATAGTAAGTCCGGAAAGGTTGCCCGACGCGGTTGCAAGTCATACCTTTGCGAAGCTCTCTGAAAACCCAGAAGGAATCCAGAATCCAAACACCCAAACTCCAACAAGCAGAACCCTAAATCTTCAAGAGAACCCACCAAACAGTCGGAAACCCTAATTCTACCTCTGACTAGCCGACAGCACCCCGGGGATAGGCCATCAATCACTGAGAAGTGCAGTGCTAAAAATGGGGACATTACATCTAGAGATCGTCTTAATTTCATTAATTATATAAACGCACTATGTTACAACTTACACCCATGACTTTTTTTTGGAAAAGCAAGTTCTTTTTAAAATCTGATCACACCTAGCTGAAATAGGGCCTACCTGTTAAGGTTATGAGTAGTATATGTAATGTAGTAAAATCATTGTTTAAATACATTCATTCACACTTATCAACATACTAAAGGCCATGAACAGTAGATTCGGCATTCAAGGAGTAGAAATAGGCATTTGTTTCCCTTACCAGAAGAGACAAACAGCAGAATAACATGCAACTTCTGCAGCTAATGGCAAGTGGCAAGGTAGCAAACATAACTGAATGTTCTGCCCAAAGTAAAGTGGCTTAAATGAACAAAAATTCTGCCTAACCCAGAATTTGCACAAGACTTGTCATATTTCACCTGAAGTTTCAACTTGGTAACAAAAAGATGACTGTAAGTGATCTAATATCTGCCTGGCAGCATTTAAAAGGTGCCACAAGTAGGAGAGATCTCCACCAAATTGCATGTATTTTAAGTTGGATGTAGCTCACTGGCCAGTTTCCTGCATTATGCATTTAAAATTCTCTATGATTTCTGACTCACGTTTCTTTGCTATGGATATCTTTAGCAAAAGCAAATACATAGTTCAAAAAGTATGAAGAAACAGCATTTATGTTATTTACAGCAATATATATAGGTAGGGTGTACATATAATAGTCTGGAGGTCTTATGTTTCTTAGAGTGGTGGTATTAGAATTGGTCATGGCAGGAACAATTCCAGTTGAGCATCATAGAATATTTGGGCAAAATTTTGTGATAGCTGCTATTTGACAGTTCCCTATTTTGTTTGATGATGGACTGTTTCAAGTTGTACTTACCATAGCAGCAAAAATTGGTCTCAGGAATAAATCAGCATTCAAGAAATTGCAATTTAATAAGGAAAACATCAGGTTATGGTTAGGTTTTTGGGATAAGAAATAAAAAAATTGTGATTAAAAACTATGTTTTAATGTTGAAAAAATTGCCCAAACACCTCAAAAATTGGTCAAACGCAGTGATTAATTGATCAAACTCAAGATTAATCAAGATCCAAGCGAGTTTATTCAACTTGTTTCAAGTAAAAATTGACTAAAAATCATGCCATCCAATTCAAAGGTAAATACTAAAACTCATAACTTTTTCAGTCAAAAAATTGCCATGGAGCCCTTGTTGATGAATTGTAGCTTAGGTCAGATATAAGCGGTGATTGCTATAAAGCATCATCATCGCTTATATAAGATCTAATGCTCTTCATGTTTATATTTCCAGAAATAAGTAAAATAATCGAATTTTATAAAGCATGTATAAAATCGAAATTATCTAAATGATGTTCTGAATTCGCTTTGATTAAAATTCGGGATTCTTGTATTACATCCGCCATGCGTAAGGGTGTGTCCATTAGTTAAGTTTGTTTAACCGAATGATCATCGGCTGTGAGAGGAACCCGCGCCCTAAGGGACACATCCCTTGAGCGGATGTGTCTCCACATGTGGAGACACGTCCTCTCAAGAGACGCATCCCTTGGAGGCGGGTCTCCTAACATATAAAAGATGATTCCAATCTTAATATGCAGACATCAAAATCATTAATGTTCTGCAATCAGCACATTTAGTATAAATCTAGAAATCGAAAATCTGTCTTAAAATCTTAGTAGAATTCTGGAAACTTAGAATCCTTTTAGAACCCTTAGTCTCTCATTTTGATAGAAGATTTGACTACATTTACAGCCCTGTTCATGATTAATTGCAATTTATTGAGATTTTTTCAGTCTTTGATTGCTATTTACAGCTCTTCATTTATATAATACACACACACACACACATTTTTTAAATAAAAAAGCAATTAAAGAAGCATTTAAAGCTTCTTACCTCATTAAATATCCATTCAGCCACACCCTTTTTCCGTAGAATATTGAGGTACTGAAATGTATATTTAACTATTTCTTCCATGTGTTCTGCAATGAAAACAATAAAGAACGAGATTATACATACAGTTCCTCTAAGAGTCTAATCACACAACAATAAAGAAGGGCAATCAAAACATATCCTGCACACAAACAAAATCCTTTAACTTCTACTTAGTAATGCTATATTATGGGATAAAAGTCTGATGCTCTACTTATTTGACTAATCTGTGAGTAATCAGAAATGTGAAATCACAGATAAATGAAAACACTTCTCATGCACATGGGCATCAGATTCTCAACACGAGTTGGATGAATCATCAGCAGGTAAAATGGTTTTACCTTGCCCAGCATCTGTAAGATCTATCATAATTCCAAAGAATCCATATTCAAAGCTACTTTCTGTTTCACCTGCACTTAAGCTGGTTGCCCATCCTGTAATGATTCAAAATGATTAGATATTTCCAATGATACTAAATCTATCCTTGAAATCTGGTACCTTGCAATATTAAGATTAGATGCAAAATGGCATGACACAGTTGTGTCAGGTATTTGTTTCTGAACCCAAAAGTATGAGAACAATTACACAGGATATAAAATTTGGAATCTAGATGCGTACGGGAAGTACATCTTGAGTAAAAATTCAAAGAAAGCCTCAATAAATGTAGTTTGATTCATATATAAAATCTGAAATTTTCCAGATACCAAATATAGGCCTACAGAACATTGTATATATTTGATTTAATTCTTGTGCTGAATAGCAAACTACAATAAAAGTTTACCACCTAAAAGAGTCAACTAGCTAGTTATAACCTCTTTCTGTAAGAATATACCATTATTTTCACAATCTACTGCTCTGGCATGTTTGACAATAAGCGAATAGCATTTGTATTGACATGTCAGAATTTCAATCAGATGAACAAAATCCTATAATTTATTAGTTGGTTTTCCTCAAGACTCATTTTTACCTATGCAATAATCCCTTATCGATTCTTAAAAAAAATAGCTTCTGTGCACTATCCCTAATTGGCTATTAAATGAAGTTTGAATACAAATAATTTGTCAAACAGTTCATTCCAAAAAACAAAAATTTAAAATATATTCCTATATAGATAAGAAAAATTGGATAAAATAAAAGAAAATACACCCACATAAGAAAAAGTTAATTATTTAAGATGGAGAAACACTCTCAGTGAAAACAAATGGTGGTTGATCTGGATTAAATGGAGATGATGATTGCGATTTGGTTGAATGGAAATTGTAGCTTTAGAGTCTATGCCTTTCATTATTTTTGAGCTCATCCAAAATTGTTGTTTATGCCAGGCTTATCCCCTCCCACCATTTTTTTCTGGGCTGGTTTCTTACTGTCATTTCTGTCAGAAGCTTATTTTCTTCAGGCGTTTCAACCATCGCTTTAGCTTCTCTATATCTAGTACCATTGAAGCCCATTTGGAAAATTCAAAGGAATTTTTGTTGCAAGTAGCACAAGCATTCTTCAAATTTTCTCTTGTAGCTTAGAATGTAATAAAAAAACAAAGAAAAGGAGAGATTAGTATCATATATTAAAATAAATTCCACCTGCCCTTGGCAATGACAGTAGCCAGGAACCTCTTGCTCTATCACTTAACTGCAAAGACTAAGATCTACAAGGAGAAATACATGGGCAACAACTCCATTCACCATATACTCGTGAAGTGGAAAATAGAACTCTCAACAATATCCAAGCATATCAGAAACAGTCAAAAATATCTGCAACAAGGCTTATCCAGGACAATAGTGAAAGCAAAAATGTCACTCTAAGAGACCATTTGGAATGGCTACTCGCCACTGGAGACCAAAGAAAATGATAACACACAAACTACAAAACCAAGGTCTAATCTACGTCTTCAATTATATCCACCAAGATTGGTGGGGATGTATTGCAATAGAACATGCAATTGATGAGAATTCATGGAAGAATTTTCAGACCAGATTCAAAGATTGAGTGATCAAATGACCACTTCACTCTCCTACAAACCTAACAAAATAGTTTGATGTGCTGCCCCCATAGGGAATTTTACAGTTATTTCCACATATATGAACTTTTCCCAAAATAAAACTGCCAAAGTAGCAAAATGAAGTAACCTATCATTGATAATCAGATGGCCTAAACTAAGACACTTTTCATGGCTCATGTAACATAGTAAATTCTGAGCATTGACCAACTTCATAAAAGATGGTGTAATGGCCTAATTATTTTAGCAAAAAACAGACATGATTCAAAATGTCAAAAACAATCCACCAATTATTCAAATTTCATATAATTCCCTATGCCTAATAGATACAAACCACTCTCCCATTAGTGAGAGTGATCTCTAAGACTAATGGAAGAGATGAAAAATAGAAAGTCCCTTTGTAGGGTAGGAATATTAAATTTGATATAGCTTCTTGTTGGCAAATGGTCAGCGCTCCCCTCTGGATTCGTGACATGGCTTAACCGCCTCTGTGGATCCATTAACTCTAGCGGTTGTATCGGGCGTTAACAAGTCGATCTTTTGGTGCAACGGCAACCATGGGGCCAACAACTAGTATCAAAGCCAAAGATTATGGGTTTGAATCCTCTCGGGTAACGCTGAGGGGGAGATTGTTGGCAAATGGTCAGCACTCCCCTTGGGGTTTGTGGCATGGCTTAACCACCTCACGTGGATCCGTTAACTCTGGTGTTTGTATCCCGCATTAACAAGTCAATCTTTTGGTGCAATGGCAACCATGGGGCCAACATTTCTCACAGTCATGCTGGTCCAACAGGTGCTTGATATGTGTTCCAAGACAACTCAAGTGCTTTTGTGATTAGACGTTTAGGCAACTTGGGAAACAATGAAGATGAATGGGAGGCACTCTTGGCTACTACAATTTTTGTGTATTTTAAAGGTTTTCACAATATTATAATGGAGGATGATTCTTTAAGTTGCTATCAATTCTTTGAAGAAAGCGCATTGTCCTAATTGGAAGCTACGCTCTATTTTGGAAGAATTTTTCATTTGGAAAAACAGAATTGCTTCTATTGAGGTGGCACATTGCTATAGGAAGCAAAATAAAGTGGCAGATCTAATAGCCAATAAAGGAGTGGGCATTCTAAAGTCTCCTCCCTAGAACGTATTGAGATAACAGATTGGGATGATCTTTCAAAATTTATTGAAGAAGATAGATTGTGATTATTTGTTGTATTCATCGGTCTCGTATGATGTTAATTATTTCTCTTTATGCATCTTTTGTGTTAAGCGGTGGTAGAATTTGGTGTGATGGTTTTGAATGTGTATGGGATTGAAAAAATGAAGGTTTATGTGATCTTTATTGTTATCTCTGCTTTATAGTGGACATTGCCTTGTTTGTGGACACCCTCTATCTACTTTTCTCATGCACATTTTGTGTTGGTTGTTATTGTTTAATGTTGCATATGTGGTGTGTGTGGCTGGCTTCTGGTGTATTTTTCATAGCTAGCAAATATTTTTGCTAACCTAGGGAGCCCCCTTTGCAAAGGGAGTGTGATTAGCCATAGACTGAAAAAACAATTCAATTGCTTCAGCCCATCCATGATGAAGATAGCAAAATCTATTATGTGCTTTGATGGTATAGCAGATAATGGCATGCTTCACTTCCATGCATCTATTCTAACAGACTTCAAGGCAAAACTGGCAACAACAGTTCAAGCTAAAAATCACAATTTTACCTACAAAACTTGCAATTTTTTGAGAAAAACTTGCCCAAATCACTATAAATCTTTTTTTTTACTTGCAATCTAAGTTACCGATTCGTTTTTGGATTCGGGTACAGGTACGAGAATCCGGTACGGGATTCGGCCAAAAAAAAATTTTGGGGTTGAGTACGGCTTGGGTACGGCAATACAAAAAACATATAAAAATCAGAAATATATACATATTTGCAGCAGTAATTAAGTTCAGAATACACCACCATATTAATAGTCTAATAACATAGCAAAAATACATCACCACTTTCATAGTCACTAAGTCAAATATTAAAATATTAGTGATTACTCGATTGTCATGATATAATATTATAAATTAAAGTTCAAACATAAAATGTCAAACGTTTACAATCAGCCATTATTGATCATTGATCAATCTGAATCATATGGGTCATCATTATCAAACAAACTAGCATTATTAGATGCTACATTTTGCATAGAACCACAAATAGCATTCGTGGCACTCGCACAAGCACTGCCACTAGCAGTAGCAGTAGCACTGACACTACCACTCTCACGATCAGTAGCTGCTCCAGGCTCATACTCATCGTCAATATCAAGTGCAGCTAAGTGACTTGTGGAAGCATCCAAGTCAAGCTGCTCTGGCTCAATATCCCACCTCCTTGTGTCTCCTTCTTTGTAGGAACTTTGCTTGTGTGTAAGGAGGCGCAAGTTTGAATGCACATACACCAAGTCCTCTACCTTTTTTGAATGCAGCCTATTGCGTTTTATTGAGTAGATGAAGGAGTATGTGCTCCAATTCCTCTCTGAAGAAGATGAACTAGCAACCTATTAAGAGTCAAGACCAAATTAAATAGTTAAGAGTGTTACACCCCGATTGTATAGCTACTATTGCATAGGATGTACATTGTAAATGTTAAATCTTTTTGTTGAATAAATTGAAATGTTCTTGTGATCAATTGAATGTGTCCTAAATAATTGTCTCATTATTTGATGCTTCTATTGATGTAATTCTTGAATGAAATTAGCATATTGAGTTATGGAATAATGTTGTTCTAACTTTCTACGATGCTTAATGTATACTACCTTGGTTTTGAGCAAATGACTTCCGTTGTCATGTCATGATTTGCAGGAAACAGGTTCGTACCTCGAGACAGAGGAGAGATATCACTTGGGGAAGAACTTGGTCGGATAAACAGTAATGGATACCAACTGGACATACACACAAACCTTAGAACTGAGTAAGCTAAGCCATTGTTCTGGTTAAAGGTAAGTCATCCGTAGGCTTGTCCAGTATCATTAGGAGTCGTGTCTTCTTATGAATGTGTAAACAAGTGATGCTTGCCAGTATAACCTTATAAGTAATAAGTTCTGGTTAGAGGTGGATATGTGTATTTGTACATATATACATACGAATACGATATGTACAAGTACCCATAAGTACATTCATGTCGATACAAACGTATTAAGCAGATGGATATGCCATACGTGTGTGTCGATATAAATGTATTTATGGATACTTATACGTATAATATATATATATAAATATATATACAAGTATACGTACCCACAGCTAACATGATGATTGAATTATATATAATAACGATATTTTGCCTCTGAATTTATATATGTACAGGTATAAAGAAGTATAATTATATATTAATATTTTATTAAAATATAAATATAATATAGTTTATAAAGGTATACGATATTATTTAAATTATTAATTTAAATAATTATACAATTAAAAACTATATTATGTAGATATTTTAATAGAATAAAATATATATAAATATACTTAAATAAAAGTTTTATAATCAAAATGAAATAGGAATTATCATTCTATAAGACAAAATCGTGGAGGAGAATAAAAATCGCGATTTTCTCTAAGTATTGAGAATACTTCATTGCGTTGAATTTTTAAACTTCAATTCTGAGCCTTCAGCAAATGTGTCACATTTGTATTGAAATGTATTAAAACATTATTGAGCAAAATTCGAAATAAAGAACTCAGCCATAAAAATGGCGAATGAAAATAGAAAAACGCGCAGGAGATTCACGCGGTTAGGGCAGACGTTTGGAATCTGTCAAACGGATTCATACTTAGCAAGAAAATGGATGTGGACGCCATTAGAGCAAGGAAAAAGTCTTAAATGTAAACTTGTCATCTAACCTAGCAGCAAAAACGCACCAGAATAAGAGTTGTCGCGTTTTTAACGAACTGAACAATTTCGAATTGAAACAAACACCATTGCTGTCAAAAATGGAGGTCGAAACCCTCGCCTTAATGCAACACGTTTCTAGTTTGAAACATTCCACAACTTGCTGGCAGTTCTGGCGCCATAGAAGGAGGAAATCAGTTCAAAAATCAATCCTATAAATACCTGCGTTTGGCATTCATATTCTCACGAATTTACAATCAAGTTTTCCTAGAGCATTTTGTAGCTAAAGAGTGAATTCGCCTTAGTAAGGAAATTGTTAAGTTTATTCTGTTAATGTGAAGAAATCTCCGAATAAGAGAGCAGTAGTCAGAAATTGCTAGTTTGAAGTAATCTCTGGAAAACGAAAGCAGTAATCAGGAATTGCTAGTTGCTGTGTTGAGTATTTGTTTCAAGACTCAAGCTGAAAGCCATCTGGGTGAAGGCAAGAGAAGGAGTTTCCTTCCAAATTTCTGGAAAGCTTAATCAGGCATGCTAAATTCTTACTTTTACATATTTTCCTGATATTCTAAAGTAATCAGATAAAACTCTGAATTATAGTCATGACTGAATAGGAAAGTGTTTGAATAACTGAATGACTTAAGATTGAATAAGAAAGAATGAAAAGCTTCTTAAACATGTGAAAAGTTGTCTCTTGTATGTAGTCTTTTCATGGCTTTTGTTGTCATTGGTGTACGGTTTACATTAGTTAATGGAAAGCAATCTGTATAGTATTTAATGGCTCTATATAAGGAGCATATGCTTGTGTATAAGATAATAGTTACTAGGATTGAATCGAGAATAATTGCAAGTTATATACTACAACTAGATACAAACAACTTAGTCAAGTTATTGTATCCCTAGGATGTGTATATCCTGAATTAGGGCGTCAGTTGTAGTATCTTGCTTAAAAGATTCATCATTCTAGTAGTTAGATGTTGTAGGAAGTCTAGGGTACGGACTACCCCGGTAGACCAACCTACGCGTAGAACTAAGATAGCCTCAAGTCAAGTTGAACCTGGCAAGTGAATGTGACATAGGTCCTATGTTCTTCATTGAACGTAAACACTTTGGCCAAAGTAGTGTAAGGAACCATTTAGTTGTAGTACTACACTGTCAGTTCACCGTGATTCCGAAATACAACCTAGTTTGTGGTTTGCCGTTAGCACGAAAGCTAGTTTTGTAGAATCACAGCACTATGTCCAGTTGGTAGTCATTAAAGGTTACCCAACCAATCTCTTCTTCGAAGGGAGGGTCGTTCATTGCAAAATGATCGTGCGGGGGACCGCATTATATGTCCGTGGTTGGCGGAAAAGCGCCCGAGTGATGTTTCTCCTCCACGAACACCCGACTGATGATCCAAGACTTGACAGGACGAATTCCTGGACCTTCTTACTTCTATTGGTGTCAAAAGCCTACGGGCTATGTATGTATAATTCTCTTCTTACTTTGTAATTTCATTTGGAATGAAATAGTTTAAAGATGCAAAAGATGTTTCTTATTTATGTTTTGAAAAGAAATTTTTTTTATCAAAATGGTATTGTTCTTACTTTTGTGTCTGAGTTGTAAAGTTTTAAATTTATCGTACAAGTGTGTTCGTTACAAAGAGTTACAAAATTTAACTAAACAAAATTATTAATTAATATAAAATTATAAATTAAAATTAAAATTACAAAATATAAAACTTACTTGGGATAAGATTTTTATTGCAATTGGTTGGATGTGCATGTATTCTTGCCCATGGAAGTACCACCAACTATGACCATCTACCCTGTACTTGTCTCGAAGAGCATCAAGATTCTGAGCAACACTACCGGAGCATGCAAAAGCCATGAACTCAGCCCTCACTCGATCACGTTGGTCACGATCAGTGAAGAGTCTCCGAATTGCTGCCTTGTAACCTTGAGCCACTTCAACATCCCTATATGGAGCAACTCTTGATGTAACAGAAAGAAGCTCAGGACTATAATATTTGGGACTCAATGCAAAAGCAAGAAGATGCAATGGAGTGGTCATTTTGTTCCATCTATCAACCATGATTTCCTGTAGCTCTTTGAAGAACTTTTCATCAGGATCTTCCTCTTTTGCATTGATGATGGTTTTCATCTTCTCAATCATTGAGTCGATACCATCATATACTTCTCCCAAACAAGGTCTATCCATGTCTGTGTAACGGATCATGCTCAGTATAGGCTCAGTGAAACTGACCAGGTACTCAACACGATCCCACCAACAATCATCTAGTATCCTTTGCCTGATCCTATTTGCCCTTTCACTGCTAGATTGCTTCCATATGGCCCAATTAGGGCTGATTACCATGGCACAAAGTGCCTCACGAACCTTTATAAGTCGTCTCAACACAATTGTGTTGGAGGCAAAACGGGTCTCTGCAACCTGTTTGGAAATCAAAATTAAAATTAAAATGTAATTTAAATTTACAAAATCAAAATTTAAAATTAAAAGAAAACTAAAAATTTAAGAATATTGAGAATTTCAATTAACTTACCTTCAACAATTCCAATTTTGAGAATTGTCTAAATATTCCTTGTGTCATATGGTGGTTGGTGACAAACATCTGGATGTCTTCGCCCTCAGCATACACCTGTTTGATCCACTCAATTTTGGATCCAATTTTTTGTAGCATTAGATTGAGGGAGTGGACAGCACAAGGTGTCCAAAAAATGTGTGGATACTTCTCCTCAATCAATAACCCAGCAGCCCTACAATTTTTGGCATTGTCGGTTATAACTTGCACAACATTTTGATGGCCCACTTCTTCAATGGCTTGGCAAAGGATGTTAGCAATAAATGGACCATCTTTCACCTGTCCCTCACAATCCACTGCTCTCAAAAACATTGCCCCTTTAGGGGACACGGCAATAACATTGATCAATGGGCAATTTTTTGCATCTTTCCATCCATCAGAAACGATGGTCACCCCTGTTTCAATCCATGAATCCCTTATGGGCTTCAAAGAGTCTGCTACATGTTTCACCTCTTTCTCCAATAAGGTGCAACGCACCTTCTCAAAACTTGGGCCCTTATACCCCTTTGGAGCCTCATTAATAGATTTCACCATTTTTTGCCAATATGGTGAACGAACAACGTTGAATGCCAATCCATTGGCATAGACACATCTTGCTATGTCTTGATCAGCAATCTCTCTTGCCTCATTCTGAAATGAAACTTCCAACGGTCCCTTAGATCTTTTATTTGATGAGGGCACGGTTTGCTCTTGAGGGATGTTCATAAATGGATGGCTTTCTGTAGGTGGAATATAAGTAGGTGGTGTAGGGGGTTTCATGGATTGAGATCCTTTCCTCAAAGGATGGCTTTTTTTAAGACTAACAGCTTTTTGATCTGCTTTTTCTTGCTCAGCAATATATTTCAACACTATGTCATCTGCAAGGCCTTTGCCATCACCTTCTGGAGGTCCCGGACAAGGTTTGATGCCAATATCAGGGATCCTACACAAGTGGTCTTTCACTCGACTGTATGAGCTCGTGTATTGAATTTTGCAATGACCACAAATCCAAATAAATACTCCACCACCTGGACATTGTTTAACCATTTCTACATATTTCCAAAGGGGAGAGGTTGCATTTATTTTGAAACGAGATTGGCCTGAATTAGAAGCAGATGCCATTGTAATACCTAAGGGCCAAGGCACAACAGATTGAAATAATTTTGGTATTGAAATTTGAAACTAAAAAACTTAAAAGAATGAGAACAATCAACAAAAGTAAAACAATAAAAACAAAACAAAATAGTTCATTTGTTAAACTTAAAAAAAATGTAAGAAAAAAATCAAAGAACTTCAAAGAAACCTACCTCTTTTGAACAAATCTTGCTCTACAATCTTCTTGAATCTTGGCAAACACTTGCAAGTGCTTAGGAATAGCACAACAATCAACCTTGAACAACCAACGATCAGCCTTCAAGTCTATTCGAGCTTGTGCAAGCAAGAGAGCAAGTTCAGCAATGGAGGCAAAAAAACTCGTTTTTCATTCACAAATTGTTAAATGAGATTATTTTTACCTATTTAGTGTGTTTGGAGGTCGAAATTAGGGTTGCAATGAATATTAAAATGTTTAGAAGTCAACATCCGGTCAAAAATAAATAAAAAATGATTTAAAAAACACGTTTTTATGCGGACTGGGCATTTTGACGTGAAAAAACGTCGCGGATTCTGCTCGGATTCGTCGCGCCGTATCCTGGACAAATCCGCAGTGAAGCCATGAATCTGAAACGTATCCACAGTGCCATTTTCGAATCCTAGCCGAATTTGTGGCATACCGAATCCAAATCGCGAATCTGAATCGTATCGTATCATATCCGGTGGCTTATATTGACGAATCGGTAACTTAGCTTGCAATTAAAAAAGATCATTGTTTTAACCATTTTGGACAAATGACTAGTGATATAGGGCGTGCGATTTGGGATGCGAATCTATAGGTCTTCATCAATATTTTTTTATGAATTTATGGCACATGATTGGCGATGCCATTTATAATTTATTTTGCTTGAAATAAGAAATGTTATAATCCTTTTTGCAAGTTCAAACAACTTGCAGGCTGTAAATTTATTTTTCACAATTTAATATCCTTTCATTCCTTTTTGTGCTAGAGTCTAAACATGTTGAATTTTCACAGTTATAATTCATGCCAGCAAGTCATTTAAACTTGCAATATGAACAAAATGTCAATTAAACCACCTATAAGCTTTGAACTTTCATGATTATAATTGTGAAAATTCAAGCCTACAAGTTGTTTAAACTAGCAATATGAACAAAATTTCGTTTAAATGACCTGCATACTTGGATTTCACAATAATAACTATGAAATTCAAGCTTGCAGATCATTTAAATTTGCAATATGAACAAAATTTCAGAAATTCATATAAATTTCACAACCAACATTCTATTAAATGACCTACAAGCTTGGATTTTCACAATTATAAGTGTGAAAATTCAAGCCCCGCCAACAAGTTTTATGGCAACTAACTCGTTGGGCTTTCTAACTAGCAAATTTTGCAAATAATAACCGGCAACTTTTGCAATTCTCCATAAGATTGATACAACAGCCAACAAGATTTTTGTTACGTTTCCTATATATCAATAAATTATTAATTTTTATCAAAACAATGTAACATAACTAACCTAAACCTTTGTTACAGGGTTCATGCATCTGAGGGGCAGGTTCGGGTTTGGTTCGAACCTGGTTCTGGTTCTAGGCCGGTACGCCTGTGGGTGTTGCCAGGGTTCTGATTTTTTGGGCCTGGTTCATCTAGGTCAAACTCAGGTGAACCCAATTCGAACCCAACCGAACCCAAGCAGAACCCATGGCCCAAGCGACATGACAACTGTTTTCTCTCTTTGACTTTGACCAGCGCCTAATGGAACCCTAAAAGTGAGCTCTTAATCACAATAAACACCAAAAGAACTTGGTAAAGCATAATAAATTGCTCTCAAAAAGAACAGAGAACTTAGTATATGTGCATTCCAACTTGCGTCTCCTTTCACACAAACAACATGACTACAAGGAAGGGGAGACGAAGTTGTGGGATATAGAGCCAAAGCATACTAACTTGGATGCTTCCACTTCCCACCATATTGCATTTGAGGAGTCCGATAGCCAGAATGAGCACAATACTAGTGCTAATGATAGTGCCACTGACACTGCTTGTGATTCATCTAGTCTTCCTACATCATCTAATGTCAATGTTGGCAATGATATTGATGATTTAGATAATCCATTTGATAATTAAAAGTGTTGTAATATTGAACTTGAAGTTTGGACGATGAATATTTATCATACATGTTTTAAATGGCATTCAAGTTTAAGGTGGTTTTGTTGTTTATATGATGTTATGTGATATTCTAATCCTAATTCATGCTTCTAGGCTGTATATATATATATATATATATATATATATATATATATATATATATATGTTTTTTGTACTAACGAAACCAAACCCCAAAAAATAACTTATCCGAATCCGAACCCAAACCACTACTAGAACTGGCAACTTAGACCTAAAGACGACCAATAAGAGAAATTAATTTTATGCATGCCTCCTCTAGTACAATGTTGCAATACGATTGACCGTAGATTTCTACAATAAATAGTTAAATATAACAGCTAAGGAAAATTAAAAGTTGAACATGGAAGTTAAGCTGTCATAGTACACAAAATATAAAAGAAAAAGCAAGCACTCAAATCTACATTTTGATAGTGTGTTTTCAATAATTGGTATATAATGATTTGAGTATGATAAAGCAAAACCAAAACTCGCTTGAGCTTATTTCTTGGTAATATCATGTAGGTTAACAATGTTTCCGAAGATTGTACACAGCAGGTACAGATTAGATGAACTAAAGAATATTCGGTATAGCTCACCCAAGCTCTTCAAAAGGCAAAACAAGGAACCATCTGCTTCATGCCCAATTAAGTGGCCAAGGTACCTTGAGGGAGCTTCCTTATAATTTTTAATTTCAGGAGTGATAGGCCATAAAATAGCCAATGTATGGCCCTCTTTGACAGGAACAGTCTTGACCAGAATCTGCAAAACCATAGTTCAATTGGACAACATCAGATAAACTATTACAATGCACCATAGGAATTAAATTTCATACTGCAATTTGATTAGAATCATCATAATATTGAGCTATTATGAAAAGTTTGGCATTTTTTTCAACCATACTAATAATGCATCAAATCTTCCTGGCCGCTAGAATTTTTTATGCGAGTTACCTGTAAGTGCTCTGAATGACAAGGCTGACCAGCAAAATGAGGACGATTCTGTTGAGTATTCTTAATTCCACTAAATTTTACTTGAACCAGCTTTTCAAGTTCCTCAATGGTTTCTGAAATTTTTTTTGCAAGATGCATCTTTTATTGTTAAGAAGCTAGCTTAAGCAACAGAGATCTTAGTTGTAATGCATACTAGATATCAAACCTCATATTATCAAAATCATCTCATAAAAAAGACAAAATAAAGAATGCTTACCTTTACCATAGATAACAAGGTGCATAAGATTTGAAGAATAATGTCTTTCATAAAATTTAATTAGCTCTTCTCTGATATCTATCCCTTTTGCCGTAGGCCTTGCATCCAAAGTATCCTTGTTTCCTGAGTTGAATGGATTGTTAATTTTCAAAACAACCTAGCAAACATAAAAGTTAAAAACCTAACAAACCACAAAAATGTCATTAGACTATAACTTACATACTCTTCTCCCAAAAAAAATTGAATCAACACACAATCAACAGAAAAAGGAAAGTTATCCACAAAGACAAGCACTAAAACTTGGTGGTCATAAAACTACTAGTCCATATACACAATATTTCACAATCCAATCAGAATTTGGTGGTAATATTCCAGTGCTGGCCATACAAACAAGTTAGTCCTCAACAACAGTAGCAGCACAAATTTTGAGATATTACTAATCCTCATTTCATTAATATAAAAGGAAGAAACCATCCTCCCTCACCTTCAAACCATAAATGTAGATAAATGTTTCACAAATCTAAAAAGGTGAGACCTGCATGTCCTGAATTATAGCTAAGACGTTTAGACAGTGTTGGGTCCAAAGACCACAGCTCCACTTCCTAGAACATAATTTCACTTTCAAAGCCAAAGTTGTCAACATGAAAGTAAAACCTGCTCATCCACAAATCATCGAGGGTTGAAGGTGAACTCTATGCGAGTGAGTTCTCTCTTCTATTCTTTGAGCTCAACTTAGGCTCAGGAGGGTGTGCCTAGCGGTTTGATAAACAAAATGAAAACCAAAAATAGTGACAGCTAAACCCAATTTATTAATTCAACTTCAAATACTGTCACTGAGCTGAGAGCAGTTAGCTATCTTGACACCTCTATATAGCTGACTAGAACACCACTGCTATGAATGCAAGGTAGGGGGAATCCACATGGACCACAAGGTAAATTAATAATAACAATTTACATAAGTTTTTACCCTTTTTTATTGTAGAACTATGGGCTGCATTATTGTGATAATATCTTGAAATGATGGTTTTAATGGTTTACCTTTGATTTGATTTTGTTTGATTGAAAATGCAAGCTAGACCGATGCCAATCTAAGGGTCGCAGAGTCACAACTAACAGGGAGAGAAATGCAAGAGATAGTAAAAAATACTAACTGATGTAAGCATCCAAATACATCTAAAACAATATTACCAGTTTCACATTCTTAGTTATCCATCCATGAGCTGCACAAATTCATGTTTAAATGTGAAATGATCCATTACAAATACTCGCAACTGATTTAGAATGTTGTCTCATTCACTAAATAACAATTACACTCGCAACAGAAAATGTGATGAGGAAACATATCTAACAAATTAAATAAGTTTCTGAATTTGTTCATATATTGATGGAGAAATAAAACTAACAATACATGCACAAATAACCTCTCTAGCAATTTGGAACTATCTCTGCCTCTCTGTAGCTAGACTGAAAACTAGTTTTACCCTTCAAGATAGAGCCTTCTGACTTTCCTTTGTGTCCCCCTCTACTCCTGCACTGTCCAATCCTTCAAAATGAGTCCCAAAACACCTTTTATCCAACTAGTGTGTACCCTAGAAGACAACACTGTAACAATTTGAAAATCAAAGGCATAGATACATTCCCTCCAAAATGGATGCCCCAAATGCTAAGGAAATCTAATGAATTAATGCAGTAGCTGGGAGATGACTTGCAATAATGGCAATTAGATGGGGTTGGATGGATAAGAATCACGCCATTACGTTTGGCACTCAGATTTTGAGAATAATTTGAATAGGTTACATTTTATGCTTCTCATTCCTATTGCATATTTCTTCTGCACTTTAAATATTTTGTTTATAGCCATTAAACTTTGGCATCCAGCTTTTAATTGGATCGAACTCTATATTTACTAGGCATTTCCCACATTCATTGGTGTTTCCTTAAAGATTTTGCTTACCTCCATTTATTTCAATGTCTCTTCCTTACAATGGCTTGTTGGAACAATTTATAAACCATATCCAATGCAAAACACAAGCCCTCCTAAGTGCATCGACATTTGCAAAAGGTTCGAGACTAGGGTGAAAGGCCGACTCAAAAGGAAATGCCTACCATCGAGCACCCAAGTCTCTTCTTTACCCTTATCGGCAATCTTAAAAAAATTGTAACCATTTAAATCCTCTGTCAAACACAAACAAAACACTACCATCAATAGAGGCTTTCCAAACTAGGTTTAATGAGCTGATAGACACATAGAAATGCGCAGAACAACAAATACCTATATTTTTAGGATTTGATAAATGACATTGACATTTTCAATGTGACCTTGTAAAGCACAAAGAGGCAAAACACAAGACAAAGAATGAAAATTTCCAAAATTTTGCGTGGAACCTAATAGACAGCAAGTCAAATTTGGCAAGGTCAAATTCAAAAAAAGTCCAATGAAGAATGTAAGAATAAAAATGTTCTATTTCACTTAATGCAGTGGACAATGTTTTGAAATATTTGTAGCAGGATGATATTATAGTTATAGACTATGTTACCGAGTTCTACTAAACCCCCCTTGTGCACTCATATGGGCTCAGGCAGTGGACAATGTTTTGAAATATTTGTAGCAGGATGATATTATAGTTATAGACTATATTACTGAGTTCTACTAAACCCCCCTTATTACGCACTCATATGGGCTCAGTTCTAGGCTTGGTTTGGGGATAGGACAGCTTGGATTTCTCAAAGAGTTCACCTAGAACACCAAAGCCTAAGTGAACCCAAAACCAATTCACAAGCCATCCAGCATAAAAAGTTGAAAATTTTCAGTTTTTTAAACATTTTTAAAAAGAAAAAGTTAGTACCTGATTTTGCACTAAAGTGAGAGGCCCTAACCTCTTATGTCTCATTTCACAATGTCATGTCCCCAAAACCGTAACATCAAAATTCGAAGTATGGGAACACAAAATCAGTATCAAATATAAATATGGAGGAATTTAAATATCAGTGTAATTATAATTATCACTGATAATATTATAATTATAATAGTCAAGAATAAGACATAAATATTAAATATAATATTGCAATTACCAAGATACAAATAATAGATATTATAATCATAATATTGTCAATACCATTATAAATATAAGTAACCTCCATTTTCATATTACAATTAATATATAAAACAACCAAAATTATAATAAAAATAATAAAGAAACTTATATGAACATAAGAATAGATATGAAACATCAAACAATAAATAAATACCTCTTTGCATATGGCAAACCACGAACTAGCAAAGAACGCTACCAAGAAATAAACCTTAATAACAGAGAACATATAATATATAATATAATTATAAGTATTGAAAATAGGCGATACATACCATATGAAAAGACAACAACAAAACTATATGGGACAAATCAGATATATGGCCTGTCTCCAAGCCGACATTGGTAAAGGACTCTCTTTTACTTCATCACATGCTTGGTGGCAACACTCTGACTTCCCACTGACGCCTTCTGCAACCACAATTACCAGATAACCAATACCTTTTGATCAGCTTGTTACAGAGGCGCTATAACCGATTGGACAGGATCATTGTTATGTCTTGACAAGATCATTGGGTTGATAACTATGAAGAAGCCATTATATAATTTGGAAACATCGACACTCCTCATACAAATCGGCCATAGGTTTAGGAAATGATTTGATGCTGGTGAGGTTAAAAGGTAGCTCCCGTTAAAGACCAAAATATTAAATATTAATAGTTGTTAGTCGGACAAACTCAAACTAAAGACATCGAATTATTTCCAAAGGGCGTGGAAGATGGAAAAAGCTACGTCTCAAGCCACCCAATGTCTCTTTGCCAAGTCGCAACCCAAGAGAGGGTCACAATCCTCCAAAACATAGAATAAGACGAGCCAAAACCAAATAGAGGGGGCATCATCGTGGGAACAAGAACAAAAAATTGTAAGAAGTAGATAACATAGAAGATACAGCCGCTCAGGTGAGTAAAATCACTTAGTATTAATATTTAGCAATATCTCAATATCAGAACAACAAACTCACCCAAGGAATATATGCTTAAATAGGCACGACTCTAGTTCTAGATTCTACATTCTATTTGCATGATTTGTTTATTAAGATTACTACAAATTCGATTCTGAAATCTATAGTGGTCACTACATTGTCTTTTAGCAATTGTATATCTTCTACAGAAAGAGATGTTGATAGGATTAACAATCTTGTAGTCATGTATAATTGTTCCTCCATTGATTTAGAATTAAATACATACATTAGACGATTAGTACAGTGCTTTCTTTGATACTAACACAATTATAATTGGCTATAATCTTAGTATGGTTCCTTTCAATGATATCATGATTGTACTGATCTAGACCAAGATCTTTACTATGACTAAAAATGATTGAAGGTAAATGCAAATGTATTTGGATGCTTAAAGATTGTCTACCAAGTGTTTGCAAACTTACTAGGGAGGTCCTCATCCAACACTGTCTCATGTCCTCCATCACCACTCTCACCTTAGAATATTCTTTGTCAAGGAGTGTAGTGCGTAATTTATTTTCTCCAAGGGGGGTGAATGAGGTACCAACAACTGCCACATCTTTAAACATTTATTTGAAGTAGGGAGAACGTGCTACATGGAATGGGATGGCATGAGCATAAAAAAATTTGGCAATGAAGGACTCTACCACATCTCGTGCTTGCACATTTAACATACTTAAAAGTGTATTTTGCAGCTCACTAGAAGTACTAGCCTTCCTCTTCCCTCTTGTGGAAACATGAACACCACCCGCACCACTACTACCACTACCAACACTAGGACTACCAAACATAGAGGGCATAGGTGAAGTTGAATGTGCGGATTGAGTTTGCATTGGCTGCCCCATAAGCCTTCCTTCAGCCTCCATGTGCAATCTATAACACTCTACCCTCTCAAGATCTTTTATGTCTTCACAAACCTCGACCCCATGGCCTGTATAACCCAATAGATGACAATAGACTCTTGTGTAGCTCCCATAAAATTTATCTTTACAAATGTGGCATTGCCACAATCTACTACCCCCCGTGTTTTTCCCTTTGTCTTGGTCTATACGTGATGCTAATTGAAGAAGAGGTTTTTCAGGATTAAAAGGGCCTTTTGCACATTTTTTCAAATCTTCGGAAGAGATTTCATATGGATTTGTTTGAGGCTGCCCCCTTTCAACCGATCGGGTTTCTTCTCCCCTCTCAACATGCCCACTACCTTCACTACTGCTGCTCATTTTGTTTTGTTTTGGTTTTTGCAAACTGAAAATAAATAAAAAATACAAAAAATCATACATTTTATCATTTAAACTTAGAAAAAAAATGGAAAAAAAAAAGAAAAATAATGGAAGAATAACTTACCTCTTTGACTTCTCTTGCTGGTTGCTGCCTTAATGCTCTCCTTTTTGCCTACTAGATGCTAGTTTTTCTTCTCCAACAGCTCCTTGAAACCCTCTTCTTTCCCTTCTCACTTTGCTCTTAGCTGCAATTTGTTTTTGACAAGTTAAAATGAGGTAAAATGGCTTTCAAATGAAGTTAGCATATTAGGGTTGGGAGGGTGTGGGGTCCACATAGAAAATCATTAAAAAAAAACCTTTTTTAATTTTGGACCCCTTTTTTTTATGTTTTAAGGCTGCTGGAAAATAGGGGATGGCTGGTCGAGGGACGCCTAGGCATCCCTAGGAGGTTTGACCGTCCATTGGCCATCCCCGGTACACTTCCTCCAATCGGGGACGTTCCAAGAAAAAGGAAACTTTTTGAGGGCGCATGGGAAATGTCCACAAGGCATCCCTTGTCCCCGAAACGTCTTGGGTATGGGTACGAGGGGCAAAAGGGCAGGGGACGCGTCCCCGTGTACCACTATTTCGAAGTATAAGTTATATTTACAAGGGTTTGAAATATTAAAGTATTGCTAATCAGCTAGGGTTTGGCATCTACATTGGCTATTTATTTATCATTTCACTTTGCATAGATACTTTGAAAATTTATCAATTTCCTAAGTTTGTCCAATTGGGGACATTACATGTAGACTATGCAAGGTCCATCAATACTAGAAAATCCACATCAAGATTTGTTTTCTTTCTAGGATCTAGTTGAATTTCTTGTGGATGTAAGAAGTAAAACATAATCACTAGATCCTCCACCAAGGAAAAATATTGCATAGTTTTGGTGGAGTTGTTTTCAAAGCAATATGGTTTACACCATACACTAGTAGGAACAAGAGTACCACAGACAATGAGTGTTTCTATACTATGACAATTAGAGTATTCTATAACTTTTTTGTAATCTAGTGTTTCATTAGCACAAGAAATAAATTGATCTTCAATGCCACTTTATACACAAGCATGTTCATCAATATGATATTCAGATACAGTTTTGCACCACTAAAGATCAGCATGCAGATCTATTCACCAAATCACTTACACGTGTGAAGTTTGAGTTGTTTAGAAATTGTTTATCTTACACTCTTAAAGACTATGATGTGTTCAAGGTGAAAATGTTAGATTCATTAATTACTACGTGATAGAATAAACATCATAGGAAATAGGTAGGTTGCTAAGCTAGGTTTTCAACATTCACTAGTGCTGCTCCATATATTGTTGGATTGTTCACATAGCATAGTTTGTTATTGTCAACCTTAGGTGGTAGATAGTTTAATGTAACCATATTTTGGCTACACGTTGAATAGTCTAAGAATGTCAAAAACCTAGCTAATCAATTTAATGGGATTACTCCTTTATCGATTCCAGCATATCTCACCAGTGTCAGATGGCTAAACCCTTGGGTCCCAATTGATTATTAAGGCACTTGAACTGCTAATATAATTTGGCATGGTAAAATCTGAAGGCTTACCATGAAGAATTTGAAAAATAAGCTGCCTCATTCATTTAATGCATTGAACAATTTTTCATAGCAAAAAAATACGATGATTTTAGATTCAGTGTTTAAAAGAAAGTCCAAGATGCTGCTACGACAAGAAACAAATAAAGAGAACCACAATGTAGACAGAAACAGCAGCAGATATTCTTAGATATTGATAATCCTAATCATAGTTGCAAGACTCGCCAAAAACTCGGCGAGTTTAGAAAAACTCACGAGTTTTTTTGGCTGGCGAGTTTTCCAAGCAATTGTACACCGAAAAAACTCGCCGTACTTTTGGCGAGTTTTTCCAGAAAGTACAGAGAGTTTTTGAAAAAAACTCGCGCGATCTGGAAAATGCCCAGGTAGCCAGCTAAAAAGGCATTTTGAGTTTTTTTTTAATTCATTTGCGTGCTCTGCTTCAGAAAAACACTAAAATGATGTGTTCCATGAAGGTTTGTGTGGCTTTGATGGTCTTAATTTGTGTTTTATTGTTAATGCAAAATGATGTACACCATGAAAGTTTGTGTGGTTTTGGAGGTCTTAATTTGGGCTTGGCGGCGGGGACTCCGCCCCTCGACCCCGCCCTGTATTGCGACAAGGAGCGCACCCAGGGCGCTGCCCCGGGACCCCGCAAGGGGCACTGCCCCTCGACCCCGCTGGGGGTGCTGCCCCCAAACCCCCGCAAGGGGCGCTACCCCTTGACCCCACTAGGGGCATTGCCCCCAGACCCCCACAAGGGGCGCTGCCCCTTGACCCCGTTGGGGGCGCTGCCCCCAGACCCCTACAAGGGGCACTGCCCCTTGACCCCACTAAGGGCGCTGTCCCTCAAACCCATTGGGGGCATTGCCCACAAACTCCCATTGAATTCATTTGATTTTCTAGGTACTCTCCACTAGTTACCTTCAATTTTACAAAAACAATTTGCTATTTTCATTTTGTTTCAGACTATCAGTATCAGTGTATTGAGCATTCCCAAACCCATTAGGGGCATTGCCCACAAACTCCCATTGAATTCATTTGATTTTCTATGTACTCTCCACTAGTTACCATCAATTTTACAAAAACAATTTGCTATTTTCATTTTGTTTCAGACTATCAGTATCAGTGTATTGAGCATTCCACATGAGGATGCGATTTTATATCTAATTTTCTTTCAAATCAATCAAATATAACTAGACTCAGCTTGTTTCTTCTATGTACTCATTTTATTGACTCATTGTATGCATCTTATCATTGAATTTTGCAAAAAAAATGCGTTTATAATGAAGTTTAAGCAATTTTTTAAGTTGCCGAGTTTTTTGCCGAGTTTTTTCCGTACCGTATTTTCTGGGCTTGGCGAGTTTTTGCAATTGGCAAGTTTTTCAACTATGATCCTAATTTCATTAACATATAAGGTAGAAATCATAGTTGAAAAACTTGGACTCGGCAATAACTCAGCAAGCGCAAAAAACTTAAAAACTCAGGACTCAGCAAAAACTCAGGGAATAACTTGGCAATAGCTAGAAAATTTTACCAAACATTTTAAAATATATAAATCTTAAAAATATTCTTCAAAAACACACATATTACTAATTTTGTAGATCATATTGTTGATTTCCATCGTATATAAATCAAAATTAGAGTTTAATACATATCATAGACCAAAAATTGAGTTCAATCTATAAATGAGTTACAATGCCACTTTCACTAGCCATGTCATATGTAGAATTTGCCTTATCTAACAATATTTTTGGCAAGTTGTGCAATAATAACATCTAAGTTACCACACTCAAGAGTTATATTTCAAAGTTTCAAGTCATCATCACCCCCTTATTGTAATCAATTTTCTTTTTCAACAAGAGATCCTAATAACTAATGGGGATTTGGAAATGGAGATACCAATGGGGTTGAGGAGTAGTGCCCCTCATGGGGGTTTGGGGGCAGTGCCTCCAATGGGGTCAAGCGGCAGCAGCCCTTGTGGGGGTTTGGGGGCAATCCCCCCAACCGGGTCAAGGGGCAGTGCCCCTTGTGGGGGTTTGGGGGGCAACATCCCCAACGAGGTCGAGGGGCAGCATCCCTCATGGGGTCCGGGGACAACGCCTTGGGCGCGCTCCTTGTCGCAATACGAGGGGTGGATCCTCCGCCACCAAGCCCAAATTAAGGCCTTTGAAACCACACAAACCTTCGTTGCTAGTCGCCATGTCGCCACATGCCCTAAGTCGCCAACTACATGTGAAAATGAAGTACAAATCGTGCTTTTTTTAAATTGCAGGCAAGAAAAACAAATTATATAGGTTTCGACGAGTTTTTGACAAAAAACTTGAGCTTTTTTCCATTGACTCACGAGTTTTTCGCAGAAAAATCACCACGATTTTTTGGGTGAGTAACTCGCCTAGCCTTTTGGCTCGCGAGTTTTGCAGCAGGGGTAGAAATTATTGAGCTCCGTTCAGAACCATAAATGCATATAAATATTTCACAAATGTAAGAAGGCTAAACTTTTGTGTCCCATCTAGCACTAAGACATTTGCACTACAATCTAGTTTGGTGTGGTCAAATCTGAACAGTTGCTATAAGATAAATTGCAAACAGAAGGCATTTATCACAAAGAGGTTTGGGTGTCAATAAATCTGAAAGCAAATTGTCAAAAAGTCAGAAAACAAAAGTCGAAATTTTAAAAATAGAATAAAAACTAAAAGGCATTAAACATTTTAAAGATATCTATTTTGTCAGGATTTATCGCCATGACTTCTGGATGAAAATAAATGGATTGGAAAGAAAAAGAACAACTTGCAGATTACAGTAACAATATGGTTCAGCTTTAGTTCGGGCATTCTTAGAAATATTCTTAGAAGAGTCATGAATCATTTTAACTGCAGAAACAAAGACTTTAACAATAACAGTAACTTTCATTAGTCACAACGGGCTCGTCTGCATACACATTGTATATGGCGATATTTCTCTATCAACATTTTCCTCAAGTTAATAGAACATGTAAAACTATCCAAAAGAATTATCATAAAAGATACTAACAAAGGTTGTAAATTTTTAACAATGACAGTAACTTTCATTGGTCACAACAGGCTTGTATGCATGCACATTGTATCTGTAGATGTTTCTTTATCAACATTTTCCTCAAATTAACAGAATATGTAAAACTAGGCAAAAGAAAATCATAAAAGATATTACCTACCTCTATTGCAACAAAAATAGAAATTAATGTCATCCAAACATAAGATTATAAAACATATTCCTTCAACTACATTCAACTAATAAAACTGAAAAGAATAACAGAAATTATAAATCAAAGACTTAACACAAAAGAACTACTTATTGTACTCAACCTATCAGATGATGAAGCGAATACATAGGGACACACATGCATGCCTATGTATTCAAAGAGAGACCAAAAGAAATATTGTTTAATTTGTCTTTTCACCTTGCCCTTAAAATAGACTTTTCTTTCGTGGGATGTAATCTACTTTGACCATAGACCCCCAAAAACAGTGCCTACAAGTGCTCTTAAGTTCAACAAAGCAATTTTATATACATTGTTCCATCACATAACTGAGTTGAGGACTTCTCTGTTTTGACAGCTTCCCCATTCTTAATAGCTGTTAGACAACCTTTCAGTAGAATTTTCTATAAACTAATATTTTATGTTAAAAAGGTGAATAATCTCCTTTGTGAATACAGCAACATTCCAGAGCATAATTTTTCTACACATTTAAATATATTTATAATCAAGAAAAATAAATTAAAATGAAATGAGATAAATCCATAGTAAAATAGCAGACCAAAATGACTCCCAATAAGCAAACATTCGTAAAAATAAAATTGTACAAATGCTGTAACCAACAAATCTGGATTTTAACTGAGGTACAATTCAAGCACATAGATTTTTGTCATGCCTACTTAGAAAAGCAAGACCACTCATACTACAGCCAGCACTGAAATTTGTATTTCTTTTAAAAACCACATACCTGTACTGAATTTGTGAAAAGGATGATCACTGGAACTTAAATGTTTTTGTAACTGCAGCCATGGAAAACAGCCAAAAGATTTCTCCCATTAATAGATTCCTATGAGAGGTAGATTAAAAACTCTATTGTACATCCAATGTATCAAATAAGATGTTTTGGAATGGTTCGACATGAAGATAACAAAAACATAAGTAGATTGCATTTGCAATAAAGTACCATCAAGAAAACAATTATTTGCCAGTAGAAAGAAAACATACAAGAAAATTCCTCTTTTTGTAGTAGTTTTTTGACATTAGAATTGTCAAACTTTCATAAGTCACTAATTTTAGGCTACAATATTTCCACCTAAAGCAAGAAAACTGAAAAGTGTGATCTTCAGTAATCACCAACCCTCTTAGTAGTAGCAATACAGAATCATTGTGACTTGTAATAAAGAGGTTTATCTTTACCTGTTCAAGAGGTAAGAGCAAATCATTCAAGTAAACTGCAAGAAGCAATGCAAAAGAACTGTCTAGAAGTAGACAAGGAGTTTTGATCTCCCCCTCCAAAAGGATTTATTATATCAAATTTTGATAGGGCATCCAAAGGAAATCCAGGCAAAGTAGGTGGAATGTTCATTCTAAACAACTCAAATAGAAAGTTCTTGTTCAAGGGATCTTTATTTTTTGGCAATAAAACTAATAATGAAGCGGAATAGGAGACATTAATAGCAGGTATGGGCATAGTTATATCTCTCAATATTAATCATGTGATGGTGTAGGGAGACTCCCTAATAGTGATAAATGCTCTAAAAAAAGGATATAGTTCTAATTGGCGATTTAGCTTTTTTGTTGAAGAAGTGAAAGGATTGAAAGAGAATTTCTTTATAATAAGATGTTGTCACTGTTGGAGAAGTGCAAATGCTGCAACAAATTATTTAGTTAATGTGGGAAAAGAGCAGGATCCTCTTACAGCAGAGTATAGTCATCATGCTCATGACCAGATTTAGAAGAGCATATGCAGCAGCGCCCTCAATGACCACATATTGCTCTCTGCAATTTAGGATGGGCAAACTTAGTATCTAACTTCTAGTTTATAAGAGTTCTACCAATGGAGAATGTTATTAAGGCATTAATTACATTCGTTTTCTGAGGAACTCTTGTGCAGTTTTTGAAAGCACAGTAATTAAGTATTTTGTGAAACCGTGGAGGATTGGTGACTGAGTTGATCAAGTGTAATGTCCCTTTTCCAGATGGAATTAATTAATTAATTAATTAATTTAATTATTTAATGTTTCCTAGCGGAGAAAAAAAGTGCATTTACAAAGGTAATATTAAATAATTAAATTAAATGGTGTTTTAAAGTGATGTTGGGAAATATTAAAAAGGTATTTATAAAAGTCACTTTAAAATAAGGAATATTTAATTATTTGGGCGGGAAAAGTTCATGGGGTATTTAAAGTGGAAATTAGAGCCCATTTGCATTATGCTTGGTTATTTTCTCTTGTTGGTGATTTGGAGGAGTTTTTTGAAGCTCTTCACTCTAGGACGGAAACCCTAGGGCGACTAGTTTCAGTGTTGAGACTAATCCACCCTGGCTGGTCTGTTGGAGAGATCACTCAGGTCTTTCATAGGTGTCCATCATTGCAAAATTCGTGAGTCTCCTTCAGAGACGAATTTTCAGGAAAGGTATTGGGGTTTACCAGGCGATGATATTTTAGCGTTTATATCTTCAGTTTGTATGGAGTTATTATCAACAATTATATCAAATATCAGAAGAGATAATAATTTCTGAGTTGCATAGCCAATATAATATTCAGCTATCAACTCAGAACTTCTGCATAGGGGTTGTACAACTAAATATTACTAAACAAGCCAGAGTTTATTATATTTAATGAAGGGCCTGCTTTGGGGTCAATGCAGCACCTCTATCATAGCCGCCATTCCTCAAATATTCCAATCGCACCTCTCATAGACCCGTGGGTAAGTTGCTTGCCGAGTGGGACTCACACGTGGGGTCAAAGTTGGTCCAAGGGGAAGTATCGACCCATTTATTATTGCCGCCAGCTTCTAGGTGCAAATCATGGACCTAAATATTCATCACAGCATCTTTCCTAGCCGCATCTAACCTTGGGAAGCAATCGTGGGTTGACAATTATATAATTTATCGAAAGTTTGCAAGCGAATGATAAATTATTATTCTCTTATTTGAAGTAAGAATTTATCCTTCATTGGTGATGACTGGCCATATTTACAGAGAGGGACTGTTTTGAAGAAGCTGTAGGATGAAGTAATTTAATAGCATATATTTTAATTTTTATTAATGATTGGATTTTACCTAGCCATACAGCTACAGCTCTTGGGTAGCCGTACCATATAATATCAGAAGGTGATGCAATCGTAGGGATAAAGGAGGATATAATCATTTCCTAGTCCAATGTGGTATCCCTAGACTTCAAGCAGCTTCTAATGGGGTTGATTAACTTTATTGGTAGTACATTTGTTCATACACAGCCTTAAAGGATTCCCAAACTCTTACACAATCATCTAAAGGAGGACGTTGATTTAGAAGACAGGTCATACCTGCTTGAGCTGATGTTATGCTACGAAATTGGTAATAAAAGAACTGACAGAAATTATTTGGGGTGAATATACTTGGCACCACCCATTCTACCATCCGTTGCCTCTATTTATGCTATTGTAGCTAACAGGGAAGCTGACATGGGTCAAAGTGGGTCTTCAGTAGTCAAAAATAGACTCGGCGTGGGAATTCGCTGTCCAAGGAAACTTAACCTGGCTACCACCTTGAAAAAGGGAATCTCATCCTCCTCCCAATATGTCATACTTGTCCAAGAAGGTTGTACCATAGGGATCAGAAAATGGGAAAGCAAATAAAATATTTGGCAACACTATAATCTCAAAGGCATCTTGGTTCATACAGTATAATGAGATGAATGTAGTTATGTTAATGTAATTACTGTGGATTTTTGTGCCACACAATTACCAAACTTATTGCAAACTCAAAATATAGTTAAACCAGCAACATGCTAAGTGTTTGACAAAATGTCAGTTGTCCAAAATTGTTAAAAACTGTAAGTGCTTGGTCAATAATTTGATAGGGGATCATCTAGTGGTATCAAAGCTATGCATCTTGCCAGCTTGAGGGGTTATCAGTGGAAGATCATTTTCAGATTGCTTTTAGTAAGTGAACGGCACTTATCTATAACAATTGCAAAAGATTGTTGGTTAGTTTCATTGTGAAAGATGAAGACCAATCAAGAACTCACAATATAAATTTTGCAAGTCTTTCAAGAATATCAGAAGAGTCTAACCATGATACTAGAGCATCCAGAGATGCTAAAGCCTTACTTATCAATTGGGAAGAAAGAAAGAAGAAAGAAATGAGTATGTGAATTGCCATGACTATTATGAATCAAAGGTTGATGAGCCCACAAACTTTTCCAGTAACGAGGATGAAGCTAATTTCTCATGTGCATCTGCAAGTGAAAAGGAGAACACAAGTCTTCCTAACAGTGCAAAGATGGAAGGGTATGCTGATTTGAAGTTTGCTAAATCAGCAACTATCGAAACATCATATGAAAGGATAGACATTTCTGATGATTCTTTGAGTGAGTATAATACTAACCTACCATCAATTCAAAACAATTGCAATGCAAAATCTAGAGAGGTACCTGATTTAGGATGTGCAAATGACGAAGGAAAGTAATTAATCACCTTACAAACAAGCACAGAAGATGTAGTGAGGAACCAAAAAACGTGTGATGATTGGCTAAGGAGAGCCAAGGAAGCTAAGATGATAGCTTCTCAAGCAAAACAACACCTACAAAATATTTGCTCACATGAACCATGAAAAGCAAGTTTTTTGAGCAACAAGGTTCAGAACTTCAAGGGAAAGCAATTGTGATGAGAGAGTACAAAGAAAAATCAGAATTGCATGAAGTTGAAGAAGAGCCAAAAGTACAAGGAAATGCCTTATTTCAAGAGGTATGCATGACCAAGTTCCAAAATGATTTTATTAAAGGATTTGCACCTACAAATGATGAGAATTTCATAGCAGCAACCTTGGCTACAAATTCAGATCAATCCTATAAGGAACCCTAGTTCTTCCAATCCTAAAACTTTGTACTTCTGATGAGGGTTTTCTAATTTTTTTTGTGTTTTCTGTATATTTTTTTCTTTTTTGTGTATTTTAAAATTATAATGCCAAGCATGAAATTAAATACTAGAAATGTAAATTTAAAACCCTACTGCAGCAAATAGATAATTTTATTGATTCACTTTGAAAACTTTTACAATAGGGCATACCCAGAATGCAAACATAAGATGACGAAACCCTTTTTTGAAATTCTCTTGAAAATTTTGATGAAGCACGAACTTGACCTCTGGATGAAGCCAACTGTTAAGCACCTTCGGCTGATATTTCACAACCTCAGCATGCTGTTGTAATGAAGCAGCTACGCTTTCTAATGCCGATACGCTGGCAGAAACCCTAGGGCTCCCTTCCCCAAACGCCAAAGAGAAATCTTCAAACAAAATATCAAATCCTGGTTATTGAGAATGAGCTCTTAAGTCCCTTTTTATTCTTTTCTTGTGTAAGCTCAAACACTTTCCTAGCCCATGTGAGATAAAACTTTATAATATTAAAGTGACTTTATTATTATAAAGTTACTTTATAACTTTATAATAACATTAAAATATTTAATTAAATCACTTAAGTCACTTAAACTTTAATATCTCTTGAAATACTTGTCTGATTGCTATGCCGTCTGAGCCAGGAGTCAACTCTCCCTATTCTCCATGTGATTGGATGCCCGTCTAAAAATAGAAACCCTGAACAGTGACTTACTATAAATAGTAAGTATGTGAAACTGAGTCAACTGAAGGCTAAGCTTGAACCCACACGAGGCGTTGAAGGAGAAAACCACTGATCACTGCCAAAAGGGACCCTCTAACTAGACATATCAGCCAGGGAAGACCAGGAATAGGCTAAATCCACTGAACTCTGATGCTCGCGAAATCAGGGACATTACAGTCCACCCTCCCTAAAATTGTTTGTCCCCAAGCCATCTCTATTGCAAAGAAACTCAACTCCTCGAAAGGCCCAAAAGAAGAACTATGAAGTGTCCCATACATCTCTAACTGTCTCTTGTAGCATCAGCAAAAACACAACTGCGCAAGCTATCCCTAGATCCAAAACCCAAAATGAAGGTCTATCATATCTGTCATCCTCAGACTTCCACTGCACTCTACTACCTCCAACTCCACCATGCTGAAAGTGGTGAAGTAACCCAATGGGACCCATCCAATACTCAATGCCAAACCTATCACCACCTGGATCCCAATCCAATCTAAACTCACATCCATCTATCATGCAAAGATAAGAACATCTAGAAGTATCTACCATACCAAATCTCTCTCTGTCCTCTGCTAAACACCCCTGGATGTGATAACAAGCCAAACCATCATGCCAACTAACACTATAGTCACTCTGTAACATAGAAGTAGCAAACCCTGTTGGATACATAACTGCATGATGAATAAGTGACTACTATCCCTGCAAGTAATTCCCCACGAACAACTGAGTCGGGTACTTGCAGCCGCTAATCCTGTCTTCTGAAGATGGCAAACTCCCATCCCACAACGGATGGTATAATCCCAGACCCAATCCATAGCGATGCATCATCAAGTCCTCCGCGTGTGGATCAAAAGAGAAATGATGAGCACTCCTCACTGTGTAGTTGCAATAAAATGTTCCAACCTCGGTCAATGGCTCATCACTATCAATACGGGAATCAAGCAGCTGATCACTCTGACTCTGAGACACAACAAACTGGTGTCCAAAATCAGCTGCATGGGATGAGATAACAGATTTGCTTGCAGGAGAGGGAAACAAATAAACATGAGAGCCATACTCCCAACCAGATGATACTCTGCAAGTCCCCTATAAAGATGATGGAGTAGCCTTGTGTGCTAACACACAACTCTTAGGAGAATCCACCACTACAACACAAGAGCTATCAGTAATTTTCCCTGCATCATCTATCATGGTACTAACCACAGGAGAACCTAATGCAACGAGTGGCTCTCTACTGCTCTCAACCAAAGTATTCATCGCAACTAAAACTATTGCACCTATATCTATGATGGATGTTACCACATCCTTACTACAGCCCGTGGATGCCAAATCATGACCAGCTGCCATTGTAGGGAACTGTGTTGTAACTGTAGCTGATGGAGACTGTGCCAAACTTAATTCCACAGTAAACTGCTCCAACCGTGACTATGACTCCTGAAGGGCCAACTAGGTGCTCTGCAACGAGTCCATAGTCATCTCAAGCTCATGAGTGAGCTTGTCAACCTCCTCCTCCTTCCCCTTCAGTGCATCATAACAAATACAATCCCACTCGAGAAGAAAGTCCCTATCAGCAAGTAGTTGCAAGCAATTGTGTTTCATCATTCCAAAAGCTTCCCAGAGTACATGGAACTCTACTAGGGAGAGGCTACTATCACCATGCTCATCTGACATAGGAGTACTCCAACCATAAGTCGCCAGCTTCTGTCGAGCAACATCAAAATACTCCAAAGTTGTAACAATCATATCATCACTAACCTTCAACTACCCCGCCAGATGATGATACCCCTGTGACTCATCATTTCCACCCAAATCCACACCATAGTAAGAGGCTGAATCCTCATCACTCACCTCATGATTAGCAACAACATGTGTGTGATTAATTGTGCACACATCAATATCTAAGGTACTGCTCCTATGTACCTCAAAGGATGGCTCAATTGGTAAGGTGGAAGTTGCTGATATGACAGTATCTTCACACACTTCCACTCCCAAAGTGACTGTATCACCTTCCAACTCACAATCCTGGGATTCCATGTCAACATATGAACCTTCTAACTTATTTTCTAAGACCTGATCTGAAAAATCAGACTCATCATGACATGAACCCATATCACACATTGCACCATTAGTACCCAAATCTTGAGTACCTTCATGTGGCAACTCAATAGGAGTATTTTGCACATGTGAAATCACTGCTATCTCATGCTGTTGGAAAGTTTTATCACTATTTTCATGAAAATCAGAACTGTTAGCAGTGTTGATATTGATAACAACCTTTGCAATCTTGTGAATATCATTCTGTGGCTCCACCATACTATTATCTTGATGTAAAATTTCCTTATGAACCACCACTTCATTTTCAACCCCATATCCATCTGTAGGTTGAAGACCATGATCTGCTAACTTATCACATTTTAAACCAAACTCATCATAGAGACTTTTGGATACTTCACCCGTAAAGACCTCATATTTTGACTCAGATTCTTCACGATTACTTTGCTGGTCGGATTTTTCAGGTTTTGAACCCTCATAGGGTGCCCACATTATTCTATTCGCCTTGCCCTTAGGTCTCAAAAGACAATCATGGTTTTCATCATAAAGCCCTTTGCAATAGAAACACAATTTCTTCTTTTTGTTTTGTGATGAGGTCCGTCTTGTAATGTAATCTTCAGACTACTACAAGCTACGAGCCAATCTTTGTTGTGAAAGCATAAGTTTTTGCTAAATATTATTTAAGGTGCTCTCAACACTTAGCTGCTCACATTTCTTTGGTTTGCTTCTTTGCTTGTTATAATCCATCTGATGCTCCATATATTGCTCGAAGTCTAGACGACCTTTGACCTTATCTAGAAATGCTATATATTCCTCATAAGCAACCATTACCTCATCAACAAATTTAGAAGCCATGACAACCATTTTGCTGTCCAAGCTTGCCAATCTGTCATGTCCCCAATTTGGGACTTGTTTCTTATTGGCGGGACGCAAAGCATTTTTAAATGCTAATATGAAAATAATAAAATATTTAAATTAAATAAATAATAATTATTATATTTAAAAATAATATTAAATAATAATAATAATAATAAACGATAAATAATAAATAATAAATTTAAATTATTGATAAAATAACATTTAAATTTAAATAAATATCTGGGCAGAAGGCGATTTAATCCTTGGCCGACATCTCCTTGAAGCAACTTTATATGGTGGACGCTGGGCATTTGATGATCATCACGAATTTGAGGCGATTGGTTTCTGGCAGTGAGGACGTAGTCTCTCCTGGTCGGCTCAGCTCTGGACGTAGCCTCAGAGGCTGAGCAGTTCCTGAGTAGTTTGTTCACCCATTTTCATGAGCATACCAATCATCGACAGCGCTCATCACCTTTGGCATCATCCTGTGGAGTGTTGGGAATCCTCAATCATCGAGAGATATCTCCAAGCGCATTGCAAGCATCGAACAGGAGTGGAGTACTAGGAGTCACGTGATCTAGGCATTTCATTGGCAATGTGAAGGCGGCGATAATTCAGGGGAAGCGACATCATCATTGAAGATTGAACAGAGACTGGGAAGAGACGGGTCTAGGAGCGACGCCAGTCCTACAACGAAGCTCTATCATCACATTTGTGTCATCAAGCATTTGGCTTGGCATATATTGCCAATCACGTGACATCTTCAGAGCCCTTGCGTGTACAGTGTGAAGGACACGGGTCTATCTACAGCCAAGTCATCACTATTATTCCTGACGTCATCTGTGAATGAATAATTGATGGTACCCCACTTAGGAATATAGTGTTGTTGTCTATGAGATGTGTAATTGAATTCATTCGATATATTGAGCATTGCATAATTTGTCTGTGTTATCCACCACTATTGTCTGTGCATCCGGTATAGAGTAATTCTCATTGGAGCCTCTCAGTCACAAATTGCAGTGTTAATTCTTAAGTTGTCATCCTTAATAAGTTCACAATTTCCAGTTAAGTCTTTCTATGATTTGATCTAAGTGTCATCAATGGAGAATTTTATTTTACTAAGTGCCAAAGAGATAGATTTTTTGTTTTAAATTGGACGGGTGTCTTACAGTGGTATCAGAGCCTCAAGTCCTACCAACCTGCGGGAATTTATGCAAAAGAAGAAGATGGAGGAGCAAATCAAATCTTTCATAGAAAAGCAGAATCAAGTAAATCAGACGCTGATACAAATGATGCAAACCCTCACTACTACATTAACCGGCCACAAATCGGGACCTCAAATAAAGGATATAGATCTTAAGGCAGAGGCATCTGAAATGTTGAACGGATATCAAAGCCTGCCAGAGGATGCAAAGGCTCGCATCCCCCTTGATGTGTATGTGAGAACACACAAGTCCCACTACCCCCGCAAAAAGGGTCTTTATGACTACATAAGGCGAAAGATGAAAGGAGAAGAAGATTTAAAATCTACCAAGGAAGAGATTAAAGGGCCAAAACCGGACGAATCAACCTTGAAACAAGACGAGCCCCTTGAAGACGCTGAAATGGAGCTTGGAATAGGGAATATTTCAGCTATGGAGGTCAAAACGACAATTGATCAAAAGGAAGGATTAGAGATTCAAGCTGACCACCAAGAAGACACCTCAACGGCAACGGGTTGTATTGACCAAGTTGCATCAACCCAAGCCCGGATACTGCAAGGGAACCCTGTGGTTATGCACGCTAATTACATGAATGATGGCCAAAGAACCTTTACACTCCTTTGTTCCAAGCATGATCAGATCATTGATCGAGTTGTGATGAGAGATATTTATCTCACCTCGAGGTTACATAGCGATTTTTGTCAACAAAACATGTTGAAAGGAAATGTCGACATGAGAGTTGGTGAGATGCTTCAGGACATGCTGCAGAAGAACAAGGGTGCCCAACAAAACGGAGGAGCAGTAACTTTCAGATCAATCTAGGACCCAGGGATACAAATGCGAATTTCTTGAGGGCAAGCAATTTTCGGAACAGAAGGACTGTCATGTCCCCAATTTGGGACTTGTTTCCGAATGGCGGGATGCATAGCATTTTTAAATGCTAATATGAAAATAATAAAATATTTAAATTAAATAAATAATAATTATTATATTCAAAAATAATATTAAATAATAATAATAATATTAAATGATAAATAATAAATAATAAATTTAAATTATTGATAAAATAACATTTAAATTTAAATAAATATCTGGGCGAAAGGCGATTTAATCCTTGGCCGACATCTCCTTGAAGCAACTTTATATGGTGGATGTTGGGCATTTGATGATCATCACGAATTTGAGAAGATTGCTTTCTGGCAATGAGGACGTAGTCTCTCCTGGCCGGCTCAGCTCTGGACATAGTCTCAAAGGCCGAGCAGTTTGTTAGTAATCTGTTCACCCATTTCCGTGAGGAGCATACCAATCATCGACAGCGCTCATCACCTTTGGCGTCATCCTGTGGAGTGTCGGGAATCCTCAATCATCGAGAGATATCTCCAAGCGCATTGCAAGCATCAAACAGGAGTGGAGTACTAGGAGTCGCGCAATCTAGGCATTTCATTGGCAATGTGAAGGCGGCGGTAATTCAAGGGAAGCGACATCATCATTGAAGATTGAACAGAGACTGGGAAGAGACGGGTCTGGGAGCAACGCCAGTCCTACGGCGAAGCTCTATCATCACATTTGTGTCATCAGGCATTTGTCTTGGCATATATTGCCAATCATGCGACATCTTCAGAGCCCTTGCGTGTACAGTGAAGGACACGGGTCTATCTACAGTCAAGTCATCACTATTATTCCTGGCATCATCTGTGAATGAATAATTGATGGTACCTCATCTACAGTCAAGTCATCACTATTATTCCTGGCATCATCTGTGAATGAATAATTGATGGTACCTCACTTAGGAATATAGTGTTGTTGTCTATGAGATGTGTAATTGAATTCATTCGATATATTGAGCATTGCATAATTTTGTCTGTGTTATCCACCACTATTGTTTGTGCATCCGGTATAGAGTAATTCTCATTGGAGCCTCTCAGTCACAAATTGCAGTGTTAATTCTTAAGTTGTCATCCTTAATAAGTTCACAGTTTCCAATTAAGTCTTTTTGTGATTTGATCTAAGTGTCATCAATGGAGAATTTTAATTTACTAAGTGCCAAAGAGATACATTTTCTGTTTTAAATTGGGCGGGTGTCTTACACAATCTAATAAAAAAGAACTCTGATTTTCTACCTCAAAAATTTTGTACCTCAAGGAATATCATCAAACACTTTGTCTGCAACCTTTTCCCAATCTGATAATTGGTTTCTCCCTATTGTTTTGAGTTTATGTGGTGCTAAATATGCATGAAAGGATCTTTAAGACTTATCTCAATATGCAAGCAGTTGTTTTATAGAAACTATAAGTATCCAAGATAGCTTGTCTTTCCCAACTATTAATGACAGAAGATATAAATGCATAACTCAGTTACAGCATTTGACAACATATTGGAACAAGCTCCCAAAATCTTTTACTTGATTTTCAATCTGATTATTAAGACTTGCAATGCCTATCACTAAGCAATAGCAATAAGAAGATTTCCAATACAACTCATGTGCCAAAACTAATGCAACTACAGAGCAACCATCTGTGACTACAATCACAAGTATATAATGAGCCTAAATATGCTCCTGATTGAAACCATAAGCTGTAAATAGAGCCAGCTTCCTGATATCCACGACGTTCTCCAAAGTTATCAGGCCCAGCAAAGATAAATCATTGAACTCCCAGAACTCAAGAGGCAACACCTCCAAAAATGATTAGATATCTGAACTTGTTGCAACGCAATCTTCTTTAGCTTCCCAAATTGAAACTAGAGCTCTTTATTTGAATTCTTATGTTGACGATTGTTTTGTCTTTAACTCAAGCAACTCCCAGTGATTTTATTGTGCTTCAGATGACAAAGCAACTGGAAGGCAGCAATCGAATGACTTCAACTACAGTCTTGGAAATATATGTACCCAGCTGCTGAGGAATTCCCCACAATTCGAATTATATCTGGAATTGATTTTCCCAAAGCCACGAATTCTCCTATGACAGATACAATTCCTCCAAAGACCACGTCAGCTCCACAATGCCTAATCTTTTAATCGCGTCCTTTCCTGTCCTGACGCCTTGACTAATTCAAATGATCTCCCCAAGATGTCTCCTCTTATTAGACTTTAGTCTTTATGCGGACTCTAAATTTGATTTGTCTTGAGCGGCTCCTGTCACTTAGTCTCTTGTCTTATTTGATCTTTATAGTTTCGTCTTTAGCAAGACGTCTTTCCCAATCTCATACGGCACTTGTATTTGATATGCTCTTTAAATAAATCAGAACCCCTTCAACATAATCTGACGCCTTTGCCTTAAGACTTTGTCTTATTCCCAGCACCCTCAGTCTGTCGTTTCTAACTCCTGGCGGCTTCCAAATCCGACTTCTTCACAAATACGTCTTTTCCTATATTACATCAAGCAGCTCTCATAAGCCTCCTGTAGCGGCACTTCTTTATTTGACTTTGCTTCAGACGTATCTTTTGAAATAAGGGGCTCAATATATTTTCAACTCTTATGTCTTACTCCCGTGATTATTCTTCAACTTAAATATGTCGATTCCTTCAACTATTCGATTTTTTTGTATTTACTGTCTGGACGGCTACTCACTTCCTGAATATTAAACGGCAGCTAAAATATCCATATTCTCTTTGTCGATGTTTCCCCTTAATAAATTCCGACCTCTTCTTCATAAGTTTCCACCTTTGTCCTTGTCTTATACAATAATCTGCGAACACATATAATCTGCCTTATATTTGTCTTTAACTGGGGATATAAAATTCGATATTTGAATTATGACACTAATTTGTCTTACTCAAACAGCTAACAAATACTGTCTTTATTCAAAATACCAGACGGCTTCTTCAATATGACAATCATGGATTGCAGATTTAATAATAAAATCCTCTAAATCCACAAATCTGAAACCCCTTCCAAATTTTTTGACACTCTAAAATTTGGACTGAAAGATCTATGCGATTGATACTCTCTTTTAACAGGCTAACCTGATATTCTTAATAAACCCTGTATCTAAAAAAATTCCTTTTGAAACCCAACACAGGATGGCAGGATTCAGGCTCTGATACCACTGTAAGGAACCCTAGCTCTTCCAATCCTGAAACTCTTTACTTTTCATGAGGGTTTTCTATTTTTTTTTGTGTTTTCTGTATATTTGCTTCTTTTTTTTGTGTATTTTAAAATTATAATGCCAGGCATGAAATTAAATACTAGAAATGTAAATTTAAAACCCTACTACAGCAAATAGATAATTTTATCGATTCACTTTGAAAACTTTTACAATAGGGCATACCCGGAATGCAAACTTAAGATGAAGAAACCCTTTTCTGAAATTCTCCTGAAAAATCTAATGAAGCACGAACTTGACCTCTGGATGAAGCCAACTGTTAAGCACCTTCAGCTGATATTTCACAACATCAACATGCTGTTGTAATGAAGCAGCTACGCTCTCTAATGTCGATAAGCTGGCAGAAACCCTAGGGCTCCCTTCCCCAAACGCCAAAGAGAAATCTTCAAACAAAATATCAAATCCTGGTTATTGAGAATGAGCTCTTAAGTCCCTTTTTATTCTTTTCTTGTGTGAGCTCAAACACTTTCCTGGCCCATGTGGGAAAAAACTTTATAATATTAAAGTGACTTTATTATTATAAAGTTACTTTATAACTTTCTAATAACATTAAAATATTTAATTAAATCACTTAAGTCACTTAAACTTTAATATCTCTTGAAATACTTGTCTGATTGCTATGTCATATGAGCCGGGAGTCGACTCTCCCTGTTCTCCATGTGATCGGATGCCCGTCTAAAAATAGAAACCCTGAACAGTGACTTACTATAAATAATAAGTATGTGAAACTGAGTCAACCGAAGGCTAAGCTTGAACCCACACGAGGCACTGAAGAAGAAAACCACTAATCACTGCCAAAAGGGACCCTCTAACCAGACATATTAGCCAGGGAGGGCCAGGAATAGGCTAAATCCACTGAATTCTGATGCTCGCGAAATCGGGGACATTACAAATCCAGTAAAGTCTATGAAACTAATGGCTCCTATGATGACAACATTGGAAGGTATGAAGAAATTTCTAATTTTGGGTTGTATATTAATAGCAGTTCGTTATCTTTGCATGAGTCTAGCATTCATGAGGAAGATGGAAAAATCAATTAATGATGACAGCCGAGAATGAAGTGCAAATCCTATCAAGGTTGAACAATCACAAGATATAGGATCCTGGTAAAGTTTACCTAATGGATGTTATGATACATGAAGATTTCATCATCTTGAAGACACCTCTCTTGGTTGACTCATGGTATGAAATCAAGGTATGCAATGTTTTGAATCTAACTAATACATTGTTGAGTATTTATGCCAGGGATCACCAGCCAAACATATTGGAGAGTAGTGGTGTACCTTGGAGGATTATGTAATGTCCCCAGTTCGGGACCCCTAAATCTTGTCCTCTTAGGCCCTTATTCCTTGATTCTGATCTGATTATACTCTTCCCTTCATAAAATCCGTGGGTTATTCCCCTCTTCCAATCCATCGATGCCCTAGTTGCTGTTTCTTTAATTATGTATTCCTTTTCAAATCTGCCTTACATCAATTGATAACATTTCTTCTAAAATTTATTCATACAAATCTGCCTTAATTGCATATACCTTTCTCATAAGCAGATCATATATATATATATATATCTTATTCACAAGTCTGCCTTGTCTATACATTTCTCTTCATACAAAGTTGCTAGTGTATATCTGATTTATCTATTTGCCTTACACATATCTCTCACTTCTTCCACTTTCAATGTTGCTTACTCAACAGATGATGGACAATTAGATCTCTTGTTTGATACCACTCTTCCTCTTGGATTTATCTTCCTTGAATGATCTCTAAATGTATCTTATTTTATTTTTTCATTTATTCGTTCCAATATTCCCCTCTTCCCATATACCATAACATAAATATATTTGTATGCTTGAATGTTCTCACCTTATACTTTTCTTATCATTTCAACACTGAACAGTCTTCATATATGTTCTATTCATTCTCCCATACTCATATCTTCTTCATTCAATATTTCTTATAAACAATATTTCATTATCCACTTATAAATCCCTTCAAATCTGTATGTTTTCCCCTTCATAAGTCTGCTTATTATGCATCCATAAGTATGTTCAAAAACTCTCATAAGTCTGCTCATAAATCCTCCATTATAAATCTTCTATACATCTGTTCAAATTCAAATAATCTTCATTGCTCTTTTCACTTGCTTCCTTCTCCTTTTATTTTTCATATATCTCCCTTCTTAAATCTGCATATACCCCTTCAATATCTGCATAAACTTCCCTTCTATATCTGTATTAACTTCTCTTCAATTTCTTTCTATGCAGATCTGTATGTGTCTAATTGATATATCCTTTTTTGTTTCACCTACACTCCTCTTTATCCCTTCAAATTCATTTTACAACCTCTTTTATAGATTCACCAAGAAGGTGACTTGATGAAGAAACACATCTATTAATTAAGAGTTGTTACTTTTGCTGCTTGCTGTACCCCTTCATAACTAATGCAAATGAAATTGCTTCTTTGTTAATCCAATCGCTGCCTTTTGTTTGCACTTTACTTGCTGCCTTTTAGCTTTTGTTTCTCTCTTAATAATTTATGTTAAATTACTGCCCTCAAACATAATCGTTGTCTTGCTGTGCACTTCCTTATTATATTTTATATTAATATATTATATATTTATATTTATATGCTTCTTATTAAAATATATATATCATTGTTTGATATGGTATTTTGTAAATATTTTATATTGTTATATATTTGATAATTTTAATTATAATATTAAATCATTGTTATTTCTTCTTATATTTTCAATATGTATTTTTGTTATTTATTTACTTTATATTTTATATTTTATATTTGTTTATTTATTTCATACTTTATATTTGTGTATTTTATATTAATTTTATCATCTATTATGATTACATTATTTAAATTGTTTTATATTCTAATACTTAGAATTTTAATATGTATTTTATTTTTATCTTATTACTTATTCCAATGCTCATTTATGTTACATTTTCGGGGACATAACAGATTATGGATCATAATTTCAGCCTTAGCGATAGTGTCAACAAGCAAATCAGTCATCACTTGAGTTCAACTGCATACATACAGGTAGATTGGCAAGATAGGTGTGATTAGATATGTGAAGGAGTTAGACTCTACAAGAATCACAGGATGGTTCTTAATCTTGAATCTATTGTCTCCCATAATTCCAGCTCCTTCTGCATTTTCCTTGCAGTCATAGAAGGATTTTCAAACTCTTGATGGAAGAGTTTCCAGCCTATCACCATTGCTCAAGTCAGTGAAGAGTGGTTTTCAGCTTTTATATGCCAAAATTATGAGCAATGGAATTCAATTCGGCGGCCATGGATATATGATGATACAAGGGTTTGGGATCCGAGAATTTGTATGATTGTTGGATTGCTTCACAAGGTAATGCAAATTGATAGAGTTGCAAGTTTCAATTGTATCAGAGTGGAGCAGTAGGTTCATGGTGGAGCATTCATAAGGTTGATTTGGGATTCTGGTATTGGCATACAGGTCCAAATTGCTTGGGGACAAGCAATCTTTGGGAAGGGAGGACTGTAATGTCCCCATTTTTGGCCCAAGTTTACGTAGTGGAAAAAATCTAATTAATTAAATTAAGTTGGCTAAAATTTAAATTAATGTTTTCAAGCAACTTTTATTTAATTAATTATGTTATGAGCTGAATATTTTATTAAAATGACTTTACCTAGCGCCAAAATAAAATAAAATAAAATAAAATATTATAAAGTTGCTTGTTTGGGCAAAAAGAAATTAATATTTTTAAAGTGATTTTATAATTTAAGTTCTAGAAAGTTCCATTGGGGATTATAAAAGGGCTAAAGAGGGTCATATTCAATTCAAATTGGATATTTCTTATTTTCTAAAAACCATAGTTGTGGAGATTGAACAGGATTGTTCAAGCACAGCCTAGGACGAAAACCTTACGACAAAGATCAGCTTCGGTGGTGAAAGATCCTCCCTAGCCAATACTGTGAAATCCATTCAAGGTTTCAATTTGCATAGAAAGGATTTGCAAGTACAATTAACAATTATATAATTTATCAGAGGTTTGCAGGAAAACGATAAATTATTATTCTTCGATTTGAAGTAAGAATTTATCCTTCACTGGTGATGATAAGCCATATTTACAGAGAGGGACTGTTTTGAAAAAGTTGCAGGATGAAATAATTTAATAGCATTTATTTTATTAATGATTGGGTTTCACCTAGTCATACACCTAACTCTTAGGTAGTTGTACCATATTATATCAATAGGTGATGCAATCACAAGGATAAAGGAGATAATCATTTCCTAGCAATGTGGCATTCCTAGACTCCAAGCAGCTTCTAAAGGGGTCAATTAACTTTATTGGTAGTACATTTGTTCATACGCAGGCTTGAAGGATTCCCAAACTCTCACACAATCATCTAAACAAGACCGCTGATTTAGAAGAGAGGTTGTACATGCTTGAGCTGATGTTGTGCCACGAAATTGGTAATAAAAGAGCCGATAGAAATTATTTTGGGCGAATATACTTGGCCCACCCATTCTACCATCCACCACCTCTATTTAATGCTATTGTAGCTGACAAGGAAGCTGACATGGGTCAAAGTAGGTCTTCAGCAGTCAAAAATAGACAGCATGGGAATTCGCTGTCCAAGGAAAGCTTAACTTGGCCACCACCTTCAAAAAAGGAATCTCATCCTATTCACAGCATGTAGTACTTGTCCAAGAAGGTTGTACCATAGGTATTAGAAGATAGGAAAGCAAATAAAATATTCCTTGGAATGCTCTGTTATATCAGGTCAGTGACATTTAAAGAATATTTAATTCTTACATTGTTAACATCTGATTTTTATAAGTTCTGGGTTGAATTCTCTATATTGGCAACACTTTAATCTCAAAGGCATCTTGGTTCATACATTATAATGAGATGAATGCAATTATGTTAATGTAATTACTATGGATTTTTGTGCTACACAATTACCAAACATATTGCAAACTGAAAATATAGTTAAACTAACAACATGCTAAGTGTTCGATGAAATGTCAGTTGTCCAAAACTCTTAAAAACTGCAAGTGCTTCATCAAGAATTTGATAGGGGATCTTACATTTGTATTTTTTTTCCTTCTATGGGGGTATCTTGTTCCTCCTACTTGGCTATTTGTATTAGTTTCCTGACCACATGTGATAGTGGTCAACAACTTTGTTTGTGTTCCTTCCCTTTTTTGGGCCTCTCTAGGACTTTTCCTTCCTAGAACTTTCTACCGTATAAAAATGTACTCTAAAGTCCCATTGACCTGCTTTTGATCATCTATGGACATTATTATAATTTCTTTCTTCTATAAATCAATATAAGTGCTTTGCTTTTGAATCTCCATATTATTTCCTGGTTGTTTTTGTTGTGTATTTTGTGCATTTGTGTGTTGTTCATTTGATTACATTACTGCATCACAATTCAATGGTCCAAGTGAATATTATTACTCATTATGCCAAGTGTAAACAATCAAATTCTAGTCTTCCTTGTTACTTGGTGTCACTTCCTCGCCAACATCCGGTTTCACTTGCAATACTCATAACCATCAAATCTAAGCTGACAATAAATCAACTTCTCTTTGACTTAAGGATACGGTTGTTATTAATATTTGGCGAATGCCTTTTTCTCCACAATCTTAAAGACCCACTTATGTCCCTCACTTTGTATGTGATGAGTCACTTATTCCTTGGCGTATAAAAACTTTCTCGACACTTGTAACTAACATTTACAAACAGTGACATAAAAAAAATCCGCTTTGCAAGGTAGGATCACCAATGACTACATGCATTTATGTAGAGTGTTTTCTAGAACTTACATGAAAAGCACAATTAGTAATATAACAATAGAAACAATTAGCAATATATATGTATTTGTATGTATAAGTAAATATGTGTATATATGTATATACAAACAATATATGTATATGCATATACATATACATAAGTACATATATATGCATGTTTATACATACATACATACATACATACACACACACACACACACACACACACACACACACACATATGTATATGTATATGTATATGTATACATACATTTATACATATAATATATATATATATATCAAGGTTGCTAGGAGACCGGTACTGGTACCTGAACCGGAGACTAGTACAGGTTCCGGTACATCTGTTTTTGAAACAAAAGACATGGGTACTTGGAGACAAAAAAATTTTAATATAATTTAATAATTTATAAATTTGGTACATTAAAATTGAAAATATCATGACATTGAACTTTCAAAACAAGAACACTGGAATTTAGAATTAACCTTAAAGTTTAAATTTTTAACACACAAATGACATTATGTCAAAGAGTCAAAGAGTTCATACTACATATTTGATATTAGTTATTACATATTGAAATTCAAAAATGTTGATAGCCTGATAAGCTATATGTAAACCAAAAAATCAAAATCAAAAATCAAAAATCTATTGTCTACACTTCTATGTCATCCATCTCTAGGTCCTTAGCTATGATGCTCTCCAAATAGTTATCACTCTCAAGCTCAAGTTCCTTTGGTGGTAGTATAACTAGGGGTAAATCACGAAGCCCATCTGCTTCAACCACTTCATCCAACATGGCAGCAACATCTCCATCAAGTGAAATTTGGTCCCATTTTGTTGAAAGACCCTCCTTGTACCCAAGCTCTACACTAGAGAGAAGGTGAAGTGAGCTATGAATATACACTAGGTTCACTACTTTCTTTGACCCTAATCAGTTCCTCTTTAGTGAATGAATAAAACCATAAGTACTCCAATTTCTCTCACAAGATGAACTAGCTACTTGTGAGAGCAATCTTATTGCAAATGACTACAATTCAGGGGTGATGCAGGAGCATCTCGGGCTCTCAAGTTATCTGCATCAATATGTACATAAGAAAATTTTTGTTTTCAATTTTGTTGTGTTTTGCAGATGCATTGAAGTTCTTTTTGTAAAACCCTAGCCCCATTGGTTGGTGTTACTCCTTCATCGGCCTGACAGCTCCATTTCGGTGGGACATAGTTCATAGTCCCCTTAAAAGTCCAAGAGCTCTTCGACAGGAGGTAGTTATATCGTCAGGACTTAGAATGCCATCTCTTCGATGAGCCGATGGTGTTGGCTATTCTTTCATTGTTGGTGAGACAATGTCATTTTGGCTGGACTATGAAGTCGGTCCCTTTGATGGGTCGATAAAGTGTTAATCATGCAATGCCCTATTGATGCGTGTTTTATGACACACCAAACATCAGAATAAAATGCCCAAAGACACCCTATCCTCTCTTGAAAAACCACCACGTATGCTAAGATTGCGAGATCATATGGCAATTCCAAGGTTCCCTATGTCAAGTATTGACGTGCGGATAAGCTCAATGGTCGTTGTGATATGCTGGTAACACAAAGCGACATATGCAAGGCTTGTTCAATTCACAATGAAGGTCCAGACAATGAGGCTCTACTATTTGGGTCTTGGATCAAACAAACTAAAAAAAGGAGATAAAGGTTTAGAATTTCTAGTCTACTTCCTAAGAATTCAAGAGATAGTATTGACTTGGTGGAACCAATAACCATGCTTTGCTTCGCCACGCTCAACGACAACTACACAAAGGGGGTGCAATCTTCAAGGGAATGTGCTTATGATTTTCACGTCATGAATAACTACCATCAAATTGAACAATATTCATCCAGACAAAATTTAAGCATCCACAAAGTAAGCTCAGGCTAACTTCACGCATTGAATGAAAATCATCCATTCAAAGAAAGTATGAGCAAAAGTTTCACCATAAATCAATACTTATCAGATCTTGCTTTCATCTAACATACATGAAATAAAATCTAAACTATGATGAGGGATAAGAACCATGCCAACTCCAAAATAAGAGAAGTAATCACCATCAAAACAATCCATGCATTACTTATTACTTTAGCAATCGTACACAACAATTACTTATCTCAACATGTTTTGCAACATGCTCCCATATTTTACAAATGAGGGGTGAGCTCAATTTATAGGCTCCCCAATTACAATTCAATGGCCAAGATTGATTTAGGATCAACAGCCGAGATTACAGAATAAAACCCTAATTAGGGTTTGTTGCAACTAACTACTCCCCGACCAATGAGAAAATTACATTCGAGGACACTTGTCCTTTTTGCTAAATATGAACCAACAGTAAAATAGAAAGTTGTTGCATGTTGATTTGGAATAACTTGATTGGTTGGAAGATGACAAGGTGCCACCTCAACGTGTTGGATGTCTTCCTTGGTCACTTTGGTCTTGTTCCTTAGAATATTTTCCTTGCCGATGACTCTGTCCTTTGTGCTTTGATCTTGGATGACTTTGGCTTCTTCTTCTTCTCACCTGTATTGGAAGTCTCGCCTTGGAGCACATGTTTAGACTTGAAGTTATTAAGTCTTTCTTTCCGGATTGCTCTAAAATTCCTTCAAGTGCCTTGAATTTGGAGAAGACTACCTCTGTGCTTTCGCCACAATGGAGGAAATTGGAATTTTCTCCCTGAAGTATTTCCCATACTTAGCCAAATTTTGGCTATTCAAGTTTATTTTGTAACACCTTCATGTGGATCATTCAACATTTAGCCAAAGTTTCGGATGAACTTTGCCTGTGGATCTGTCTTCAATTCTGAATCTGGCTTGTGCTAAGTAGGGTGGATTCCATCCTTGATCAAGGATTTTATTCATTTCCTCTTTACATTTCCCCTTTATTCCTCTTGTTTTCTTTCCAACACTTAGTCAATTTTCTGAATTTCCCTCCCCAAGGTATCAACACTTAGCCAATTTTCTTATCCTCTCCTGGGGGAGACTTTACTTGTGTTTTGACATCTTCATTTTCTTCCTAGGCGGACTTGACAGCAATTTAGACATCCTTACTTGAGCTAGGTCGGAGTTTGCATGTGCTTTGCCATTTCCTTGGAGGACTTCATATGAGCTTGGACATTTTCTCACTTTGAGCAAAGTCGGACTTTATGATGCTCAAGACATTTTCTTCTCTAGGCCATGGTCGGACTTTACTTGTGCCTTTCCAATTTTTTGAATTTTATACTTAGCCAATTTGTGCTTTGAGTTTCCTTGGCTAGGCGGACTTCACTAAGCCTTGGACAAGTGCATGGCGGACTTTGAGAGTCTTTTTCCAACTTCATATTAGGCTGAAGAGATATGGCGGACTTTCATCTTTTCTTTCCATAATCCTTGATGTCTTGGATGGACTTCTTGTTAGTTTTTTCCATTCCCAACTCAAGGTAGGGCGAACTTGGCAATGGCCTTGACATGTTCAAGGGCGGACTTTCGAGACTTTCTTTCCATTTCCCTCCAAGGTCGGACTTCATAAGTTTCTTGCCATTCTTCTTGCTGCTGGGTGGACTTGCCACCATTCCATGCCATTCCTTCTTCTCCATGGCGGACTTTCCATTACTTCAAGCCATGTCCAAGGCGGACTTGACCAAGTGTCATGCCATTGCATTAGCTTCCTATGGCGGACTTTGCCTTGGCTTATGCCATTGATCTTGGGTGCCATTTTCCACACTTAGGCAATTTTCACCATGATTTTTAGACTTTTTCATGGATTTTTCCAGATTTTTAAATGATTTTCTGTGATTTTCCATTGGTTTCTTGGGACTTCTGACTGATTTTTTGAAATCTGGGCACCTTCCAAAGATGGAAACCCTGCCAAAAATAGAAACTTTTCCAAAAATAGTAACTTCCCAAAAATAGCCCCTAAAAAATAAGAAGTCTAACATGGGCCAAAAATGAAGTCCCTAAAAAATAGGGGGGTCCGGAGGGGAAATCCCCAAAAAGTAGATGTCAAAATTGACTAAAACGACAGTCGATCTTCGTCCCTCGCGCCTCCTAAGCACTGTGATGATGTTTGCACATAGATTTAGGCTCAAATTCTTCGCTTGACTCAGGTGACCATTCAAAAACTCAAACTCTAAACCCCCAAATAGAGATCAAATGAAACTGAAGCGCAACAGCAAAGCCCTAAAAAGCAAACTACTAGGGTCCCCATTTGCAATGGGGCAATGTGTGAAATAGGTCACAACAGATCCATTTGGTGCTTTTGGCGAAACCTTGTGTTCATGTGACAATTCACACATCTGAAGTATGAATTGGCCACGGACAGCTATGCACAGTGTGTACTGACTGCTCTTCAAATTAGGACGGGAAGCCCCCTCTTGTGCTGATATGCATGAAAAAGTAAAGTAATCTAACTCCTATCTTTTTGACTCAGCTGGAAGAAGCACAAGGTTAAGGAAACCAAGAATGTTGCAGCTAAGGGTTTTCTTTGGTTTTGTAGATCTTAACTACAACTAACTAAATGCTTTTAATCTATCCTATTTCCTCAAGAGAAACAGAGCATGAGGACTTAGGAGCGGGGAATGCTTTGGACAATAAACTTTATAACAGGATTTCCAAGGAGGAGGGACCCCTATCTGAGGCGTAGGTTGATATGAAGGTCATTAGGCACAACATCAAACGACAAGCTTAATTACTAAATTTCCAAGGAGGAAGAACTCCTATCTGAGGCGTAGATATCTAACAAACTTATTGGCAACAACACTTAAACGATAATTCTTCTTTCTAAATTTCCAAGGAGGAGAGACCCCTATCCGAGGCGTAGATATGAAAGAACAACAATTAATGACAACACGAAATAACATCTAGGACAGCAAATTGCATTGGCGAGACATGCATAAAATAAAAGATCAAACTAGAAATTATATTTAATCTAAGGTGAGCCATTACAAGAACATTAACATTTAGGCAAGGCGGCACAACTATTTATTATCACCATAAAAGTTCGTGAACAAATACTGACTAGCAATACTACAAGCAAGGTGGCACAACATGTATGCTATCATCAGCAAAAGTTAATTAAATGAGCAGAGTACTCTTATTTATAGACATCAAAACTGTAGGTAACCCTAAAATCACCTTGAGTTAACAACTAGTCTTGCAAGCATGCAAAATTTTATTGCTAAACCTAAATAAAGGAAACTATACAGTTAATTGGAAAACTACCATCAGTTAACTGAAACAAGACTAAACTAAACTGGACATGTGCAACAAGCAAGTCCTTATTGAAATGAAAGATAACTAATAACTAACATCAGTTAACTGATCCTAATTGAAAGTCTAAACTCCTGCGAAGATATCTCCAAGGATGAGATGTGCGTGCATAAAATCGGCAATTAGAACTCAAGACTAATGCCGAGTTAACTGTTGCTCCTAACTCTATCGAAAATAATTGCAAGTTCCAACTAATTGACTACTCCAAGCCATCACAGGCTATCACCTTGTCCAGGAACTGGTCGACTATCTCCTCTTTTGGCACTTTGACGCTATCTACGATGATAACCTGCCTGTTCAACTCCCTCTCACCATCTACAATCAGCCTCACGCATTCTCTGACCTCTTCAGTTACCTTTTTGAAACTAGTTGTCATCACTGAGAAGTGATCCAACTTGGATGCCATAGGATCTCCATCTAGACTGTCACAAACAAGCTGCTCAAACTCGGCCTGAACTACCCCAAGATCACTGTAAGTACCATCTTCAAGAAGATAATGGAAAGGAATTTGAGTGATAAACTCATTGATCAGTTTGAGAGCTTCAGTAACATGTTCTTTGAGTGCATCCAACCTTGTAGAGATTCTATCATATGTTTCCACTTTGAAGAGATGTTGTTCTCTCCACATGAAAACCTTCCTTTTATTCTCATCTTCTACAATTGTGTCATATGCAACTACTAACTGAGATATGAGAACTTGGTCGTTTTCCTTGCCCTGTGCTATGGTCAATTCAAGTTGTTGGATGCCTTGACAAAGATTATGTGCATTGTACCTCAACTGATATAACTATGTGAGGAGGTGACGGCCTGTAATAATGAAATCTTCAATCCAGTTGTCCAAAAGCTTTCCATGATTGACTAACTGATCCAACTTCTATTGTGTTGCAGTGTCCCTTGAAGGTGCGGAAAACCTGGTGCTCTACTCAAGTTTCCATGAACGAGATCAGAAATATTTTGTCGGAGTTGCTTGATATCAGCTTTAAGAAGCGCTTTATCTTCTCCGTCCTTCATGACGCGCTTTTCAAGATTACTTGTGACAACTCTGAAGAGGCTCACGTCCATTTCTCTAGTGCTCCTGCCAAGATTTGCTTTGACGAAGGTGAAATCACCAACTTCAACTTCATCCAAGCTCTTACCCTCTAGTGGCGTAGCAACTTCAATGATGATCTCTGCTTCCGGAGTTTTCTCAATGTGCACTTGCTTCTTGATTTTATTGTTTTCTCTCTCCTGATAAGGATCGCCAAACTCAGACAAATCAAACTTATATGAAGGCTCTCGCTTCTATCTTCCCAAGGACCTCTCGAGCCAACATGAATGAATAATGTTATCTACTTGAGGAGAGATTGTTGCTGCTATATCAACCTCTGATGGATCCACTGGCATTGAGGCTGGTCGAACAAGTGATTCCGACTCCGAATCTATATCAATGGGAGGTGACTGCGATGAAAATGGTGTATCAGGAGATGAATCTGCTTCAGCCTATATGACTGTCTCCACTAGAACTTCAGGCACCCTTTCAAACTGTTTCTACTTCCACTTGCCGGTACTTCTCCCCTTTGTGTTTCCACTAGCTCTGACACCTTCAAGTGGCTTCAAGATAACCTTAACTCGAGGCCTTGACCTTGAGGTAGAAGGTAGTGAAGAAAACCCTATTGGCGGCTCTGTGACTAGAATTGTCTTGCGCCTTCTCTTACTCTCCAAGAAGTGAATGCTAGTTTTGATAATTGTCTTTGACACGTCCTCAATTGAAGTATTTTCCCTGGCATACCAATCTAGTTGGTGAAGTGGCTGGCGAGCAACTTTATCTTTGACGAATGAACTAAGCAGCACCTCTCCGTCATCATCTGACAAACCCTCAACATCCTCTTAGGAAATCAGCAAGTTGAGCAATTTTAAGTCTACAATAATGACATCGATGCACTTCAAATTCGTCTTCACAATTAGCCCAAAAATCCTCAAGTTTTGGCATGTGTGAAACACTTCGCTCCAACCGAGTTGCATAATGACCCAAAGGATCATAGGAACACCTCTCGATGAGAAATGAGAGATTGAGTTTTTCTAACTCGTTCGTCATTAACTTGCAATCAGAAGCCACCTTGCATTTGTAAATACCCCATCCAAAAGGAAAGGTGAATTCTAGCTTGTGTCGACTATGAAGAAAAGAGTGAACCTCCTGAGCTTGTCGTAGAAACTCCATAAATAGGACTTGGTCTGACGGGTACCTAGGTAGCATCAAAGGTTCTCCGGTGTAACCATACACTCAGATATATGTGAAAGTGGGGAATTGAATGAACCAATCCGCCCAACTCTCCATTGCTGATTTTGCCTCTGGTGAAATCCTGATGTGCATTTTGTTGTCGAGGTCTTTGACTATCTTCATGAAGAAGTGACCATTCACTGCTTTGAAATCATGCCCAACCTTTAAGAACTCCAATTGAGAGTATTATTTGTGAACATGCTGAACACCAAGAGTCCCATTGGTCTTCAAGTGTCTAAAATTGCCTTGGAACGCAATCAAGTAGACCAGGTAAGGCACCATGTGAAACTCGTGGATTTTGAGGAATCGAGTGATTTGCTGGTGAAGGCACTCGCTGATTAACATGGCCTAGTCAAAGTGTTCTTTACCATCGATGATCCGAGAAATGACATAGAACATCCACAATCAAAAAAATATTAGCCTCCTCTTGACCTGTAACCCGGTTGAGTAAAGTTATCAAAATAGCAACTTCATCCTTGAACTCACCGTGACCAACCTTATTTGGCATGTTGATCTTCTATACTTTTAACCATCTCTGAACAAATTTTCACTGGGATCTTTCTTTGTCTTCACACCATATCTTATCACAAGCCTCAATGACTATAGTGAAATTGTCTGAGCGAGGAGGAATAGCAAAACACTTCTCGACATCCCTTGGCTTAAGGTTGCAAATGACTCTCCCATCAGCTGATATGATTTGTCTTGTAGACGAGTCCTAATGCTTAATGCACACAAGAACGAACTCGAGATCGAAAGCCGTGATCGGGATAGACGCTGCTGCCAGCAACCCGGAACGCTCAAGATTTTTGACTGTAGTGTTGTTGGTACCTTCCAACATGCTCAATTTGACCACTGGATAGACATGACCCAAGTCTGTGTCCGAGGTTTTCAAAAAACTGTGTATCAAGACCGATTTGGCCTTGTAATCTATGGGGTTGAATTGCATTTTAAAAATCTGGATTTTTTACCGTGAAGTTGGGCATGTTCGGACAACTTTCAGAAAAAGCTGAAAAAAAGCTCTCAATGAGGCTAAAAATACCCAGTTGTAGGAAAAAAATTCAATTTTTTTTTGAAACATGGGTTTTGTAAAGAGTTCAATTCTAAGCAAACCTAGATCATCAGAAATTCGAAAATATGAGTTTTAGCAAGGCACGCAAAGGCTTTTTAGTCAAAAACTGTAGAGGTCTTAGACAGAGTAGCCGATACGCCCCTGCCCCTCCTCGGGCACGTGTATCCCCGTATCCGATACGAATACTTGTAAGATACGCCATGGATACACATTGGATACTGTACCCACACGTTCCCAAAAAACCGTGACTTTCCAGCCGTGCCGGATACTATGTGATTTGATTTTCAAAAAAGCTGACGTGAATCTTCCAAAATATTATCTTGAAAAACTTCAATCATGCAATTTTTTGTTTTGTTTTGAATAAATAAAACCTACACCAAATGAGGAAGACAAATGAATTGTTTTTCTATTTCAGCAACCCATTTTTCTAAGTCTTCTCCCAATACAACTCTACTATTTTTTTGGTGTTTTAATTTTTACAAATTTAAAAAAGTTAATTGTTTATAATTTTATATTTGTATTTAATATTTATATTATATTTTAATTTATATTTTCTTATTTGCTTTTAAAGTAATGAAAATCTCCTCTAATAACTTAGAAAATATATGTGTATTTTTTTTATGAATGTCGTATCCAGCCATCTCCATATTAGGGGTCTTAAAAAATGGTCATATATGTATCCAATACCGTATCCGTATTTATATCCATATCCGTGTCCATGCAACTTTGGTTTTAGAGCTTCCCGGGGCAATTTTTCTCGAGAAAATCTGGAACATGGGTTTTGTAGGCAATGGAATTCTAAGGCAACCCAGATGATTCAATTTTGGACAATATGTGTTCTTGCCCCACATGCAAAGGAATCTTAAGAAAAAAGCATAGTGGTTCTAGAATAAAAGCAGCGGGCAATTTTCTCAAAAAAATATAAGACGTGGGTTTTGCTGCTGTCGCTGAAATATGTGAACCCAGATGATCAGATTCTGAAAATTTCGCCGTTTACTTTAACATGTGAGAGAAAACCTAAGGCAAGAATAAAAGAATTTTAGACAGAAGATAGAAGTTTATTTGTTCTACCTCAAAAAGTCACCTATGCTTGAACTGGATTCGATGAAGTCTGCATGCACTAAAAAATTGAAGTCTAGAAAATGTATCTTCTGAACAATCTGGACCTGGCACTGCGAAGAACACTGAAAAATATTACTCGAAGCACCTTCAGATCTTCGTTTGCTCAAGAAAATCGTGTTTGCTTGCACCTGTGATGAGAATAATGGACACCAACATGACTTAAATAAATAAATTTAAGTGTAGAGGCGTCACAAATTAAATTAAAACTAGGCGCCACCCTGATTGGACCTCAAAATGTATGGCAATCTCTAATTGGACCCCCTTAACTCAGTTAATTGATTGAGAAATTCGCCCTAAATAGGGCACTAGCTTCTGATTGGACCAAATTCAGTTTAACAATTCATGCAAAAATGAATCGCCCCTTTTGCAAGCAAAATTAATTTCAGTTGAAAACAATTAACTGAGAATTAAATAAATATTTAATCTCAGTTCACAATCTCCACCTTTATAGGGCGCTTCATGTACTTGAGTCAAAAAGTCAAACTTTGACACTAGGCGTCATCTTCCAGAGTTAGAAATTTTATTGCAAATTTCATTTCACAAACCTCATCGGAGCCCATGTTCGACCACTGATTCTGATTGACTGATGTGTCCAGAAGACTAGCTGACAGTTTCATTGAAGAGCAGGATCAAAACTGACAAGAAACTCCTTGAGGCTGCAAAGCCTAATTCTGAGATCTGAGGCTTCAAAATTCAGGGCGCCCCTGGAGGCTAGGGGCGCTTTTGGCTTCAAACTTAGTCAAATTTTCATTATTTTGAAAGGTAATTCTGACCTCCCTTCATCTCGTGTCCTCCAGCGTTCAGGAAAACTTCAAAACTGACAGGCAGGCTCACTGCGAAGCTGGCTCCGTTCTCCACAAGAGCTCTTGGAGAGCACTTTTCCAAATTTCATCATCTACTAGGTTAAAATCAAGGGCGCCCCTGGCCTCCAGGGACACTTTTGTTCCCAGATTTAACCATTTTCCAAGCTGGCTAAAATCACACTTAATCCTTGGCTGCAAGCTGCTGACTTATCCTTTGACTTGACTGAGGTATGCAACGGAAAGCTAACAGCGACACGGACAGGATGAATACTTGAGATGACCAAAAAGATTGCATTCAAGGCTCCAAAAATTTGGGCGCCCCTGGCCTCTAGGGATGCTTTTGCTTTTTTCCTTGAGATCTTTACCATGATTAGACCTTACGTTTGACTCTTGATTCCGGTAGTTCAACAACTTAGATTAACTCACTGACGGGTTCGTTGCAAAGCCTGATCAAGTCTGAGACAAACATCCTAAGTATCATTTGGTTGGAAACTTCCATCCGGTCCCTCAAAAAGATTGGCGCCCCTGGCTAAGAGGCGTGCTTTTCACTCCAGTGTTAGTCATTTTTTTATCTCCCTCTTTTCTCGTTCAATCTCCCATATCAGGTGCTAGACAGATCCTTCAGGCTAGCCGGTAGGCTCATCGCGAAGCTAACAGTATTCCTGAGAATTCTTAGAAGTGACAAATCCCAAAAAAGAAATCTAGGTCTCTGAAATCTAGGGTGCTCCTGGCCTCTAGGGGCTCTTTTGCTCTAGAGTAAGAAAAATTTCTGTGATTTTCATCCCAGTGAAAAATCCCCTCCGAGATGAAGCACCATTATGAACTTATCTCACTATAGATTCTTCATTCGAGCGTTTTAGGCTTAGATTTCGACACCTGGTCTCTGGCCATCTACCATTGACGACCTCAAAGCTCCTAACTTTCCACCTGAAAAAAGCAAAAACTACCCACCAGACTTAAACTGACTTTTAACTGAATATGACTTCACCATTGTGATCGTGAAGTGAAATAAGCCAATCAAAACAATTTTTAATCAATTTTGACAAGTTTCAATTTTTAGGGTTTTTGACCTAAAAATAGGGTGTTGGAAACCATAATTTTCAATTTTTTTCAAATTTTACCAATATCTTCCTGACATCAAACTGACTCAAAGTCCATACTTGATTTGCCCAAAAACTGTGTTTTGATATCATTTTACAAGGTTTAGACTCTTTTAAGCAAAATGCCTTAATGAAGCAAAAAAATTGGTTTGGGTACAACACCTTGCTATTTCGAAGTGAGAGCTTATGAAGTCCCCTCAATATGATATGTTTGACTATTCAGCCCGCTAGCCCGTATCTTTGGTGGTGGGTCCCGATTAGACACCGAGGGAAAGCAGGGATTGGCTATGAGCTGAAGACCAAATGACTTGGCCGACACTTCGCCATGTATTTGGAGGTTAGTTGTTTGTGGCCATTTGGTTGTAAGAAGTTGTAACGACTGTTTTTGGTATAGTTTTTGGAATGTAGAACGAATGTATCAGGGGAGAGGGAATGGACGGCATCCTATGAAGAATTCGGTGAATTGTTCGATTGAACAAAACAAGGGGAGGGGGAGTGGGGTGGGGCGGGGGTTAATGTTTATGGACTTTGTAGGCTTGAAAAAAAATGTCAATTTTTGGTCTCGGTGATAAATCCTTGTAATAGAACTTTTGAATGTAATCTGTAATCAGTTGATAGAAACAAAAGGAGGGTTGTTGAAAATTGTTGCATTGTAGGATGGTATTGTTGCTTGATTGACAGCCTCACAAGGCTCTTCAATCTCAACTGCATTAAGTGGTATCAGAGCAGGTTTGATCCTGGAGAAAGTGTCAAAGATATTATGAAGTCCTGAAGGGAATTTGTTGTGGGTAAGTGAGCAAAGGAAGAAGACCTACAACTGCAGAGGGCTTGCGTAAAATGGCACAAAGAGGACGTGGCAAAGGAAGAGGGGCGCGAAGAGATGCAGACCCTATCCTGATGGGAATGTTGAGGGGAATTACAGCCAGACTAGAGGCCATTGAGACTGCACAACGAAGAGGTCATCATGTCGAAGACATGAGAGACGATGAAGAAGAGCAGGTTGAAGTTGAAGGAGAAGAAAACCAACCTGAGCTTGATCAAGGAGAAGGGAGGTTCATTCGAGCCCTAACCAAAATAAATACCAAACCTCGTTTTAACCCTCCATTCTATAGTGGTAACCTGAATTTAGATGAATTGTTGGATTGGATCACTGAGATGGAGAAGTACTTTGAGATTGAGGGTACAGAAGAAGACAAGAAAGTGCAATATGCCTGCACAAAGTTGAAAGGGCATGCATCCTGTGGTGGGATCATTTGCAGATTGATAGACAAAGAAGAAGCATGGAGAAGATAATGTCATGGGACCAAATAGTAAACAAATTGAAGACAAAATTCATGCATGTAGACTATCAAATAAATCTGTTTAGAAAATTGCAGAACTTGAAGCAAAGAGACTCTAGTGTCAAGGAGTACATAGAAGAGTTTTATCGATTGAGTATTCGAGCAAACCACACGGAGGATAAGGTTGAGCAAGTTGCAAGGTATCTAAATGGCTTGTGAGTGTCCATACAAGATGAGATTAGTTTGCTCAGATTGCAGAGCATAGAAGAGGCCTATCAATGTGCCTTGAAGGTTGAAGAGAAGTTAAACAAGAAGCAACAAAACAATAACAGGGGTAGAGGCAGAAATGCTCGTGGCAAAGAGCAGAACAGTGGTGGAAGAGGATATCCTGCCAAACAAGATGAAGTTGGTATCTCTCAGACTCAGGAAATGAGAGGTAGAGGAAACTTTCAAGGAAGAGGAGAATCTTTTCAAGGCAGAGGTAACTTTGGAGGAGGAAGAGGCAGACGCTTCACTAGTACATGCTACCAATGTGGAGAGATTGGGCACAGGTCTTTTGAATGTCCACAAGTTCAAGGTGGAGGTAAAGGAAAAGAGGCCAAAGTTCATGTGGCCCAAGCAGAAGATGAGGTGGTAGAATCCTCGAAGCATGGAGAAGATCCAAAGGACGGAGAGTCCTTGATGATAAGAAAGATTTTGTTAAGTCTTGAGAAGGTATAAACAGAACCAATACAGAGAAGAAATTTGTTCAGAACCAAATGCAAGTCAGGCATCAAGTGTTGTAAAGTGATTGTAGACAATGCAAGCACAAATAATATTGTGTCTAAAGAAATGGTGAAGAATTTGAAGCTGAAAAGAATGAAGCATTCTAGCCTGTACAAGGTTTCATGGTTGTAGAAGGAGCACCAATTAGTGGTAAGAGAACAATGTTTGGTTAATTTCCAAATTCGTAATTATAAGGATGAAATACTCTGTGATGTAATGCCAATGGATGCCTATCATATTTTGTTGGGGAGATCGTGGCGGTTTGATAGACAAGTTGTTCATGATGGTAAGAATAACACATACCATTAAGAAGGATGGTCAAGAGTTTATTTTGAAACCTATGAAGGATAAAGATGAAGATACAAAAAGTACCTCTAGGGTGTGTCTTGTCTCGGGAAAGAAGTTCCTGAAGGGTCTAAAGAAGGATGGTGTTTGTTATGCATTTGTCACCCAACCATCTCAAAACCTAATAGCCAAAAAAAAAGAAAGGCTGCCGATAGAAATTCAAGAATTGCTTGATGAGTATGCTAACATAATGATGAAGGAGTTGTCGGATGGACTGCCGCGAGTGAGAGAAATCAGTCATTGTATGGATTTGATCCCAGGTGCAAGTTTACCAAACAAGGCACCGTATAGGATGACACCTCAAGAGAAAAAGGAAATAAATAGACAAGTCCAGGAGTTGTTGGACAAGGGGCTGATTAGGGAAAGTCTCAGTCCATGCATTGTACCTGCAGTATTAGTGCCTAAGAAGGGAGGTGAATGGAGGATGTGTACAGATTCCCGTGCAATTAATAAGATCACCATCAAATATAGATTCCAACTGCCCAGAATGGATGATTTAATAAACTTTTTGAGTGGAGCAAGGTACTTCATGAAGATTGACTTGAAGAGTGGGTACCATCAAAACAAAATCCGTGAAGGGGATGAGTGGAAGACAGCGTTCAAGACGAAGGATGGATTATATGAATGGCTGGTCATGTCGTTCAGATTAACAAATGCACCCAGTACATTCATGAGATTGATGAATCAAGTGTTGAAGCCCTATCTTGGTAAGTTTGTCATATTTTATCTTGATGATATTTTAATTTTTAGTACAACAAAAGAAGAACATTTAGAACATATTAGGGCTGTCTTGCAAAGATTGAAAGAAGAAAAACTAATGGTGAATCTGAAAAAGTGTACTTTCATGAAGGAGTTAGTGTACTTGGAATTTGTAGTTTCAGATGAAGGATTGAAAATGGATCTTGAAAAAGTAAAGGCTATTGTTGAATGGCCATCACCAAGGAGTACTTTTCAAGCCCGTAGTTCTCATGGGTTGGCGAGCTTCAATAGGAAGTTCATAAGAAATTTCAGTGGGATATGTGCTCCCATTACAAAAAAGATGAAGGGAACAAGAAGAGAGTTCAAGTGGACGGTTGCAGCAAAGAAAAGTTTTCAATTATTGAAAAATAAGGTGACAAAAAACCGGTGTTCGCGCTGCCAAACTTTGGAAAAGCTTTTCAAGTGGATTGTGATGCAAGTGGAACAACAATAGGAGGAGTTCTCAGCCAAGAGGAAATATTTTGTGTATGACCAAGAGTTCTATGCAATTGTGCAAGCACTCAAGAAGTGGAGGCATTATTTGTTGCCAAAAGAATTTGTGTTCTATACAGACAATCATGCCCTATAGTTCATAAATAACCAAGGTAAGTTGAACCAGAGGCATATGAAATGGATCGAGTTTTTACAAAATTATTCTTTTGTGTTAAAACATAGGAGTGGTAAATCCAATTGAGTTGATGATGCACTGAGTAGGAGAACTTTGTTGTTGAATGAGATGAAAGTGAATGTTTTTGGTTTTGATGCTTTGGGTGAATTGTATGAACAAGACCCAGATTTCAAAGAGGCGTGGTTAGCATGCAAAAATCTAGTGGAATTGGATCGAACTCCAGGGCTGGAGTATTTCATTCAAGAGAACCTACTATTCAAGGGAAATAAGTTATGTATTCCTAGAGGCTCCATGAGGGAGAATCTAATCAAAGAAAAGCATAGTGGCGGATTGGGTGGACATTTTAGAGTAGATAAAACAATAGCTTTGCTAAATGAGAGTTATTATTGGCCAGGAATGAGTGTTGATGCCAAGAATATGGTACAAGGATGCAGAATTTGTCAGCATGCGAAGGGTATGAAACAAAATACCAGACTGTATCAGCCATTACCGATTCCAAAGAGACCATGGGAACACATTAGCATGGATTTTGTTCTGGGATTGCCTCAAACTCAGAGGTAATGATTATGTTTTTGTGGTTGTTGATAGATTTTCAAAAATGGCTCATTTTATTCCATGTCAGAAAACTAGTGATGCTTCCCATATAACAAATCTATTTTTCAAAGAAGTAGTCTGGTTGCAGGGTTTGCCTAAGAGTATCATAACTAATCGAGATACGAAGTTTGTTGGCCATTTTTGGCGTACATTGTGGAAGAAATTAGGCACACATTTGGGTTTCAGTTCAGCCTACCATCCACAAATAGATGGTCAGACTGAAGTTGTGAACAGGAGTTTGGGTAATCTCCTTTGGTGTTTGATTGGAGAGAAACCAAAACAGTAGGACTTGATGTTGCCACAGGCAGAATTTTCCCATAGCAATTCAATTAACAATAGTGTTGGAAAATTCCATTCAATGTAGTGTATGGTTACAGCCCTAGAGGCGTAGATGAACTCAGAGATAGTGCAGATCTAGTGTGAACAAGTGTAGTGGCAAAGGATTTTGCAGAGTATATAAGAGATTTGCACAAAGAGGTGAAAGAAAAGTTGGAGAAGAGTACAGCAAAGTACAAAGAATCTGCTAATCGTCACAAAAGAGAGCAAGAATTTCAGATTGGAGAACTGGTCTGGGTTCATTTGAGAAAGGAAAGGTTTCCACAGGGAACCTATAATAAGTTAAAATGGAAGAAAATAGGTCCTTGTCGGATCCTACGTAAGTTTTCAGCCAATGCTTACGAAGTTGAACTTCCAGAGCATGTAGATATATCTCCTATCTTCAATGTCAGTGATCTGTACAAATATTTTCAAGGGGAGACCAGTACTCAACCACATTTGCCTGCAAATATAACGGATAATACAGATTGGGTGGATCAGCTACCTAAGAAGCAAATTGAAGAAGTAGATGAGATCATTGATTCCAAGGTTGCAAAGAAAACACGTGGTAAAGAGTACATGGAGTACCTAGTTCACTAGAAGGGAAAATCAGTGGATGAAGCATCTTGATTGAAGGCACATGAGTTGGCTCAGTTTGGAATGTCGATTCCAGATTGGCCTAAATGTTCCTGAGTCTCCACTCATGGAACATTTCTCCTTCCTGGGGTGTTTGATGCAAGAGCATCTTGGGCTCTCAAGTTATCCGCATCAATATGTACATAAGAAAATTTTTGTTTTCAATTTTGTTGTGTTTTACAGATGCATTGAAGTTCTTTTTGTAAAACCCTAGCCCTATTGGTTGGTGTTACTCCTTCATCGGCCTGACAGTTCCATTTCGGTGGGACATAGTTCACAATCCCCTCAAAAGTCTAAGAGCTCTTTGACGAGAGGTAGTTATACTATTGGGACTTGGAATGTCATCTCTTCGATGATCGATGGTGTTGGTTGTTCTTTCTTTGTCGATGAGACAATGTCATTTCACCGGGACTATGAAGTCAGTCCCTTCGATGGGTCAATAAAGTGTTAATCATGTAATGCCCACTAGTCCGCTAGTATTCACAGCAGTGAAGTGGATGTCGCGTGTGCATTTAGTGGGGTCCATTTGGTGCTTTTGGCGAAACCTTGCTCTTTCGAAGTGAGGTTATGAAGTCCCCCTGATATGATATGTTTGACTATTCAGCCCGTTAGCCCGTATCTTTGGTGGTAGGTCCCGATTAAACCCCGAGGGAAAGTGAGGATTGGCTACGAGTTGAAGACCGAATAACTTGGCCGACACTTCAACATGGATTTGGCGATTAAACTGTTTGTGGCCGTTTGGTTGTGAGAAGTTGTAACGACTGTTTCTAGTATAGTTTTTGGAATGTAGAACGAATGTAACAGGGATGAGGGAACGGACGGCATCGTATGAAGAATTCGGGGAATTGTTCGATTGAACAGAACAAGGGGGGGTTAAATGTTTATGGACTATGTATGCTTGAAATAAAATGTCAATTTTTGGTCTCAGTGATAAATCCCTGTAATAGAACTTTTGAACGTAATCTGTAATCAATTGATAGAAACAAAAGGAGGGTTATTTTCTGTTGAAAATTGTTGCATTGTAGGATGGTATTGTTGCTTGATTGACAGCCTGACAAGGCTCTTCAATCTCAATTGCGTTAAGGGGTTTCACCTCCAAGGTTCCACCACCACTCTGTAGGGTATTTCTTTGCATGCATATCATATAAAGCTTCCTTGGAGGAAAAATCACCATGCCCCTGTGAAAACCTATTCCATTGAGCCCTCATAATTGAAGCACCCTCACCTCGACCATAAATCTTTTCTATTGCAGCCCAAAATCCCTTCATTACCTCTCTATCCTCATATGGAGCCCTTTTATCGGTCACTTGTACATCATACCATTTAGGATTTAACGCATAGGCAGCACAATGAAGGGGTGTGTTAAGTTTTTTCCATCTTCCATGTATCTTTTCTTCTATCAAAGGATATAGAGAAAGATCTCTTGCATCTTATTTTCTAAACTCTTTCGCACATGGAATCTATTTCTTTATAAATTCTCCAGAACATCGCTTGTTTGAATCTGCAAATTTGATCACCTCACATATGGGCTTAATAAAGTCCACAATAAATTAACATCAGCCCAAAAATGGTCATCAAGGACCATACTTCTCACCTCAACTGAGGTATCTAATGTAAATTTTCCTAGCCGTCCATGCATCACTAACAACTATGGAACACAAAGCTCCTTTGACTTCACAAAGATGCTCAAGAAGAATAAAATAAGAAGCAAACTGTGTATCAACAGATTTGAGAAGTTCCACCTTGGCAAATTTTCAATAAATGGCTTGTGTGGGGTCATAGTTACATATGAACATCTGTATTTTTCTGCCCTTTTCAATGGGATTTAAAATCCAATGGAACTTACCAATATCTTTGAGTGCATTATTCAACGAATGCACACATGGCATCCAAAATATATGCTTGTACTTTTTTTTGCACCAACATGCCTGCTGCTTTACAAACAAGGGCAGCATCTATAACAATTTGGACTACATGTGATGCCCCCACCTCCTCAATGTCGTCACATAGCTGGTTATGAAAAAAATTTGCATTTTTCTCTTGCCCTAAACAATCTATTGCCTTCAAAAAATAAGGCCCTTTGTTGCATGTTACCATGATATTAAGTAGTGGACGATTTCTAGCATCTATCCACCCTTCCATGACAATATTGCATCCTTCTGTAGACCACACTCTTTTCATTGGTGCAATTTGTTGCTTTAATCGAACTTTTTCTTTATCAATTAGAGTAGTGCGAATCTTTTCATAGCCAGGTGGTTTATACCTAGTTGGTCCATTATTGATGGTTTGGACCATCTCTCCATAGAAAGGTGAGCGAGCAACATTAAATGATATTCCATTTGCATAAAAGAAGTGTGCAATTGCTGCATCAACTGCTTCTCAACCTTGCACATCAAATAATCTTCCAATAGGGTTTGAGCTGCCAATGTGTAGTCTCTTGTGACAATATTCTACTGCTACATCTTTCATTGTTACATGAACATCTTTAGAAGACACATCCACTTTTGACTCTCTATTTTGATTTTGAGTTGCAATTGTTGTCCCTGTCATTGAAGCTCAAATTAGAAATTTTCGCATCAGCCCTTTCTTGATCCCTCACAATGTCATATCGTTCTACCTCATTCAACAAGGATCAACACCTTTTCCAAGTATGTGAATGAAATGAACCCTCACCCTCATGTAAGTACCTTGCCATGACGTTTCACAAAGCTTACATGTGATCATGGTTGTTCCACCTGTACCCTTTGGCCCTCGAACATGATCACAATACTCCCACAATGGGTACAAGCCTTGTTTTTTCCCCCCTGACATTCTAAACAAAAAAATAAAAAAATATTAGGTTTGGCAGCAAGATTACAAGACTAGATGCATATTGGAAAGAAACCTGGGAATGTTCCTGTATTTCAAGAAATTCTGAATGATTTGTATTTAAAAAAAGGCCTCTATCACTACATTTTGCAGTTTTTGAGCCTGACATTTAATGGAAATGCCTAATTTCAGAGTTTGATTGTCTAGGTTTGTCATTTACCTAGAGACTAAACATTGGTGGACTTAATTGGGGTGAAAGCTTTCTCCAACTTTTTGTATTTTTAATCTTAATAATCAATTTTCTTGCAAGGTGATTTTCCACTACAGCCAAAGCTGAATGCTACTAAACTTTTGCATCATTTGAATTTAATGGTGAGATGGATTTTTGAAAATAGAACTTAAGTATTTGAATTTCTCTCTTAGATCATGCACAGCCTTTGATTTTGCATATATTTTCTTCTAATTACTACTTGCTAGTTTGGCTATAAACATAAATCACTGACCATTTTTTTAATTCAAAATACTGTTTGTAAAAAAAAATTTGTCGCCTAATACTTGTAACTCGCAATGCAACGACGGCTACAAACCCTCCAAATCAACCTCTCACAGTGTCGCATTAGCAATAAATGCTAAAAAATTACCTCGCGCAACGTTTTCTTCTTTTCCCGACTCTTATTTTTGCTTTTCTTAAGGTTTTAGTTTTTTGGCGGAAACCGCAGGAGACGGTGATAGGACATTTCACATTTCCTGCAAGCAGGAACATCTCTGCCTGCGTCTCCGATACCAGAGACACATCTCCCTACAACCTTGATATTATATATATATATATATATATATGCACACACATGTATATCTACATATATAGTTATATATGGATATAAATATGTATACATACATTATCATATATACAAACATAAATATGAGCCTAAGGCGAGCATCAAACATCACAGTCTATTACACCTTGGATAAGTCTGCATAACCATAATTATAATAATAGAAGGTCTAGAGACTGCTTAAGCATAATCAAGTTATTTGGCAATAACTTATCTGTCCAAGTACCCACTATGCTAACTGCAAAAGTTTTAGATTCTTATCCTAAGCAACATAGTGTACATATAATAAACATGTTATTTAACAACAAAGTATGTCAGTAGTCCACTGTTCTTACCTGATTCCATCGCCAAACATCCACCAGAAGATTCTTCTTGTTTTCTGAAAAGCAAAGCACAAACCTCTTTAAAGCTTAGCCATGATCAAAATGTACACCAAAATTACAAGCATTCAGTAAATAATTTAAGCAGTAGTCATCCATTAGAGTTCATACCCGAATCAACAGCATTGATCTCTCTAGCTGTTGCATCTTGTGACATTAAGGGACTAATGAAAAATTGAGCAAATCTGTTGTTGAATAAAACATATCCAGTGTGAGATACATGCCTTTGCTTTGAAACCTTCATACACTAGGGCAAACTAAAAATTCAAGAAAAATAACAGTATTTTGTCCAGGTATGGTGAAAAAATACATACCTATCCAATGCTTCTTCAAAAAAGCCAGCATTCACATCAAAATGGAAATTTGTATGTTCAGAACTAGTAAAGGCATTTGACCGACCCCCGTGCTGAAAATGATATGAAAAGAATGAATAAGACCAAACATTATCCAAAACAAAAGAGAGTGTTTCAGTGATGAAAATATGACTGGACTGGACAACAGAATAAAAAAAGCTGAAAATTCTATGTTCCCAATGCCTCTTTCAGCTGAAAGCAGCGAAACATGGGGACACAAGGGGACACCTAGAAGTACCCCTCAAAATCCTAGAAATTGCATTTATATAGAAAAATAGCATGAGACAGATGCAGGGATGTGGAGAAACATCCCAGCAGAACTTAGTAAATTCGGGATAAAAACCTTTGCCATATGAATATGGCATCCTGTCATTTCCTTGTTCTCAAATCAAACTGTAATTTATTTGTGTGCCAGCTTGTTATTGAATTGAAATATCTAGAATATGCTGTGATAGAAGCAAAGTAGCAAATGGAATCCAAGTGAATAAACCTACAGTTCTTAGAATACTTGAATTCTAGAATACAATGAACTCTGAATTATCAGCAGGCTAAAAACAAAGAAAATGTAACATGCACTGAGTCGCTCAGTACAAATTCCTAAACTATAAATCTAAACACACACTAAGTAAACAGGGTAAGATACAAGGAACGAAGGAGCAGAGATCATAATTCCACTGTTAAGGACAATCCTTCCCTCACCTGCACAGACACAAATATGTTAAAATATAGTGTGAGCCATGTATAAGCATTCAAAGTTTCTTTGACTCCCAGATGCAAGAACAGAAATCTGAAAATAATCCAAAAATTCAGATACAGTTGGAATACTGAGAGCATGAAAATGCAGTTTTTTGTAGGGTCAAAAACAGCATAAGGGACTTACTTTAAGTATGCTATTATTATATTTGGATTCCTCTCAAAAAGTTATGCAATTTAAATAAAAAAGGCACCTTATTTTAAGTCCATGTGAAAATGTTATGATCTCTGCAAGTTACAAGACCAGTTATCCATGACAGTTTCAACCGCAGCTGAATTCTTCCTACATGTCACACCAGTGTCAACGCCACCTCTGAGGGATCAGGGCACAGTTGACAGGTTTCACTACTGTTGAACTCATCCCATACAGGACAGAAAAGGAGAGCTAAAGAAACATCCTAGATGGTGTGTTTGCAGTTCATGGCCATGGATTTTTGGGAGAACTGCACTCTGCTTAGCCATGGGATTCACTAGGTGCAAGTGATAGAATGCTAGGAAGGTTCTAGAGGCTCTTGTGAAGGGAGAAAACTTGTACAACTAATATTGATAGTGTATTATTGCTGAAGTTTCCTTTCCACATTGGGTTTCTCCAAGGTAAATAACTTTTGATAATTCTTTTTCATGTCATTTTTTTCTTTCACTTGTTTATACTATTTTCTTGCAACTTTGATAGTATCTTAGTTTTAAGCCTTTAAAGTTGTTACAATAAGCATAGAACTTGTGAGCAATAAGGCTTTGTATAGAAACCCTTATTGTTGAGGCTTTCAATAGAATATTCATGAAGTTTACAGATCAAAAAAAACATGCTAAATGGAAGGCTCCAAAACTGCGAACCTCCAATGAGTGTTTTCTCTCAAGGGGTGTAGTTGTTTATGCCAAAAGATGAAAGTGATTCTAAATGGAGAACAACTGCCTTCAGATTTGTCTAGCAAGTTTCTTCATTGATTTGCATTAAAGTATGCAAATTAACACCATCTTTGACAAAGGTTTTAGAGGAGATTTACATACATAGAAACAGCAAGCTAGATTTGACTTGTTGAAAGACGTATTTTATGAAGCATGAACTGTCAATTTATCAAATCTAACCAATCCATCAGACAACGGTCTTGTAGAATCAACTGCCTGCCTAGCATCAAGTTTATCATGTGAGCCATCTTTCAGAGGTAGTGGTTCACAAGATACCACCTTAAATTGGACTTTAATGACCACTTTTTTACAGAACAAATGATTACCATATATACCAAATTTGTGTTCCTCTTAAATTTGCAAGTGTGTTTTCCTAGTTTGATTTTGCAGCAGCTTCTGACTGACAGATTTGCAGATAGTGTGGGAGATAGCATCGGTTTTGAAAGGTGTATCAAAGGATCAATGATCTTCTAACATGTGCCCTTGGAAAATGATGGTTACTTTTATCTGTTTTTTTTTAATTAACATTGTTCGTTCAATTTTGTATGAAAATACTATGTTACTCCATCAGCTTGAGGGCCTTGATCTGGGTCCAGTTCGAACCCAATCTAGATTCAAAGTCAATTCAATTGTGTGGATGCCTAGGATCCCATCCAATGGGACCAGATTCACCCTGAACAGAACCCAGGCCTTTTTTATTTATTTTTTATTATTTTTCATGCTTTTTTCCTCTCAAGTCTTTCATAGGATCGTAGTATTCTCTCTCCCTGCATCACAGCATGCAACATTTCTCACTTCCATCCATGTTCTTCCCCTGCCAGTACAAATAAATTAGCCTGCCCATCCTGACTCAATCAATACAAGCCATTCTCTGCAAACACCTTGTCAAAGATGCTATCTGCACTCTAAATGATGGTGTTCTAATGGTGGTGTTATTATTGTTAACACTGCTACTGTTTTAATTATGGTGTTCTAAGGCTTGTCATTTTAAAAGAAGTTAAGAGTATATTACCTACTGCTGTAAACACTAAAAATTGTCCTAGGCCTGCGACTTTATTAAATCCCCTGTCCTAGGCCTACGACTTTATTAAATCCCCTTTCATCCTTGATAAATAAATAATTTTAATTATTTAATTATTGTCTAATGACATAAAATCTTCTATTAATTAAATAATTTGAATAATTTAATTAATTCATTTTATCTTTCTATTTCCTCTTTTGATTAATTAAATAATTTAAATTTTATTTATTTAATTACATCACTAACGACTTATTTTCTTCTTAATTAAATAAATTCCTATTAATTTAATTGTTGTCACTTTCTACTATAATTAAATAGTTATATCAATTATTTAATTATTCATTATCCTCTTCTTCCATAAATTAAATAAATTTTATTTATTTAATGACTTACTAATTTGTCATTTTCCCCCACTTTTGAATTAAATCGTTATTTAAATAAAAAAGTCAACTTGCCTTTTTCCTCTATAATTAAATAATGTTTCCATTATTTAATTATTCACTTTCCCTCTCAAACTAAATAATTTTTTAAAATTATTTAGTTTCCTCTTTTCCGTGTTTTTTCAGTTATCTCAAGTCTTCATTTTCATCCTCATCTCTTATTTGTTTTTTCCTTGGAAAGTCTATAATTAAATAATTTTACTTAATTAATGACTTTCTAATTTGTCTTTTTCTCCCACTTTTTGAATTAAAATGTTATTTAATTAAAAAAGTCAACTTGCCTTTTTCTTCTATAATTAAATAATGTTTCCATTATTTAATTATTTACTTTCCTTCTCGAACTAAATGATTCTTTTGAATTATTTAGTTCTTCTATCAGTCTTATTCTTATCCCTTCTTGTCTCATTTCATTTCTTATTTTTGCCCTAACCCTATCAACTTTCAATCTTGGCCATCAATTAAAATCATTTAATCTCAACCGTTCTTTGCCATTTGTCTTTCTATAAAAGACTCATGTCATTGTCATTTTCATACATCCAGTTTATGCATAAGTACATGATGTTGAGACAACTACTTCAATATTTTGCAATCATAGACATAGGCTACATTAACATACTCATATCTGAGGGCATTGATCATTTACAGCAAAATGGAGAAGGGCAATAGAGGTGAACTATTGATGGCATGAACACTTCAGTAACTTTGCTTTGTTGTTTTATGTTTTCATGCTTATTTGTTCTTTATTGTTTGATTAGGGTCTTAGGGTTTGAGTTTAATTGATTTAATACCTTTATCTAGATTTTTACCCTGATTACATTGGTGAACCCGACATGAAACAATTTAATCTTTCTGAGTGTTTTAAAAGAATTTTGCAGGTTACAACCAAGAATTCACGTAAAAACCCGTCATTTTCTTTCAACAACCAAAAAATGGATGCATAAGATTTTTTTAAACAGTTTTTGGGTCTCATAGGTCTCACTCTTAGCTTTCCGACGCTTTTTACAATTTTAAATTTCGTTCAAATTTGAGAAAGTTATGGCTGTTTTAAGTTCCGCTATCTTTTTTTAAATTTAGCTGTTAACCTTTTAAAATCTGTGTTTTCTTTCATTTATAACAAATTTTGCGTGCAATATTTTTTAAAACAGATTTTGGGTTTTGTAGGTCTCACTTTCATCTTTCCACAGCATTTTAAGGTTTTAAATTTTATTTAGATTTAGAAAAGTTACTAATGTTTTAGTTTGTTGTTATCATTAAAGGGTTTTTGGTTTACTAATATCTTGTTTTCAGCGTGTGGCTTTCAGAAAGGAGAACTTACTTGTGGTTTTGCAAGATTTTGCTTGTCTTTGATTCAGAATAGGAAACATTTTTTGTGTTTTTTAACGCAATTCAAGGAGCTTTAAATTGCATCTACATTCATGGGGATCTAAAATGAACACAAATTGCATCTACATTCATAGGATCTAAAATGAACACATTGCATCTACATTCATGGGATCTAAAATGAACACAAATTGCATGCACATTAATGAGGGTTTAAAAAGAACACAAATATGCATATTCACTCATTTCGGTTAAAATTGACAACAAACGTGTATTATTCACTCATTTGGCTAAAATTGACAACAACGTGCATCATTCACTCATAAAGTTAAAATTGACAACAACGTGCATTATTCACTCATTTGATTAAAATTTACAACAACGTGCATTATTTCACTCATTTGGGGCTTAAAATTAACCTTACATTTTCCACATTCATCGGCTTTAAAATTAACCAACAACCTTGCATCAAGTGTCTTCTTTCATATTTGGATTTGGGTACTTAAAATGAACCAATGTCTTATTGTCTTGTGGTTTTGCATTTCATCTTAAGGTGTGTATGCTCTTCTCTTGCACCATTTGGTGATCTTAAGAATCAAAAACATCTTTTGACATTTGCACTATCACCCACACATATGGATGTATTAAGGGAAATGAACACCATGCTAGTGTAAGGCAAACACATTATGTTCTCTCCTCACACCTAGTGTGATCTTGGAGATTGAAAGGCATTGTGTTTGTCTTGCTTTTGTTTTACCCTTAGAGGGGTCTGTCTAAGAGACACATTCGTACGGAGAACTTGAAGGCAACTCCAACCGGTTTTTCCCTCGGGCTGGTATATAAAAGGATAAGACGAAACGTCAAGTCCTCATGCTATGTAGGTGAAATATCCCCCCTAGTTTTTTTTTGAAAATATCAACACAAATTCACCACTGATTAACGTTAGCTCCAAATATAAACCAGCAAGAATAATAACCCTTCACCTTTTGATCACCAAGATCCCAATGCGGGCGAGGTGAGAGCATACAATGTCGGGGATCATTAGCAAAATGGAATATAATTACAATTTTGTAGGCAGCTAGCCGGCCATGTAGGAAAGTAAAAGCTGGAAATGTAAAGCTTAGGCGGTGAACCGACCATGAGAGCTCAACCACTTATCCAGTGGGAGCTGAATTTACAAAGTAACAATTAGGTGGCAAGCCGACCATGAATTCCACACTTCCACTTATTCAACGAGGGGAAACTAAACATTAAGTGTTGAAAGTAAAAATCAAACTCAACCACTTCTTCAGTGGGAGTATAAATAAAAATATAAAGTGCAGATTATAAATAGTTGTTAGTACTACTAAACCAGCTTTACAAAATAGACAATCAGCTGCACAACAATTCAGTTTTTTGAGACTAATTACATCAGAATGTTAGAGACATGTTCTCTAACTAATATAACATGTAAATGATCAGCAAATAAGCTCATAACAGCAATAAATCAGATCTGATAAGGAACAGTAATGTACAGAAAATCAGATCGGCAGTGTAGAAATCACCAAAATGTTCATAACTCTCTCCAAACACCTCCGATGAAAATGAAAATGAATGCAAACGGAAGCTAGGAGCTGGGCAATCAAATACCAATGAGAAACCTCACCAAAAATCTTTGGATTATTTGTGCTCGCTTCCCAATGCAGCCACAATGAAAACCCCAATCTCCAAAGAGGGGCAACCAGCTCTAGAAATTCATAGACATATTCAAAAAATATGCAACTTTGTGCAAAGGGGCGCCCAAGCAAGGGAAAAGCATAGAGCTAATACCTAGAACCAAGAGATATTTGCCCAATGAGCTATGAATGAAAACGTGCTACAACCAAGCACGAACTAGCAATCTGCTTAAATAAATCAGAAATTGAAGCTCTATCTACACTCCTGAGTGAATCACAGTCTTCAGTAAGTCCAGCTAGGTATTATCTTTCAAGCACAAAGACCGGAAGAAGAAGCTAAGAGGTATGCATTCCTCGAAGCAAAGCTCTAAAAATATTTCAGCAGCATAACATTATCATAATTTCCAAAAGATGCAAATGAAGGAGCAAATCCTCAATAAATAGACTTTTCTTGGCAATTGAATCACCTCTGTAACCTCCAAGAAAAGAATACGAAACACTTCAGCTACTCAAGGGGGACGCCCAACCTTTTTGGAGAATATAAAATATTAATCAACACACTTTATTCCTCATCCTGGGCATCCATAAGGACCTTTAGCAAATATTTTAACTTTAAAATATTTAATTCTTCACTTTAGGCGTCCAAGACAAGTCCCCTCTTTAAAACAACTTGAAGTTGATCACCTAGGCACGGGGTCCAAAAAGCAACACTGAAAAATGACTAAGTTATTAAAACTTAGCTCCAAAAGAAATGAAGAAGCCAACACCCAAACTGAACTGCCAAAAATAGAATGATGGATTGGAAATGACTAAGCTACTGCTAAGATGACAATGCCAAAAATATAACTTACCAAAAATAGCTAACTGCTATAAATAGTAAGTGTTTCCAAACTCCATTTGAACACAAACCGGGCAATTGTCGTGACTTACTAAAAATAGTAAGTGTCTGGAAAGGTTGATAGAATCAAATGCATGTTACACCCCTCTGAAGATCTCAGAAAACCCAAAAAAACCCAGAAACCTTTCTTGCATGCAAGGTATCAGATAGAAATACATGTCATTTTCATGAAATGCATGTTACCACACCCTGAAGCTCTCCAAAAACCCAAAAAGCTCCAAAAAGCTCAATGCCAAACTCCTGCATGTAAGCCATCAAAAGCTCAACTGAAACCTCGTATAAAATAGGAAACCCTAATTTCCACTTCTGACTAGCCTACAAACCTTCGGAAATAGGCTATCAGTCATTGAAGAGTGTAGGGCTATATTGGGGACATTATAGTAGGCCTTAACTGTACAGTGCTATTCGAAATGGGGAGGTACCTTTGCGTATAAGTGCCCCTAGTAGGTTGGTTTGAGCCTTAAGTGGCTTGTTGGATGCTCACAAGGTGGCATGTCCCCGAGTTGCGACTAAGAACCAAACTAGCTAGAAGCCCTCCTTTTATGCTTGAGATTATTGGCGTCACGCTTGGTGTAGGGGATGTAGCACCGCACCTCGAAAGTTACTCACCATTTGGCTCCCTTGAGTGAGACGGAAATCCTTGGCTAAGCATAGTTACATGATTTGGACTTGTAAGTTCCAAGGAGAGGGTAATTTGCAGCATCCTTCCATTGCAAGAGACCCCTACCCGTCCACTCTCATAGACAAGAGGTGATACATAACCCGAAAGGGTGTCCCTCCCTTGCGTCGAAGAAGATTCCAAGTTGTGAGCCCGAGGGTTGCACCATTGGCCATTTCCCATAAGATAGGCAACTATTTTATGTGTGTGATTTGTATTCGTTTTGTGCTATACTAGTGGAAATCGAGGTGACTAACCTCAAGAACATACACATTGCAAACACACTTTTGGACATTCAAACCTGCTAAGACAATTGTTTTCAAACTATTTGCAGTGTTTACTATTCAGACTTTACAAAAACCAGGTCAAAATTTGAGTCAAAATCAGTCAATTTGGGGCCAAAACAATCTGTTTACCGCAACTGTAATTGTGAACCGCAACTGAGCCTCAAAAAACAGCAACTGTTAAAATCAGAAAACCGCAATTGTTGCTCAAAACACTGCAACTAATACTCTAAACACCGCATTTGTTAGCTGATCAAAATTTTAGGGAAATCTGAATCATCCACATTTTTTATCAATTCATGAGTACAATCTTGTCATATGATCATAAACTTGCAATCCTTCCATTTTCATTCCACCCATTACCTCACCTTTGCATTAGTCATTATCATCATAGGTCAAACCTTAGGGCATTTTAGCTTGCATAAACCTTTTCAGATCTCAAATTAGGGAGTTTTTCAGACTTAGACCAGACTATAGTTTCAAATCTATATTATCTTGACCTTATCCTTGAAAACAATCATTTTAGTCCTTTGTCATTTAGGTTGGTTCCTCAACTCACAAGTCTAGTTTAAAAACCACCTTGTCAACTTGTCATTTCAGTCTTTGCCATTCTTAAGGTCATAGATAATCAGATTTGTTGCTTTACATATCTTAGTTTGATTAGCAACCTTTACCTTAGGTTTACCAAAGGTATTTAGTCTTCATACTATGTCATATTACTCCATCCCTTCATCTTACATCTTGCATACCTTAGTCATAGTCATCATACTTCATATTTTGATCATTGTGACACTTATTTGCAATCTTGACTATTGTCACTTTGACTCTTTATCTTGGTATCCTCATTAGGCATCCCTTATATCTTGAAAAATCCAAAAACATAGTTTAATATCCATTTTGCATTGTCACCTTGCATTCCCATCCAAAGGTCATAGGTCTTATAGGGTCCTCACTAAGTTGTCTTGTTCATCTGAGCCATCCCATTATCCATTCTAATCCGAACTCACAACCATGTCTTCAATTCACCTTGATATGCTTCGTAGGTAAGTTGAATACCAATTACTCCGCAATGGTCAATACCAACAAGCCATAGAATTCAAGAGACAATGGATCAATTCTCCATCCCAACCAAACACAACCTATAGTCAACCACCCATCGACCTCTCTTACCAACAACCCATAAATTCTAGTCCTCCATCCATCTACCCTCACTATCAAGAGTCACTTAACACAATCCATACCATTGATACCCAACAAACATCCATTAATCATCCCTATCCTAACCTTGACAAGGGGAACCAACCTTCCACTAATCCATTCCAAGCCTCCACTAGTCCATCATCTATCAATCCATTCCAAACCTCCACATCCTATCCTAGTCCACCATCCACTAATCCATTCCAAGCCTCCACATCCTACCTTAATCCATTATCTACTAGTCCATCCCAATCTATGACTCCATCCAATAAAAATACATTTAGTCATGAAAAGTCTATCATTGCCCAAAATCACATCCCATTGCCTAAACCTAGGGATATTTGTCAAAAGGAAAATCTGAAGTATGACATCATAGCTCCACCTTTATGTCAAGATCAAAGTATTTCTTGTGATCCCATTCCATCCCATGATCCTATCCTTAAGTCCATCCAAGAAATCCTTCTAGATAATCATGTCACCCAAGATACACCCATCTTTGACCAAGATCCTACCATTGAACAAGACATCCAAAATGATCCACTCATTAACCTTTATACCATTCATGATCAAACATTTGAAGTTGATCCTATCCAAACTCCAAACACCTCCATTTCCCAAAATGAGACATTCGCCTCCTTTGGACACATAGATAATTGAACAAATGACATGGGCAACATTCAAAAAGTACATAAAAAGGCTACTATGGATCAAGAAGAACATAAATAAGCTACTATTGATCAAGTCAAAGGAGATACAAAAGCTACCATGGATCAAATTGACATCCCAAATGATCAAGAAGAAACAAGCATGACAAATTATAAAGCCAAAATATCCTATCAACTAGGCTCATCCACTTTTATCAAATTAGGCTTTCTCACAGAGGAGAAGATTCTAAGTAACAGTCTCCACATACACAATGATGGGTTCGCATCTTTTTTTCAAAGTCAAAAATACCCCATCGCAAATAGAATATTTCAGAGCATGCAGTAATCAAGGAAGAGGACTAGGCCTACATGAGCAAGGCATTTGAGAACCAGTACAGTTTCATGCAAATCCTAGACATCAAGGTCTTGGCTATTCTTCAATCAGAAAAACAAACGATATTAGTGATACCTCCATGATATTAGGGGACACTTTATCCAATACAAACATCAAAATGGGGGCCATGAGTAGTCCTTGTCATAAGGTTGTTGCCAACTCTCCTTCCATCCACACCATAAACCATCATTTTGTCATAACTAAACCCATCAATTAGAACCAACAAGAACAAAAGTTTTACAATTCTAAAGCCCAAAGTCAAATATCAAAGGCCATTGAATGCAAAAATCCAAGTGGACAAATAAAGTTAAAATGGATCCCAAAGAAAAATGGATCAAGTAAAGAAAAGAGTTCAATTCCTATAACCAATCAAAATGTGGAGCCACGAGAAAAGAGGTCTCCCACATATAACAAATGTCCACCTCCTTCAAAATGGTCATCACACAAGGCATATAAATATGTTGGTTCCAAACACTATCCCAATCAAAATTCCAAACTTCGTCATCCACCAGCCCAAGTTTGGAAAATAAAAATTCCTGCATCCAAATAATCCTTCCACCTCTACCATCATCCATCAAAATCCAAAATATTGTCCACATTCCAAAAACCCTACTTCACAACTATGTCGCATCTTGGCAGCAACTCTTTATCATAAAGATTCCCATGGAACTCTATCACGATAGGCGTATTTCGATAAGGCAAAACCTAGTATCAAAAAGGATCATAATGAAATCCATCAGTTGTATGCAAGTGTTATGATCCTAACAAGACAACTACTCCATAAAGGTCACTATTGGAAAATCATGACGCCGGCATCTACATCAACAACATCAAAGGATTCAAAACAATCAGTGATCGTCCAAAATATCAAGTCCATATTAAAAATACAAAAAATTAAAAAATCAAAAAAAATCGTCACCTCGATGAAAACCTGGCAAACAAGCGTGGTGACACCAAAAATTAAAAAAATATTAAAGAGAAAAATTTCGTCCAATAGTGAAAACCATTTTTATGGTGCTTTGGATAAGTACCATGATGAAAACCTGGCAAACAGGCACCATGTGTAGAGCATTTATCTATGTGGACCATTACACTTGGGGGCAAGTTGTCTCATCTCCCATACCCTTTGAATGACATTTCTTATGACATTTCCATCTATCCATCTAAGCCCTATCATTTCCATCCATTTTTCCACCTACCTTGATCTTGATAAGGAATGGGGTACAAACATAAATCATTCTTTGGGAAAACTCTTGACATGTCTATCCTTTGGTCATACACTATCCATGAAATATCATGTCATTGCCTTCATAGCATTATCCAAACCCATACCACAAAGAAAACAAATTATTCCTATGCGACATAGTCCTTGGAGATCATATGATAATTCTTCCAGCCAATAATTCTCATGTCTCCTATCCTTTATCAAAATCAATCCATTACCTTTCCATGCCTATTGTTGGACTTGGTTTTCCCTTGTCATTGGTTTAAGGATTCTAATCCACTTATCCAAGTTCCCTCCATAATCTCATCTAGTCCTAAGCTTAGTCATTCCAAATGCAATAAACCTAATCCATACAATCATGCTATGCAACCTAACACATCATCTGAAACATTACTTGGCTTTGTTCCTAGCCTTGTTGTAGAACCCCGATCCTTTAGTCACATTATCATTAATGGGATATGCCTCTCCTAGTCCTCATGTTTCAGGGTGTGTCCTTCCCATGTCAACAATGTCATCATCATCATCACCTACCAATAGGTTTTCAACTTGACTAGTGGCAAGATCATGTTTTTCCTTGGATTCTTGTGCATGCTTGCTCGCTTGCTTGTAGGCATCATTCACATGAATTTGTCACGATTCTTATAGTTACCATCCATAATAAATTCACCTTCACGCTTTTCACGTCATCCATAATAATGCTTTGTTATCATATCCATAGCATGGAACGATTGACATTTTGTGTCTTTTCACCTTCCATGTCCACCAGCAACACGGCTCATCCCATTCCATCCCTAATACTTGGTCCTATACCCGACTAGGGGCATGTACTTAACCTATGTCTTCATTGGATTCGACACTTGTCATTGGAGGTCATTATATCTCACAAAAAGACAAAAGAATCAAATATTTCAAAAAGAAAAAAAAAATCATAAAATGACAAAAAGACGAAAAAAATCATAAAACCTCAAAATCCAAAAAAATCAAAACATGTCAAAATCCAAAAAAATCCAAATAGCCTCAAAAATCCCAAAAACAGAGTCAAAATCAGTCATGTCAGTCCAAGTCTAGTCGAACTGCGTTGCCTCTATGACTTCACATAGGCAAGGGCATCAATCGATGAGCCCCCAAGGCATTAAGTCAATCCTTTAGGGTTTTACGACTAAAGTCAAATCATGATTCAATCCTTTGTTAATAAAACAAGGTCAAGTCATGTCGAACTACGAGGTCTCTACGTGTATAACGTAGGCAGGGCCATCAATCGATGAGCCCCTTAGGCCCCCTAGGTTAGTTCTTTAGGGTTTGTCGGATCAGTCACAATAAATTGGACATTGTCAACTAGGACATAAACAGTCATCAAAACATCACACAAGTCATGAACCAACGTGACAAACGAGTCAACAAGTCTTCAAGTCAAATCAGCCAATTGTCAAAACATCAAATTAATATCAAGCAATCAATCAATCAAACATTTGTCCTAAACAAGATGTGTCCTTCCTGAACTAGGACATCGTCATTGTTGTCATCTGTCATTTGCCTTATATAGGTGGTCACATGATCGAAACCAAACTTGACGTCTTATACGACATGTTTCTTCTCCTAAAACCGGGCTTTGTCAAAACAATCACCTCGTCACTCACCTAGTCATTTAAACATCAGCAAACAGTTCTTGGCAAACACTCTGAATGGCTATTGACTTTGTTAGTCTATTTTGTCTTATCTTTTTGGATTTGTCTTTTGAGTTATGTTATTAACTACCTTGAGGATGTCCCACGAAGGATTTAGAGGAGCAATGATGTCTCATGACTCATCTTTTCTTTAATTGTTGTTTGCGGATTGTCTTGGCAAAAAGACAAGGGAAACTTTGCCCTTAGAATGAGTCAAGACATTCCTTGTCTGCGACTATCTATTTTGCAAAGGGATGACCTTGCACACCTAGGTTTATATCATACCATAGTGCTTATTGTCATTTGTCACATCTTACCACCCAATGATGATTAAATGCAAAACCTTGCATAACAAAATATCAACCTTTTTTTGTCTCCACTAACTCCATGTTAACATTTTCCTCTCACTAACATTTCTCTTCATCAATCCTTGCATTCATCCACTATCAGATCTTGCTTATCGGAATAAATTTTCAAATTTTTTGAAACTCTTTCAAAATTTGTAAAAATTTTCCGAGGGAGCATGGGTCCATCCTATTTACACTGGGGCATATTTTTGAACTAAATTTCTTTGACACAACACAATAAACTACATTGTATCAAAGAGGGGCAAAATGTAGACACTAAAAATTGTCCTAGGCCTATGACTTTATTAAATCCCCTTTCATCCTTGATAATTAATTAAAATTTAAATTATTTAATTATTGTCTAATGTCAAAGTCTTTAATTAATTAAATAATTTGAATTATTTAATTAATTCATTTTATCTTTCTATTTCCTCTTTTGATTAATTAAATAAATTTTATTTATTTAATTACATCACTAATGACTTATTTTCTTCCTAATTAAATAAATTTCTATTTATTAAATTGTTGTCACTTTCTATTATAATTAAATAATTATTTCAATTATTTAATTATTCATTATCCTCTTCTTCCATAAATTAAATAAATTTTATTTATTTAATGACTTACTAATTTGTCATTTTCCCCCACTTTTGAATTAAATCATTATTTAGTTAAAAAAGTCAACTTGCCTTTTTCCTCTATAATTAAATAATGTTTCCATTATTTAATTATTCACTTTCCCTCTCAAACTAAATAATTTTTTAGAATTATTTAGTTTCCTCTTTCCTGTGCTTTTTCAGTTATCTCTAGTCTTCAACTTCATCCTCATCTCTTATTTGATTTTTCCTTGGAAAGTCTATAATTAAATAATTTTATTTAATTAATGACTTTCTAATTTGTCTTTTTCTCCCACTTTTTGAATTAAATTGCTATTTAATTCAAAAAGCCAACTTGCCTTTTTCTTCTATAATTAATAATGATTCCATTATTTAATTATTTACTTTCCTTCTCGAACTAAATGATTCTTTTGAATTATTTAGTTCTTCTATCAGTCTTATTCTTATCCCTTCTTGACTCGTTTAATTTCAACCATTGATTGAATTATTTTATTCAATCTCAACCCTTCATTTCTTATCTTTGCCCTAACCCTATCAACTTTCAATCTTGGCCATTGATTAAAATCATTTAATCTTAGCCGCTCTTTGCCATTTGTCTTTCTATAAAAGACTCTTGTCATTGTCATTTTCATATATCCAGTTTATGCATAAGTACATGTTGTTGAGACAACTACAATATTTTTTTGCATTCATAGACATAGGCTACATTTGCATACTCATATCTGAGGGCACTAATCATTTACAACAAAATGGAGAAGGGCAATAGAGGTGAACCATTGATGACATGAACATTTCGGTAACTTTGCTTTGTTGTTTTATGTTTTCATGCGTATTTGTTCTCTATTGTTTGATTAGGGTCTTAGGGTTTGAGTTTAATTGATTTAATACTTTTACCGGGATTTTTACCCTGATTACAACTGCATTTCTTTATTAAAAGCAATTATTACTCACTAAACATTATTAAAAACAATATGTGGCTAGCATTAAGTGCTCCTTTTAAGTAGGTGACAGCTTTTACTATGAACTTCCATGTGAACTTATAAAACTTTTATTGTAGTTTTGTTTATTATTTATCATTATGTGGCTATCTAAATTTAATTTCTGTTTTTAAGTTGCAAATGTATATATTTATGATTTTAATATGTTTTTTGTACAAACAAACCCAACCCCCAAAAAATAAATTTGCCTTATCCATACCAAACCCCCATACCTAAACCCAAACCAATAACTCAAGGATAAAAAAGAAAGGCAATGTAAAGTTTTTAAACAAAGAAAGAGAACATGTTTTATTTCTTTAATGAAAATCAATAATACAAGTAATACTAACAAAATTTTTGCAGAGATGAGTGCAAGGTTGGGATAAGATTTGTATTGTGAAGGATCTAAGTTACCGGTTCACTGGCCCAAGGCCCCAGGTCTTGGTCCGGTCCGACCCAGTTCGGGGTCAGGATTCAGTCCCTTGTGGGTTCAGACAGGGTTTGGCCCACAAACTTTGGGTCCAGCCTTGCCAAACCTAGATGAACCTAGGGGGAATTTGGCTGGATGCGAAAAACAAGAGAATTTCGTTTTATTCAAACAAAAAAAATGGCATTTTTCACTCTAAAAAGTTTCAAATTGTCATTCACCCCTAAACCCTAAAATGATGCGCACCATGAAGGTTTGTGTGGCTTTGATGGTCTTAATTTGGGTTTTATTGTGAATGCAAAATGATGTACGCCATGAAGGTTTGTGTGGTTTTGGAGGTCTTAATTTGGTCTTGATGGCGGGCGCGTTGCCCCTCCACCCTGCCCTATATTGCGACAGGGAGCGCGCCAATGGAGCTATCCGTCAACCCCATTGGGGGCATTGCCCTTAGACTCCCATTGAATTCATTTGATTTTCCAGGTACTCTCCAAGTCCAAGTTTCCAAGTTTGCCTACAAGTCTTCATCTATAATATCATCATCCAATTGGACAATCTTCCCTGATGTTACTTGATGCTTACAAGGAGGAATATAGCAATGTAGTTAATTTTAACATATAGTATAATATCATGGCATTCCAGTTTGACTAATTGACATTTTAATATTTTTTAGTTTTATGGCAGTTTTGTTTATTAAACAATATATGATGCTATGTATAGTATTTTGAACTTAAATATTGTTGTAAATATGTATATATTTATGATTTTTATATGTTTTTGTATGGACAAACCCAAAATGAACCCAACACCAAATTTTTTTGACCAAACCCACGAACTAAAAACTTGAACCCAAACCGATAACTTAGTGAAGGATTAAACATTGGCTTTAACAATGATTTTCCAAAAATGCCCCAGCTGCAAACAAGAATCAAGGATTTGATGAGAGGTTATTGACAAAGACTTTTGTTGTACCCTTATGAAACTCAACTTTGGTAGTACCTTTGGTTCATTTGTTGTCATTAATCACATCATCATAGTTGTGTTAATTAGTGTCAAATGTAAACCTCCTCCTGTCAAATTGGAGGGTCATCTAATCATGGTCTATCGTTTCAACTAACAACTGTTGTAGATTGCTCAAGGTTGCCCTCTTCTAAGTGGAAAATGAAGTCCTTGACTGATGATGCTTCTAGTAGTAAAAAGAAGATAAGGAAATGACTAAGATTTGGGGCTAAAATTGATAAAATTGGCGAATGACTGAGTGAGCTCCTCAAGGCCAACTTTTTCCTTTGCATTTCCACCTAAATTCTCCTCTAGTTACACAAAATGAATGGCAAAGCCAAACATAAAACTCAATCGAATAAAATGAAAAAAAAACACTATATCATTTATGACACACATTTTAAGTGGCACTGCCATCTAAATGTTCCACTAGCTAGAAAGGAAATGTGCAAAAGAGTTGATGAATCTCCCCTAAAGGAAATGATATTTAAGTTGTCAAGCTATTGCAAACAAGTCATAAAAGCCTATGTTCCACAAGATCTTGCGATGGGAGGATGGCGAAGATGGTGGGGCCAGCAGGGACAATTTTTGGGAATGGGGGACCAAGGGCCTAGATTTGTGGGACAATGATGCAAATATATATAGTACTTCAAAAAATAATTATCAAAAATTATATAAGGAATAACAAATAATGTGTGTCATAACTAATATTTCATTGAATGAACAATGAAAATACCAAATATGCATGTCTACTAAATGGTATGAAGAATAAGAAAAAGAACATGAATACTAATGTTGTTAATAATGCTAACCCTAAGAAGCTTAATCCTCTTGTCCAAAATTCTACCCCTTCTCGCCCAAAGAATAGGAAGCAAGCAGCCAAGAAGAGTTCCACCTTGGCTGCCTTTGGTTCATTGCCCTCTATCAAATTTTTGTCCCCCAAATGAGAAAGAAGTTTGTCCAACTTGTCGCACCGTCTTCCTCATCCAAAGACAAAAATGTAAGCAATGAAAAATACCAGGGGTCAAAACTCGTGGAGAGGTCGTGGAAGGGGTCGCAGCAGGGGTGGTTGTCCTTATCACGCTACCCATCCTACTCCCACTTCTGCCTAAATCTTTGGGGTCTTGCCTTAGACCCTGCCTTCAAGGCTACTTACTTCTTCACTAGAAAAACTCCCTCCGATGTTGATAACCAGATTTCTAATTCAGCTATTCATAACCTTTCTTCTCAGAGGCTTTCTTATGAAGATCGTAAGCTTCTTGGTCTAGGTATTAAGTTTATTCACCCCGCCCCCCCCAATGTCTATCTCAAATATTCATGATGAGTTAAGAGCTTTTGCTCGACTCCTTCGTCTTCATGCCTTCTTCAGCCTTGATGTTGAGCCCAACTCTAGCCCTTTCGATTCCTCTCTTTTTCTAAGCCGTCAATTTCCTCATTACTTTCACCAAAAAAATCCTTTCTGGCATCCTAATGAGCCTAACTATGAGCTTGAGGAGATTATTCGGAATTGTGAACTCATCCTAAAGAGTTGTATTGCCTCTTGTTCCTTCTCTCCTCATCCAATGCTTCCTCTTAGACTCCTTAAAAGTATAAAGGATCTTAAGTTGGATCATTCCATTATAGTTAAACCTGTTGATAAAAATCTAGGGCTTACTATTCTCAATACCTCTTGGTATAGGACAGAAGGTCTTAGGCAACTTTCGGATCCTTTTGTCTATACTCGTGTAGATATGGTTCCTTGGAATTTGTTTTGGAGTAGACTTTCCTATTTTATTGATAAGTTCAAGTCTTTTCTTCAACTCGTTTCCAAGTTTTTGAAGTAGCATTCTATCACCTCCTCGAGGGCCTGAGCCTTCTACCTTCTTCCTAAGCTACATAAGCTAGTGGTTGTTGGTAGATCGATTTGCAATTACTCAGGTTACATGTTAGAACCTACTTCTAAGCTTCTTCACTTTCTTTTGTTCCCAACCCTCCTTAAGCAAAAGTTCCATCTTCCTAATTCTCTTTCTCTCCTCCATGATCTTAGTGATAAAGTCTTTCCCTTCAATTGTATTCTTTTCACTTTCGATGTGGAATCATTTTATCCTAGTATCCCCACTACTAAAGGTCTTTGTGCCCTTCATGCTATGGTTTTGGAATATTTTGAGTTAGAAAATATTGATCGTGGTCTTATCAACATGATTATGGGCCTTGCTGAACTTGTCCTTCATGGACACTATTTAGAGTTCAATGGTGTCTTCTACAAGCAGATTTGTGGCACTGCCATGGGTAGTAACTTTGTTGTAGTTTATACCTGTCTCTTCCTATGTCATCTCGAACGGCAAGTTTTGGCTAGGATCCCTTCTTGTCTTGCTTATTATAGGAGGTTCATTGACAATGCCTTGGGTGTCTAGACTAATGATGAGACCTCACTGTTTGATTTCTTTCAATAGTATTAGAGTTTTTATCCTGAAATCAAGATCACTCCAATTGTCTCCACCTCCTTAGTCGATCATCTTGATATCACTTTCTTCAAAGGTGAGCATTTCCGAAGCTTCGGTGTCCTAGACACTAAATGCCTTCAAAAACCTTTGAATGCCTATCAATATATTCCCTTTTACTCATGGCATCCTACTCACCAAAAGAAATCCTTTATCATTACTGAGCTCAAGACGTATCTTCTTCGAGAGTCTACCCCGCTGGTTTCACCAAACTCAAGAGATTGTTGTATTCTCAACTTCGTGCGCGAGGCTACCCTAAGAGGTTTATGTTGTCTTGTTTCAACAAAGTTTCTCGATAAGCCAATGCTTCTCAATCGAATGTTTAGCGGCATTCGGAAGAGAAAGGGGACCCCCTTGTTCTTAGGCTTAACTATGATTCGTCTGCTAGGGCTTTAAACTTGGAGGTTTCCCTAAACCCTACACTTCATCGGCTTTTCCAAGAAGTTCCCGCACTGCAACATATCCCACATCCAAGAATTTGTTGGAGGAACCCTAAGAAATTAGGTTCCTTTATTCTTCGCAACAGATTCCTCTTAGGGTCTTGGCCCTCCCTTTCATTTCTCTGTTGAAACCTAACGGTTACTATTGTTAAAACATCTCATTTCGCCTAAAAACCCAAAAGTTACTGTTTTGATGTCCTTTCTAACTGTTAGTCTTTCACCTTGGTCATTGGCGGTGTTTTCCTATTTGCTTCGTCTCATAGGAAAACATTTTAATTATCTATATTTTATAAAGTTTCACGTTATAATCTATTATTTAATTTTTCCCTTTTAAATAATTAATTAAATTAAATTTTTAAATTAATTGTTTTTAGTTAAAAGCTTTTATGCTTTAAATTTTCTAAGTTTAAATTTTTTAAATTTTAAATTTTAATTAATTTAAATTTTTATTTTTATAATGGATTTGCCCCCCTCTTTATTAAGTGGGGCGTCCATATTACATGGTCGCTCCCCTTAATAAAGGGAGGTGACCATTAATATTTCACCCCCTTTAATAAAAAAAAAGGGGGGTGACTTATTAAAGCCGACCCCCTAATTTTTGGCATGGTCTTTGAAATGGTAAGGCATCAACGGCTATAGAGATGCCTCCCCTACTTCAATTTTTTTCATAAACTCACTTGTCACTTCTTAATTCTCTTTGCTATTTTCTTGCAATCTAATTGATGAGGGGTTTTAATCACCGAAACATGTTTTAGGCATATTTCAGAAAATTCTCATGCAATAATTTATGAAGTTCTATGTTGTTTTATGAAGAATTATAATCTATGAAGCTATCCAAACATTTATTCTGCGACATTCAAGTATTCATTTTCTCAAGCTTTCCTCACATTTCAGGTATTTTTCTATTTGATTTCTCTCCAGTTTTGCTGCCAATGGTATTTTAAATTTTTAAAACACTTGAAAAATTTTAAAATACTTCAAAAAATTTAAAACACTTCAAAAAATTTAGAACACTTCAAAAATTTTAAAACACTTCAAAAAATTTAAAACTTCAAAAATTTTAAAAATTTTAAAACATCAAAAATTTTAAATTTTAAAAAAAAAATTAAAACACTACAAAATATTAAATTTTTAAATTCAAAAAATTTAAAACACTACAAAATTTTTTTTAAAACACTTCAAAAATTTTTAAAAATTAAAACACTTCAAAATTTAAATAAAAAAATTTTTAAAACTCTTCAAAAAATTTAAAAGACTTGAAATTTTTAAAACACTTCAAACTTTTAAAAACACTTCAAAAATTTTAAAACGCTTAAAAATTTTAAAACACTTCAAAGGTGGTAAAACCATTTGACTAATAGATAATGATATTTTTAATTGTTAACTCCTTTAAGTCTAAATAAAGTTAATCTCAGACCATGATAAAGACCAAGTTATAATAGAATGCCTGAATGTCATAGCACAAGTACTTTATAGAGTTCAAAAAATTATGGATGACAACAAATAACTGCTAGAGTAATACAAGTCTTGAAAATATACAAATTTCTTCTTCAGAAACATTTGTTAAAATTCTCTAGTCAGGTAATCTCCAATAGATAGAAAACAATATTGGATTTGAAATATAATGGGTATATTAATTATGTCAATGTCTTGTTATGATCACATCAACAAAACTCTCAAAAAGGGGTTTATCCTTGTAAGGGTATATCTTCAGAATGTATTTCTGACATGCATGCTTTCTAGAATGGCCTCTAACATAAGCCATGGGATTATCAAAGTCAGCAAGCGTGTCCTGACATTGGATGGTACGATAACTATTACACCTTAACCTTTCAAAACAACAAATGAAATGATAAGTAATGGATCTCACATGTACATCATACAATCAATCAGAGTCACTTCAAAATTTTGGAGAATAGCTTGTATTATTCACGAATCACAATTAAAATAATAATGACCATAAATAATGTTTTATCCTTGCTAGCAAAGTTGATGCTGGGACACATTTAAGCAAAAAACGATTGTTAAAAAATGGTCATTTTACCTCTGTAAGATACTGCATATAACTATCCTCCAAGGGGTATTTTTCACTTGCATAAAACAGCATGTGCTCTGAAAACCAAAAACAAAATAATTCAAAAGCTTAATATGACAATGATTGCTTTCTATAATTATATTATCTGAACAAAACAATATCAGCATCAGTCAAGTTCCAAGGGAAATGAAATTTCTTGACAAATAAACCATGGCATAGAAGACATTATTGCCATTTGACAAAATACAATTCACTATGATATGGAGACAAGTTTCATATGTAGAATTATGCATTACAAGTTTAATCCTTTGAATACATTTTAAGTATAATATAGTAATAACTTAAAAATTTAACCAGGTAAAGCAAATGGGTACAAATTGCCATCTTAAATTGGTAGTGCAGTTTTCCTAAATTGAAGAGTATAATTTGAAGCACATATAACAAAGTTTCTACTAAAATGATATCTCACACTAAAAAACTATCTTAAACTACTGAGTATAATTGTATAATACGCTAATTCTCTCAGAAAAATTAAGCCATTTGTTTGTCTATATAGCCAATTTTAACTGAAGTATATTTAAAATTAGGTAGCATTAAGTTTCCTCTTCGATATTTTATCAGAAGCTTGTCTTTCTAGAATTCTGGAACTCATAGAAGTGCTCTATTTGTTGTTTTGGGATATTTATGAAAAGAACATTCAACTTCCTCTTATTAATTGTCTATTCTAGGGCGCCAATAGGTTCATATATGAGAATAAAGGTGCTTGATTTTCATACGATGAGAGTTGAACATTGAAATAGGAATGTATCATCCTGAAACTGAAAACTGGAGAATTGCCGTCCGTTTGGTATAGCTAAAAGACCATGAAGCTTGCCCCTTATTTTTTCATGCTCAGTCAGCCTGTAAAAAGTTTCTTCTACAATTATTAACAGGTAGGCAATATTAAGGTTCCCTTGCTTTAAGTGTCTTGAGGGTAGGACGAGTATCCCAGCTTCTCTATTCAGTACAATACCAAAAGAGGGGACTGTGATGTAATTGCTTATAATTGTATACTTCTTCACTGAAGTCAAAAGCATACAGATTTTGGTAAATGAGGCTCAATTAATCATTCAAAAGCCATATACAAGCCTAATTTTATCCTAGGATTAGTTTGTGTTTTCAGTGTATGTAAAATTTCTTGCACAGCCACTATGTCACCAAAGAATTGCCTGTCAGGTACAAAGGCAGACTACATGCCATAAATTATTGCTGGAAACAGTGACGTCAATCTTATTCATCTGACTATAATTGTTAAAAGAGTTTTGTCAATCATATTGCATAGAAAGATTGGCCCATATTGCTCCTTAACCTTTTCCTGAGTTGTTCATGGATTTATTATCAATTTCACGGCATTCAAAGATTTTAGAATCTGTTAGTTGCATCTTAATTCTCTCAACCTGAAACTAGATCAGCTTTAATGAGAGGCCAAATTTTTTGATAATATAATGTTGAAAGCAGTCCTGCCCTGGGGTTGGATCTCTTATTGATAGAATGCATTGTCATTGGCCTCACGCATCATTGTCAACCCGTGGATAAGTTTTACATGGTTGGCCAAACCCTGCACTATGTATAAACCCGCATTTCTTGATCGCCCTGTGTAGTCCTCATACCCGTGGACCAGCCATAATGGAAGCTTCAAATATATCAGTTCTTCAATCACTTAGGAAAGACAAGTAAATGATCGGGTTCTAGACTCATTGCATTATTATTGTGGGAATAGACATTGATGATAATTTAAGAAGTTTAGTAATAACCTTGTCTGCAAATAGATTTGATTAATGCTGGGACTTTTATTTGCCAGAATATATTTAGACTTAATTGATGCTGGATCCTTTATCTGATAGAATGCATTATCACGTGTCGTGGATAGAAAGAATATAAAGATTGACATATATATGCTAATATTGCCACATTTACTTCTGCACTCTGATACATTATCATGATAGGGCTCATTTGATTATATACTCGTGTTAAATACTTTCAAAGCATAATGGATGCAAATATAAATGAATTATAATACTGCATATTTTGTGATTATATAAAGATTGTTTGCTATGTGCTTGTAAACCTATCAGGAAGGGGGAATCATGAGTGAAGTGGTTTGCCTAAAAACCCCACCTAAGATTCCGCCCCATAGGCCCGAGGCAAGGGTTGGGCCATGGAGGGGTGGGGGTCCCACTTAAGATTCTGCCCCAAAAGCCCAAGGCAAGGGTTGGGCAATAGGAGGGTGGTAGGCCTTAGGCCACTTTGGACTCTATGGTTCCCCTCCCCTGATAGGACGAGTGTCTTCCGAGGTGTTGCCATGAGTGGAGTATGCAGGTACTAAGCCACTAGGCAAGAAGGAATGTGATGGACAACCTCTTGAGCTTTATATGAGGGCTTTAGGGCGGATCCACCCATGGCACTCCTCTTATGTCTTCATTATTGCTTTATGATTATGAATATATTTTGGATATCTAGATATTAATGCTAACAGATATGTTGCTAATATGGTGAATACAGATTCCAATCCAGGGTTATTGCATTAGAAGGACATTCATTTGGAGAAAGGTAACCCTAAACCTAATAAACGAGTGAATTCTAGGGCAAAGCTGAGTAAGGGACTTTACAGCATTTCATGCATTTGCTGATTATTATTCAGCCTGCAATCAGAAAATAGTAAATTCACATCATCCCCGGTCGCTACAATTCACCATTTGCAGTCATATAAGTGTTCTCGGTTGTTGATGTATCATGACAGCGTCGGTCATATATTCCAGCCCAGATCGTGCATAAGAGAACAATTAAATTATAGCCTATCGGCTATTTAATTGTTGAGATCATCTTTATGATTGGCCACGTCCTTTGATAAATAATAGTTAACAATTGTTAATTATAAAATGGCTCGATCCTTGAAGAGGCGTGACTTATGAGGAGGCCGACTTGTTGATCATTGGACGGGATTTATTGAAAGGGTGCAATCTTCGATGAAGGGCCGACTTATCTTGAAGGGTGACGACCTTTCATTTGTGTATATATGTTCGCCATCTCTCATTGTTTATTCATTTCAGTTATATACATTTATTCTAGACAAGTGCGAGTTATTCTTCAAGGCAGATCGGCATAGTTAGAAGCTGAGTTCTCATCTGTAGATTGCATTATATTTCTGTGTGTGCATCAGTTTGTGATGCTTATTATTGGCCTTCCAATCGGCTCATTGTAAAGGCGATATTTTTTGTTATATTCAATATATAAGTGATATATTGTTGCTGGGTTTTTCTCCCTCAAGAGGAGGGTTTTCCCAGGGTATCTGCTGTGTTATTGTGTCTGATTTTGAATTAATTTTCATTTCTCTAATCTGATTATTAAAAAACTAACATGGTATCAGAGCAGGTGTGAAGAAGATCGTGATCAGATTTCTTATTACAGCAATACTCTTTTCTCTTTCTCATTATTGTCTATCTCTATCTCTTCGTCAAGATGGTGAACAGTCTTAAGATTGAGGATAGACTCGAAGGAGCATCAAACTTCACTTCATGGAGATTCAGAATTATGCTCACTTTGGAGGAAAACGAATTGGTTGCGTTCGTGGAGAGCAAAGTTCCCGAACCTACGGAGAAGGAAGAGAAAGTTCAATGGAGGAAGAAAAACATCAAGGCAAAGAAGATGCTAGTTGATTCCGTGAAGGATCAGATCGTTCCTATTGTCTCCAAGTTGAAGACAACAAGAGACATGTACAAAACCTTGGAGGAGATGTACGAAATCAACAACACCAGCCGGGCTCTTGCACTGAAGCAACAACTACATCATGTGAAGATGGCGAAAGGAGAAACGGTTATTACTTACTTCATGAAGATTTCGGAGTTGAGAGATCAGCTCTCTACAATTGGTCATGTGATAGATGACAAAGACTTGACCATGCTTGCTCTTAATGGTCTTCCTTCACCATGGAAGTCCTACATTCAAGGAATCAGTGCAAGATCAAAGCTTCCCAAGTTTGATCGATTGAGGGTGGATTGCATTCAAGAGGAGTCTAGATTGGCTGCTAGAGGAATTGGTCAAAGCCCTACCAATGAAGATATTCATGTTCTCGCCTCTCAATCATCGAAGAAGAAAGGCAAAAATGGGAAGAAAGGACACTTCAAGAGGAATAGAGATAATGGAGATGATGGTGCTCCCGCATTCAAGAAGAAAAGGGACCTCTCTAAAGTCCAATGCTTTAGATATGACAGGTATGGTCACTTTTCCAAGCATTGTCCAACCAGGCCTAAGCAGCAGGCCACTATTGCAGATGTTGATGATGTCTCCCCGCAGAAGGATTCATGTGAGTACTTATTCTATTCAGCATTGTCAAGCAATGTTACTACCGACACCAACACTTAGTTGATTGATAGTGGTGCATCTCGCCACATTACTGGATTCAGGGAGCATCTAACAAATTTGGTGGAGAGAGATTCTAGTGAACAAGTCATTATTGGAGATGATGCTAGTTACTCAATGAAAGGAATTGGGACCTCCACTCTCCACTTGGATTCCAGCATTACTCTTCAGTTGTGCGATGTTCTATATGTTACAAGCATCAAGCGAAACCTTGTTTCCATTTCAGCCTTGGAAGACAAGGGTTACCAAGTTGCATTCTCTAAGGGCAAAGTTCTTGTGTGGACGAAGAACTCCAACTTCAAGACTGCTCAAGTGATTGGAGTTAGACATGAGAGTCTCTACAAGCTTTGCACTCGTCCACTTCAGGCATTAATACATGATTCTTCAAGCTTGTGTGATCTTTGGCATCGAAGATTAGCTCACCTTCACTTCCGAGCTCTACCTATCATGGAGAAGATGGTCACAGGACTTCCAAAGTTCAATCAGGAGCATGAAGGTATTTGCAGAGGTTGCGCTATGGGTAAGAATACTAAAGGTCCATTTCATAGTAGAGAAAATAGATCCAAATGTATTCTAGATCTCATTCATTATGATTTATGTGGTCCAATATCTGTTGCTTCTTTGAGTGGTTTCTTGTATTACATTTTGTTTATTGATGACTACTCTAGAAAGACTTGGATTTATTTCTTGAAATCTAAAAAATCTGAGGAAGTATTAGAAAGGTTCAAGGAATTCAAAGCTCAGGTGGAGAATTTGTCCAAGAAGAAGATCAAAGTCCTGAGATTCGATAATGGAGGAGAGTACACCTCCAACAGCTTTCAGAACTATTGTATTGAAGCTGGGATTAAGAGGTAATTCAGTGTTCCTTATAATCCTCAACAGAACGGTGTTGCAGAGAGGAAGAACAAATCGATCGTGGAAGCAGCAAAAGCCATGATTCATGGCTAGGATCTGCAAACCTTCCTGTGGGCAGAAACATCTAGGACAGCAGTCTATGTTCAGAATAGAAGTCCTCACCGAATCCTAGAGAACATAATTCCTGAAGAAGCTTTTACTAGGAAGAAGCCAGAGGTGAGTCATTTGAGGATCTTTGGATGTCCAGTTTATGTTCATATTCTGAAGGAAAAGAGGACAAAGTTAGAGCCTTCTGGCAAGAAGGGGATATTTGTAGGTTACAGTGAAACATCAAAAGCCTACAGGATCTACATCCCAGGTCAGAAGTTGATCGAGATCAGTAGAGATGTCACATTTGAGGAAGATGTTGCATTTAGAAGATCCAAGGGCACTCACATGGAGATTGATAATGAAGAGTCTCCTCAGGATATGGAAGTTGACCATGCTCCTGAGATTCAGAGGGAGACTTCAGAACCAAAAGAAGATGATGATCCAATTGAGCCCTTGGAACCTACTGAATGGGAAAAAGAGACCTCTATGGGCTAGGCAAATAATGTAGGAGGCAGAAAGGTTTGCAGCTCCAAGAGGTACCTTCAGAGAAAGTAAGAGACCGCATAAGTTCTCCAGTTATGTTGCTTTGATGAGTCAGATTATTGAGTCTGAGCCTTCCAGTGTTGAGGAAGCTTCTAGTCAACAAGTTCGGAGAGATGCTATGACAGAGGAGTATCAGTCAATTCTCAAGAATGATGTTTGGGACATTGTTCCTAGACCCGAAGGCAAATCTGTGGTATCTTCAAAATGGCTCTTCAAGATCAAGCATGCGACTGATGGGAGGATTGAGAAGTACAAGGCAAGATTCGTGACTAGAGGGTTTTCACAAAAAGAGGGAGTCGACTATGAAGAAACATTTGCTCCTGTTGCTCGCTATACTTCTGTCAGAACCATCATTGCCATTGTTGCATCTAGAGGATGGAAGATTCATCAGATGGATGTGAAGACAGCTTTCCTGAATGGTGTGATCGAGGAAGAAGTTTATATCAAGCAACCTGATGGTTTTGAGGTACATGGGAAAGAGTCTCATGTTTGTACGTTGAAGAAGGCCTTGTATGGTCTTAAGCAAGCTCCTCATGCATGGTACGGAAGGATTGATCATTACTTGTCAAGCTTGGGCTTCTCTAAGAATGATGCTGACTCAAATCTATATTTTAAGGTAATTGATGGTGAAGCATTGATTTTGGTCTTATATGTTGATGATTTGATTCTTATTGGAGAAGATCACCTCATTCTCAAATGCAAGAAGGAGTTGGCTTTTGAGTTTGAAATGAAGGACCTTGGGCTTATGCATTACTTCCTTGGCTTAGAAGTTTGGCAGAAGCCAGATGAGATGATTCTAAGTCAAGGGAAGTACACCATTGATATACTTAAGAGGTTTGGTATGATGGATTGCAAATCCATGTCTACACCTATGGAGACCAACCTACATAAGTTGAAGGAGGCTGCAGCTAGTTCAAACCTGGTGGATCCCACGATGTACAGGCAGTTGATTGGATCCTTGATGTATCTAGTCAACACTAGACCAGATAACTACTATGCAGTGAGTGCACTTAGTCAGTTCATGTGTGAACCAAGGCAGATACATCTTGTTGCAGCAAAACATATCCTAAGATACTTGCAAGGCATAGTTGGATATGGATTGAGATATTCTTCAGGTGTGGATCTGGAGTTGCATGGCTATACTGATTCTGATTGGGCAGGGTGTGTCATTGATCAAAAGAGCACCTTTGGATGTTGCTTCAGTTTGGGATCTGCTATGATATCCTGGTGCAACAGGAAGCAGTCATCTATAGCATTGAGTACAGCAAAGGCAGAGTACATTGCAGCTTGTGTGGCAACTCGAGAAGCAGTGTGGCTTTGTAAGCTCCTTGCAGGATTGTTTGGACAATCAATGGAGACTACAATCATTCATTGTGATAACCAGAGCTGTGTGAAGCTTTCTGTCAATCCTGTGTTTCATGACAGAACCAAGCATGTTGAGATCAAATACCATTATATCAAAGATATGGTATTGAGGAAAGCTATACAGTTGAAGTATATCAGCACTGATGAGCGGACGGCAAACATTCTCACCAAGCCTCTCTCCACAATAAAGTTTGTGTACTTTTGAGATAAGCTTGGTATAGTGGAGAATTCAGCCCTAGTTGAGAAGGAGTCTTAGTATCACGGATCCTCTTTAATGCATTTCTCTTTGAGAGAGATTTGAGGTGTAAGCCCTTGTTTAATGCATTTCTTTTTTGAGATTTGAGGTGAAAGCCCTTGTTTCCACCCTCTGGGAGAGCCATGGTGGATGTCATGTGTGTGACTCCATGACAGCATCACGTGAGAGAGTCTGTGATGATTTTCTTGTAGTTGTGTCTCACCCTCTGGGAGAGCCATGGTGAACGTCATGTTGAGGTGACAACATCACGTAAGTGATGAACACTTGTACATACCATACATGGTTGTAGCCATTATGGTTGATATCACGATGAGGTGATATCTGATATCACGATGAGGTGATATTCATTTTTTCCACATATGGTTGTAGCCATAGTGGTAGACATCACAATAAGGTGATATGTCTTGTGCAGCTGAAAGTATACTCCCTAGCTGAGAGGGAGTGTTGATGTATCATGATAGTGTCGGTCATATATTCCAGCCCAAATCGTGCATAAGAGAACAATTAAATTATAGCCTATCGGCTATTTAATTGTTGAGATCGTCTTCATGATTGGCCACGTCCTTTGATAAATAATAGTTAACAATTGTTAATTATAAAATGGCTCGATCCTTGAAGAGGCACGACTTATGAGGAAGCCGACTTGTTGATCATTGGACGCGATTTATTGAAAGGGTGCAATTTTCTATGAAGGGCCGACTTATCTTGAAGGGTGACGACCTTTCATTTGTGTATATATGTTCGCCATCTCTCATTGTTTATTCATTTCAGTTATATACATCTATTCTGACAAGTGCGAGTTATTCTTCAAGGCAGATCAGCATAGTTAGAAGCTGAGTTCTCATCTGTAGATTGCATTATATTTCTGTGTGTGCATCAGTTTGTGATGCTTATTATTGGCCTTCCAATCGGCTCATTGTAAAGGTGATATTCTTTGTTATATTCAATATATAAGTGATATATTGTTGCTGGGTTTTTCTCCCTCAAGAGGAGGGTTTTCCCAAGGTATCTGCTGTGTTATTGTGTCTGATTTTGAATTAATTTTCAGTTCTCTAATCTGATCATTAAAAAACTAACATCGGTCATAGGGTTGCTGATTTTTAAAGGTTTCAGGAGTGAGATATTTGTTGAAGAATTTTCGATCATTGTTTGGTTATTTACAGCCTCTGTATTGCTGATATTGTTGCTTTTTGCAGAAGAGTTTCAGTGTTGCTGCTTTCGTGCCATCTTCATATAGCTTATTTTCAGGGGTTTCAGACTTTGGACTGCTGTTATCAATCATCTACAGCCACAGGGTTACAAATTTTAAGAACTTTTCCTTGCATTATGCTGATTGTGAAGAGTTTCAGATAATTTATGAGTAATGCAAATTCATTTGATCCTGCACGGAATCTAATTTGCATCATTTTCTGAGGTTTTTGCCTACAGTACAGTTGGAAAATCCATGGTTCACAAATTCTCATGGGCTTTTTTATGGGGCGAGTTTTTACAGGTTTTTTTCATTTTGTTTGTAAAGTTATGCATCCAAGAATCTTGAAAATAATTGTTCAAACTCAACTATATTAGCAAACTAAATTCCTAGCATGACAATCTACAATGGTTGGCATGAAACCACCAAAAATTCTCCATTGAGAATCTCCAATGATCTGTTATCCAAAACTTTTTGAAAGAACAAAATTTTTTTATGACCACATCACCAATTTTTTAGACAAAGGATACCATGATAAACAGTTTCATCTTCTTACACGTGTTTTGCTTAAAACAAAAAAGGTATCAAATGACATGTGGCTTTCTAAGATTTGTCAACTACTTACCAAGAAAATGTGCCAAACCCTCAAGGCCCTCAGGGTCACTAAATGCTCCAATGGAGACACCCATAGAAGCAGCAGCCTAAAAAGTAAAGCATAAGATAAGATGAATACGGAATACATAAGTATTGCATATAATGAATAAAATGCTTCCACTCACATGCCATAATTTCAAATTAACTTAAAACAACAGTTTTCATTTTTTGAAAATACACCTTTTTAAAGAGTTCAATAGTAAATAAAAAATTATTTCAGAGATAAGTTGATAACTTTCAAATTGCAAAAAAAAATGTAAATCCATTCACTTTTGAGTCTCCCCATTTCCAACTGATCAGATATAACCTCATTTTCATAATAATACCCAAAGAAACCTCTTTTTGTTATAACTTTATTTGCAAATAGAGTACTCAACATTAAGCTTTTCAATCAAATTCAATTAAGTAATTTTTTTAATAATCACAAAGAAAACATTTAATGTTGGAAAAAGAATGGTATATTTTCTCAAATCCAAAATTTGTGTATTAAACATATCCGAAAATTTGCAACCATAAAAGCCTTTTTTTTCCTTCCAGTTCCTCCATCTTTGTTTGTTTGAATGTTTTAGTATCAAATCAA